>OW964828.1:2200000-3400000 GCA_943142095.1 Ophonus ardosiacus
GTAACATAATTTATAATGACAGATAAATATCAATGTCAAAAATCAGCAGTTTTAGTGACATTCTAAGAGATTTTTCTGGGAAGTATATTTTAATCTTTCTTATTCTTTTAATTAAATATTTAAAATTATAGGTGAAATATATCCATAAGAAATACCGCCAATCTTGTTAATGAATTGAAAGAATCTCTAACATTTAGGAACTTCCTCACACAATGAAAAAATAGATATAATTAGAATTTTATGTGTGAACAAGACATATTAAATACAATACAAAAAACAATATTTGGATAAAATTCTGTAATTTTTTTATTAAAAAACGACGTTTCGACAGCGAAGTGCAACATAAAACTTATATGATATAGAAATGAAAATGGCGAGAGGTATTGTGCTGGCCACAACAGATTTTTGTTTCATTCATTTATTGAATGTTTTGACTAAAATTGTAATAGTTATTGGATTTTAAGTTGTCGAATCAATATATTTTTTTTAACCAGTTCTTAAAAATTAACCACTGAGTTACAGAATAGGCGCAATATGTATATGTTATCTCCAGCCAACTAATGGCGAACAATGAAAAAGAAACGGTAGCGTAACCGCGGCAACGACTGTCATTTTATATTTTGAATTATTTAAACATTTATGTAATTTCGTCATTCATGTGGTGGATAAAGGAGATTTTGGCGATAGTAATACCACTAGAGGTTTGATTTGGCCGGATATTTTTTATTTGTATGAACACTTGGTTGCTTGGCAATTTCTTGAAAAGATTTGTCCGGCAAAATCACGAGTAAATCGAGAATTCATTTCTTCTTCACGTAATAAACAGAAAAGAAAATAAATTTATTTATTTGACATATCAAAAATGTTGAAAACAATGGAGAAGGTAGATAAAAAAAATATCCAATTTATCCACTTACATTTTGTCTTCTTTCCTATTTTATCGATAGCAAACTGTGATTTTGACGTTTTTGAACGTCTTTTTTACCTCCCGCTACCCTAGGTAATGGAGGTATAGGGATCGTGCTAAAAATCACATATAGATAATATGGGAAGCGCTCATTAGTTTTCAGTGCATATCGGATAACCGGAAGTATCACTTATACAAGTTTTTCAGCAACTTTTACTAATAATAATGAAATATAATGATACAATCTTCAATTCTACGATAATTGCATTTAGTAAATAACTCTAAATAACTTTAAATATAAATTTATAATATAATTTATTTTCATGTATCATTTTGCCTATGCCTCAAACAAAAACAATATTTCAATAACAATTTTGACATATTTAAACAAATGTCACTGTCAGGTTGAAATTACATTAAAATTAATAATGAAACCGTGTTAAGAAGAATGTAGTAATAATATATGTATTTGAATCTAATAAAATTAAGGTTAGTAAAAATAATATATTTTCAATCGTACATAAATATTACAATTACTATTGATTTGCTTCATTGTCTTCCAGAATACGGGTTTGAAAAGACTTTGTATAAAGATGCGAGTACTATTTTGATTTTTGTTCAATGATTCTATTAGTTTTGTCAATATTTGTGAAATTTATTTTGTGTATGATATATATGTTAAATGTAAAATAAAAATTGTTATGAGTGAATGTAAAAATATTTGAACATAATTATTGCTTTATTTATACTGCATGGTTAAATACCCAGCGGGAGGTTATGGGAGGCCACATCAGATTTTTTTTACAGTAGTGGAATTATCGTTGAAAATTTGTGTGTTGAAAGCTTCGTTATTTCTTGTGGAACATTAGAGTTTCACAAACAGTATTCCTCTAGGTAGAATATTCCCTCCCGGGCGATAGCTATCGATAGTTCTGGACAGCTTGATCTGTGGCGGGAACAGTTAGCTACAAGTCACAGCTGAGTGCGGCACCCACACACAATGCCACCTTGCGTTCGGACAATGTCCGGCAACAAGAGAAATATTTGCTCAGGCTGTACAGTTATGCATAAACGCCAACTAAATGCATAGATAAATCTCCGCAGATTGTCTGACAAAAATGCCAGTGGATTGTTTCGTATAATGAAGCGAAATCTGTTTCCGCGATTGTCCACAACTACCTACTAGTTTATGGAAATTTCGTTGAAGTATGCGTTAAGAGAAAAGGATCCGTTAACATATAAAATTATACAATAAACAGGATATAGTAATCGAGAGAATCATTTTATTGGAAACTGGTATTCCGCGTCTTTCGATGATATTTTTACCTCCCGCCATACCGTAGCTAAGGGAGGTAATATTTTCGGTCCAAGTTTTCAGTGAATAAGCACGAATTACAGTCCCCACAACACGTTTTGGCATACCTCGTCCAGATTTCATTTGAAAAAATTACTTTTATATTCTCTGTGTTAATCCTAATCTTTGCTACTGTGAATATTTTTACGTTTCACGCAAATATAGTTTCTTGTCAAAGTACATTATATGTTTATGAAAAGTTTTATTGGGGTTCCAGAGAACCATAGTTGACCTGTAAAATTCTTATCCAAGATGTTATGCTTGCTTTAACAATGAACGCTCATTACTGAATTGAGCAACTGGTAGTGCAAACATGTAAATATGCACGAGGTACAGGATTGTATACCCCAATAAAACTTTTCCCCTTTTAAATAGTTACAATTTTCAACTTTCATAGACATAATAATGTACTTTGAGAATAAACTATATTTGCGTGAAACGTAAAAATATTCACAGTAGCAAAGATTAGGATTAATACAGAGGATTTAAAAGTCATTTGTTCGACGAGATTTTTACAATGATGTGTGTGTGTGTGTGTGTGTGTGTCTGCGTGTGTGTGTGTGTGTCTGCGTATGTGTGTGTATTTGTGTGTGTGTGTGTGTGTGTATGTATGGGATGATTTTTTCACCCACGATAACTCTTATATCAAACTTCCAATAATTTCTATATTCCATATTTAAGCTTTTTGCACTAATATAAAAAGTTGATTACGTTTTGGGCTATTACAGTTTTTAATGAAAAACTATATTAAAATAAAACCCAAACTTTTAATTTTTTAGTATTTAATAATGCTATAAAAAGGTGAACACCATATTAAATATTGGTTAAAATTATAAACCGGAATTGATACTTTACTTGAAGCTCTGAACACATTTTCTTGAAACATATTTTAAAATATAATCCAAAACTTTTCAAATTTGGTATTTGAAACTATATATTAGATTTTGATTATATATGATAAACCGGAAGTGAAACTTAATTTGAAGCTCTAAACAGATTTTTGAGGAAAAACAATAAAACAATCAAAATTTTCGTATTACAGACTTTTCTATTTATTGGAACAACAAATTAGAATTTGAATAGAAAACGATCAACCGAAAGTGATACTATACTTAAAAGTTTGTTGTTATTTTAAACATGAAATTGGCGGGAGGTCATGTGCTGGCCACATCAGATTTTTTTCATTGACAATCATCAGTATTTCTAAGGAAATGTTAACTGTATTTTTATCTATTTGAAAATATTGGGTGGATTTCAGTGGGTTGTATTAAGGTCTGTATTAAAACTTGTAACATTGTAATATTTTCCACATCTATCAATGAGATTCAATTGTGATTTAGAAATTTTACCACAGGGAAAAGTAATACAAATATCCTTTAGTCAAATGAGCAAGTATTATTGTAAATGGAAGGTTTCAAAGGAAACACATTATTGTAAAATTAGGTTAGAAATATGTCAAATTTTATGTGTCAAATTTATATATTTTATACCTGAATGTTAATGAATTTTAAAAAATCTCAACTCCCGTTTCGATCAGTTTTGACATTTGTCCTTTTTTTGTCGTAATTGTATGGCTTTCTTACTATTGTTAATAATTTTTTTTTTGTTTATTAGATTCTTTGGTCTCTCACTTTTTTCTGACAGGTATTACATAGTTGCCAAAATATTTTTGACAAAGGACTGTTTTAGCTTAAAACACGCTAATACAACCCACTGAATCTCACCCATTGTAATTATAGAAAATTTCAATAAATTGGTAAAAATTACAAAATTTCGGCAAAAAATATTAAATTGGTAATAGTTGTTTCGTCGACATTAACAGACAACAGTCCTAATTCACCAAGCAAAGTTGTTAAAATTAACAATCATTTTCAGTAATTAAACTGAATGTCTGTTGCTAAGTTCAAAATCCAAATTCACTGTTACATTTTTCGCAATCTCGTTATTTATGTATTTAATGAATATCAATTGAGTGGCAGTTGTTATAAGAGTTACTAAATATCATTGTTAACTCTAACAGCCCGATTCACAAAAAAGTTTAAGCTAATCCTCATTTTTAGATTAACGAATTCTACTCTAATTTTGACATTTTATATCTTAAAATATAGTCTAACCTATTCCTAGTATCTACCTTTATTGATATTATCACGAAAATTAAATTTTAAATACCAGAAGAGAACAGAATTCACTAATCCAAAAATGAGGATTAGCTTAAACTTTTTTGTGAATCGGGCTGTAAGTTTTTACCTAACGACTATTTTAAGAAACTTAATGACACATCTCCCCATTTCAGTAAGTAAGTTGTTAAGTCTTAGCAACGTTGCTAAAATTTGTAACCAATAGAAACAAATGTAAAGCCTGTCATTTTCAAGTTTTATTCAGTGTTCGCAATTATTCACCCCAATTCTGTAAGAAAGTTGTTATGATTTAACAACATTGCTATAGTAAATAACCAATAATAATAGTGAACACTGAATAGAACATGAAAATGACAGCCTTTACATTTGTTTCTATTGGTTATAATTTTTAGCAACGTTGCTAAGACTTAATAACTTCCTTACAGAATAGGGGTGATTATTGGTTATTTGCTATAATATAACTTTCTTATATAATTATGGCGTATGATTTATAAATTTAGATGCTTCAATTATTGCAGAACACAATCATGCATCGATATATTTTTCATGAATTTCTATCTTTTTCGATTTTCTTTTTCCTTATTACATCTTCCTCTTCTCCTTGTTTTCTGTGTGGTTTATGGCACCCTGCCTGAAAAAGAGTTGTCCAGAGGTGCAGTATATCCTTCCTCTGTGGTAAGTCCAGCAGGTCTAGCGTTAGCACGTACACGACAGCGATAGTTCGCCAGATATCCGCAGATAATTTATCGCTGAACAAGCTTCAGCTATGCTGGGTACCCCATGCAACACTATTGTTAGAATTATTTGCAACAAGACTATTTCTTCCTGGAGGAATTCATCCGGGTACTTTCAGAGCAAAACTTTGTAGATTAATATCTAAAATATTATAAGTTGATAGCTTTATTCCTTTACTTATTATTTCTATTGGAACATCCTATATTTTCCTGCTAAACATATAGGGTGGTGGCATAAAGTGAAGAGTTGATTAGCATTGTTTTAAACGTTTATGGATTATTTAGAGAAAAAATTTTGGTTAAAAAATTATCCAATTAAATTCCCGTATTGCTAATCACGTAGGCGAAAGTAACCATTCAAAACAAACTTACACTTATAATTATCCTAATACAAATATCACATATGTCATTAAGTTGCTAAGTTTTGACAGATAATTAAAGATTAAGGGCCAGTTTTACAATCTCCGGTTAAAATTTTAACTGCCAGTTAAATAAATAAAATTGAAACGAAATAACCTGTCAAATGACAAATTTATCATGGCTATCAATAATCCGATGTAATATTGTTTATTTAACTGTCAGTTAAAATGTTGACCAATTTGTAAAACTGGCCCTTATTGTTTTAATTTGAAAATCACGTTTTCATGGTTATATAGTTAAAATAACGCTTCAATTATTAAAATACACACTCACACACAATAAAACACTCTATTATAAATTAGAAATTAGAAAATAGAATGCTATTATTATTACTATTAAACTTTTGTATAATAAAACTGAACGTGTCTCGGCATCTCGTAGTGTCAATGTCAATCTTATTATTGTTACGCACTTCACGCTGAACAATATGCATAGCTACTACTGACATCTATTGGATGATTTTATAATTATAAAAATTCTGCTAAATACAACTTTCTCGCCGAATACCTTTCGATCATTGATAATACTTATAATTTTATCACAACTTTCTCAAGCACGTTGCTTTTAGGTAACAACCCTCTGCCTTCGGTGTCGGGCGAATAGCAAACAACGTTCTTTCGGTAACTGTCATAAAATTATTTCGTAATTATCAATGTCCTCGGGATATTATAGCTGAAAATACTGCAAATAAAAGTTGCGTACAATTAATTTTCCTATAACAGTTTTTGACGTATTTTTCTCTAAAATAATCCATTATCGATTGAGAGAGTTAATTTAATTATTTAATCACTTGTTTATGCTGCTAGCCACTGTACTCTTTTTCATCTACAAATCTTATTCTTACGTGTAAATTTATGAAATGACTATTTGAGAATGTACGAAACTTGTTATATACAAACATCCTATTTGTATCTCAACAGTAATGCATCTATTGTCGCGTTATGTGCAATACATAGATCCTGTATCAAGTAATATTGCAAATTCGAAACCTGCTGCAAACATTATAAACAGGAGGATTCGTCTATCATTCAGCTAACAACAGATTTGTCTTCTAGTTATATTATACAGGGTTAGTTAAAAGTATGGAGACGGCGATTTATTGTCGTTAATATTCATTTTAGGAAATTATGTTCAATACAAAAGTTTTTTAAGAAATTTTAATCTACATTTGAGAATACTTGAATTTTTTTTTCTTCAATTGCTTGTCCGCATAATCTTTTTAAATGGAAACCTTTTAATTTTACTCTACCATTCGATAGAGTGTTTTTTTCTCTTTACAACAGTATGTTTGTTTTTTTTGATTTTCAATTTATTTTAATAACATTTTTACAAGGAAAAACACAGGTTCAAGTATTTACGAATAGTAGGTACATCTAAGATAGACAAAAGCGAAGCGATAAACAAACTCGAGCGATGTAATTTACTTAGTTATTAGTTTGTTTTTAATGATAAGATTGTGACCGACAACTTTATTGGAAATAATTTTGTTTATATCACATGAACCTACTATTCGTAAATACTTGAACCGGTGTTTTTCCTTGTAAAAATGGTATTAAAATAAATTGAAAAACAAAAAGACAAACATACTGTTGTAAAGAGAAAAAAAAAACACTCTATTGAATGGTAGAGTAAAATTAATAGGTTCCCATTAAAAAAAAAAAAAAACACACGCGGACAACCGTAACTCAAAAACAATTGAAGAAAAAAAATTCAGGTATTCTCAAATGAAGATTAAAATTTCTTAAATAACTTTTGTATTGAACATAATTTCCTAAAATGAATATTAACGACAATAAATCGCCGTCTCCATACTTTTAACTAACCTGTATATATTTCTTGCAAGGCAAATAATTAATAAAAAGAAGAGAATACATTAGGCAAAAGTAGGTATATCATATACAATAAAGTACATTATTACGGTACTTCGGGAAACTATTCTAATATAATATTTAAAAAATCATGTTTAACAAGTTTCAAATGATTTCATAAGACTATAGACCTCGTAGTACTGTAACCTAGTTACAGAATGGCTATTTTCTTTCAACGTCGGTTGTTTATAGAGCCTATAGAGCTTATAGAACGTTACAGAATAACACCATAAGTGCTATTTACGTCACACATTTTGACATTTTTGCGTGGTGCAACGGTTTAAGGTGGAACTTAAGAGTAAGCAACGACTTAAGTTGATTTGGAGAAACCTAACATTATTTATTCATGCTTTGCAAAAATTTTATTATACATACTCCAGAAATATCTATTTTGAATCGTTCAAAACTGAAATATGTCATTTACTGCTATTCATCTTCAAGAAGAGCTTCAACTTACAAAAATACCTTTAGAAGACAAGGTGATCTATTTATTTATTTAAAGTGGACAAACTTGAACATCTTTCATCGAACAGGTAACGAATTACCAGCACATATCTCGATAGTTCTCGGTACAAGTTCCTGATAAATCAAAACTAGAAACAATGTGAATAATATTGTATTCTCGGAATGGTCCATCCAATCTCAGCATCATCCAATTTGCCCGCATGTAACAAAGCACGCATCATCTCGTCTTCTTCCTACATACTATCGCCTTGCTTTCGACTACAGCAGAAAGGCGTGACCCTATAAATCCGATAACATGACAACAGCAGTGAAAAATCGTACAAATCAACCGGGATTCGAACCCGGCACAGAGACTCGTTAGTCATCCATATCGCAGCGAGGATGCTGATGAAATCGCTTGACAAATTTAACGATGATTCATTGAAATACATCACATATACAACACAATAAATTAATAAATAAAACGACAGAAACAGTCGAAGGAACTTGTAGTCTTTATGATAAACAAAAGAAGACGAAGATGTTAATAATATTCAAATCAAATGAATGTTGATGCTGTATACAAATGTTGACACTACTTGGATACAAGTATTTATTTTAAAAGTTAAAGATTGTGGTTTAATAAAACTGAATTAAAATCCGACTAAGATCATGTAGGCAAACAACAACTTCTTACAACAAACTTGAAGTACTGCCAATATGGGAATTTTGAATTAAATTCTCTAAAAAATGAGCAAATAAAAAATATGTTTCTATTTAAAATAAAAAATCTGTTGTGGCCAGCACAAGACCTATCGCCATTTCCATATTAGGCTATATAAGTATTGTATTGCACTTTCCTTTCGAACCGTCGTTTTATAACAAAATATCACAGAACTTTACCCAAATATTGTTTTTGATAATATTTAACATGTCTTCTGCACACATATATAATTCTAATTATATCTATTTTTCATTGAATGAGGAAATTCCTAAATTTCACAGATTCTTCCAATTCATTAATCAGATTGGCGGTATTTCAGATGGATATATGCATTTTACCTATAATTCAAACATTTAATTATTAAAACAATAAGGAAGATTAAATCACTAAAACTGTTGATTTTTGACACTGACATATGTCATTTACAAACTGTGTTATAAACATTTAAATTTAACAAGTGGTTTCCTTAGTGCCTTAGCCTCTGCGATTAGAATATTATAGATATAATATCTTTCTCTCTAAATCTATACAAGATGTAATAAAAATTTGAAGTGTATTATTAGATGGATAATTTTGATCTTCAATATTTGTCATAACAAAAATTTCCAAAAAAATATATTTAGAAGAATTTTTCTAAAAAACTACTACTTCCGGTTGTCCAATTGTTACCAAAACCTTTTCAGCTCTTCCCAGGAATGTCAGATTGAGGAAACTGCAGTTAAATATTTTTTAAGTCTTATAGTTTTTGAGGAATCGTCCCTCCAACATCCAGACACACATACATACACAATACACAATACACACATCCACACACACACACACACACACACACACACACACACACACATACACACACACATAATTTTAAAAATGTTATAATCGGATTCTAGGATCCTGAAATCGTGCTTATTCAATAAAATCTGGATATGCGAATTTTAGCATGAATCCAATATCTCTCTTGGCGAACGGTAAAAAGTTGGTATCCACATTTTGAGAACCACTGCTTCGTATCTGTTAGCTGTGTCCGATGTTGCACTTTTATTACCCTAATATCTAAATCCTAAATTTATATGCCCTAAATCTAGTGATTATTTAGGATTTTAGGAATTAGATTTTAGGGTTTTGCAGGAGCACACTATGCCTTGAAGTTGACGCGCACTAATTAAACAAATCATGTTCGTTGCTATCATTTGTGCAAAACGTCAAATTTACTGTCAAAGAATAGCTTCTTAGCTTCTATTTTATGAAATATAATACTAACATTTACTCTCACGCATCAAATTGAATCGAATTGTATAATTCATTTTTGTTGTTGAATGAATATCACTAGTGTGCCATTCGGAGTTGTATTTATGTGAAGAAGACCTAAATCCTAAATACTAAATGCCAAAATGTGACATCGGACTCAGCCTTATAGTTCTCGAGATCGCAGTGGTGGCCACTTAAAAATGAACACCCTGTATTGTTCTTTGTTATGTTGCGTATAAAATAAAATTATTGCAAAATATAAATTATTCTTGGATTTCTCCTTTCTCTTATAACAATACAATAAATTTATTTCATCTTTTGTTATTCTAACACGTAATAAATGACACATCGTAGGCGATACTTCAACTAAAATATTTTACAAGAACTTACAAACTATTATCCTCTTCCTCACTATGCATATTATTTTGCTATTTATTTCTTGCATTATTTCTTTGTGTGATATTGACAATACCGTTGTAACAAGAAAAAAACTTTGTTTAATATTACGAATGACTGAATATTCTAGAGAACCGTAATAGAAAAAAATCGTGAAAAAGTCACGGAAGTAATATGGTCAGATAGTTTCGAACATAATTAAAAAGCATATACGTGTTAATGTGACGCATGGTAAAGGATTCAACCCGGGATTATCTGAGAATATCACGCTGTCATTTGTTAATAATCATTTGATTGACTGATTACACCTTTGTGGAACTTCAATTATAATCCAAACAAAAAATTATAACAAAAAAGTAAGAGCAGAAAATCGCAAATATGATGTATTAGGGTTTTTTGTTCATTTTAATTAATGCTATAACAAAAAGAGATACTTTTTAAGTTTGTTTATGATATAAATAAAAATAAAGAAAGAAAAATTAGCACAAAATAATACATTCAATTATAAAAAATAATGGAAATGGTTACAGGTAGTAAAATTCTTCGGACTTGAATTTATTCACATAGTTTGGCCAAATATGGCGGATATTATGCCGACAATATGCTCTTTCGTTAATTGTTTATCGAATTTTGTTTAGTTTTCACATATGAATTCAAATTTCGCGCGCCATCATTGGCAAAATATGGCGGCGTTTGGCCACACTATGTATATAAAGTCACTATAGTTTCGACTGTACAATAGTTTTCATCTAGGGCTAGAATGGTCCAGTTGTAAGTAAAGTTTCACTTCCGATTGATCATTTGTAAACAAAATCTATTTTGTTGTTCCAATAAATAGAAAAGTTTGTAATACGAAATTTTGGATTATATTTTATTACGTTTTTCCTGAAAAATCTGTTAGAGCTTCAAATTAAGTACTACATCCGGTTTATAATATATAGTCAAAATCTAATATGTTGTTTTAAATTATAAAAGAGTATTAAATACCTACCAACTTATTATATTTAATTATGTTTTTCCTGAAAAATCAGTGAGCAAATAACAACTCTGCGAAGTTTTGGATCATTAATATATTTTAAGGAAAAATCGTCACACACACATTATTGTCAAAATCATCACTAACTTCCTTATGCTCTAAAACGCAATCTGTGTAAATTCTTCGCCGTACATTATCCATTTCGTAAATGTGTAGTTGCAAACTATTATTTGACACATTGAAATCACGTTCTTATTGAGAGCTGTTTGATATATAATGCTGCAAACATCAAACTTAAATCGAAATATCCTGTATATCTAATATTTATGTATGATGGAAAATATATTATTTTTACAAACCTTAATTTCATTAGAATCATATTTAAACTATTAAATTCTTGTTAATACGGTTTCATTATTAATTTTAATGAAAATTGCTTCGTGACAGTAACATTTGTTTAAATATGTCAAATTTGTTATTAAATTATTGTTTTTGTTTGACGCAAAGGCAAAGTGATGTACAAAAATAAATTATTTTATAATATAATATAAAGTTATTTCAAGTTATTTACTAAATGCTATTATCGTAGAATTGAAGATTGTGCCATTATATTCAATTTGTATTGGTAAAAGCTGCTAAAAATTATATTCAATGAATTTTTTACAAGAAAAACAGTTAAAAGCTTGTATAAAAGATACTTCCGGTTATCCGATATGCACTAAAACCTAATGAGCTCTTCCCACATTAGTATAGAATGGGTATACAAAATTTCAAAATTTTCTGTTTGAGTAATCGTGTCCACAAGATCCACACTCACACACACACACAGACACACATACATACCTACAGACATCATTGTAAAAATGTTAAAATTTTTTAGCACGATCCCTATACCTCCCTTACCTAGGGTAGCGGGAGGTAAAAACGGACATTTATAATTTTAGCAACCGGTTAATAATGACTATCGATAGAAATTGATCATGTTCAAATTTAAAAGTTTCTCCGATTATAAATTGCACTGTTTATCTTTAAAAATTAATATTAAAAATGTGTTTGTTTAAAACGATTCCTGCCTAATTCCTAATTCATATTCATAATAAATATGTCAATATTTTTATCACGATATTAACTATATAAATTGCTTCCTTAAGCTATTATACACTAAAGCCTCAACTTCTAATTATCGTATAATTTATAATTTGTAAATAATTTTGGAAACAGAGCAGGTGTGGTATAAATTAACACATGAACAGGAAAAATATATTTATTTAGTGTTGCTCACTATTTAGAATTAATTAAACTGTTGAAATATTGCTAGATTGTAATCAAATGACGGGACTAACTTTTACACTTACATGCGGGAATCGGACCATAACTTTACACCAAAAATGGTCGGTAATTTATTCACTGAGCACACAAAATTTCAACACGGACAAGTAATAGTAGAATCTTCTCAGAAATTTATTGAATTTAAGCGATTATATTTGTCAAAACATAAGAAAAATTGTTGAAATTTAACTTCATAATTTACAAAATATATTTGTTTTATAGGTGTAGAATTTATAATAAATTTACTGAACAAGCCAAGAAATATTTCGTAATGTTTTATATTTATACGAATTTTATAGACAATTTTTCATTATGTAGTACATTCAAAAGAGGGACATTAATAAAAATATAATTTGACTATCATTTTAAAAAGAAATTTAAAAAATATGTTGTGCCCAGAACTATACCTCTCGCTAGTAAAATTGTACAATAAAGTAAACATTATGCTTCTCTTGTGAAACTAGACCAAGTGTTATATTTTTTTTTTACTTTTATTAATTTAAACAATCACCTACATATTTATTGATGCTGCAAACTATATTATGTTTGCCAACGACCACTACGAAAAGTACATAAATTCACACGCTAAACTATTACTGAAAGTTGGTCATTGCACATCACTACCAAAGCTGTGTGAAATGAAAGCTCGTTAACCAATCAGATGCGTCCACAACTGTGTGATAAGATTTTATCACACGCTGCGATTACTGAGCGAACTAACCTAAAAATTTATATTTAAAAATTTGACAGTTGCAAATAATTTGCTGAATTTGCACGGATTAAGAAAGTTGGACCCTGATTTATCAAATTTTAGCATAAGTTTTGATGAATTCTGATAGTAATGATGTTGCATAATCTGTTTTAATATTTTTATGTAAATTTTATATATATATCGTGTAAAACACGTGCTGAATATTTCACACTCCTGCGAAATATCCAACTTTCAGCACTAGTTATACAATATACTAATTTTTACATTCGTATAATATACCTATTGTTTTTCATCAACTGCTAAGCATTGCCTATCTCGATTTAGGAATTACTTAGTTGGAAATTTGTTTTCCGATGCCTATATCGCTAAGAATTTCCTAACGTTTGACAGCTGACACTTTAAAATGAAAATTGTACAAGTATGTTGAATATTTTGATAATTATAACGAAGAAATAGAAAGACATGTATAAGATGGAAAAGAAAGAACAAATTATTTTAAATCCTAAGATGAAAAATGATTTTAAAATTCACTTTCTGTTTTTGTATTATTTATTTTATATTTTGCCATTTATATTTCTTCTTTTTGTTCATTTTCATCTTTGTTTCAATTATATTTTCCATTTCTATAATACAAATTTTAAAATATATCTCTAGTAAATATATTTCAATAAAAATTTAATAATTTTGTATACAGGGTGAAATAAAATAAGTGTCCCAAATTATGGGGGCATATAGTAGTGACCAAAATTAATGAGTAAAAAAGTTTAATTAACTTGTCCGATCTTCAACTGTTTTTCAGAAAGAGCCCATTTTTTATTAAAATCGAAGAAAAATTGACTAAGATAGTGGTCGAACAAAATTTTGTCTTTGCCAATATATAGATTATAAAAAAACAATAACATTTTATAAGAAACATTTTCTTCACTTTCCAATAGTTACGAAGTTATTTGAAATCTAAATATTGGTAAAGGTCGCCACAACTTTTGCCTTAGAACAATTATTTGATTTTTTTTGAAAAACAAAAAGTCGTAACTCTTACAGTTCTCGAGATAGCAGAGGTAAACACCGAAAAAACTCATTTTTCATTGCCTTCTATCTCGAAAACTATTGAAGATCGGAACCATATTAATTCCAGTTTGCAAATATAATATCATAAAAATAACTAATAATCCGATGCCTACGTAGATAATTCCTAGCTGGGCATTGCTTTGTTTGGTGAAATCCAAAATAAGAATAAATAATTTTCCTTGTAGATATTTTACTATCATTTTAATCTGTTATTCTACGTGATGATACCATGAGCAGTTGGAAGAATAATGCTGGGAATAATTGGAATAGCTATAGTGGCGCCGGGTATAGTAATTAATAAAACGTGTTTTCGGTGTGTTCGCGCGATGCCCGCTGTGCGGAGTGATTTAGGGCCCGTGTCGGAATTACACCTCAAGCCGGCTCTGTCCATCGCTAAACGTGCAGCCGTTATTAGCTCAACAGGCCAGGGGGCCGCTACGAAAAAGTAACAAGAAAAACATATTTTAGATTAACAGCGCAAAATTAGATTTTGAAGAGCAAAGTTCACGATTATCTCTTTGACTTTTCAATCCATAATATTAGAATAAAAGAAAATTTTAGACATGAGGTTCTGGGTTCAAATCTTAGGGAATACAATGAATTTTTTGGGAAAATATTTCGGTAAAGAAGGATTCTACGATTTTTTAATTTTTACCTCCCGCTACCCTTGGTAAGGGAGGTATAGGGATCGTGCTAAAAATCACATATCGAGATTCTAGTAAATGACCAAGTTTTAAGGACCCTAGAATCCAATTTTAACATTTTCACGATGATGTCTGCATATGCGTATGTGTGTATGTGTAGGGATTTTGTCTTCGTTCTAACTCAAATACTATCACTCTGAAACTTTGTATTTCTTCCCTATTCTAATGTGAAAAGAAGCCATTAGATTTTGGTGTAATTCGGATAACCAGAAATGGCACTTTACCTGAAGCTAATAATGGTTTTTCTTCAAAAAATACCATTAAATGCCATTTTTTCGCATTTTTCCGTTATGAAAATTAAAGATTATTGAATTTTCTACAGGAATACATTAATACTTTTTCTACAGGGAATTTATTTTAACATGCAACATATGGCGAATCACTTCCATGGTTACTCACTATTGTCAAAAAATGACAGCAGTGTAATATTTGTCCATTTTAAAATGCAACATACAAAATTTGTAGTTTTGTATTACCAAAACTAATTTCCAATAAATTAGCCTACAGACGATTTTGAAATAAATTATTATTGACTGCAATCCAGGACTTTTATTCATCCCAAACATCCATCCAGTCAAGGAGCTCTCCATACACTATTTATAATGTTGCATTTTAAAATGGACAAATATTACATTGCTGTTATTTTTGACAATAGTGAGTAACCATGGAAATGATGAACTATAATGTTGCATTTTAAAATAAATTCTCTGTATATATTTTGCAGATAAATTTAAAAATAATTTTTTTATCCGTAGCCTAAGAAAAACACAATTCCTTTGTTACACAGTTCATATTTCAAATGAATGTAACTGACAGTAAATGTCAAAAAACTAATCACTTCAAATTAGTAATAGTGACATTTTAAAAAGAAAATAGTAAATAAAACAATAGTTTTATGCATTGGAACAGTTTGCAGCGTTAGTAAATACGTAGGTATGTATTTAAATTAATAAAAATTGAATAGCGGGAGGTTTTGTGTTGGCCACATCAAATTTTTATGTTATAGTATTTTTAAATTCAGAAATTCCCTAATTTTTCTTTTTTTAAATTCGGATTTTTATAGAAGAAAAAATGGCAAATATTTGGTATCCACCGTTTCACGCCTTACCATGTAAGCGAACCCAGTGGAATATTAAATGCTTTATATTTGAAAATTTAATTTTGTTATTTTCTTTTCTTTTTATGGGGTCCCGTGGCCGCGTGCCAGAGTGTCTGGTCGCGAACCTGGGGGAACCGGGTTCGATTCCGACCGACGCCAAATATTTCGAATTTTAAATGGCGCAAAAGTGACCCCTGTGGCGCACTCTCCACGCTATCAATGAGTGCCCGTGAGGTGACGCCTGGTAAGCGCGCTCACGGTACAAATATGTCATCATCAATACCAATATCTGCGATAAAGCAGATTGTGGCACACTCAGAAATGGGTAATATGCCGTGATGATATATTTATTTATTTCTTTTCTTTTACTTATCTTAAATTTAGTATATTGCAGTTATAAATATTTGTAAAAATAATAACGTGTAACCGCATAACCACCATAACCAAATACATGGAAATATATGGAACTAAAATTTATCACAATTTCTTTTTACTTTACGAAAAAACGCAAATTAAAATTCGGAATTTACAGTATATTTCAGAGTGCAATTGAAACTGATGTTTTATTTGTTTTTATTTGACATTTAACTTTTGACATATTATTATTATTACTAATTTTGAATGTTATAATAAAATACCATCCATGAATCATTTTGTACGCTTTTTGTGTTTAATTATACTTTTAATAATTGTATAAAATTATTTATTGACACGAGTAGAATTATAAGATGTCAAATAAAAAAATTAAACATCTGACATCTGTTCTCTACATAACAGATTTCAAGTAGACACCCGGCATGTAGTTTTGTATAAAAATATAAGTACAAAGTTTATTCACTTACTGATAGAAGCCATAAAAATATGGAAGAACTCACGGACATACCTGCAACAAAATAAAATAATTAATCTTCAACATTTATGAAGAAAGTGACGGTTGCTTCCTCTTAAAGTTATAGATATTTTAACAGTCTCGTCTAATAGCCTATGCAATTTCTAACGTAAAAATATATTCGTATTATTAACGATACTGTAAATGAACGTGTAAACAGTTGTGTACGTAGGTATGTGTACGTGTAACAAATGTTCTTGACTGTAGCTAATGACCTGAGTTTCTTGGGTGCGTGCGAAACTTAAGCAAATACACGAAGAAGAATAAGAAGAAAAGATAGAGAAATAAATCTGGTTTCTCATAACTCAAAATGTGGCAAATAACATATTTTGAACTAATATTTTCAAAATTTTCTTTCTGCAAATTGATATAGGTGTTGAAATATTTTAAAACTGAGTACACTTATGTAAAGTAAACGTATTGACAAACATTTACATTTTGTAGCTGCGTAGTAAACTGTTATTTTAATTTACATATTGTAATGTACGCTAATATATGCTCCTAATAATAACACTCTAACAGCCCGATTCACAAAAAAGTTTAAGCTAATCCTAATTTTTGGATTAGCGAATTCTACTCTAATTTTGACAGTTTATATCTTAAAAATAGTCAAATCTATTCCTAGTATCTACCTTTATTGACAATATCATGAAAATTAAATTTTAAATACCGGAATAGAATAGGATTCACTAATCCAAAAATGAGGATTAGCTTAAACTTTTTTGTGAATCGGGCTATAAAAGAATAGCGACCACTACCAAGATGTTTAACATATTGACTCCCGTCGGAACCAAATATTTTGAACTTGCTTTCATCACTCCAAAGGACAGTATGCCATTTTTCAATCGTCCACGATGAGTGTTCCTCAGCAAATGCAATTCTGGCCCTCCTGTTTTTCTTTGATAGTACAGGTTTCTTAACGGCTATTTTTTCTAGTAATTCTACATCACATAGCCATCGTATCACAGTGCGATCACTCAAATCTACATGAAATTGTTCCCGAATTTTAGCAGAACGTTCACTTGATGATAAAGTAGGATCACTTACGGATAGACACCGAATGGTTTTTGTCAATTCTAGCACTAGTTTTCTTGGACCACCGACTTTTATATTAATTTTAACACTTCTATACTGCAATTTTTTTTTCAAAATCTTTCATATGCCACTTTTACTGAGTTTTAAATTTCTTTAAATATTGCCCTGTTTCACACCATCTTTATGAAGCTATACCACCCTTTCTCGTAAGTCGTTGGAAAAATATTTATTTTTACCCATTTTAACATCAACTTACTAAATAAATGACAAAATACGATTGAAAGTAAGACAATTAAAAACATATTTGCATATTTTTATCCACAAAAAAAAAAAACGAGTATATGTAATTTCACTTAAATCGTACAGTCAATATCAAAAGATATCTTGTGAATATATCCTTCGATATATTGATTTTAGAAAATACGATTCAAATTTGCGAGAACAGTCAACATATTTAAAAAAAATTAAATATTTAAAAGTTTCCATACTTTTGTCCACCACTGTATATATATGCCCTATAGATTTGTGCATGTATTCATTAATACTCTGTATACTATTGTATATTTATTCACTTACAAGAATGTTGCTTGGTTATAATGTATCACAAATTAACCAACTAAATAACTAAAGATATTAAAGGTTCTTCAAAATTTTTATTACACTATCAAGTTCGTTAATGTAAGATTTATATGCTCAATTATTATTAATCATAAAGCAATAAAATTATGCTATAATAAATTAATAAAATGCAAATTTGTTATTGAGAAGAGAAACGATTGGATAATGAAGTCTAGCTACACGTTAACATGAGCTGTGTAGTGTAGTGGTCAGATTTATGTAGTCCGTATGACCCTATAACGGAATCGAATCTCGGGTCAGCCACTGCTTGTAATTAAGTCCGTCGATAATAAATTCATTAGCTAAATTAAGTAGACGCCAAGAAGACGGAGGACGACAGAGGGAAGACATTGTTAAGAAGACTCAGTAATTGAGAAACTGTTTCTTATTGTTATAAACAAATGATTGGTACTTTGGGAGACCAACGGCATTATAAAAATCTGATGTAGCCAACACATTACCTTCCCTCAATGGGGGATTCCCGCTCAATCGAATTAAAGGAAAATAGTAAAAAAATACGAATGTTATGCTGAATAACAAATATTGGCGAACGAAAAACCGCCTATACATGCATAACAAATAGCGTGTTAGGAGGTGGGGGTTACTACCAATGGAAGTTAAGAAGTTAACATTCCTGTACTGCAGTTTCCAAACAGTTTTTATTTTAACACAAATTTCTTGCATAAACTTAATAATTTAAATACACCTGTAATTATAAAGTATGTAGACTTATACAGTGTTATAATATTCATTTATTTTTATGTAAATATAACTTAAAATAGCATATATTTCAAGAACATTTAGGTCCATGATGAAAACAGTTTGATATAAAAACACATAAATGTGACGTCACGTCAATCTTTTCAAAATTCGCGAGACCATAACTCGCTTATTAATACGAATTTTTTCACCGGATTTTTATCAATAGTCTTAGTTTTCCTAATTTTTTCAGATGAAATTATAAAAAAAATGATGGAATCCCCCATTCTACATATGTATTTTGCATAAATCCCATTTCAATAAAAACATATACTATGTAAATTGCATTGTTAGTGATATTTGTCAATTAGAATATTGGAATATATCACCAATTAAATATTTAATTAAGAAAACAACAAGTACTTCCCAGAAAAAGCCTTCAGTAATGTATTTGGATTTTTGATACTGACATTTTCCGTCAAATAAGAACATTTTAATTTTTCAACTGGTTTCCATGGAGCTGAGAAATTCATTACAAGGGATTATTTTATATATTTATAATTAATTATCTATCTCCAAATCATTGAAAATATAATAAAAATGTTCAATGTATCAGATAGAGAATTTTAAAATCTTTAATATTTGTTTTTAGAAACTACTACTTTCGGTTGTCCAATTGTTACCAAATCCTTCGCACCTCTTCCCATTAATGTCAGATTAAAGAATATGTACTTAAATTGATCTTTGGTTTTATAGAATTTGAGAAACCGTCCCTCCAACATCCACACATACACACGCTCGCACACACACACGCACACCCAAACACACACACGCAACACACACACACACGCAACACACACACACACACGCAACACACACACACACACACACACACACACAGACACACACACAAACAACACACAGACACACACACAAACAACACACACACACACAAACATAATTGTAAAAAGGTTAAAATCGGATTGAAGAGAGCTTATATCGCGCTTATTCACTTTTCATTAAAATTTTATTGACTAATTCTGGGAACATTTTGACGCTACCTCGTAATAGTTATTTACATATAGAGGGTCGAAAGAAAAGGTTTACACATGCGGACAAAATTTTTTTCGTCCAAGGTGTAAACTTCTTTCGGCCCGAGGTATGTACAACGTTTTACGCACAACTGCAATCAAATGAAATGTTTTAAAATTATTTTTTAAATACATTTAAAGCTTGTTGCTATATAAAAATTATACGTGGCAAGATGGCCATGTCACAAAACAATAAGGCGATGCGTTGCATTGCTAACTATTTGGTTATGTGAATATTTTTTAAATGTCAAGCTTGGAGATTTAAGACAATTTCTGAAGTAATTCCTTAGGCAATTCTAATAAAATCTAGTGAAAATTTAACGGAACTAATATCATTTTTTAAAAATAAGAGTCTTGATTACATTACCAATTGTATTTTTGATGTTTTGTTTACTAGTAAGCGGGCTCTTTCTGTACTTTACCGCCCGCAGAGTGTAATCTTTAAGTTTCTGCCATGGTAACCACGATGTAAACAATTTTAAAGCAGATGTGCGTAAAAAAAATTTCTACTTCTGTTCTCATTTCTGACGAGTCTGTTGATAAACCACTTGCATCTCCCATTTTTCTGGTATCCTATGTGGATGAAGGAATTATTATAAATTGTTCTGCTTGTTGTTTTATTGATGAAAGGCTGGCTGACTCGTTTGTTGGCCATCATGTTTTTTCATTAGCCGGCCTGGGTTGGGTACTCGTATGTATCTAACGTTTATTGAAACACGTCCCGGACTCATGTTAGATGTTGACGCTGAGATTATGCTGCGGATTGTATGACATCGTGTAGGGGTTTACATCTTTTGATCTTTCATACATTTTAAAATCCTGCCGACTTAAAAGGAGAGCCTTCTTTATTCGCCTCATATTCTTATTTTGCGGAGATCACAAGATGCTTGATAATTTTGCCATTCGCCAGGAAAATACCAACAAGATAGATTGTAATAGTTGATGTAGTTGATTTGTTATAGTTTTTATTCACAAATATTGTTTCATTTTGTTGTTCAGGTAGTTGGAGAATGAAGTAAAATCCATATAGTCTTAATAATCTTTGGCGTACAGCTAGATTAAGTACTGCTCGGTTTGGAAGGTTGAACAAGACGAGTGAATATAGGAAAGCATAAGAAATCATCGATATAATTGCCTATAAAATCGCGATATTCGAATAAAACCTAGGTAAATATAAATAAAGGTCTGGGAAAAAATTTATCAGATATTTTCATTGCAGTTTCTTCAATCTGATTACTGGGAAGAGCTAATTAGATTTTGGTAACAACTGAACGAACCTCTGAACAAATATACTTTTTTGAAAATTTATAAATAATACAGGGTGTTATGTAAATAAGTGATCAACGCTTAACCAATGGTAGAACTCACCCCAAAGACAGTAAATCTGGCAATAATTTTTGTTTAACATACTTTCTACAAGAACTAGAGACCTTTAAAACTGACCAATCACGTCATAGTTCAAAATTTTATAAAAAAGTGAAAATCAATGTGTTCTCTGGAAAAAATGTGATACCTGTCACAAATGACATAAAATTATTGACGTCTATTTGGAAATAACTCTCTGTGCCGTCTTACAACAGCACGACTATTTTGTAATGTCTCGCTATAAACCATATGCATGTCTGCATACTCTTGGTTGGTGAAGGTAAATGGTATTTTGAGAATATCAAAAAAACAGAATACAAATCAATATTTTTTCCAGAGAACACATTGATTTTTACTTTTCTATAAAGTTTTGAACTATGACGTGATTGGTCAGTTTTAAAGGCCTCTAGTTCTTGTAGAAAGTATGTTAAACAAAAATTATTGTCAGATTTACTATCTTTGGGGTCAGTTCTACCATGGGTTAAGCGTTGAACACTTACTTACATAACACCCTGTATATCATCAAGGCATATTACCCATTACTGGGTGTGCCAGTATCTATAATACAGGTAGACATCGGTAATAATGACGATATATTTTACCATGTAGGCGCTTACCAGGCGTCACCTCAGGGGCACTCATAGCTGGTGTGGAGAGTGCACCACAGGGATCACTTTTGTGCGATTAAAAGTCTGCACTAGCCGGAAAGTCCTTCTTTGCTGAGCTAGCTCGGAAAGTTGTCTATAAGGGATCGGAAAGTACTTTACCGATCCCGGGACCCATAAAGCTAAATGTTTCCATGGAGATCAGTTGATTATTTATTTCTTATTTGCTCGCAGTTAAAAATAAAATAATACTTTTTTATTCTTTTTTCAGGATCGCAAAAAAAATATTGTACCCAACATGACTTGAAAGTGTCTATACTGGGCTCACAAGCTTGCTCACCCAGTAAAGTAACACTTTCAGGTCTTGTTACGTAAATTACTATAAATTCTACATACATATATTACATAGACCCTTCAGAAATATCGCCAATCTTATCAGTGAATTGAAAAAATTGGAAGAATAAGAGAAAACTTGTTCATAGAATGAATTAAAAAATATAAAATTATATAAAGAAGATATATATTTTGTGTGTACCAGATATTTCACATAAATTGCTTTAGAACACCTGTTTGAAATAATATTTAATTTCTAAACGGTTTTCTCTAATATTACATGCATTACATTGGAAAAATGATTAACAATATTATCTAAAAATGATTTCTTTCTTTATTAGTAGTACAAGCTCTTGAACCATAATTTATCTCCGACAAATAAGTACGCAGCCCATCAGGACCATTGTTTAAATAAATAGTTATTTGTGTTAAAATGCAAATAGCCACGTGACTTGAAGCAGGCAGGAAACTCTAAAGTTTGTCTACGGAATCAATAGATGGCATTGATATCATGGTACAACTACCTTAAAGAACCCCATTTCATATGGAAATGGCTGGTAAAATATCGCGTTTCATTTACAAGCCTTGATATTTTTTTGTTCGTCCCTTATACATTATCCTTTCGCGTGTATCTACCCTAATACGTCAACAGTTGATGTTCAGCTGTCAGGCCGTCCTGGCCCGATCAGATAAAATCGACAAAGTCTTGAACAGTCGACAAGCGACGCTGATGTATAGACGAAAAGCCCGGGCTAAGTATTTCAGACATAAATATAAGAAAAAAATGTTGAAAAACAAGAATTTTTAATAGAACTTTTAAGGGTTGAGTAATAAGGTCATACAAAAGAAAATAATTGTACATTTTTACCTCTCGCTAAGAGAGGTATTGGATTAATGCTAAAAATCGCATATCCAGATTTTATTGAATAAGCACCATTTTATTTATTTGAAATTTGTATATTACAAATATTCTCTATCCAATACATTGAACATTTTTATTATATCTTATATAGATTTAGAAATAGAGACTCAAAAATATATAAAATAATCCGTTACTACCAAGTTTGTATCTCTACCTACTTTTGAATTATTGCCCCAAAAGTCAATATACCGTATATTTAGATAAAAACTTCAAAATTTTCAAAAATCTAATTTTTATGTATCTAGATACTTCTCAATGTGCTGATTCCAAATTTTGAAACCGCAGGTCGATATCTCTTTTCGTTCTGGAGATATTTAGTTTCAAAGTTTTGCTCAAAACTGCCCATTTTTGGGTAATAACCCAAAAATGGGTAGAGATATGAATTTGGCGACAACGCCAATCGATTCTACGGGCAAAATTACATAAGTACACCAATTTTCATAATTTTTGAACATCGCATACAATCTCTAAAGTAAAATAACTGAAAATGGCCAAAAATCGCAAAAATCTTAAGGGGTACCCCTTACGATTTTTTCAGATTTTGGACATTTTCAGGGGTTTTCACACTTTTATTCATAAAAAATGAACCTGTTGGACAAAAATTATAAAAATTGGTACATTTATGTAATTTTGCCCGCCGGATCGAATGGTCATATCGCCAAATTCATATCTCGACCCATTTTTGGGTTACTACCCAAAAATGGGCAGTTTTGAGCAAAACTTTGTAAGTAAATATCTCGAGAACGAAAAGAGATATCGACCTGCGGTTTCAGAATTTGGAATCAGCGCATTGAGAAGTATCTAGATACATAAAAATTAGATTTTTGAAAATTTTGAAGTTTTTATCTAAATATGGGGTATATTGACTTTTGGGGCAATAAATCAAAAATGGGTATAGATATAGACTTGTTGGTAATATTATTTTATTGTTAAGACAATGTTACGTAAGTGTACGCATTTTTAGAGTATTTGAACATCTGAGTGAATTTTTAGAAATAAAAGTTTTAAAATAAAAGTGGATAAATGCTACAAAAAAGAAATAAAGGAAGACATGGAAAGAATTTGCGAAGAAAATAGAAGCCCAGGGCTTCGAAAACTTCATTAATATTTCTAGTAGCCCAAATAACTCCATGGAACCAGTCGAATAATTTAAATTTTTATAATTGACAGAAATATCTCAGTGTCAAAAATCCAGATACATTACTGAAGGCTTTTTCTGGGAAGTACACTTAATATTTCTTATTTTATTATTAATATTTAAATATTTAAAATTGTAGGTACATATATACTTCATAAAATCTGAACTGAATCTAACATTATTGACGTACTGTTTTCTCCAAATTAAAATCGAAGGTACATATTCAAACTGGCAGACCATCCGTTGAACCACTCTCTTTGTAAGATTCATATTCCTGTTTGCGTCTTGTTATTATTTCCTTTCTTTTCCTTTCATTACTTCGACATCCTCCTGACAACTTCTGCTGCACCAGGTTGTTTCTGTCAGTGACCGTTACGTGTACCTGACGATGGACAACCTTCTTACCTTCTTTATTACTCACCAAGAACTGTACTTGTGTTTTTACACAACCGTTTGACGTTGACGGCTTCGCCAAGAATCGAACAGCAGGAATAAGACTTCATATGCTGTTAAACGTACAGTACCGATTCAAAATTGATGGTGTGTGTTCAAATAATTGCACTCAAATCGTGCCTAAGGAACCGGGTTCGATCCCAACCGACGCTACATATTTCGAATTTCAAATGGCATAAAAGTAATCCCTGTGCTGCACCCTTCAGCAATGAGTGACAGTGAGATAACGTCTGGTAAACGCCAGCAAGGTACAATGGTGTTATCATCACTACCAATATCTGTGACGAAGTGGCAAACCCAGAAATGGGTAATATGCCGTGATGATACATTTATATTTATTTATTTATAAATCGTGTGGTAGAGTTTCTTCAAAAGCTTTGAAAAGCTTTGTATATATGTTGTTTACAATACAAATATTTTGTATTTGATTTGATTGCAACAAAATCTGAATTAAACAAACTGGCACACCTAGCAATGGGCAACGAGTTATATATGTGTTGTAAATATTATATTTACAACAAATTCTTTATAAATTATATTTAAAAGTTAAAGTATTGTATGTAAAATGTTTTTTATAATCCATAACCTAGCATTTTGCAAGTGGCATTTATAAACAATATAAAAAACAGAAGTATCTTACCTCGTATCCAACGAATTTTATTATAAAAACGGCAACAACCAACTGGATTAACTTTTTGATAGTTCAAATTAGGTATAACACTACGAAAATCACTATTTTTCAATAAAACACAACTGCACTCCACAATATTCAATAAACAACTGAATTTGTGACAGGTTTGTTACGTGTAAACAAGTTTCGTTTTGAACGGTTGAATTTAGAATATTGTTGAATTATTTTTGGAATAAATCCAATGTTTAATATTGTATTGTTGTGCATATTATAATAAATAAGTATTGTTTTTAATACAAAAATAAGCAAATAATTGTATCATCATGGCTCATTATCTATTATATTATAATTTGTTTATACTATAGTAGAAAATATAATCACAGTATTTATACTATAATAATTATCTGGCCTTTACAATATCTGATTTCTATCTCGATTACTTTCTATTTAATTTTTAGTATCCTACAAATTTCCTGCTATAAAAATAATATCTCTCAACCATAATTTCTCTACAAAAATTTTATTCAAAACTGATTACTATTGAGGAAATACTTACAGTCAGTTGATTTTAAAACTCAATAATTTGCTGTAAAAAAAAAATCAAAAAATTTTAAACAGTTTCATTTATAGACTATATATTTGTACTAGGAATGACGATGGGTACCCGGGTACTTGGAACCTAACCGGTAATAATGTACTCGGGTATAAAATTTCTTACCCGATTACCTGCAATATACGCGCTACCCGTTAATTACTCGATGCCCTTTAATTACCCGAACAGTTTTCAGCTGCCGGAAAAATTGTATCTAAAAAAAGAGTTTTTTTTATTACCATACCATAATTAATATAATTTATGTTAAGTTTTTTATAGAAATACAGTAGGTATATTATTTATTTGTATTACTGCTAATATAAAGGTAAATGGTAACTAACAAATTAAAGATTTATGTATATGGACTTAAAGGATAACGGGTAATTAAAGGGTATCGGGTACTTAAAGGGTAAAGGGTACTGTCCGGGTAGTTGTTTCGGGTACTCGGATACCAAAATTATAGGAATTCGTCATCCCTAATTTGTACATAACTATATTAATTAAATCTTTAGCGATATCTCTGATAAAGTAGATTAGCACACCCTAGTAATGGGTAATATGCCGCGATGACATATTTATTTATTTTTTTATTATGTACATAATTCTCCGATAGTACGTAGTAGTAAGTATGTATATACTTATATTCCTTTAAGAATATGTGTAAGTAAATGTTTTGTATTTTACGCATATAGGCAATTAAATGTACATAATTCTCAGCAGTTCCTGTAAGAAGAAAATAAGAAAATGCCTGGAGTAAGAGCTTAACCTTAAGTTCACAGTTTGATTGATTGTTTTGAGAGTTTGTTACTCAAACATACGTAATACTGCTGAAGTGACTAATTAAATGAAGTAATATTATACTATAGAACAGTTGGGACAAAATATTTGATAGTGACGTGTGTCACATAAGTATTCGGAAAGAATTGAATGAACGATGCCGTGGTTTAAACACAAAGAAATTATATTGTATCTACAGTTTTCGAAGTTACCCGCAGATTATAGTGGATTCCGAAACTGCACACGGCTGTATTTTATAGTTAAAACAGAGAATCAAAAATCGTAGAGATTCGAATGAAAGTATTGCAAAAACAATGATTACGAGGTGTGGCAATTAAATAACGAGATTTATTTTTTTTTCGGCTTCCCTGTAAATTTGGCAACGTTGCAGGCTATGTCATATTAATTTGTCATCTACCCTCCATGCACTGTTAAAATTTCAAAATAATTAGGCAAACCGTTCGGCAGTAGCCTTTGATTGAATTTACTTTCTCGTACTCCGCCGGAATTATGTTAGTGTCAATATGAAATTATGTGCGAAACTTAAAAAATCCGCTATAGAAATGTACGAATTGTTGAAGAATGTTTGTGGTGATGAGGGTCTATCTATTACTCAAGTTTTCGAGCAGTTTAGAAGATTTAAAGAAGGAAGAAAAGAAATCGGAGACGATTAGCGCCTCGGCCGTGCACTTTCGAAATGCGAGTGATTGCTTACATGGATTGGGTGCCTGACGGGCATTTCGTTAACCAAGAAGGTTTTGATAACCCTTCATGCACGGGTGAGAAGGAAAAGAGCTGAAATTTCATGGATTCTCCATGAAGACAACGCGCCGGAACAAAACGCCTTTTCCGGCAAGACTTTTTGACGAAATACAAAATCACCGTGTTGGTATATCAACCGTACTCACTTGACCTAGTGCCATGTGACTTGCTTTTATTCCCAAATTGTAATTCTGCGTTAAAAGGCACCAAATTCGGGGCCGAGATGTAGTTACAGAAAAGCGGCAGAGCTTATGAACAACCTAACAAAAAAGGCCTGCAGGCATTGCTTCCAACAATGGAATATTCGCATCGGGCGGTGTAGCGTTCGGGGAGGAGAGTACATTAAAGGTGGCAATATTTGTTTTGTGTAATTTTATACATTGTCAATGTTCTAAGATCTTGTTATTTAATTGCCACACCTCGTATAATATCGGTAAAAAAATTGGAAATAGATGTTTTCTAATGAAGTCGTTTGTACAAAAAAATGAGCTTTTAACTATGATGGGAAACTTAAAAACAAACATGTCAAATTAATTTATGTACCGGAAGTAGTCGTAAAACTGATAATCAACAAATTAGCTACCTTATAATCATAATCATAATCTCAATAAATCAACATACCTTACATTTATGTTTTATGGCCCTATTGTGTTACTTTATCAGATGTATACATATTTTGTCAACTTTATGTTTATTTTTCTAAATATTTTGAATATTAATTCGCAAATTCCGGATAAGAAGTTTAAAAATATGAGCAATAATTTCATATAAAAGTGACAATTTGCTTATAACGAATGTGTCTTCCACAGCTGAGGCCGGAGCAATAAAATTAACATATATTTTCAATTGTAATGGTATTTATTCGAATCTAAATTTCAACAGATATATTTTACACTCCAGCAAAGATAACCAGCAACAATTTAATCCGCTGCTGATGCTTACTATGTTAATTTGTTGAAATTTATAATGTGATACACAAAGATACGTAAGCAAATAAAAATCCTGACTTTGAAAGGAAATGTTCAATTAAGTATCTACGTAATGAGTATTTTTGCGAATCTATCTCGCTGTTGATCTTGTTTCTTTTAATTACAGGGTTGTAAAGTGATGCTGGATGAAAAATAAGCACGATTCTCAAGAAGATTTAATTACCACAGAGGTACAGCTACACGAACAATTCAATTATGTTGTTGTAGTTGTTACGAGACTACAACAAGAACAACACAAGTAGAAATTTCCGCAGGAAATCATTCAACACATACTTCACCTCGGTGAATTATCCCATCAATGCGCGACTAACATCACAACGTAGACAACAAGAGTAACTTGCAAATTTACATTCGTATTTAAAATTAATTACACTATTGTATATTTTAAACTACACCAAGTATCCAGGTATTATAAATTTTCTCTTTTTACTCATTATAAGTCATTAATAATCATCAGTTTTTATTATCTATTGTTCATCCATTGTTTTTTAATTAGCAGTTTCGGGAAAACAATATATTTCATTTTACATACTCGATTACAGTAAAGTCGGTATTTAATTCAACAGTTGTTAATTATAAAACATACAACTAGAATTGAAATTCGAAATATTTGGTGCCGGTCGGGATCGAACCCGGTTCCCCCAGGTTTGCGACCAGACACTCAAGCACGCGGCCACGGGACCCCAAATGGCACAAAAATGGCCCCTGTGGTGCACTATCTGCGCCAGCAATTAGTGACCGTGAGGTGACGCCTGGTAAACGCCCGCACGGTACAAATATGTCATCAACATTACCGATATCTGCGATAAAATAGATTGTGGCACACCTAGAAATAGGTAATATGCCGTGATGATATTGTAACAGGGGGGAGGGGGTCTCTTACTTTATCTCACTGGTGGACACTTGCTGGATTGCCCACCACTTTACTGAGACGGAACACCCTTACGCACACTATCACTAATCACTTACACCTGATGATAGATGATGAACATATTTCTACTAACTTTATTTACATAATTACATATTTTACTAACTTATAATTATTGATTACACTCTGAACACAAACTAAACTGTTACATAATTATATTGTAACCCTAATTACGCGTACTCGCACCAAACTAAACCGCCGACTACATATCTGTCCTGTCTGAGTCTTTAATCTCGACTGCTTTAACACAAAGGGTTATCTCTTCAACAGGCATATCTGATGAAGGGTGCGATGGTGTAGCATCCATAGCTAAATAACAAGAATGCACGTATCATAAACAATAACTTATATGGTTAATTGTCAAAACAATAAATGTCTACGCGGTTGACATCTAGACTAAACAGAGATATGAGAGAATAATGATTATTATTTCTAAACAGAATTTTGACTTACAAAGATAACAGAGTTAAAATGTAGTTATTGAAACTGTAATTTAGAAGTTTATAATAAAGTTCATTACTTGTTATTTCACCATGCTCACCTTGCTACAATATATTTATTTATTTATTTACAACTAAAATTGAGGAAATTTTTGTTATTATTATTTCTCGAGAAAAATATAATCGCTGTGGGAATTTAAATAAAATGTAAAGAATTTATTAATTTGGCCTGAAATTTGATTCTTCTTTTTTGAACTTTTCCATTACACCAAAATATTCGCTATATAGTCCTTGTATATCAGTTCTTGCATTTATGTTGTAGCATTCAAATTTTGTACGTCTTTCAAAATTTTCTAATTTTCAAAATCGAATAGAAACTGTTGAAAGATATTTATTAAAAAACAAAGATCGTTTGAAGAATTGTAGAATTTTAAATGTAAATTCTTCTATAGCAAACAGAGGAAGAGACAAAAATCATTTTTGATCCGATGTTGGTAAAGTCCGAGAACACTAGACAAGGACAACTAAGAAGCAGATTGTATTTGAGAAAACCTCACCATATATTATACGTCTTTTTCTATTATTCACTTACTCTCTTTTCACGAATGTGGAGCTCATGATTCATGAAAGAACTCACCACGTAAATGTAGTATTTCTTCCGTTTTTCTTATGAGTAGCAAATCCTTCATTTTGCGGTCAACAGTTTATCAACCGTTCACGTGTGCAATTAATGCCATAATTTTTCTTCAAAGCTAAACATGGGATCACGTATTCCTTGTAATGTTTATAATTATCAGATTATGTTTATGCGTGTTTGCCTAGCAAAATAAACACAAGAAAATTAATACATAACAGGAAATATTCCACTTAGATTCATTCATTATACCAGGTCAATGAAGATTAAAATCGTAGCATTTAAAAATAATTCCAAAAAATCTGTTGTGGCCAGCACAATACCTCTCGCCATTTTCATATCATTACACAAAAAATTCTAATTACATCTATTCTTTATTTTTCAATTCATTCTATGAACAAGTTTCCTTCTACTCATCTAAATGTTCGAGATTCTTCCAATTCATTGACTAGATTGGCGGTATTTCTGAAGAGTATATGATGAATTATATGTATAGTAAGTGCGTGTTTAGTTGACACTGATACTGTACAAACTTTGGGTTATAAATGAATCTCCTTTCTTTTTTACCAGTTAGATGTTGACGGAGTCTTCCTCGTTATAACAATAGCATATTATAATTAAAACTCGACTTGTCCAAGTACAAGTTTTAGGACAGTGTCAATTTAACGTGCAGCAGTTGTAGCTATCTTTAATTTTAATACTTTTATACTCAGAAGTGGGTAATATGCCGTGATGATATATTTATGTATATTTATTTATAAAATAAGAAATATTAATAGTTATTTATGATATATAAAATCACTTTTAACACGAATATCATACACTATTTTTCCTACGACCCTAGTTATGTATTAGTAAAAACTAAAAATTATAGAATGACATTTATGAACAACTGAAAATTGTTTATTCTAACCTCTACTTCCAACAACTGTTTTAAATTCCAGTTCTTCAAGCGCCTTGCAAGGAATTACTATAAACAATTGTAATAATTGTACTATAACAATAAACGTTCCAAAATAATGTGTACTTCTAATAAAATATCTATATGAATAATTTCAGTACAAAAATAAATATAAAATGAAACAAACATTTACTTATGAACACTAAATGTAACTAAATCTAGTTATATTTTTAACACTAAATGTAACTAGATTGAGTTCTTTTTTAACACCAGTGTTAAAAGTAAATTTGTTTTTTACTTTTAATCCGTTGTCAATGATAACGATTTAAAAGTATTCACTTTGTTATAAACTGTTATTTTTAACTCGCTAAGCAACCGTTAAAAAGACTACTTTTAACAGTGGTCGTAGGAAAAATATTAAATATACTTCCCAGAAAAAGCATTCAGTAATGTCTCTGGATTTTTGACTCTGACATTTTAATTTTTCAACTGGTTTCCATTGGCTATTTAATAAATTATCCAATGGATTATTTTATAAATTTAATATTTGTAATAACATAAAAAAAAGAAATAGTGTTTAATAGATTTTTTAAGAAACTATTACTTTCGGTTGTCCAATTGTTACCAAAACCTTTTCAGCTCTTGCAATTAATGTCAGATAAGGAATACGTAGTTAAATTGATCTTTAGTCTTATAGTTTTTGAGGAATCGTCCCTCCAACATCCACACACACGCACACATATATGCACACATACACACAGACATTATTGTAAAAATGTTAAAAACGGATACTAAGGACCATAAAACGTGCTTATTCACTAAAATCTTGATATGTCATTTTTAGCATGATTGCAATACCTCTCTTAGCAAGAGGTAAAAAGATGATCTTTTACTAAAATAAGTTCGTCAGTAGTAAATACTTTATTGACTGCTCCTCCCAATGTTTCTTTTCGTCAGATGGTTCATCCTATGTCTATCAGTTGGGATTGTTTATTTGAATACAATTAAAGTTTCGGCAAATGAGGTCCGCGGACAAAGGCCTGTGTCTCGTGCCGTCCATTGTGTCCCGGTCGTGTAACAAGCTTCAGTGTACAGTCCAGCATTTGCACACAATGGCCCAAGGTGTCCGGGAATAAATCAACCCCATGTGACTTACACAAGGAAGATACACAAATTCACCAGCAACACGGAAAGAGGCACTACGAGAAATCTATCTTAACGGAGCGGTGGAGCTGAGTATATGGTCATTTTGAACGACTTTTAAACCCCACTTTACTTTAGAGCTGCAAATAATCGAATATGGTACTTGTGATACTAGTAAGTAACCAATGGTCGCTTTGCTGTTTAAAAATATACCCTACTCGTGTTTATTACGGCAGTGACATTGCAATTGCGTAACATCCGTGGTGGGCCGGGCAGCGTATGCGTGTATTTAAGTGTGTGAGTGAGTTCGTGTGTGTCTGTCACTGACTGACACCTATGATTGGGTTCTCGCCGTTCCGTGACACCGCCCGCTGCGTAGCGTCTTGCTTCTTACAAGCGCAAAAACTCGACCAGAGTAACGGAAACGCACAACACAAGCCATCAAACCAGAGAAAGAATGGTGTATGATAAAATGAAGTTCATTGCCAGATGAAACTTACAGCATTTTCCATTTATACTGTTAACTGTTACTAATAAACTCATATTTGAAAATGCACCGGTTTCGAGCGACAAGATCTTAAGAATAATTATCGACCTTCATTTGATTTAACTTCTAGAACTGAATTGCAGAGGCATTATGAATGTAGCTCGAAAACGGTGCGTATCAGAATATGAGTATATTTGTAAAAGTTTATTTTTCATCCCCTACATATCCTATAAATTCATACTTAATACGTATTAATTAACATTTTGTATTTTTAGCACAAACTTTTTTGCACATATATCACAGAATAAACATTTATACAGAAGTGACAGTCAGAGAGAGAAACGAAAATTAGAACAAATTTAAAAGGCTAATCGGATAAAATCGGATTGTTTCGGTAAATCTCCGTAAAGACTGTAAAAGTAGATTTAAAAAATCTGTTGTGGCCAGCACAAAACCTTCCGTCAATTCGATATATTTTGTATATATCCCATATCAAAAGTTCCTTGAAAAAGATTCTGTATATCCTGTAAAATTGTAACAGGAACACACTAGTTTTTACAAATTCCATATGCCGAAAGTTCCTTTCCCTATTTTATTAGTGGTCGCTTCAAATTTGTAACTGACATCTGTCAATTAAATTTTTTTGAATATATCTGCTGTTTCCATAATTTTAGCAAATAATCACAAATGTCGAAAAATGATATTTAACTACGTTTTTTCAAGAAAAACTGTTATAAACTTCAAATAAGAGTACTTCCGGTGGATCAATTATAACCAAAATCTAATCAGCTCTTCATATGGATGTGAAGAAGAAGAATAAGAAAGAATTATAATTTTTAGAATTGTAGTATTGGAGTTATCGTCGGAGAAAAAATTGTTACACACGGACACACACACACACACACACACACGCGCGCGCACACACACACACACACATATACATACATAAATACATACAGACATCATCTTAAAATTAGTAAATTCGTATTCTAGGGACCCTAAAACGTGCTTATTCATTAGAAACTCACCAACGAATTTTTTGACCAAAGACAACACCTTCCTTACCTAAAGGTGACGGAATGTAAAAATGGAGAAAAGAAACATGAAACGTAGTTTTTTTTTTCGTTTCCGAAAGATCCAAAAGTGTAAGTTATACTAAACGACTACCATATCATATAAAATGTATATTAATTTAATAAATATTAGTGTAAAATGTGTCTCAAGGCCGGTGGAAGAGAAGATTTGATGGAGAAGAATATGAGACATATTCATCGAGTACGACGTTTGTGTTTCACACATCACAGTAAAGAAAATTCTGCATTGTAACGAATTTGTAAAATTCAGGTATTTGTTTAATAAAAATATAATTATGTGTTTATTTTATCTGATTTCTGTTTAATTCGTTCAAAAAATTAAAATTTTAGTACTTTTATGTTCTAATTATTCTTTCATCATTTAAAACACAATTTAAAGTTCAAAGTATTAATCGGCAAATAAATAAATAAATATATCATCACGGCATATTACACATTACTGGATGTGCCATTATCTACAACACATGTAGACTTCGGTAATGACAACAATGATGATGGTGATATCGGCAAATTGAAACAACAATGGTGCGGACAAGGAGTGTCGCTTCTGTTTAAATGTCTATTCTGTGGTTTTGTTATAAACAAATATGGCGATATTTATTTAAACAGTCAACACATCATCAGGTATAAACGTCAATACTAATACCCTCCTCCGAAGTGTTTTTATAGTCGTGTTACTATTTTAATAAGTCGTTCCTTATCTCCTCCTAATAAAATGAGACGTATCTGAATTTTAATAACCAGTTGAAATCCCCGAAGCCGGTGATTATGTTTGATTGAGACGGTAACCGTCCGAGCCATGATGAGTTATTGCGTATTGTTCCCTGGACAATAATATACTCCACACACATACACCAGGGCTTGCTCCAAGGTACCGTAAATAAGCCAAGGCTTCTGTAATTATCACCTTATCAATATACCTGCCCAAATAATTACGCCATTCTTTTGGGACGGAGATTTCAATGCGGGAACACCAGAGATTTCAACGGTGGAGATAAATAATAATTCATTTGTTGTCCGTCATAGCAAGCTAGATTAAAAGGATTATAATGTACTAAATACTATAATAAATAATAAAATAATGACTTTAAACAAACAAGTATTAATTGTTGATAATTTATTCGTAACAACAGTAGCAAGAACGGAATCGGACTAATTAGGCCGTAGAGTTATTCTAGGCGTTCGCCACATAAGCTCCGAAGAATAAATAACACGCTGTTTCCTCCCTAACCGTGTAACAGTAACGGGCACCTTGAAGAAACCAGAACGACGTAATAAACATGTCATCGACAAGAATATAACAAGAAGAGGTTAACCTATCGACAAGCTAACAAATTCGACACAATTTCATGGAGAAAATTTAATAAATACAGATGTATATCCATATAATGTTTTATACATTGTTAAGTGGTGTTTACTAATTTAAAATCCAATTATTGTATTATTAGTTTCAGTAATTATTATAAAGTTTTTGCTGAAATGTCAGGATTATCCGGGAATTCACTTATTAGAATGAATAACTAACTAATTATTGGTTCTTGGACCGAATAACGAATATGGAAACGAAACAAAATGGTTCTCGGTTATGAAACTCTAAAAGGAATGTTGAAATGTTGTGCAAGTAGGTAGTAAATTTGGCAATAATTTTTGTTTAACATGCTTTGTACAAAAACTAGATGCCTTTAAAACTGATCAATCACGTCATAGTTGAAAATTTTGTAAAAAAGTAAAAATCAATGTCTTCTCTCGAAAAAATATTATTTGAATCTATGCTGTGTCCGATGTTGCACTTTTATAGCCCTAATTCTAAATCCTAAATTCATATGCCCTAAATCTAGTGATTATTTAGGATTTTAGAATTTAGGTTTAAGGGTTTTGCAGGAGCACACTATGCCTTGAAGTGGAAATAAACTGGAACATGAAGTTAGAAAGAGAGCATTATCGCGCTATGATTTACTACGACTTTAATATTGGATTACGTGAAGAACAGTGCGAGGAACGTCTACGATTGGCATTTGGAGATGAAGCTCCATTTCGAGCAACTATATTTCGCTGGTTTTCAGAATTCAAAAGAGGCCGTAATTTTTTACGTGATGAGAAACACTCAGGGAGACCTTGTACAGCGGTAGTGCCAGAAAATGTAGCTGCCATCGGACAAATGATAAAGGATGTCAATCGTGTCACCTATCAAACGATGGAAGATGCCCTTGGCATTGGATCCGCAGCAATAGCAAAAATTTTGCATGAAGAACTTCGTGTTAGAAAAATTAAGGGTTTCATGCTTCACCATGATAATGTGTCCTCCCATACCGCTGCGACAACTGTTAATTTTTTGAAAGAAAATGGCATTAAAGTCATTGAGCATCCACCGTATTCTCCTGATCTTGCAATGTGTGACTTCTGGCTATTTTTTAATTTGAAAAAACATTTACGTGGTCGTCATTTTACGTCAGAAGAGGAGATTAACAACACCATAATGAAGTATTTTAATACGATTCCAGCAAATGAATGGCTCAAAGCTTTCCATCTCTGAAAAATTCGATTACAAAAGTGTATTGACGCAGGGGGGGACTACTTTGAACACCAGTAAAGCTACATGCTTCTTCAAATAATATTTCTGTATCTCAATAATTTTGGCGTGACCCTCGTATGATTGAGAATAAAAATAATTATTATCTAAGTATTTAATGGTTATTAAATAAATACTTAGTTGTTTAAGATCATCTGTCAATATGCTTGACTTACCTTGAAAATACAAGATTTCGAAAATGTACTAAGTCCATATATATACTTTAGAAGCCAGTTATTGTTTATTATGAGTGTCAATAAAAAGTAATTAGATTCTTCTCTTCCTCATAGCTTAGCTGGTGTGGAATCGTTTGAGCCTTTTGATTTACGCTTTTGAGAGCTGATAACGCGGTATAATAAATATCTCGACTTCCTGCTCACTTCAAAGCGGTCATGCAGCGAGTAATTATATGCAATCCAAATACGCTACGCAAGCATAAATTATACAAATATCAGACACGCGTGAAATGCACTAGCTTCCATGCAGGGCGACTTGACACAGACACGGACACGGAGGAAATAGCTCCACGACAAAACGAAAGAAAAGAAAATGACAAAGATGAAGATAAAAATTATAACAACAATTTTAAATATAGTGTCTTTCAATAGGGTTACTAGTGCAGTCAATAGAGGTTTTTACCCTACAAAAGATGGGAAAAAACGATTTTAACATATGTTGTTTGTTGTTTGGGTAGAGACGGGGATGAAAAATTCAAATTTGTGACCTTGGGGAGGCTCGGCGTGAGCCGCCATCTTGAATCAAAGATGCGAAAAATGAGTTTTTTGCTATTATCTCGAAAACAGTGGCCCGTATCAAAATTTTACAAGAATACAAATTTAAAGCGCGTTACTTTTCATACAAAAAGAGTTCTTGCATTTTTTACCTAGGAGGAACTCTCAAATAGTTATGTTCAAAAATAGGTAACCAGAACAACAATTTATAAAAGAAGATTTAATCAGTCAAAATATGCACAATATTAATGTCTTAATACTTAGTCTAATAGATTTTGTTATTTGTAACAGTTTACCTTTGTGGTGGCATCAAAAGAAGTAAATTATTGATGATTTTTAAATAATTTTTGTCAACGCTTTTTCACAAATTCATCAACCACTCTGACCCGGTTAAAGATACGGTACGATTAAATATTCTTTCATAAATTGTTGTTCTGGTTATAAATTGTACGTCTATGCAAAAAAAACATTTAACGTCAGATTGACAATCAATATTTTTTCCAGAGAACACATTGATTTTTACTTTTTTATAAAGTTTTGAACTATGACGTGATTGGTCAGTTTTAAAGGCCTCTAGTTCTTGTAGAAAAAATGTTAAACAAAAATTATTGCCAGATTTACTATCTTTGAGGTCAGTATTATTGTTCCACATATAATTACATTGTCCAAACTTCAAAATAAAGCAAAAACTAAACTGATACGTCAAACCGTTTTTGTTTTATTTAAAATTAAAATCCTATCACTCTTAATGAGAGACCATTTACATAGTTTATAATCGGGCCCATTCTCTAACTCGGTGGTTAATTTTTAACAACTGGTTAAAAATTTTGACCAATCAACTATGTTGATATAACAAAATAATGGATTTTTTGTTGTCAAATCAATATCTATTGGATAATTTTTTTAACCAGTTGTTAAAAATTAACCACCGAGTTACAGAATAGACCCGAATGTACGTTAAACAAATTTATTAATAGAGCTGACAAAAATATAAATAAAATTAAAGGTTATGAGTCAATAATCTATTTATTTAAAAAGAGGATGAATTTGAAAAAAATAGTGTACGTTCCTCTTGGTAAAATAAATAAGCCCTTAACTGTAAAAAAGAGCATATCCCACCTTGGATATAAATATACTATTACACACTTGCAAATAATATGCTACTAGTATTAAACCAAATAAATTTTTAAACTGACCTGGCTATGTGGCGACTAAAATTTATTCTGACGAAGCAAGAAACCTTGTAAAAATTTAAAGTCAGCTCTTGGCACTAATACTTTATTTATGTTAAAGTAATAAAGCAATTTTTACGTCTGGTATCCGCATCAATGAGTTTTTTAAAGAAAGCCGCAGTGTAAATCAGCTTTAACGTCATCGTGTGTGCCCGCATTGGAAATCAACTCTTCAAACTCTTTTTTTCTTAATCCGGCTTTCCGGTTTATAGAATTAAGACCATCCTTGAAATTTTCTCTTTAATTAAAGCATTTTTAATTATCCTCTGGGTTCAATACTTTTCAAAACATATTACTGTTTGATTTATACCAGAATTAATTTACAATTAAAATATTTTTCGGAAGATGGATTTGTTATTCAGTAATTAGTTAATTATACTTGTTATTAAGTTCTCTGCGTGGTGTTTCATTATCATTTCGCTACGGTGTGGTCACATCTTTATAAAAAATAGGAAGGAAATTGATATAAGAATGACGTAGCACATATTTTTGTATCTATAGTTAAGATATCAATTATTCTAATTCTAACTGTATCTAGAAAAACTTCATATCTTCCTAGATACAACTATTTATTTGTTACTGTTGTATTTTACAAATCAAAAATTGAATTGATATTAATTAACATCTCTTCAAATCTTATAATAAGTACACTCTCTTCAATAATTATGTTGAAGATTCTTGTAGAATAAAGGCTCTATTCTTCTGCTACTAAATGATACAAGTGTTGAAGATTTCAAGAGATGAATGCAATCTACGTTTAACTGAGTATTGACCCTAGATCATTTTCATTGAGTATTCAATCAAATTATTTGTGTCTAACCGTACGAACTTTGATACTTTGATGGAAAAGAAATCTAACTCTATACATTTCTTTTTACGGACATAAGAATTTCTCCTACACCGAAATGGTAATTTCAAATATTGATGCTTTGAGATTAAATGGTGACATATATTTTGAGGAAAATTATATAAAGCCTCAGTTACTGAGAGTTAAACAAGAAACAATATTTCTAAACAAAATTTAACTGTGAAGAAACTGGCTTTCATTGAACCAATGTTATCATTTCCAAAATTACGAAATATTAACAATGGTTGTTGTTTTTATTGAATCAAAAATCTATAACGAATGAGAATAAACAATAATAGTACAACTTCTTTCTAAAATAAATTGTATAAAATACAGCATTATATACAAATCAATCTTCTATTTTATATACATATTTATTAAAATGTAAAAGCAATTATTTCCTAGCAGTAAAAAACAAATAAAATTCTACCTTCGTAACATAAATCTAAAAATAATAAAATTCAAGTGTACTAAAGTGTCTATAATACTTCAACATTTGATATTTTAGTGCCAAAATAAAAATTTTGATATATCAAAACAGGTCGTAAAATCCTTAAGATTAAGAAAGAGTTATTCTAAATATTTAATTTCCACATAGAATTAAACATTCTACAAGTATAAAGGAATTTTTGGAAAAAGAAAAATTGGTTGTATTAAATAGACATTAAATGTAAGTATATTTTTTCTAACTTTCAAGCTTTTCATAAACGCCAAGCCTAACTTTATTTTCAAACTTTTCAAGTAAAGCCAAATCAAACAAAGCCTTCAACTGAAGGTAAGCCCGTTAATTTCTATACCTTTGCAACGTCAATTTAAAAATAAATTGAATGAAATGGAAGTTACTTTTTCCAAAATTGAATTTACTTTTTCTCAAATTAAAGTTGAAAAAGTATAGTTGCAATATTTCCACCTTCATTTTCATAAATTTCAGGGGAAGTACTAGAATAATCGTTGTTTCTTTCGCTATCGCTCATTTTCTTGCTCAACAAATTATTGCGTGTATCTATTTTATTTTACATTTTACATTATAAAACATTTTGAAAGTAAGCAGATTGTTTATGAGTTGTCAACATGTCAGTCAGGCGCTCAGAATACCAACCAATATGTTTAACCTATTAACATTTTATTCGATTAACTGTGATTGAAAATGCCCGTCGGAATTTTTATTTGAAAACCCGGACAATCCCAGAAAAACGGGACGTCTGGTCACCCTAACGTATAATGAACTCTCAAAGAGTTATATTCAAAAATACGTAACCAGAATAACAATTTATGAAAGAAAATTAACTCACTCAATATATAAACAATATTAAGTATTTTATTCTTAGTCTAATAGGATTTGTTATTTATAACAGTATATATTCGTCGTGGCTTCGAAAGAAGTAAATTCTCGATGATTTTTAAATAAGTTTTGTCAACGCTTCCCTACAAATTTATCAATCACTCTGACCCTTGCTAAAAGTACGATACCACGGTTTTAATTTTAATTTAGCTTGCAATTCTTCTTCATGTCATGTATTAAACAATTTTTTCTCCGATAAGCAGTTCGCGATTTATAACAATTTAAACTTACATGAAGTTTCCCTAAAAAAATCTTATCATCTGCAAATCGTCTTAGTTTTCATTTTTTCTTCTGAAATTTCGACACGATTAAAGATAAACATTTTTGCGCATTTTATATTTTGTAACTTTGATACATAAATAACTATTTTGAAGAGCCCTAAATATTACCTATCCTCATAGTTGTTTTAATATATAAATATAGCATGTTGTTGTACGCCACTGTTGGTAGCGTAGGTGTTGGTTGGTTTCTGAGAGGCACAGAGGCAATCAAACGGGACCATCAGTGAGTAATTAATTCTATTATCTGTAGTGCGTCTGCACCGGCTGCTGAGTGTTGAGTGTGAAAACCACACTGTCATTCCATTTGTCTAACAGTGGGTGGTGCAACAGTAATTAGACCATTCTCTTACTTCTTATACCAGACACACAAGACCTGGACGAGTTGGAGTGGAGATAGAGAAATAAATGTTCCATCACACACACCAACAAGAGAAGGAAATTAGTAGATGCGCATTATTTTTGAAGTGACAAATTTTGCTACACTTATTTTCAACTGCTCCGGTGAGTTGTACGAGGTGGTACCCAAAAATAACTGGATTTATTTTCTGACGGGTGATAGGGTGTTAGTTACCACTTTTCCCTCTAGGTGCCTCTACTAGGCAAGCGTCATCCTTGGGGAAACATGTTAGAGGTCAAGGTGATTTTTTGTAAGCGCTATTTGACGTGTTCGGCAATTTTTGAAATAGCAGACATTAAACTTTTTTTCGTGTTAGGTAAATCAGCACAGCAAACTATCGCAATGCTTCGGAGGGCTTAGGGAGAAGAAGCTTGAAGACAAGCAATGGTTTACGAGTGGTTTTCTCGGCTTAAAAATGGTCGAATATCAATTAAAGATTAACACGGTTCGGGACGTCTCTCGGCTTGCAAAACGGACGAAAGCATTGAAAAATCCGTGATCGACTATTTCGTAGAACTATCGAAAAATTTAAGGAAGTAACAAACAACCTATGGAAACCAGTTGAAAAATAAAAATTTTTGTTATTGGCATAAATGTCACTGTCAAAAATCCAAACACATTACTAAAGGCTTTTTATGGAAAGTACGTTTAATATTTCTTATTTTATTATTAATTAAATATTTAAAATTTTAGATATAGATGGCGCACGTTAAGTTGAAACTTTCCTTGAGTGCGGAAAACCTAAAGTTGGTACTTGGATAAGTCAAGATGTAATAGTAATTATAATATGCTATTATTATAACGAGGAAGTCTCCGGCAACATCTAAAATTGGTATAAAAAGAAAGAGGATTCATTTATAAGCCAAATTATGTACAGTATCAGTGTCAATTAAACACGTGCTTGCTATATATTTCACCATATACCCTTCAGAAATAGCGCCAATCTCGTCAATGAATTGGAAGAACCTCGAACATTTAGAAGAGTAGGAGGAAACTTGTTCATAGAACGAATTGAAAAATAAAGAATAGATGTAATTACAACTTTTTGTGTGTACCCGAAATGTGAAATACAATACTTATATAGCATAATATAAAAAATGGCGAGAGATATTGTGCTGGCTTTTTCTTTAGGAAACTTGGCTAACTATAAAATAGATAAAAAAAGTGCACAAACGATCATATGTTAAAAACAACTTTATAGGTGTCTTTTTTTCTGAATCATTGCCGATAATATATTTGTTTATTTATTGTAGTTTATGTATAATTTATGTAAATTTATTTATAGTAAATGCACCTGTCTATATTTTAATTAATTTCCTGCAAAAAACGACAATAAATCAAAAATTTGAATACCCTAACAAAGACCTGTGCCTCTCATAAATTTAGAGTAATTTCATGCATATTTAATCTTCTAATTAACGGATGTTACCCTGAAAAATTGGGCATGAGAGGTCGTTTACCAAACCCACACCTACTGGTGACATAAATCTAAACTAATTTTATCTCTGTACAATTAATTAGAGACGAAATGTAGAGATTTGAACGAGAGTATAGACGAGCAACCTACACTTCAACGTAGAGTCCTAGTTTCAAGCTTTTACTATTATGGTCATAAATAAGACAAGTGTCAGATAGAGATTAATTAACCGATTATAATAATTAATTAAAATCGAAGTGTGTGTTGAGAGATCGATTTTCACTTTTCAACATGAACGACAAGGAAAACATTTCTAAGTATATTTTAAGCTTTAAGATCTTTAAGGTGGTTTGCATGTTGAATAATCTTAACCACGCTCTGCAGAAAATCTGTTGTGGCCAGCACAATACCTCTCGCCATTTTCATATTAAGCTATATAAGTATTCTATTTAACGTTTTTAGTACACACAAAAGAAAATATAATTACATCTATTCTTTATGTTTCAATTCATTCTATAAACAAGTTTCCACCTATTCTTCTAAATGTTCGAGATTCTTCCAATTCATTGAAGAGATTGGCGATATTTCTGAAGGATATATGATAAATATATGTACAGCAAGCGCATATTTAGTTGACACTGGTACTGTGCATACTTTGGTCTATAAATGAATTCCTTTTTTTAAACCTATTTTAAATGTTGCCGGAATCTTTTCCTCGTCATAAAAATAGCATATTATAATTACTATTATATCTCGACTTGTTCAAGTACGAATTTTAGGTTTTCTGCATTCAAGGACAGTGTCAACTTAACGTGCGGTAGTTATATGTATAATTTTAAATATTTAATTTAAAAGCCTTCAGTAATGTCTCTGGATTTTTGGTACTGACAATTATGTCAAATACAAACATTTTAATTTTTACCTCTCGCTAAGAGAGGTATTGGATTCATGCTAAAATTCGCATATCCAGATTTTATTGAATAAGCACGATTTAAGATCCCTACAATCCGATTATAGCATTTTTAAAATGATGTCTGTGTGTGTGTGGATGTGTGTATGTGTGTACGTGTGTGTGTGTGTGTGTGTGTGTATGTATGTTGTAGTCACGATTCCTCAAAAACTATAAGACTTAAAAAATATTTAACTGCAGTTTCCTCAATCTGACATTCCTGGGAAGAGCTGAAAAGGTTTTGGTAACAATTGAACAACCGGAAGTAGTAGTTTCTTAGAAAAAATCTTCTAAATACAATTTTTTGGGAGTTTTTTTTTATTAAATATTGCAGAACATAAAATTCTCCATCTAATACACTTAAAATTTTTATTATATCTTGTATAAATTTAGAGATAAAGACTCTATAATTTATAGAGTAAACTAATCGCAGAGGCCAAGGCACTAAGGAAACCAGTTGACAAATTCCAATGTTTATAACATGACACATGTCATTGTCAAATATCAACAGTTTTAGTGACATTCTGATAGCTTTTTCTGGGAAGTATATTTAACTTTTCTTATTGTTTTATTAATTAAATATTTGAAATTATAGGTAAAATTGTGGTAAAATGCATATATCTATCCGAAATACCGCCAATCTGGTTAATGAATTGGAACAATATTTGACATTTAGAAACTTCCTCATACAATGAAAAATAGATATAATTTGAATTATATGTGTGCAGAAGACATGCTAAATATAGTAAGAAACAATATTTGGGTAATGTTCTGTAAGATTTTGTTATAAAACGACGGTTCGAAAGTGAAGTGCAATACAATACTTATATAGCCTAATATGGAAATGGCGAGAGGTCTTATGCTGGCCACAACAGATTTTTCAACTTGTTTCCATGGACTGTTTGATGCATTATACAATAGATTATTTTATATATTTATAATTCTTTATCTCTAAATTCAGAAAAGATATAATAAAAATGTTCAATGTATTGGAGAGAGACATCATTATACATGTTAAAATCTAATTCTAGTGACCTTAAATCGTGCTTATTCCCTAAAATCTTGTAAAAGAGGTAGAAAAGTGCATATTATAGTAGTAGTAATATAATTTATGATAATAAATTTGAAATAAAAATTTAATTCATTGTGTCAACATCTGTTTCTTTCCTAGTGTAAATAATTGTCGTCACACATTTTGCATGTAGGTAAAATAAAGCATGACAGAGCCATTACAAGGAATGACAACCATTACTTCTGAGGTAAATTCAAGTATAATCACAGGAAAAAACAAAACGTCCACAAACAAAGCGATGCAGGATACGAAAGCCGCAATTAAACCAACAAACCCCAACCTAAAAAAAACCTCCAGTTTAGCTGTGTAAACAGCCTCCGGCGTCAGCCAAGTGGGAGGGTAAAAAACTGTCGTGAATATTTTCACAAAAAACTTAGGAACAACTGTGTTGTTATTAATATCTAGTTAGAACCGTGTTTGCAACATGTCTTGTTAAAAGATTTTTTATTGTGGTTTTTTGTAAGAGTTGAACAAGTTAAATGTTGATTTGGAAATTTTATATATTGATTTTTCATCGAACTCTGATCAGATAATATTTTTTATTAAAAAAGATTAAACGATTTTCTTAGAATCAAAATATGACATGTCAACAACATGTAGATAATTTGATAAAAAAAAGTACGATTCATTGCTTATTTTATTTATATTTTAGTTCTACAAGATACTCGTCTAATGTTTCTGCAAAATACTACTAAAGGTTCTTTCATTAAGAGTTCATTCCTGTCCAACGCATCTTCTTCACAAAGTCCTTTCTTTCTCAAGTATTCTGTGATACAGTTTTTCCATATTCTCTTTGGCCTTTCTCTGCATGTCATTTGCGAGGAACACTATGACATACCAATTTTAGATCCTTTACTTTCTATATTTGGTTTTGCACTTGCAACTGACATCTGTCAATTAAATTATTTTGAATATACCTATCAGCTGTTTACATGATAAATAGCAAAGCTGACTAATTTTTGAAAATTAATTCCTTTATAACGCTTTACATCTACATCTATTGAATATGAAGGAAAATGTATAATCAAACCGTATAGAGAGGAGTATTTTCTTTAATATGTATAATAACAAAAAGTCAAAAAATAATATTTAACTGTGTTTTTTTTAAAAAACTGTTAAAAACTTCAAATAAGGGTACGTCCGGTGGATCAATTGTAACCAAAATCTAATCGACTCTTCATATGGTTGTACAGAAGAGGAATACGAAAGAATTATAATTTTTAGAATTGTAGTATATGAGTTATCGTCGGAGAAAAATTTGTCACACACAGACACACATACACACACACACACACACACACACATACATACATACATACATACATACATACATACATACAGACATCATCTTAAAAATGGTATATTCGTATTGTAGGACCCTAAAACGTGCTTATTCATTAAAAACTCACCACCGAATTTTGTGACCAAAGACAATACCTTCCTTACCTAAAGGTGACGGAAGGTAATAATATCAGAAACCAAGAAATCTCTATTGAAAAAACTGTCACCCCTATTGCAAGCCACTATATAATGTATATTGGTCTTTTTCTTGCAACATTATATTGAGAATTATCTAAACTTTTGAGAAGCAAATACGGTCCAAATAGGCCCCGTTTGAGAACCTCTGTCCCTCCCACATATTCCGTCTAGTATCTAAGCCTTTTCTTAACAATCACAGCTATATGTCACCGCTACTTAACAATTAATAACAGTCCACTATAATCCTGCTCTGCTAACAAATCATTCCTGAGCTTCTGTGTAATCTTCTATGATTTCGGCTGCAGTCTACCTGGGTGGGATTTGAACCAAAGTCTTCCTGGTTGATCGCTCTTGTTATAGTGATTGATAGAGATAAACGCCCACACCAACTAAACAATACATGGCGGAAGATTTCTTTTTTATTGGATTATGTAACCAACAATGGGACGGACATTTTTGTCAAAATGTAAGTAGGCTTTGATGGTGATGATATATTTAATCAATACCAACTATAGTTCAAACAAACCGATGAGTCATAGTCACCACAATTTTGCATTCTACACCACGTAGACGCGTTCGATAACATTTTGATCAATTGAGTTTGAGCGAAGCAAAATTGTAGGTTACGCGACGCCGGTATTAGCTTCCGCCAAATTGGCCGTTTGAATGGAAATCCAAGAAAAATTTAAATAAAATGGAGGCAATGACAATACCAAACTGCAAGAAGTAGAGGATCTTGGGAAGGTTACAGACTACTTCAGGACATGAAAAGCACCATTTATTGCGCATGGCTTTGCAGAGCTCCCAAGCATTTTCCAATTTGTTTTTTTGAAAGACTTGTTCAAGTTATTCACTTTTATACATGGCAACTGTACATTTTTCAAAATATATATTTTTTAATAATTATAATAAAAATAATTCGAGTTTGGAGGTGACATATTAATAGTAACAACAAAAATGGCTCCTTGAACGGACAACTATCTTATGACTATAACTTATAAATAAATAAATATATCATCACGGCATATTACCCATTTCTGAATGTGCCACTATCTGTTTTATCGCAGATATCAGTAGTGATGATTTATTTATTTATTTTATTTATTGTTAGTCTGACCAACAGGGTTCAAGACCCCAATTACAGGTTGACTATACTAAAACATAAATTTAACATGTTTAATGACACAAGCAGTTAACAAATAGAATGACACAAAAACAAAACCCAGAACTTAATAATACATATAGCTGTTTAAGATAATGTATTGTAATAAATAGTAGTAGTTAATGAATATAATAATTGTATAAAGCATTTTTAAACTTTACAATCGAGCCGACGAAAATGTCGAAATATTTAGGTAAATTGTTAAAATTAAAACAAATCATACGAATAAGTGACTTTACTTCATAGTCCGTTCGAGAAGTGTTACAGTAGAATGTATATTTAAATCGGAAATTATGCCTAGGAACTAAGAAAGGAATTTTACCTAGGATTACGGGATCATTTATAATACAATGCAAAACTTTATAAAGGAACAATGATGATTGTATTTTTCTTCGAGTATCAAGAGACACAATATTAAATTCACACAACAAATCTGGCTGTATTTATTATATATAGGACACCAAACTTGCTGAAAATATTCCAGTTTTGTTCTGACGAACGAGAAATATAGTTTCTTAAGAGTTGAAATATGAACGAAGTATTGTGTATTTCTAATAATAAAACCTAAATTTTTGTAGGCAGATTTAACAATTTGTAATATGTGTTTAATGAAATTGAGCTTTTCATCAAATAAAACACCAAGATCTTTAAATTGTATGACCCTTTCAAGAGTATGATAGTTTATTTTGTAATCATATTTGTAAATAGTTTTTTTGACGAAATAGCTCATTATTTTACATTTACTATAGTTTAAATATACATATTTGTACCGTGCGGGCGCTTACCAGGCGTCACCTAACGGGCACTCATTGCTGGCGTGGAGAGTACACCACAGGGGTTACTTTTGTGCCATTTCAAATTCGAAATATTTGGCGTCGGTCGGGATTGAACCCGGTTCCCCAATTCGCGACCAGACACTCAAACACACGGACACGGGACCCCATGACTATAACTTAAGACTATGATTATGATAGTGACTATGTTATTGTTGCATAAATATTATTTTCAATTTTTTTAGTAGACAATTAAAATATTGAAGGACCATGCCATTTGGAGTTACGTGGTTAAACATAGTCTATTTGTACCTAGACTGCCAGATAAGTGAGAAAAAATCTCATATCTTTATGAGAGCTGAACTCAATTTTAATGGTTGCATTTACTGCAAACCTTTATTCCTCCTCTATCATGGTTCTCGCTATTTGTTCGCATTTGTTATGATGCTCCTTGCACAGATACGCCATCTATTCTCACGATGCAAAGCATAGAAAGAAGTTACGGCCCGAGTAGAACATAACGTGTCGTAATGTATGCGACCGGATTCTTACGCCTTACGCCTGCTCGCACACACTGAAGGTACGTCATTCTAAACCACAAGTTTATAATAACCAACGTACAACAAGCATAATTAGTTTTTGTTTATAACATGGGGGAAGAATATATTGTACGCATATAAGAAATGTTATTGTGAAGAATAATACAATATACTCGCGGATAATAACATTAAACAATGGCACATAAAGAAAAATTTGTAAATTATTATTTTGTATAGGTTTAGTGTTTTTATTTATTATGCAAAAAGACAAAATTGCAAAACAAATAATATGATATACACAATTCAACAGATGGCTAAACAAAACCATATGACTTTGTGGTAGGTACTTTGCCTAAGAAAGATCTAGACAGTGAAAAAGTTGATAAGCTCGCTAAAAGGGAGCCAATTAACATTTTGCGGGCCTGGAGTGGGATCCCAAGATTACTCTATGATAGCGTAGCAACAAATAAAACTTCGTTTCCCTAACAACTGTAGAAGTTGATAGGGAAAGGATGTTGAAACGTAAGGGGTATTTTTCGCTACGCTATCATAGCGTAAACTTAGGATCCCACCACCGAACTTTATTGTGGGCTCTTAACAGCTATATAAAGAAGGAGGTCAAAAACTGGGAGAAGTCAACCACAGCTACATATTGGAGAGACATTCCGGACGTCAGTCAGCAGAAGATATTCATTTCATCCTTTTCAGTAAACGCGAGAAATCACACAGTACATTATTATCAAATTTTTGATAATAAAATTAAAAATTTCTGTTGATCGTATTAACAGGGCAAAGGAAAATAAATTGCTCAATATGTCAACTAAGACAGTGGTCCAACAGCCCTTTTCTCAGAGCGTGGTTAAGATTACTCAACATGTAACCATTCTAAAGGTCTTAACAACTCGTCGGCAAAGAGAAGATGGAAGGACTGTGTATATATTGGATTTATAGAATCTTTTCAAAGGAACTTGCAATATGGAATTTGTAAAAAATAGTGTGTTCGTGTTACAATTTTACAGGATATATAGAATCTTTTCCAAGGAACTTTTGGTATCGGATTTGTACGAAATACATTGAATTGACGGAAGGTTTTGTGATGGCCACAACAGATTTTTTTAAATAAATTTGCTATGTTATTTTGAACCATGTCCAATTAGGTTCTTTTATATTTCGAATATATTTAAAAATTATAATTTAACAAATATCATACTAAGTCAAGGAAAATGAAACTATACAAACAAAAAAAATCCAACATGTGAATTAATTATCAATTCTTTACAATAAAATTTTAAATTTTTGAAGCAGTTTTTCTCGAAAGTAATATTTGGAATATTGTTAGCATGCATTAGCATGACAGAAGAATTTCCGAAGATAAAGTAATCTGCAATAAAGAAATTACCAGCTCTAGAAATAGGTACAAAGTCATGATGATATATTTCTAAGAACGTAATAATGAGCAGATACAAAAAATAAATAATGTGCGAGTGAGATGATCTGCTTCGGTCGATAGGAATATAATTATATTAATAATAATTTGTTAGGTAAACATACAAGTCATGTTTTCCACTCTGTATGCAAAATTGCAGTTAGTAATATAGTTATTACATCATTAGTACAATTTCTGATATCCTGGTAGGAAAATAAAGTTTTTATATCCGAAGTGGATTCATAGAATTATCACATTTTTAAGGTCCCAACAGCTGTCGTGTAATTCTACATAATTACATCGTTCTCCTTTTTGTATTATTTCATTTTTATCATTTTCATAATGATGTAAATTGATGCTGCATCATGGCACGTACTTCGACTTCTTCAATCTGGATGGAGAGGTAATTTTTACAACGATTTTATATTTATAAGCTTAAATATGTTCTAAAGGCCGTTGTCGCATAAATATGCCATTAACGTATTCAATAGCGCAATCGTTTTCGCCTCAATAACCACAAATTTAGCTTGTAATACGCCTCATTTTGAAATTTCACACCGAGAAGGAAATTTGCCACTAAACGCAGACACAATGGACTCCATTTAATTGAAGGAACTACTTTTTCATCCGCTTTTAATCTGAATAATTGATTAAATTTTTAGCAAAATAAAGAAAAGATACATTACAAAAACATATCTTTATATAGGCATAATAATGAGCCTGTTTCACATTTTTCAAAACCTATTTTAAATGAAAGTTTATGGAATGATTTTCTTAGTAATAATTTTTATTTTAATAATTTGTTGTTATTTGTGGAAATAATTAAATAAAAAGATTGGCGTCCTGAAAAACTACCCCCTACTCCTGTGACGTAGAAGCACATACATTACATCATTAATAGCCAATAGGAAAATAGTTTTTCCATCACCTACGTTTATTCATATTATTTATATAAATAAACGTAGGCTAAAGTTTGTCACATGTTAATAACAAAATCTTTTAATTTGACATTTGACGCTGACATTGCTCATTGCAAATGAATAATAAAGTAATAATGGCTAATTCAAATTACACTCAAGCTAAATCGGTAATTAACCGAAGGTCGATAGCTGGATGATGGCTGAATTTATATCAGAACGATTGTTTTACTGCTACCGAAATAAGGGGTGTTAAAGAGTTGAGGTAAAATAAAATATAAAAACTGAATTTATTATATAAATTGATAATATATTTTTCTTTAAAGTTCTGGTCGTGATTCTTATTTGACAATTGTTTGACAACTTTGACAATACACTTGACAACCGCTGAAGATGTATGTATACTGACGTCACATTCTGTTTCAGATCACGTGACTTATTCAAAATTTTATCCAAATTTCAAAAATTAATTGTAAAATATCTAATGGATATTTCGTGATATTTTCAAATTTGATGCCCTTTAAAGAACAATATCTTTTCAAATTTAATACTTAGAAGACATATAAAAATTCTTGCAACAGCCCTATTATTTTATAACAAGTCAGAATGATTTTGAAATAAAAGTAAAAATTGTAAATGAAAAGCGCAAAGATTTGGTGATACAAACCAATGACCAAAATAAGGACTAATGGATTTCAATTCTAGCAAATAACTTTAGTTGGAATACGATTCATACGAGGGTCACTCCAAAATTATTGAGATGCTGGGAAACAGTTGGCTTTGGAAAATTTTTAGTGCACAAATGTCAAACTACAATTTATTTAAAATAACTGTCCAATAATAACATCTGGTTGAGGTGATTTATTGTGGTGGAATTCGAAGTGGAAATAAACTGCAACATGAAGTTAGGAAGAGAGTATTATCGCGCTATGATTTACTACGACTTTAAAATTGGATTTCGTGAAGAACAGTGCGAGGAACGTCTACGATTGGCATTTGGAGATGAAGTTCCATCTCGAGCAACTATATTTCGCTGGTTTTCAGAATTCAAAAGAGGCCGTAATTTTTTGCGTGATGAGATACACTCAGGGAGACCTTGTACAGCTGCCATCAGACAAATGATAAAGGATGACAATCGTGTCACCTATCAAACGATGGAAGATGCCCTTGGCATTGGATCCGCAACAATAGCAAAAATTTTACATGAAGAACTTCGTGTTTGAAAAATTGTTTCTCGTTGGGTGCCACACAACTTAACGGAAGAACAAAAAGCCAAGCGTGTTACAATAAGTCGCGTCACTTTAAAACACAGAAGACTGTTACTGCCAATTGGTACACACAAAAATGTCTACCTGATGTTCTTCGCAGTGTGAAAATTAAGGGTTTCATGCTTCACCATGATAATGCGTCCTCCCATACCGCTGCGACAACTGTTAATTTTTTGAAAGAAAATAGTATTAAAGTCATTGAGTATCCCCCGTATTCTCCTGATCTTGCAATGTGTGACTTCTGGCTATTTTTTAATTTGAAAAAACATTTACGTGGTCGTCATTTTACGTCAGAAGAGGAGGTTAGCAACACCATAATGGAGTATTTTAATACGATTCCAGTAAATGAATGGCTCAAAGCTTTCCATCTCTGGAAAATTCTATTACAAAAGTATATTGAAGCAGGGGGGACTACTTTGAACACCAGTAAAACTACATGCTTCTCCTTCAAATAATATTTCTGTATCTCAATAATTTTGGCGTGACCCTCGTATAAAGATGGTAGATCGAAATTGGATAATGGAATACGAATAGTAAGACATAACTATAACAAAAAATAAAATAAATTTAAGTGAACAAAATTATGTAATATCGAATTAGTTATTTTCGAATTTTAAATGGCACAAAAGTGACCCCTGTAGTTCACTCTCCACGCCAGCAATGAGTGCCTGTAAGATGACGCCTGATAAACGCCCGCATGATATAAATGTCATCATTATTACCGATACCTGTGACAAAACAGATTGGCACACTTAGATATAGGTAATATGCCGTGATAATATTTGTATGTATTTATTTATTTTTTATTTATTTAAAAAAATATAGTCACATTTTTTTATAATTGGGCAAATCCAATATTGTTCGATGTTATTGATTGATAATTAACCAGATCTTCATAAAAACATCTTCATTCTTCCTGATGCATGAAGCAATTACTTGCTACTGTTTGAAAAAACTAGACAAAAAATAATAATTTACGGAAATCATTAAATTTAATCAAACTGTCAACGTGCTTGTCTAGCGCTCGACCCGAACCGCGACTGGAGCTACACCCATATTAAGTATAATTAAAAATAAATTGCAGAGTCTGCGTGACGTCACCGCACGCCGCCATTGCGTCTGCGCAGTGAGGCATAACGCGATAAGCAATGCCTCACGAATGGCAGAGTGATAAAGATTAAAATGTCATTATCTGGGGCCACCTCTTGTGACAAACATAACGAAAAAATCATCAAAATGGCGGACGCACCTAATGGATAAATAATATCGCTTTGTTTTATATTACATAATTTGAATTATAAGTAGTTGTTTAATTAATTTTACTACTTAATGACTCTTTAGTTGTTTTTTCTTATAATTAATCATCGTGTTCATTAAACATTAAACTCATTTGTATATTTGGAACATGTAACGGGATGCCTTATTTTATAATTTACTTCTTACAAGTTCTTTTTTCTCTAACGGGGTCAAAATTTTTTAATTTTTACCTCTCGCTAAGGGAGGTAGGTATTGGATTCGTGCTAAAAATCGCATATCCAGATTTTAGTGAAGAAGCATCCTAGAACTTTCAATTGCTTGTAATTTTCGAACGAATTAATATTTAAACATTTTAAGAATAACGCGATAACAATTATCTTTTAAGACTTTAATTTCTAAAAATTCACTCAGTTGTTCAAATGCTCTAAATATGCCTATTTTACGTAACATAGTCTTTACAATCAAATAATATTACTAGCAAGTTTTTATCTCTATCCATTTTTGAATTAATGTCCCAAAAGTCAATATACCCCAAATACAGATAAAAACTTTAAAATTTTCAAAAATCTAATTTGTATGTATCTAGATACTTCTCAGTGCGCTGATTCCAAATTTTGAAACCGCAGGTCGATATCTCATTTCGTTCTCGAGATATTTAGATTCAAAGTTTTGCTCAAAATTACCCATTTTTGGGCAATAACCCAAAAATGGGTCGAGATATGAATTTGGAGGTATCATCATTCGATTCTACGGGCAAAATTACATAAGTATACCAATTTTCATAATTTTTGAACACCGCATACCGTCTCTAAAGCAAAATAACTAAAAATGGCCAAAAATCGCAAAAATCTTAAGGGGTACCCCTTACGATTTTTTCAGATTTTGGTCGTTTTCAGGAATTTTCAAACTTTTATTCATAAAAAATTAACCGATGAGTCAAAAATTATGAAAATTGGTATACTTATGTATTTTTATCCGTAGAATCGATTGGTCGTGTCGCCACATTCGTATCTCGGCCCATTTTTGGGTTATTACCCAAAAATGGGCAGTTTTATGCAAAACTTTGAATCTAAATATCTCGAGAACGAAAAGAGATATCAACCTGCGGTTTCAAAATTTAGAATCAGCGCATTGAGAAGTATCTAGATACATACAAATTAGATTTTTGAAAATTTTAAAGTTTTTTTCTGAATATGGGGGTTTATTGACTTTTGGGGCAATAATTCAAAACTAGGTAGAGATCTAACCCAGAAATGGGTAATTTTGAGAAAATATTTGAGGTTGAATACCTCCAAAATTGAAAGAGATATCGACCTGTGTTCTCATGATTTGGAATCAGTGCATTGGGAAATACGATATACATGAAAATTGGATTTTTGTTCAACTTTTTAATCAAATGTAGATATTTATGATTTTTTGGGGTAAAAAAAAGTCTGTTCAATTCAAAAGTCAAGTTCTCAAAATTAATCGTGAAATGTAATTTTAAGGAGAAGTTAATAAAATAGGATACAAAATATTACCATTCACCGTTCTCTAATTTATTTCTATTTCTAAAAGGATTCAAGAACATTTCTTTAGACTGACGCCAAATATTTCCAATTTTAAATAGCACAAAAGTGACCCCAGTGGTACACACTCCATGCCAGCTATGAGTGCCCGTGAGGTGACGCCTGGTAAGCGCCCACACGGTAAAATATATCGTCATCATTACCGATATTTACATATGTTGTAGATACTGGCACACCCAGAAATGAGTAATATGCCCTGATGATATATTTATTTTATTTATTTATTCTTTAGATATCATTTTTGACAATATCTCGTGTCAAATTGGCATTTAATTAAATACTTTTAAATTGACATACGTTTCTTTGTTCATAGCCTACTCCGAATTAGGATTTTTTTTGAACACACTGTATATCCTTATTATTTATTACTAAATTCTTATTCAGGTGAAATATGTGATACGGTAAAGTCCTCTTGCATCCGGTTTAAGAGAGATGTCTGATAATGGTTCGTTTCTCACGCGCCTCATATTAAGCTCGTCAAATTCCCAAAAGTATAATTATCATATTACGATAACCCACAACGCCACAACCCAATGCCAGATTCAAATTCCTACATCAAAATTTACATGTAAAGAACATGCGATCATCTGTAGTACACGCATCAGGTTGATATCATTATACTTTATTATCTCCACTTTGAAAGCAACATGACAATTGTGTCAAAAGTGATTTAAATTTACAACGCCAAAGCAAACGACAATAAAAATATTTCTTATTATTAGCGACGAGGCTCGTTTGTAACTATTCTTCTCTAAAGCTATTCACCTTGGCATTCAATGCTTTTTCTATCGACAAAAATTTACTTGTATAGCAACAAATGCTTTTTATTCTCAACAGTGTAACAAAACACAATTTTAAATCAATAACACAAAGTTATTCACTCGCAACAAACTTTATTCTCCTACTCCGTTAGAAATGTAAATTCAGTTCCTTTCGCTTATTATTTTTGTTTAAATTTGCAAAAATTGTACTCTACAAAGCAGACAAAATTTAAAAAAAATTATTTCGAATGAATGAGCACTTTAATTATAGACTTAATTAGAAAACTTTTACACGTAGGCCTTGCTCATACTCGGTTAAGCACCGTAATGACATTCGAACATCAAAACAAAGGTCAGCAAACTTAAATTACTGAAAATGTTTTACATAAACAAACATCATCCATTTTCAGAGCCGGACATTGGTTTTGACTTTGACAACTGAGGCAAACTTCAAATTATGCGCCCCAATTTTTTAAGCAATCTTTATTAATCATCCGTTCTGGTGGCTTAATGGTTATAGCAACGCTTCTTAGGCATGAGAGCGCTCTGGATTCTGGGTTCAAACCCCACTAAAGCATGGATGTTTGTGTATGTGAACCTATTTCGTAATTGGGATTTAATCCTGTTGAGAGGTTTTTAATAAAATAAAAATAAACAACAGAATAACAGAAAAAGAGAAACGAGTTGGTTCATTTCTCATATTTTCATGCACCACTCATATACGGTTAAAGATAGAATAACACACCACGAATTCAGCATGAAATTCTCTTTCTTTTCATGTCACACAATGACTCTTTACGCCATCGGAATTCGAGTTACAGCCGTTTGAAATTACATGACTTTGAAAGTAAACAAAATTTTGATGAAAAATCATGTAACTTCAAACGGCTGTAGCTCGAGAACCGATGATGTAAAAAAATCATGCGTGACATGAAAAGAAAGACAATTTCATGCTGAATTCAGACTTTCATTGCTCGTTATTCTATCTTTAACCGTGTGCGAGTGGTGCAAGAAAATATGAGAAAAGAACTAAATTATTTCGTTCATTTTTCAAATTTTCATGCACCACTCATACTCGGTTGAAGTTAAAATAGCAGACGATGAAAGTCTAAATTCAGCATGAAATTTTCTTTCGGCGTCTAAAATTGGTTGATCACAGGCCGTAAGACCACTTGACAAAATGAACCCAAAAATGCGTCTCTAAATTCTGTAAAATGAGACAGTTGCCTCTGTGTTCCATGCTACCATCCGGCCCTATCCATTTTAAAATAATGATATGCGTACAACTTTTACATTTTTTGGACATGGAAGAAAACTATTCATTAATAGAATAAATAGTTCAGGTTGTGTCCGATGCACTTTTATCACCCCAATATCTAAATCCTAAATTTATATACCCTAAATCTAGTGATTATTTAGGATGTTAGGAATTATATTTTAGGGTTTGCAAGAGTACACTATGCCTTGAAGTTGACGCGCACTAATTAAACAAATCCTGCTCGTTGCTGTAATTTATACAAAACGTCAAATTTACTGTCAAAAATAGCTTGTTAGCTTATATTTTCTGAAATATAATATTAACATTTAATCTGAAGTATCAAATTAAATTGAATTGCATAATTAATTTTATTATTTTAAAGTGTTGCCATACAAACCAATGAATGTCATTAGTGTGCCATTCCGAGTTCTATTTATGTGAAGAAGACCTAAATCCTAAAACCTAAATGTCAAAATACGACATCGGATACAACCTTAGGCTTTTAGTATTTAGGATTTAGGTCTTCTTCACATAAATACAACTGCGAATGGCACACTAATGACATCCATTGGTTTGTATAGCAACACTTTAGAACAATAAAAATGAATTATACAATTCGATTCAATTTGATGCTTGAGAGTAAATGTTAATATTATATTTCATACAATAGAATCTAAGAAGCTATTCTTTGACAGTAAATTTGACGTTTTGCACAAATTATAGCAACGAACATGATTTGTTTAATTAGTGCGCGTCTACTTCAAGGCATAGTGTGCTCCTGCAAAACCCTAAAATCTAATTCCTAAAATCCTAAATAATCACTAGATTTAGGCCATATAAATTTAGGATTTAGATATTAGGGTGATAAAAGTGCAATATCGGAGACAGCCTTAGGCTGTGTCCGATGTCGCATTTTGGCATTTAGTATTTAGGATTTAGGTCTTCTTCACATAAATACAACTCCGAATGGCACACTAGTGGTATCTATTGGTTTGTATGGCAACACTTTTGAACAACAAAAATTTAATTATACAATTCGATTCAATTTGATGCTTGAGAGTAATGTTAATATTATATTTCATAAAATAGAATTTAAGAAGCTATTCTTTGACAGTAAATTTGACGTTTTGCACAAATTGTAGCAACATACATGATTTGTTTAATTAGTGCGCGTCTACTTCAAGGGATAGTGTGCTCCTGCAAAACCCTAAAATCTAATTCCTAAAATCCTAAATAATCACTAGATTTAGGATATATAAATTTAGGATTTAGATATTAGGGTGATAAAAGTGCAACATCGGAGACAGCCTTAGTAAAGATGTACCTAGGTACTGAAGTTGTTCATTTATTTGCACTGTTCTCATAGACTGACGGAATCCCAGTTTAATATCTTTATCAGTATCAGTTTCCGTATAAACTCTTTTCCCTGTCACGACTTTTGTGCTTTCGAATCCCAATTACATTGTCATCACATTGATTGCGGCAGCGCATAGTTCATTACATTCCTGGACAAATAACAAGGCGCCCTAGGCCAGAATGCCACGAGCTGCATAGATGTAGATCTCACAATAATAACACCGGAGCACAGAGAACACTTATTGTGCTTGGGTGGTAGAAGACAGTACTACCAGTACGCTCAGCCATAATTCGTTATGACGGAGATGCAGGAATTGCTTTATGGATCGAGAAAATTAACTAAGTTTTTAGTGGTTACTATTAAGCAATGTTGGTACTTCATATTTATTGGTTCTTGCCTCAGAGCTAGATGTTTATATAAATAGTTTCATTACATGGCACAATTATGAAGCAGATTTATCCATAGTTTTGTACTCGAACTTTGAACGAATATTTAATTTAATGTTGACTCCAAATTTAAGTATTAAGGGCAGTAAGTGCTTCCTACCGGTTGAGGATGATTTTGGAGATCGATAAAGTCATCCTATACCGGAAGAACAACACTTACTGACCACAATACTTATTATTCTTTTTGCAAATTCGACGCACAAGAAAAAAAAATTAAGATTATTTTGACATATTAAAAAATGTCGGTTGTCATTTTTTAAAGTAAGCTTTGATAGTTGTTTTCATAAACTTATCGGCTTCCCCTCCTGATCGGTAAGTGATTCACATTATCGAAAATAATTTGTAATAATAACATGCCAATGACCAGTAGGGCTCTGAATATCTAACTTTCAGCCTTATTCTGGTGTCCATGGTATTGAATACAATATTGTATAAAATACCATTATTGTTTTCAATACAATAATTTTCCGAAATGGTATTCCGGTAACCATTGGTTTCAATACAATGTTGTTTCCAATACAATAATTATATTCTATACGATATGGTATGAAATTAGTATTCAGGTAACCATTTATTATTAAAACGTCATTGTATACGAAGCAATTATCGTATAGATTCATGGTTTTGGTAAAGTCAAATTTTAGTTCGCGTTATGAACATTGTATAGTACAAAAGTTTTACTATTTCATGAAATAAACTCGGTAACAGTATTTTTTTGGAAAGTTTAGTGAAATATTAGTAAGTAATAAAGAAATGATAATAATAATAATAATAATGGATAATAATGGTTTTATTTTAATTTTTGACATGATCGAAAATGAAAGAAATCGGTAAGTTATTAATAAATAAAAATGTAATTTGTTATAAAAAATATTTTTATTTAGACATGATTTACGTATAAATAGAAGAGTTTTGCGTGATGCTAGTGATCCCTTAACTCTTTCAGAGAATCTGTTCAGTAGCATCTGCAGGCTATCGCGTCAGTTTCTGATTTTATTATAGAATTGGATCCATTCTTTCCTACTCCGGAGCGTGAAGAAATTGCGAGTCCTACAAATATAAAGATACTAAAAGCTTTACAATTTTATGGTCAAGGAATCTACCATCAGTTGGCCAAGATTTTTAAATTTCTATGAGTCAGGCGTCCGTCAGTCGCAGCATAAAAGAAGTGACACAAATTATTGTCGAACATCTGAGTTTTGTAGTACGTTTTGAGGCATCCCTGGGGTTAATTTTTCTGTTCGTAATAAACTGTTCTTATCGTAATAATATAAATAAATTTCTACTTGACTGGTAGTTGCAGAATTTGTAGATACTGACTAAAAACCCGTATTATGGGACGCGACGATTACGCTTCTGCATGGCCCATTTCAAAGTACATTTTAATCTTGACAGCTGTCAATTTCATCTTCAAATTGTTTTCCAAAATTTTATCTTCACATATTTGTATATATTTCTTGTATTTCTTCTTTTGATATTACTTTTATACTCGTTTATACTACTTGTAATTGTTGGATACGATAAATAAATAAATTTGAAGTTGTCTTTTAGAAACCTTCTTTTGAGATGAACTCATGATTAGACTACACTATTACACACAAATTTCTCTTTGTGGATGGTGGATGTTTCACTTGACACAAACACTTTTGTAATTTTCTAACTTCAAAATGTAAGCAAATGCTAGGTTAGGTGTCAGTCAGTGTTACCAATTGTCTCATGAAATTCATCATATTTATTTAATAAAATTTACCAATATACAAATTAATATTTACGTTATTTTACTTCAAATATCAATCCTGCGAATGTAAATGTACTAACATTGTAAAATTTATTTATTTAAATAAAATAATATAAAGATTTTATTACAATTTTCTATAGAGTGACACCACTGCAAACAGGTGAATACAATATTGTATTCATTACAATACCACTTTCATACGATTACAATGTGGACACCAGAATACCAAATCTATACGATGTCTTATAGAACATTGAAATCATTATTGTATAGATTACAATATTGCTTCGGATACAATGGTCACCAGAATAAGGCCGTTTGAGTAAGAAAATGTATTTCATCGCAATTCAAATTTTTTTATCATGGCGCGCTTATGACGTCAACTCGATAGTGACATCTGCAACGAACTTCAGCGCCTAAATCCACATGTTCATGACAGCCATTTGCTTGTTTACATATGATTTTAGTAGCAGCGTGTATTTCGGTGTTTGTCCTGTGTTTGTTTATGGTAAAAATAGGAGTAATAATTATAAAGTGGATGAAATGTCAAACAAGAAATATTCCCGCGCATGTTAACTACTGGCACCATCTGTTTTTTAAACGAAAATATTTACTTTGAAATGAACAACAGATTATCAACTTGACATCACAAATTTCAAGGACATTTCTAGAGCTGTAAAAATTCTAATTTTGTAACATTAAATTATGAATTAAAACTTTTTATTAAACATGTTTTATTATATTTTTCTACTATATGAAGATGGAAACTATAGAAAAAAGTTATTATTTTGCATTAATTCCATATCACCGGAATACCCCATTGTTATTTTTTTAAAGATCTTATTTAAACTGTTTCACTAAGTGTCGCCATCATGTAGTGCTTTATTGTACTTTTATTATTATTTAGATGGCTAAGCCCACGGTATTCTCGATAGATAGCTCTGCATGCAGCTACTTGCTTCTGTAGTAATCTTATCTTTTTGGGATATTTATCATCCGCTCACTCAGCCGACTCAGTGCCTCCTAGAAGCGTCAGTACAGCACAATGAAGAGTTCCAATAAGAGCGAAACGCGTCTGTGATTCTGGTTGAGTGAACCAGTCTTTAATAAAAGACCGAGAGGTTGTTTCAAAGACTGAAATCTTGTGAAACATGTCAAATGTTAGTTTTTTAAATATCTTAATAATTTGTAAATAAAGCTTACTGCCTTCGAACTTTATCAGTATCGGAATTAGTCACAACCTTCCCGGGGTCTGGTCGGTTTTTATGCATTTACTGATGCAGTAGTTACGGAATATCTCTTTATGAATAGTTGTGCAACGGATGAAGTCAAGTTGAGTGACACTGTCTTTGTGCTAACGTGTTAGACTTCTACAGCGAGATCGGGGTGTGGTACTCTGTATTCCATGACTCAATCACTACTTGTACAGTAAGTCTCATGACATTAAATGGTGTAACTACCTTTACACATAGATGCACAAACTAGGTAGTACCAGTTGGTTGAATCCTTGTATTGAGAATTCTGTGACATCCTTTTTGAAATGCCCCAAATGTAAAAATAAAACCTTGAATGAAATGACAGCATACACCGTCATTATCAATGGGTACAAAAGTTTTGCCATTGAAAGAAACAGCAATCTACTTCTGTGGATAATATTTAGTAAAAGAAATAGACAAATAAAACACCTAAGTGAAAACCGAAAACCGAAGAGGACACTGGGTCTGTAACACCTAAAATTCGTCGTTTTTGTGCTATTCATAAGAGAACAAGTAGATTTTGTACAACAAAATATACAGTCAGCTCTTTTTGCTGGCCACTTAATGGTAAGATTTAATCTGAAATTTGCAAAAACTATAATTTTTTCATGTCTATTATAAACACGAGCATTCCCATCGTCTAGGAACCCGATAACATCTTCTTCACCTGTTATTTAAACACAGCTTTTTCCTAGCGAAAAAATCGATTTTCGGCTATAAAATCCCAACAATCCAGATAAAAATCTCATAAAAACTTTAAGCTAATAAAACTCAACTGCTGCACACGGTTAATTAAAAGTCCATTATTAGTCGATATACGTCGTGAAGGAACAATAAACGACTTGAAACTACAGTGTAAGTTGCGGTGCACGTTTCAGGAAATGTACGATTGGACGGCTGTTCTTATTTGTTATTGTAATAAGGACGATGTTATCGAACGCTGTAAGACGTCTTGTAAGCTGTAGCCCGAACGATACTACGTTTATATGAAGAGAAGAAATAGTCATGGATTGGAAATTATGCAGTCCACAAAAATAAAAATAAAAAATCTGATGTGGCCAACACATAAGCTTCCGTCAATTCTATGTGTTTTATAAATTCCATACAGAAAGTTTCTTGCAAAACAATATTATATTTCAGAAAATAGAAGCTTAGAAGCTATTCGTTGCCAGTAAATTTGACATTTTGTACAAATTACAGCAACGAACATGATTTGTTTAATTAGTGTGTGTTAACTTCAAGGCATAGTGTGCCCCTGCAAAACCCTAAAATCAAATTCCTAAAATCCTAAATAATGACTGTTTAAGACATATAAATTTAGGATTTAGATTATCAGAGTGATAAAAATGCAACATCGGACAGAGCCTACGTAAATTATTTGTACTTTTTACTGACATTAGTAACATTTACTATTTCTATGGTGATGCTGCATAGATGGTATGATTTAAGAAAAATAATTTCTTTGTAATTATCTATCTTTAAAAAATTGAGTATGAATAAGTAAAAACAGTCAAATTGCATAAAGAATAAAATATTCTTCAATATTTTTAATAACAAAAAATGTCAATAAATGACATTTAACTGTTTTTTTTTTTTCAATAAAAACTCTTAAAGTTGCAAATGAGGGCACTTCCGGTTGACGAATTGTAACCAAAATCTAATAAGGTATTCGTTTCGATTTAAACTCGAAGAATGCGAAATAGATATTTACGCACCAAGTGAGCTAAGGTAATGTTTATTCATGAGAAGAAAGTTTAGCTCACGAGCCCGTAAGGGCGAGTGAGTTAATTTCTTCGAGTGAATAAACATTCTTAGCTCACGTGGTTTGTACTATATTTTATTAAATTTTGACGAAATACTAATAAAAACCATTATAATATTTAATTTTGACAAAATAAAAAACTGATCAGTTAGTAGGCTGAGCATGACAATCGTCGCTGATAAAACGTCAAGGCATCTATTTAAAATGCTTTATTGTTTATCATTCTGTGTCGTGAAAAATAATGAAAATGGCTGATAATATCTAATAAATATTATGGTGAGTGTTATTTTCGTATCTGATGTTATTTTAAATGCATTATTTGTTGCAGAGTGAGTTAAAATTTTGTGAGAGTGATTTAAATTTTTTTTAATTCACATGTGAAAAAAGTGTTACTTATAGTTGTTGCTATGGAGTTAATAATGACAGTTTAAAACGTCAAATTTGAATAAAAATTATAAATAAATAAATCATCAAGGCATATTACCCATTTCTGACTGTGCCAATCTGCGTTGTACACAGATTTCGGTAATGATGATGATATATTTGTACCGTGCAGGCGTTTATCAGGCGTCACCTCACGGGCTCTCACTGCTGGCGTAGAGAGTGCACCACAGGAGTCACTTTTGTGCCATTTAAAATTCGAAATATTTGGTGTCGGTCGGGATCGAACCCGGTTCACCAGATTCGCGACTAGACGCTCAGGCACGCGGCCACGAAAAAATTATAATTTTTAGAGTTGTGGTATTCGAGCTATACGATCCGAAACGATCGTCACATACATACTCTCTCTCTCTCTCTCTCTCTCTCTCTCTCTCACACACACACACACACACCCACACACACACACACACACACACACACACACACACACACACACACACACACATACATCATTGTAAAACTAGTAAAATTATATTCTAAGGACCCTGAAACGTACTTATTCATTAAGAACTCACCATCGAATTTTTTGACCAAAGAAAATACCTTCCTTACCTAAAGGTGACAGAAAATAAAAATAGATGTTTTATGTTCCTAAAGTAATAATGTGAACACACAAAACCAATGGGTAAAAACAGTCATAAATAGTTAAATTAATTTTCTAATTAAATCCGTGTCGTCAAATTGTTCCATCGATAATTTCTCACACTGTTTAGTCGAAAATAAATAGTTCCTATTAAACTTCTTTCCCTCTAAACGCTTTCCCAATCAAAGTAATGTCCCCCGGTTGTGTGGTCCACTCACAACACCGAAATATTTAAATTGCTCGTTAAATTACCTATTTCAGATATTAATCAAAATTAGAACGAGAATATCGAAAGATCACCTATCTCCTCAACTTTATATCCCCGTCTATAAGATCCAACTTAGCGCAGCTCCAGACAGATGTTTTTAGAATTTTTGATGGCCTGTTAGATTGTCATTGATCGCTAAGATATTTTTGGTATTCCGTGTCACCTTATAAAACTACCGGACGAAGAAAAAATACCGGGAATGCTTAAGGAAGAATTTTAGATTTTGTCATTGTAAATAAAAGGATTTTTTGGGTTATATGCATAATTATTTTGATCATTTACATACCGAAAACTTAAATTGTGATACAGTGAATCAGATAACAGACTATGAATCTAAATAACCTGGTTTAAAAATATTGTATCACAGAAATTCATGGAGATTTCAATAAGACGTTAAGAAGGAAAAATATAAATCTTAACTTTCTTCAAACTGCTTTAATTTTTTTCTTTATCGTTTCATGATATACTAATAATATTGACCATTTAAAATACATTGGAATGATTATAAAACAACTGAATTTATTATTTTAATCATATCTTAATCACCGTAAATAAGTTTAAATACGAGCCCTGCGCCATAAAAATTCGCCCACAACTATTTTTTATAATTTTTCATGTAAAAGGAAATTGTTTACACTTTTTCAATTATTATTCCTAAACTTACTTTTATGTTATTAGAGTTAATTAATTGCTTACAAAAAATGCGCTATCATAATTAATAAATGTGTAGCTACCTTGTAAAGAGAAGGGATGTAGGCGAATTCTTTTGGCGCAGGGCTCGTACTACCAGTCATTGTCTTTGTTTATAAACAAAATATTGATACAATAATAATGCATTGTATTTCCTTTGATATTAATAAAAATAACTTAAATGTAATAAATTTTTGTAGATATTATGTCTCTACTGTATTTATCAAATAAAATACAATGCATTATTATTGTATCAATATTTTGATTATTGTACTCAATTATTCTCAATTATTTTCTCTTTATTTATTATAAAATAAATAAATAAATATATCATCACGGCATATTACCCATTTCTGGGTGTGCCAGTATCTACAACACATGTAGACATCGGTAATGATGACGATATATTTTACCGTGTGGGCGCTTACCAGGCGTCACCTCACGGGCACTCATAGCTGTTGTGGAGAGTGCACCACAGGCGTCACTTTTGTGTCATTTAAAATTGGAAATATTTGGCGTCTGTCGGGATCGAACCCGGTTCGCTCAGGTTCGCGACCAGACACTAATTATAATGTGATTATTATTTTTAAGTGATTGTAATATAGAAATTGATTTTTAAAAGTTCAATAATTTTTACGTAAAAAAAAAAAATTACCCCAATGGGGAATCGAACCCCTACCAAAAATTTCAGACGCCACTGTTATAACCACTGCGCCACATGTGACATTTGTAAAGCTTTTCATATTGCATAATAAAAAAGTGAAACAATTATTTATTTGACAATTTCTGTAATTTATTGCAATTTTTGCAATATTATTATGTAATTAATATTAAATAATGTACAAGATATAATGTACTATTATCATTTTCAATAGCATGGCTAGATTATTTGCCGAACACTTTGTATTTACCAAAAACTTCTTCCCATGTTTTACTCATAAAATAAACGCTTCAATACATTGCTGTCAAACATTCATATCGTAACTATGGCAATGATATACCCCATGTTTACTGATAAAATAAACTCCCGGTATATTCAGGTTTGCAAGTTTAAAATATATATTTTAAATAAATAAATAAATATATCATCACGGTATATTACCCATTTCTGGGTGTGCCAGTATCTACAACAAATGTAGACATCGGTAACGATAACGATATATTTTACCGTGTGGGCGCTTACCAGGCGTCACCTCATGGGCACTCCTAGCTGGTGTGGAGAGTGCATCACAGGGATCACTTTTGTGCCATTTAAAATTGGAAATACAGGTTCGCGACCAGACACTTAGGCACGCGGCCACGGGACCCCATAAATATTTTAAACTAGTCGAAAATATTTGTAGAAATTGCTCACCATCTCCGTAGGTTTTATAATTTGTTGTTGAATATGTAAACCAGTCGAACTATTATGAGTTAGGGCGCATACCAACCTAGTAGGTCAAAAATAGATCATCAGTGGAAAGTGTTATGGCTACTGAATTAAGATGCACATGGCATAATCTTAATTGACTACCATGGCATAACCTTAATTGACTACCATAATTAATACAAATCACCAACTATTCGCATTATATATTGTAGTGTAGAAAGTATTTCTTATTTTTTTGGCTTCGCGTGTTTGGTATTATAGTGTGGTATTTTGGCTGATCAATGGCCTTTGTGTTGGCAGCCAAACATCCGTGTTTATTTGAGTGTTGAATGTAATTCTTGGCGCGTTTATCATCCTCGTACGGGGCCAAGTATGAGTGGATAACGGTCCGCTAGTTCTCTGAATAGCAAATCAGGATCAATAAGACTAGTAATTAATATCTCGCAGCCAGATCGCTATCGCAAGTGTTGAGCCAATGCAGAAAGCATTCATACAAAATAGGAAACACGCCTTGTATCCATACAAGATTTGTTCGCAGACAGATTGTAATAGATGATGTATTTTGGTCGAAGCATATCACCTGCCAGGAACAATACTGCGAGCTCAAATGCATAATACAATGTGTTCAGAAGAAACCTATATGTACCTACAATTTTAAATATTTAATTAATAACAAATTATATTACAAACATTTTAATTTTTCAACTGGTTTCCATTGAGTTATTTGGGCTACTAGATACATTACTCTAAAAATGGGTACACTTACTTAACATTGTCTTTACGAGCAAATAATATTACTACCAAGTTTATATATCTACCCATTTTTGAATTATTGCCCCAAAAGTCAATATACCCCATATTTAGATAAAAACTTAAAAATTTTCAAAAATCTAATTTTTATGTATCTAGATACATCTTAATGCGCTGATTCCAAATTTTGAAACCGCAGGTCGATATCTCGTTTCGTTCTCGAGATATTTAGATTTAAAGTTTTGCTGAAAACTGCCCATTTTTGGGTGCTGACCCAAAAATGGGTCGAGATATGAATTTGGCGACATGACCATTCGATTCTACGGGCAAAATTACATAAGTGTACTAATTTTCATAATTTGTTTCCAACCGGTTTATTTTTTATGAATAAAAGTTTGAAAACCCCCGAAAATGACCAAAATATGAAAAAATCGTAAGGGGTACCCCTTAAGATTTTTGCGATTTTTGGCCGTTTTTAGTTATTTTGCTTTAGAGATTGTATGCGATGTTCAAAAATTATGAAAATTGGTATACTTATGTATTTTTTCCCGTAGAATCGAATGAGAATATCGCCAAATTCATATCTCGGCCCATTTTTGGGTAGTAACCCAAAAATGGGCAGTTTTGAGCAAAACTTTGAAGCTAAATATCTCGAGAACGAAAAGAGATATCGACATGCGGTTTCAAAATTTGGAATCAGCGCATTGAGAAGTATCTAGACACATAAAAATTAGATTTTTGAAAATTTTTAAGTTTTTATCTAAATATGGGGTATATTGACTTTTGGGGCAATAATTCAAAAGTAAGTAAAGATATAAATTTGGTAGTAATATTATTTGATTGTAACGGATAATTTTATATATTTATGAGTCTTTATTTCTAAATCTATAGAAGATATAATAAAAATGTTCAATGTATTGGATAGAGAATATTTGTAATATACTAATATAAGTATACTATATAATATACTATATAATATAATAAGTTTCAAAAAAAAATAAAATCGTGCTTATTCAATAAAATCTGGATATGCGATTTTTAGCATGAATCCAATACCTCTCTTAGAGGTAAAAAGGAATCAGCGTATTCAAAAGTATCTAGACATATAAAAATTAGATTTTTGAAAATTTTGAAGTTTTTATCCAAATATGGGGTATATTGACTTTTGGGGGGGGGGGGCAATAATTCAAAAGTAAGTAAAGATATAAACTTGGTAGTAACATTATTTGATTGTAACGGATTATTTTATATATTTATGAGTCTCTATCTCTAAATATATAGTATATTATGTATATCGTATATTAGATTTTTGAAAATTTTGAAGTTTTTATCTATGAATATGGGGTATATTGACTTTTGAAGAAGTCACTAAAGTTTACGGTCTAGTTTCTTGTTACGTAAGAAAAAAAAAAAAACATGAGAATTATACAGTGGGGTATTTTAGTTAGTAGAGCTGCCGTAACCAATTTGGATTGACGACTTCTTGTGGTGGTATGGTGTTTCCAGTAAATGATATAAATGATTTACACCTTCTAGTAAAATATTATGAATAGCAGGTTGATATGGTGTGCGCGTTGTGTGCGTTTTATGATTGGAGTTAATTTCGCACATTTCATCCTCGACTGGACGAAGTAATAAAGTGCGTAATTTATGGGCCAGCTGGTAATTGCTCGCATTAAACGGACAATTCGCAATGCGCAAGGGGACCATTATCAACCCGCCATTATAATTTTGCGATTCTTTCCAACGCAACAGATCATATCACTGCTTTTTATTGATACTTTGTTTTGCTGATGACTTATCTCTAATTCTTCAAATACTTTCAACGTTAAAACCAGAACAAGAACTTTATTTGTTGATGCATTTAATTTGTAGGCAGGCAGGAAAGACAATAAATTTATTTATAGAGACTTTATTATGGTGTAATCTCTGCAGCACTTTATTAGTGACTTTATATACAATCTGACTACTTTGAAAGAAACATCAAATACATTAAATCATAACAGCAGAGAATACTTAGTTGCCTGTATGTCTTAGAACATTCAAAACACCAATCAACCAATGTACAGAATATCTCATTTTCGATGTTCTTTTTTTCTGGGATATCTCGGGACATATTACTGATAGAACAAAACACATCCCAGGTTCAACTTTTTGAGAAAAGTTTAATAGTTACCACAGATCTTCTTTTGTTTTTGAGCTACAGCCAAAAACTCGCTCATTTCGAAAATATCTCATAACTTATTTATTGTGACAGTTATAGAAAAATTGTTTTAACAAATTTTGTACCGTTTTTAGGTAAAATAAAATAGAGTAATTAGATTTATGAAAACTTCATAATTTTCGAGATATAACACACAAGCTTTTAATATTTTAAACGGCACCCTATGTCGAAAATAATATCTCTTTTTGCATATTTTATAAGCTTTTCAATGATATATAAAATTTCTACATTCTTTTGTTTTACACATGAATAAAAGATGAGTTATTAATATTTTGGAGCGAAAAAATTTAAAATTATTAAGAAACAAATGAAAAAACCTATTACAGTTCAACATTTGTTTATTTTGATTTCATATCTATTAATAATGTTCTCAAAATTATTCTAAACCAATTATTTTCGGATTAGTTACATTATTATTTATCGACGTCAAAGTTGGCTCTGACAAAATTCGAAAAAGTTGGTTTAATTTGCTTTTGAAGTAAATAAATTGAAAATATGAGTAAAACTAAAACAAATAATTAGAAATAAACAAATCATGAACTGTAATAGATTTTTTCATTTGTATCGTACACTCCTCCAAAAAATTATTAAATCATCTTTTATGCTTGTAAAAAAATAAAAGAATGTAGACTTGTCACATATAAAGCATATAATGTCGGCTTCGGTTGCTCAGTGGTTAGAGCAACGCCTCTTAGTCATGAGTGTGTTAGGGTTCTGGGTTCGAATCCCACTAAGGCGTGGATGTTTGTGTACGATAACTTACTCAGTAATTGGGATTTAATCCTGTTGAGAGATTTAAAAAATAAATAAAATAAAATAAGAAAAATATAGTTTCCCATTTAAAAAATCATAAGTTTGTGTTATATCTCAAGATTTAAAAAATCTAATTATGTCATTTTATTGTACCTATAAAATGGTACAAAATTTGTTAAATATCGTAATAAGATATGAGATTTTTTCGAAATAAATGAAAAATGAGTTTTCACCTGTAGCTCAGAAACAAAAGAAGATCGACAATTCCTATGGTGATTATTAAATTTTTCTCAAAAAGTTAACCATGAAAATGCAAATGATTTTGCTCTATCATTAATATTACCCGAGATACATTAAAAAAAAAAAACATCGAAAATGAGATGTTTGTGAAATATTGTAGCTTACACATAATTCATCTTTCTAAAATATTATTTTTTAGAATTTTAGAATAACTGAATCAGTCGGTCGGGATCGAACCCAGTTCCCCAGGTTCGCGACCAGACACTCTGGCACTCGGCCACACCAAACATTTCGAATTTTAAATGGCACAAAAGTGACCCCTGTGGTGCACTCTCCACGCCAGCAATGAGTGCCCGTGAGGTGACGTCTGGTAAGCGCCCGCACGGTACAAATATGTCATCATCATTACCGATATCTGCGATGAAGCAGATTGTGGCACACTCAGAAATGGGTATTATGCCGTGATGATATATTTATTTTATTTATTTATTTATCTGAATCAGTTTTTAAGAAGAAAATATTATAATATTTACCCCAAAAGTGAACCTTTTTCAGTGTCTTTCAATAATATTATCTGTATGGTATTGGTATTTGCATGTAATACAAATAGGAGTACCTACCTAAAAGAAATGACCGAAAGAAGTGCTAATATATTTATAAATTAATATACAACAATATTCTTTCTGCAACACCACCACCTTTCTTCTAATTAATTAATCATTCCCGTTGAAATCCCGGTTAATCCCTTGGTGTCCAGTAACCCTTGCATCACGTTTGATTGACATGTAAATTTATGTATTAGAAATGAAACCGCTGTCTCTAAGCTGACGTCAAGACGACAGCGGTCCGACTTCCCAGATGTCGGTGCAGACGGCATAGCATGTCGCGTACACTGTCAACTCTAGTCTCGGATGATTCATTGCTCGAAAGACTGAAGGCTTAAGCAGGCAAGGGATGGAAGAATATAATCAGCCGAGTGTTAGAGAAATGCCGAATTGAGGAATAATAGGGTTGGTGCGCATTTTCCAAATTAAAACGATTTTACTAATTTTACGATGATGTATGTATGTGTATGTGTGTGTGTGTGTGTGTGTGTGTGTTGTGTGTGTGTGAGAGAAAAAAATCTCTAACGATAACTCCAATACTACAACTTTAAAAATTATGATTCTTTCGTTTCCTCTTCATTACATCCATATGAAGAGCTGATTAGATTTTGGTTATAATTGGTCAACTGGAAGTTCTCATATTTCAAATTCTTAACAGTTTTTCTTGAAAAAACACAGTTAAATATTTTTTGAAATTTTATGTGATTATCAATATGAAAGAATACTTATTCTCTATACGGTTTGATTATACATTTTCCTTCATATTCAATAGATATAGAGTTAAAGAATTATAAAGAGATTAACTTTCAAAAATAAGCCAGCTTTGCTATAAACTTGGAAACAATTCTAATTGACAGATATCAGTGTCAAGTACAATTTACATAATGTATTCTTGTGTTATAATTTTATTGAATTTGTAGGAACTTTCGGTATGGAATTTGTAAAAAATGGCATGTGTTACAATTTTACTATCTATATAGAGTAAAATTTTTGAAAGAAGTCCGATCCAGGCCATCTACGAATTGCATCTATGAATTAAGATTTTATGCTGTCAAATTTAGTAGTGTCGTTTACATAGTTTTTATGAGGTACACAAGATATTATGTACCCTCATAAAAACTAAGTAAAGACACTACTAAATTTGACAGCACAATCTTAATTCATAGATACAATTCGTACATGGCCTTGATCGGACTTCTTTCAAAAATATTACTGCATATATATATACAGTGTGTTAATTAAAAAACTGGCCATAGGCGTTAACATGGGAAAACAGTTTTTCTTTGCGCAAAAGTCCCCAATTAATTTTAGAAAAAATGTTTCAAATAAGTGTTACAGATAATTATATTCTACGCCTAAATCAGTAAACAGTTTTAATTTTGTACTTTTGGTAACTTGTAAAATCTAATTTGAAATTGTATAAAAATATTGCTCATTCCTAGCGATACCCATGGAATTGAAAGAAAATTACAGAGAAATGCGTATCGTTTGAACTGTCAGAAATTCAGTTTTCAATTAAAAGTTGCAGATAATTCAATTCTGCACCTAAATCACTAGACAGGTATTATTTTTAAAATGTAACACTTAAATAACTTTTATTATTATTATTTTTTCACATTTTATCTATAAAATTAAATTTCTGACAGTTCAAACGAAATGAATTTCTTTCTAATTTTGTTTCAATTTCATGGGTATCGCTACAAGTGAGCAATATTTATACAATTTCAAATTAGATTTTACAAGTTACTAAACGTGAAACGTGTTTAGTAATTTAGGCGTAGAATATTAATATCTACAACATTTATTTGAAACATTTTTGTCTAAAATTAATTGGGGACTTTTGCGCAAAGAAAAACTGTTTTCCCATGTTAAACGCCTATGGCCAGGTTCTTAATTAACACACTGTATATAATACAGAATCATTTCCAAGGAACTTCTGATATGGGATTTGTACAAAATACATCGAATTGACGGAAGGTCTTGTGCTGGCCACAACAGATTATTTTGTCCATTCTGTACTAGTGGATCTGGTAGTTTCCTTATATCAGTGAATAACACGTGATTTTTCTTCTCTGTAATAAGTCGGAATCTTGTGGAAAACAAGAATGTTGTAATCTTCACACTTAGTCATTTTACGCCCTCTAAGGATAAAATATATTCCCTGTAAACTTATGATCAGAGAGACCGAATCATACCGAACCATCCTATAGTAAATATCTTTGGTCATTTATATAATCCTTATCAGCCATATCTCCATAGAGTGTCATTCAAACAAACAATAAATATTTATTACAATAAAACACGCCATTCGCAGCTTTGTCATATAAATTATGAGATTTTATTTGTCATTTAATTTACTCTTGTTCATATCTTTACAGGCGCTATTAAAATGCATGTAATTACGAATGAGAAAAGATGTACGCCAATAAATTCTGTGTTCATAATAAATATGTATTTACGATACTTCACACCTTGAACCTCAATATGTTATACCTACACTTGTATTTACATAAATTTCCTCCAATATGACTTGTTTATATTATGGATAATATATGATACTGTCAAAGAATATAGAATTGCTTTTACTATTTTTTGAAAAGTATCCCTATACACTATTATACTGTTCTCAAACCATAAAATATACTAACATAAAATTGTCAATTTGGTAATAATATAATTTACTAAGGACCTGATGTATCGTCCGGCATTAATTAGGACGGCTAAAATGTATCTTCTCCGGTAATTCCTTCTTCCCACTAGTGATAAACCGTCAACAAAACCTCGTTATAGAGGTGGTCTAGCTAAATTTTATTTTTGCAGAAAATATAATAGTTTAGAGTAGCAGCTCTAGTTGTAACAAGATCTAAGTTGGCTTCTAATTTGTACAATTGAGGGTTGCCAATCGGCTTTTATTCTCAGATGCAGGTAATGACGACATACTGTAACGTTGAAGGCATTTATCGAACAATACCTCATGGACTTACTTTTGGGTCACATAAAAGTCGGAACAAAGGTTCCCCGTTTTTTGGAATTAGAATCTCATATTGCAACACGCATATTGATGTGGGAAGAAGTTTCATTGTTAAACGATTTTTGGTGACATTTTATTATTTGGGATTGTGAGACTGCATTAAATATACAAAATATCATGGCAACGAACCATCAACGAACAGAATAAAAACACAAATCACTGTTACCAACCTAACTATTCTGTCAAAAAATCCCTCTTTATAAACACTCGTTGAAGATGGCAATTCTAGTAATTAATATACTATTAAGTTTTAAGTGTGAACACTGAAATCCGTGACGTAGGCGTTTAACACGGGAAAACAGTTTTTTTCAAATATTATCTGTCCCGTAAGACTATAGTGGGAGTTTGATATGATTAGAAAGATTATCTAATTTGGCATCGAAGATTATCTAAATGTTCTTAATTTAATGCCTTATTATTGAAATATTTACGAAAGTATAATCCTATTTGACAGTTATTACTTGTAATTTACTAAAAATAGTAATCATGGAAACGTCTTCGGTAGCTGACTTGGTTAAATCAAGGCTCCATGATAATTTTTCACTTGTTCAAATCCCTCCCGGTTCAAGTTAATATTTTTATTATTTTTATATTTATTTTTGTATTATTAAATACATTCGTTCCGAAAACTTTGTAAATCCAATGGATTTTTCATTAGAAGAAAAAATAAGTATAATTAAATTTTACAATCAAGGGATGAGTTTACGAGAAATTCGAAACTTTTTTGCTAGGACATATTCTGATAGACAAATTGCATCCCATGAACGAACATAAAACAAAACTTAATTTGGCTTAAATTTACATATTTATTTCACTTCTTGTACATTTAGTCAATAAAATACTTGATGTACCAAAAAATCATTTGTTTTAATTTTGTAATTTACTTAATAATAAATTGTACAAAATAAATATAAAAATTATAAAAATATTAACTTGAACCTGGAGGGATTTGAACTAGTGAAAAATTATTATGGAGCCTTGATTTAACCAAGTCAGCTACCGAATATGTTTCCATGATTACTGTTTTTAGTAAGTTATAAGTAATAACTGGCAAGTAACATTATATTTTTGTACATATTTCAATAATAAAGCATTAAATTAGGAGTATTTAGATACTCTTCGATGCCAAATTAAATAATCTTTCTAACCATATCAGAAACTCCCATTATACTCTTGCGGGACAGATAATATTCCAAAAAAACTGTTTTCCCATGTTAAACGCCTATGTCAGGGTTTTCAGTGTTCACACTGTATACTACCATTCACGAACAGGAAATAGTAAACAGAATATTTTATTTCTAAGTCTTGGTTCCTTTCTTTGTTCTTTGTAGAAGAAAGGGAAATAAGAAAACTGTGGAAGGATGTTGAAGAACTATAAATGGTACAAACATCTATTTGTGGATGTGGTTTCTGCTTTTCTTGTTACAGTGTACTCCAGATCGGGAAGACAACCAAATTATGAATACATTAAGCTGGGACCGTGAAGTGTCTGAGCAGACAGCAGTTGCCGCTGCCACCGCTGAGAGAAATAGCAATTAAAAATGCTTTGTGACGTGTGAGTCTGCTGGACTGGTCGTGATGCGGCTGACAGCCTGCCTGAGCGCCGTGCATGCTGTCAACCGAGATGATTGGATTATTCACAAGGCTTTTCCCCATGCCGACCAGACGGACATCACGCAAAAATCGAACCAATACCAAAAAGAACGATCTTAGATAGATACAAATAGAAGGAAATGGACAACAAAACCGACAATGATTCAAATATTGTAGAAGAAGATTTCCTGTGAAACATTTATAAACTTCGCTGGGATTTGAACCCAGCGCCTTTCTATAACTAGTAGGATGCTTTACCAATTGAGCTACGAAATGCGTTTCAAGTCAATGAATTCTTCACGACGTTTTTCTGTTAGCTTTAGACGAGTAGACTCTCTTTTTCAGTGTTATCGCTGGAGCGTGTCGCGTATAATACAATAATGCTAAATCAGTTTATATTTCAGGACCTAAAAATGTATTTTGCATCATCCGGGGTGCATTCCAAAACTTATGGCCGATTGCACCACCGTATTTTAAAAATTAAACATGGTTCAAATGGGGCTGTTGCAAGAATTTTTATATGACTTCTAAGTATTAAATTTTAAAAGATATTGTTCTTTAAAGAGCCTCAAATTTGAAAATATCACGAAATATCCTTTAGATATTTTACAATTAATTTTTGAAATTTGGATAAAATTTTGAATAAGTCACGTGATCAGAAACAGAATGTGACGTCAGAGTACATACATCTTCAGCGGTTCTAATTAGTCCGTTTATAATGTAAAAATTTTTGTTTGGTGTCAAGCGTATTGTCAAAGTTGTCAAACAAGTGTCAAATTTTAAAGATTGGTTTAAGTTCTATAATATGTAGGTAATAAAAAGTTCAAAATAAAATGAATAATTTACGATATTGTATTGTGCCTTCCTACAAAAATACTGTTAGGAACAAACCTACTATAGAGTTTATAAATTTGCCAAGAATAGAAAATTGTGGCTAGAAGCAGTAGGTCGAAGAGCTGATAATTTGTCAGAAAAATCGTGTCTTCATGTTTATGAAGATCATTTCAACTTTCATCCACCTTCAAGATAACAGTATATTTTTGTTGCTTCACTTTATGATCAGGGAAAACTTTACATCTGACTATACAGATATTTTTTTCTCGACATAGATCTACATATCCTATAACAGATTCAATGTAAGAATCACGACGAGAACTTTAAAGTAAAACATATTATCAATTTATATAGTAAATTCAGTTTTTATATTTTATTTCACCTCAACTCTTTAACATCCCTTATTTCGGTAACAGTAAAACAATCGTTCTCTGATATAAATTCAGCCACCATCCAGTTATCGACCTTCGGTAAATTGTTCGACTTAGCTTGAGTGTAATTTGAATTAGCCATTATTACTTTATTATTCATTTAAATGAGCAATGTCGGCGTCAAATGTCAAATTAAAAGATTTTTTATTAACATATGACAAACCATAGCCTACGTTCATTTATATAAATAATATGAATAAACGTAGGTGATGGAAAAACTATTTTCCTATTGGCTATTAATGACGTAATGTATGTGCTTCTACGTCACAGGAGTGGGGGGTAGTTTTTCAGGACGCCAATCTTTTTATTTAATTATTTCCATAAATAACAACAAATTATTAAAATAAAAATTAATACTAAGAAAATCATTGCATAAACTTTCATTTAAAAAAGTTTTTGAAAAATGTGAAACAGGCTCATTGATAATATTGCATCGAAATGAAATGTCAAATGAATTATAAAACATTGCTGTCAAAATTTCGATTTGCATTTATTTGTTTAAAAGTAGATTAAATTTTAAATCTTATTGGTGAAATAGGGTCCTCCACTATATTTTTTTTATATTTTTTACAAAACTTCATCTAAACTGAAAGTGATATGTAATTTTAGAAAGTCTTTATTGTTATTCGTTAAGCCGTAATAATTTTTTAAATATTCTGTGACGTAGATATAGAGATGATTTTGTTCTCAAACAGTGGATTTCGCTAATATTTGAAGTCACATAAATTTACTTTTTTCAGCATATAAAATGTATAAATATGTTAAAATAACCCTTGTGGTCAATAATTGGAAATATGGGTGGATAATAAGTAATTTAATGTCATAATTAATAAAAATATTACGTATATATTACAGTCCAAGATTTGATTACCACTGGTAGCCTATGTCATTCAACATATCTTTTACTTTCATACCAACGCTTGTAATCTGGCATGGCATCATAATTTAAACTAGTATTATTTGGTTTATTTCTGTTGTTTTATTGTTGTGATTTTCTGCATTTATATACTTGCAAATGGATTCCGTATTTCAAAAAGGCGATAGCAGAAGGTTTGAAATAGTAAGAATTTAGAATAGAATAAATGTGTGACGTAGATATAGAGATGAGGAAATGGTAATAAAAACTCGATTATTTGAGAAACTAATAATTATTTTCAAACTTTGATAGTCCTTAATATACAGTTTTAATATAACTGACCCTTCTTCTAATTTGTTACTACGGTGGAGGACTCTATTGGGCATTATACACCTAGTAGAAGAATACTCTACACAGAGTTCGATCACGTGACTGCATTTTACTTTAATTTTGGAACGTGTGAGCGCTAAAGGTGGATTTATGCAGCCTACTTTTTATTTTACCTTTTCTTTTTCTTTTACTTTATAAAAGTTAAAGATGTGTTAATAAATGTACTACTTTATGTGCACACTTTTAATTTTACTTTAAGAACTAAAGTTGACCAACTTTCAACTTAAGACCGTTAAAGTAAAAGAATTTCACAACTGCGCATGTGCATCAGTTCACGTGATAAACGTCAGCGTGTGCTGTATTTATCTGTTTTTGTGTAGGTAAGATTGCAAAAATTAGAAAATGGGTAAACCTACAAGTAATACAGCAGATGCACAAATTATTACATTTGGGTTCATTTTTACAGGTTATAATTAACTCTTTACATTTATGACAACTGATATGCCAGAAAAATCACATCTGCGCATGTGTACCGAAAGTTTTAAAGTAGCTGCATAAAGTACCAAACTTAAAGTAAAAGTAAAAGCAAAAAAGAAAAGAAAAAGTAAAATAAAATGTAAGCTGCATAAATCCACCTTAAGAGTATAACATACATAATCTGTAATTTAACATATTATTTAGTTCATTGATTGAAATATTGAATATATGTAAATTTTCACATTTTTCTACATATGTATTTGAGACTAATATTGCTGCGTTCCAAGGAGACAACGGACAATTACAATAAATAATTATGGCAGTAACACGTCAGAAAAAGTCGTGGTGCATATTATCACGATTGCAAAATTGTTTTTTCTTCATGCAATATTAATTAAAATCTTATAATTGGCAATTCTCGAAATATTTGAAGCATATTCTTGAAAGGTAGTTTTTGCTTTGTATATCGATCATTTATTGCCCAGCAATTAAACTTCCGTTGTTGTGTGAAGAAAAAATGTTGTTGGTATTTTGAGTCATTGAGTTGGCAGACCACACGTGGTATTAAAACTTTATAGGCTTTTGCACGTTTCGTTTTTTGACCCTAAAATTTTATTATTACAACGATACGGGAATGTGAACATTACTCAAGCACGAACGGATTTTTGCTCGAAGATGACCTGCTTCAGAAGCTGTTTTCCTTACATTCAATCTTATATCACATTTAACAGTTTGTTTTTAACTTATAATCTATTTACTTCATGCCAAAATACTTACTCAGAAATTACTTTAATACTCTTATGCCCTGTTTTATAAAAGATGGCTAAGTAAATTACTAGCAAAGTAAAATTTATTCTCGAAGTAAAGCAGTTTATTCCAGAGATTTTCGTTTTATAAAGCAAGAATAAAAATACTAGCTAAGTAAATCTATGGAATAAATTACTCCACTGATTTTCGAGGAAGTAAATTTTATTCTGTAGAATAAATTTGACATATGTCAAAATTAATTATTTTATAGGGAACGCAGAAATTTATAGAAACCGAAAAGGATGGTTTTCTGTGAATTGCCAAATGATATGTTCAGCAAATCTAAAATAACGGATGTTGTTACTAGATGGCCTGGTTCCGCACACGATAGCAACATATTTAACAATTCATTAATAAGAGCTAGGCTTGAAAACAGAGAATTTGGTAATTGCTACTTGTTAGGGGATAGTGGATACCTTTGTAAAAATTACTTATTAACACCTGTACAAAACCCAACTACTCCAAGCTAACATAAATACAATGAGTCATATAACAGTTTCATTTGAACACTATTCCGGGGACCTATTTGTGAAACTGCATTAAATTCTTTACAAATCTCATCCCATGCACTATTTTTGTTTTTGGCGCTTGCTACGTCTGTCTGCTTGTTTTCCATAATTCTAATATATATATTTGTTATCTCTAACATGTTCACTTTATCTATTTCAGTATAATTCTTTCCCCATTCTCTCTTTTTTTTCCATTTTTAATGAGAACTGACACTTTATAACACTTTATTTTGACGTTTGAATAATAATAAACTAGAATAAAATATTTACTCTGCAAGTACTTATTTTACTCTGCAACTTATTTTATAAAACAGATATTTTTATTTACTCATCGATTAAATTTACTTTCAAAGTAATAACTTATTAACAAGTTATTCGATGTTTATAAAACTGGGCATAACACAAAGAAACCCAAACCAAAGAAAATGTGAAACAAAACAAACAACTGTCAAAATTCAAAGTTTTGAACTATATAAAAATCCGCTATCAAAGAGAAAATTGTAACAACCTTATAAAAATAAACAAAAACTTTGGGTTACCTAACATGTAGTTTCCACTTGTATGGAAAAACGTTTACGGTGGTAACCGGATATTACCTTGATGTTACTTTTAACTCCATGTTTCATAACCGCATGTAAATACTTGGTAAAACCGGGCCTAAGAGTCCAAAATCGCTGAAATTGTAGAGGTATATTTCAAAGCATAAACAATAGTAGTACCAACAAATTTTGAATGACAGAATTGAATTTATTTGTGTTTGAAATAGTATATCATGAAAAAAAAAACGTTTCCTCGTGCGTGTTAAGCTAGTGTTAGAGATTGGGCAATGGGCAACATCTCGACCTTGGAGTCACACTGTGCTGTCCGAACCCAGGCGGCCATCGATAAATTTAAGCAAACAGATTTTAATTCCAGCACTGAGACCATAACAAGCAGGAAGAAGCTGCCTGCTCGTAAACAAATCCACGAGACGGGCTCGATTTTGGGCGGCGTTATTTACGGTTGCAGTTAATGAGAGGGGCTTCCTAATGTAATACACATGGGACGCCTCAAGGAATTGTAAATTGGAGAGAGAAATATGGCAGTGACGAAAGAAGAACTCTCGACTCAATATTTAAAAAACTGCCAATTTTACGACTTTTACTATAGAAATATTAATTTGTTCTTAGGATTGCAAGAGTAACCATTAGAGAACTAACTGAAGAAAGATAGCTATAGGCAATCCCCAATTTTTCAAGATACTTGCCAAACTCATAAACTTTTCAACGCATAATCTGCTGACAACTACGCAGACACATACGAGGTGTGGCATTTAAATAACAAGATTTATTTTTTTCCAGCTTCCCTGTAAATTTGGCAACATTACAGGCTATGTCATATTAATTTGTCATCTTCCCTCCATCCACTGTTAAAATTTCAAGATAATTAGGCAAACCATTCGGCAGTGGCCTTTGAATGAAGTTAACTACTTTCTCGTAATCCGCCGGAATTATGTGTGAAACTTAAAAAACCCGCTACAGAAATGTACGAATTGTCGAAGAATGTTTATGGTGATTAGGGTCTATCTAGTGCTCAAGTTTTCGAGCAGTTTAGAAGATTTAAAGAAGGAAGAAAAGAGAACGGAGACGATTAGCGCCTCGACCGTGTACTGACATTGTTCTTTTCGAAATGCGAGTGATTGTTCACATGGATTGGATATCTGAAGGGCGTTTCGTAAACCAAGCATATTACAAGAAGGTTTTGATAACACTTCATGCACGGGTGAAAAGAAAAAGGGCTGAAATGTGATGGATTCTCCATGAAGACAACGCGCCGGAACAAAACGCCCTGTGCGGCAAGACATTTTTGACGAAACACTAAATCCCCATGTTGGTACATCAACCGTATTCACTTGACCTAATGCCATGTGACTTGCTTTTATTCCCAAATTGTAATTCTGCGTTAAAAGGCACCAAATTCAGGGCAGAGCTTATGAACAACCTAACGAAAAAAGCCTGCAGGCATTGCTTCCAACAATGGAATATTCGCATCGAGCGGTATAGGGTTCGGGGAGGAGAGAACACTGACGGTGGCAATAATTGTTTTGTGTAATTTTCAACATTGTCCATGTTCTAAGATCAATCTTGTTATTTTGTACCCACACCTCGTATACACAGCGCAAATTAAGCAAAGTGATTCGTCGCCTATTCCCTTCTTGAAGACACGTTTCTCCTTCTCGCTTTCCGTTTTGTGACAATTCTTCATCTGTGTCTCATCTTTTTGTGTAGTTGTCATTGCACATGGGTGGACATCTAATCATGTAACTCTATCCTTGTGGCGTAGGTCTGAAGACATTCAGTAGCCACGCTACGCGTCACGTCACACAACATATGGCGTGGCGCGACACTCCCTGCCTTGCCAGGTGGATGTGGGTGTTTCAAGATGGCACCAGCACTAGGTGGTCCAAAAGTCTACATCAGAGAATGGGTTAAACATTATTTCAATGCAAAATATGTTTCAAGTAAAAATGATGACATGGAATTATTAACAAATACTGCTGGTTCTTCTGGACAGATTAATTCTTATTAATGAATTCAGGATTATCATATTTTTGTTCTAACTAGTGTTTCTTTTTTTACCTTCCATCACCTTTAGGTAAGGAAGGTATTGTCTTTGGTCAAAAATCGTTGGTGAGTTTTTAGTGAATAAGCACGTTTTAGGGTCCCTACAATACGAATTTACTATTTTTAAGATGATGTCTGTATACATGTATGTGTGTGTGTGTGTGTGTGTGTCCGTGTGTGTGTGTGTGTGTGTGTATGTGTGTCCGTGTGTGACAAATTTTTCTCCGACGATAACTCCAATACTACAATTCTAAAAGTTATAATTCTTTCGTATTCCTCTTCTGTACATCCATATGAAGAGTTGATTAGATTTTGGTTACAATTGATCCACCGGAAGTACCTTTATTTGAAGTTTTTAACAGTTTTTCTTGAAAAAACGCAGTTAAATATTATTTTTCGACATTTTGTGATTATCAATATGAAAGAATATCTTATTCTCTATACGGTTTGATTATACATTTTCCTTCAGATTCAATACATATAGAGTTATAGAGACATTAAGAGAGATTAACTTTCAAAAATTAGTCAGCTTTGCTAAAATTATGGAAACAGCAGATAATTCAAAAAATTTTAATTGACAGATGTCAGTGTCAAATGCAAAACCAAAGTTGAAAGTATAGGGTCAGAAAGTTATATGTGAATGTGATAGAGTGTCCCTCGCAAGTGACTTGCAGTTGCAGACTCGCCTCAAGATTGGAATTTTCAATGCCAGAAGTACAAGAAAGGCCAAAGAGAAGATGGAAGGACTGTGTAGCAGAAGACTTGAGAGAGGAAGAATTGTGTGAAGAAGATGCGTTGGACAGGAATGAGTAAAAGAGAAGAGTAAGAAACAGCGACCCCTAATAAAATAGGGAAAGGAACTTTCGGTATGGAATTTGTAAAAAATAGTGTGTTCGTGTTACAATTTTACAGGATATACAGAATCTTTTTCAAGGAATTTTTGGTATGAGATATGTACAAAATACATCGAATTGAGGGAAGGTTTTGTGCTGGGCACAACAGATTTTTTTTTAATTGTTTATGTTTAATTTGTTCATACATAATATATATTAAAATATGTGTAAAGGTATATACGAGCCCGAACTCATAATAATTCGGCCGGTTATATTTTCAAAAAATTATAAAATCTACAGAAATGATTAGAAATTTCAACTTTAAATATAGACTTAAAACTTTAAAAAAACTGTAGGTCAAATGACTGGTGATAATAGTTCGACCGGCATTTCATGTCTTGTAGTTCACATTTAACTTCTACCGAGACCCTTTACTTTTGGCACAATGAAAAGCAATTTCGTATAATTCCAGTGCGTACAGTAAAATAAGACATATGGAACCAATGCTCAAATGTGCAGAGCGTAGGGAACCAATGCCTAATACAATTAAAGTATTGAATGGCGGAATATTTGAATAACATTCAGTTTTTATAAGTTTAGAATCTATATTTAAACAAGTCGAAAGATAATTGTAGAAGTTTCTCACCATTTACGTAGGTTTTATAATTTATTTGTTGAAATTTTTTACCGGCCGAACTAATATGAGTTTGTATTCATAACAATAGAATAGTCAAAAAGCAAGGATAAGCTAATATCGGTTTTGTCGTTGGTGATATTTTTTGAGATCTTTTTTATGTTGGTATTAATAGGAATTTGTGTTGATTGTGCTTTCCTTATTATTTTCATCCTGATACTTACTAAAAAGTGATGAAACACGAAAGGCAGAAAAGTAGCTACCCAATAAATGACACTGAAAGTTATCTCAGTAAAAAAACAACAATAACGTAAAAATAATTTATATGAAATGACATCTATAAACAGCACCTCGGCTACTATAAGCAAAAGATTTATTTGATCCATAAACGATAAGGATTTTTTGCAAATTTTTTCGGGACACTTCGAACAACAGCCCTGCATAAAATATGAACGTCGTTCGACCAAACGATCATCGCATTAAAAACAAAAAACTCTTATCATTTTTCTTCTAGTGAAACAACTAAAGTTTAATTAAAACGTATCTAAAACATTAATATCATAATGTTATTAGGAACTACATCGTTATTCACTCGATTAGTTTTCTCTCTTTCTCATATTGGAATTCCGATAGAGTTGTCTTTTTTCAACTCATGGGGTATCATTTCTTAATTCTATAAATGCATTTACATAATCAACTCGATAAACACGCTAATGCTCCCTTGGAGACAGTGGAACATTTTTAGATACGATGCTTCGTTGTCTTGTAGTGTTGATGAAACAATCGACTTAATAGCTACATCTTCATTAGGACGACAAATTATAGACATCATAATTAACTCATTGATTTTACTGTAATCTAAAAATATACGGAATAGTTCCTCTCAAAACGTTAAGGAGCAGGTAGATTTTATTTTTGTTCCGATTAGGTTTTTAAGTATTAGAAAAAAAGGTTCTAACAAGAACGAGAACTAAACGTATTATTTGCAGCCGAGTTTTGTAGGTTAGAAAATGATGACATATCTTTTTTTGGAGATTAAGGAAGTTTCGAGGGACAAACTACGATGTAGGTAATGGTCCTGTCTACTTAAATTTACATTAAGAACTAGGACAACTAAAAATACAAACTTTTCAGAGTTTTTTTCCTTTTATAATACATAACATTATTTTGTTTTCTACTCAGACTATTCAGGAAAAATTATATTCCATCGCTAGTTTAGTATACGAGCCCAAACTCATAATAATTCGACCGGTTTACATTTTCAACAATAGTTATTTTTTATACAAGACGGTAAAATTATATTTTATCGACAAGAGGAAAGTTTAATTCACGAGCGATTTCGCGAGTGAATTATTTTTCGCGAGTCGATAATTTAATTTTATCGTCGTGTATAAAATTCTATTTTTTTCTATAGCAGATGTTAAAGAAAAGAATAAAAAATACCAATTATATGTTATTATTAATTGAACACAATTTTCAAATCAGAGTATGTATGTAAATAAATAAGAATTAAAATATTTTATCTCCCTTGCAGTTAAAAATTATCTACCCTTGCGGTTAAAGTGCTACTTTATCTACTATTTTGAGTAGATAAAAGCACAGTTTAACATCTGCTATAGAAAAAATTATAAAATTCAAATAACTGGTTAGAAATTTGTACAATTTTTTTTGGGCTACTTTGAATTTGACTTAACATTTTAAAAAAACTGGGGGCCAAATGACTGGTGATAATACATACTTCGTCCGGCATTTTAATGGTCATCTTCTAGTCCAGATTTAGCTTCTACCGAGACCCTTTACTTATCTTACGTACCTACCTTGCAAGACATATGGGACAATACCAACAGAAAAAGGTGCAGTGCTTAGAGATACAATGCCTAATAGAGTTAAAACTAGTATTACTAATAAAGATAATGTAACACAGAAAAATCTGTTGTGCCCAGCACAATACCTCTCGCATTTCCATTTTATGTTATGTATTGTACTGCACTTCCCTATCGAACCGTCGTTTTATAACAAAAAAAAAAATACAAAACTTTACCAAAATATTGTTTTTCATTGTATTTAACATGTCTTCTGCACACATATAATTCTAATTATATCTATTTTTCATTGTATGAGGAAGTTCTTAAATGTCAGAGATTCTTCCAATTCATTACAAGATTGGCGGTATTTCTTAGGGATATATACATTTTACCTATAATTTTAAATATTTAATTAAGAAAACATTAAGAAACTATGTTATAGACATTACTATGTTATAAACATTTGAATTTGTCAACTAGTTTAGCCTCTCCGATATATTAAATCCGATTATTCTATATATTAGTGTCTTTATCTCTAAATCTATACAAGATATAATAAAATTTTTAAGTGTATTACAAGAATTTTATGTTCTTCAATATTTGTAACAACAAAAATTTCCAAAAAATATATTTAGAAGAATTTTTCTAAGAAACTACTACTTCCGGTTGTCCAATTGTTACCAAAACCTTTTCAGCTCTTCCGAGGAATGTCAGATTGAGAAATTCATAGTTAAACAGATCTTAAGTCTTATAGTTTTTGAGGAATCATCCTTCCAGCATCCACACGTACATCTATTCAGTTTTAATAAATTTAAAAACTATAATGGAACCGGGTTCGATCCCAAATATTTCCAATTTTAAATGGCAAAAAGTGACCCCTATGGTGCACTCTCTACACCAGCTATGAGTGCCCATGAGGTGACGCCTGGTAAGCGCCCACACGGTAAAATATATCGTCATGCATTACCGATGTTTGCATGTGTTGTAGATACTGGCACACCTAGTAATGGGTAATATGCCGTGATGATATATTTATTTAAAAACTATATTTTAATCTAATTGAAAGAAATTTATAAAAATTTCTCACCATCTGAATAGGTTTCATAATGTTTGTCGAAAAGAAACCGGCCGAACTATTTCGAATTCATTTTTTGAAAAAGTCTTATTTATATTTGACAGACTAGCATTTTTTCATTCATGTCCAACATTCAATACTTATTTTTATATTTATGTTTATATTTTATTCAAATAAATATTCATAAAAAGTTTTTTATGTACATGCCGGCCACATGAGAGGCATTCGATGTTGCGCAAAATCTGTTTTTTGAAACACAATTAAATAGGATTTATTTATGTAATTTTGTCAGCATGTTTATTGATATAATCCACAATTTAATGCACATAAATCAGTGTAAACATTATTACAGTATTAAAATGCTTCCAAGATTTTCTAATATTTATAACCAGAGAATTGTCCGTGCCTAATACTTTATTGTCCAGACAGACCGGTTCGCTGTCTCCGATTATAAACAAATATACAAATTAGAAAAATAATAAAATTAAATTTAAATTCGTAGACAAATTTTGAACCTTGCCATTAGCATATTTGATTGCAATAGGTTTCGAGATTTAGAGAGCAAAGTTTTCTATTTTTTTGTTTAATTAAAATACTTGTTTCTTCCCTGAAATTTTATCATTTCGCAAGTTGAAGATAATTGGCGAGCCGGCAAAAAGTATTTCATCGTAATAATTAATTTAAAATCAGATTGTGTTCGTAGAGGATTTATTGGCCCAAACTTATTCAAAAGATCCGAATCGTGTTCACATTCTTCGGTCTATCTCCACCTATCAAATTCCCCGGGACACATAAATCCAAGTCGTCTTTGTCGCGGAAAAATTGTTCCCTCGCCAAAAACAAGTGAGAACGACGAGGTTTTTGTTTTTGTTTCGTCGCCAACAATTGAAAGCGATCGCGGGGTTTGTGTTGGAAATAATTGGGCGAGAAAAAATATCTAGAGGTCTAGCCAACCGGTGCTGATCTAGAATTCCACGGCGACAGTCGTTATAGATGTGGGGAAGGTTCAGTTCAAAAGAAAAAGAATTCGGAACATTTTTCCAAACGGCGTCAACCTAAATACTCAAATAAAATAAAAGGAAAACAAATTTTGTTGGTTGCTCTGAATATGTATCTACCTATTTATTCAACCGGGTTCGATCCTGACCGACGCCAAATATTTCGAATTTTAAATGGCACAAAAGTGACCCCTGTGATGCACTCTCCATGGCAGCAATGAGTGCCCGTGAGGTAACGCCCGGTAAACGCCCGCACGGTACAAATATATCATCATCATTACCGATATCTGCGATAAAGCAGATTGTGGTACACTCAGAAATGGGTAATATGCCGTGATGATATATTTATTTATTTTATTTATTAAGTTATTTCTGCATTTTGAATGCTTTACTGTAACACGCATTAATAACAGTAACATCTTATGTACTGTACCTTCAAAAACACTAACAACCGAATTCACCATCCCTGAATCAAATTTGATTCTCTGATTAACAAAATTTGACACTGTTGCTTTGTTAAAACTGTTGATCTCCAATATAATCCAGAACTTGATTTACAGATCAGTGTTGATCAGAGAATCAAAACTTGATCAACGGTTGGTGAATTTGGTGGTAAGTAAACGATACTCTGAATTTGACAGAATAGAAGGAGCTAGGGTCCTATTCTGTAACTCATTCGTTAATTTTTAATAGCTGGTTAAAAAAATAGCAAATCAAGTAGATTGACATATAACAAAAATTTAGATTTTTAGATAAAAAAAAATAACCAGCCCTAAAATCTTAGGTCATATAATTCGTAAACGACTTTTAAAATATAAACTGTACTAGGCGTTACTTTACAGGCACTCATTGCTGGTGTGGAGAGTGCACCACAATGGTCACTTTGTGCCAATTACAATTTGAAATATTTTCAGGCGGCGAAACTCATGGTTTCCAATGGGGTCATTTCACATTTTCTGATTTATTTTTTTCTTGAAAAAATAGGTCAAATTAAACATGTATGTGTATGTTTTACATCTTACAAGTCTTTAGAATCAGAGATATGATTTTGCGTTTAATTTCAAATATTTCAACGGCTGACGACACATATTCACGGATGCGACAGTCGAGCTCTACCGGTTTAATTTAGAACTATGATTATTTGGTTTCGTATTTATTTAAATAAATGGTTTATTTACATACCTTATACTGCATTAGTACTTTTAAAGAAATAGAAAGTAATAATAATCTTCTCTCTTGTATATTTTGCTGTCAGCTGTCACACTTTTAGGTTAGGTTACTGTTTCATGTTGTGAAGCGTGTGTGTGTGAGAGAGAATTGTCTTTGTGTGAGTATGAATAAGTGTCGTCACAAATTTAGTCCGTGTTTAAAAGCGCGAAAGTTTATTAGCAAATTTATGAATGAAAAGACGCATATTTCAAATTATTTTCCATTACTATATTTATTAAATGAGATGGATTTCATGATTTTATAAAAAAAATCGACAATTATTTTTTTTTTTAAATGACCCCATTCCGTAAATTGAAAAGCACAAAAAATGTGTCATGTACGGTGCTAAAGTCCTGCAGGTCCTTTGCGAAATCTAGTCCAATGAAATATCAGTAAAATTGTTAGTGCAACAGGTACAATTCCTTGTAGAAGCTAAGCTCTCCATATCTCATGAATGGTTATATCTACGTGTTAACTGTTGGAATCTTGAGTTAGTTTGATCTCTAGTTTTGTTATTATGCTGTCAGAGGTAGAGAGTAATAACAGTTATAGTTGGCTATGTGAAATATGTCTGGTCTGTGGGCATGCGTGGGCTTGGGTATTTATGTGTTGCCTTGCTGTAAGAAGCGGAAACTCTGCGCTATATTGCGCCAGGTTCGTATCGTTCACGCGCATCACCGTCTAGATCCTGCAGATCTGCACGCCTATCGCCCGTGAAATCTACGGGAGATGACGAAGGATATACTCCCAATAAATCATATAATATGTTGCAAGCCTCTTACAATATTTACTCAAACTTATAAATATATTTCATCACATTTTATTACTCATTTACTGTATTGCCATAAGAAATAAATAAATAATAACTCTTTTCTGGATGTGCCAATCTATTATTTATTTGCAGATTACGGTAATAACAATATATTTTTACCGTTAGGATGCTTCCTAGACGTCACCTCAAGGAGTCTCAAAACTGTTGTGGAGATAACATTACCTTGCGTCAATTCTACATAGGTATATTGTACAAATTCCACACAGGAATTGCAAAAGATTGTATATTTCCAGTAAAATTATTTCAAGAACTTAGCATTGCACTTGACACCGACATCTGTCAATCAGAATTATCTTAATGTAGTAGCCGTTCCCAAGGTTATATCATAGAATAAATCTTTGATATTTATTGTACCAAAAAATGTTAAAAACTGATAGGTATTTAACTGATTTTTTTCAAGAAAAATCTGTCGTGGCCAGCAGAAGACCTCTCGCCATTTCCATAATAGGCTATATAAGTAATGTATTGCATTTCGCTTTCGAACCATCGTTTTATAACAAAATATTACAGAACTTTACTCAAATATTGTTTTTTATTGTATTTAACATGTCTTCTGCACACATATAATTCTAATTATATCTATTTTTTATTGTTATGAGGAAGTTTATACATGTCAAAGATTCTTCCAATTCATTAACCAGATTGGCGGTATTTCTGATGGATATATGCATTTTATCTATAATTTCAAATATTTAATTAATAAAACAATAAGAAAAGTTAAATATACTTCCCAGAAAAAGCTATCAGAATGTCACTAAAAATGCTGATATTTGACAATGACATGTGTCATGTTATAAACATTAGAATTTGTCAACTGGTTTCCTTGGCCTCTGCGATTTAATAAAAAAATTTAAGTGTATTAGATGGAGAATTTTATGTTCTTCAATATTTAATAAAAAAAAAGTCCCAAAAAATTATGTTTAGAAGAATTTTTTAAGAAACTACTACTTCTGTTTGTTCAATTGTTACCAAAACCTTTTCAGCTCTTCCCAGGAATGTCAGATTGAAAAAACTGCAGTTAAATATTTTTTAAGTTTTATAGATTTTGAGGAATCGTCCCTCCAACATCCATACATACACACACACACACACACACACACACACACATACACACATACACACATACACACACAGACATCACTTTAAAAATGTCATAATCGGATTCTAGGGACCTTAAATCGTGCTTATTCAATAAAATCTAAGTATGCGAATTTTAGCATGAATCCAATACCTCTCTTAGCGAGAGATAAAAACTGTTAAAATTTGCAAATGACGGTACTTCCGGTTGACCAATTTTAATCAAAATCTAATCAACTCTTTATAAGAATGTAAAGATGGAAAATATGAAAAAATTGTAATTTTTGGAACTGTAGAACTTACTGCAGTTATTGAAGGAGAAATTATGGACACACACACACAAACACATACATCATCGTAAAAATAGCAAAATCGTATTCTAGGCCCCCAAAAGTACAAAATCACCACCAATTTTTTTGACCAAAGACAATAACTAACTACCTTCCTTAATAAATAAAAAAAGCACTGCGACGACTGTCTACTGTTCGTCTACGATGCAACCAGCTATCACAATGTTTTTCAAAATATCCCATTCCTTAATTTCATTACAAATATATTATGATTTAATAGGTTCGTCGTGAGATGTATCGTTGAAATTTCCATATATATTAAGTTTGGTTTCACATATTAAAATCATTTACTTATATAATAAACGTAAAATTGTTTGAATAATGTTATTAATTTCACAGTACTTACACGGAAAAGTATAGTTTTATTTACATAGTTATACAAGCATAAATAAATATTTTTGACAAGTTCGTCGCTTACCCCAGTTATCGTTGAAGTCTCCATATACGAGTACATCCCTATACAGGCAATTTATTTTAACATGCAACATATGGTCAATCACTTCCATGGTTAGTCACTATTGTCAAAAAATGACAGCAATGTAATTTTTGTCCATTTTAAAATGCAACATACAAAATTTGTAGTTTCGTATTATCAAAACTAATTTCCAATAAATTAGCCTACATACGATTAACAAAAAATCAAAACATGAATGTTGCACATCTTAACAAACTTCAGCTTTCAAAAATTCATAACTTTCATGTAATAAATATTAAAAAATATTCCTATTCACACTCTGGCAATATTCTAGTCGGTCGTAATAAGAATTGACACCATTTGTGATGTGTTTTGAAGGTATCTCCTCTGCTGCAATACTATTTATAATGTTTCATTTTAAAATGGACAAATATTACATTGCTGTCATTTTTTGACAATAGTGAGTAACCATGGAAGTGATTGACCGTATGTTGCATGTTAAAATAAATTCTCTGTATCTGTGGTTCAATGCATATACAACCAGTGTCAAATTTTGACCAAAGATTGAAATATTATCAGCTAAAAAAACTACAATTTTATTACAAGAATAACCAAAGTATATCAAAAAAAATCTATATGTATTAAATCAATAGGTATCACGACAAGAAAAATTATAAAAAAACTTATTACGATAACTACCCCTTTAGGGGTAACTGAAATATCAAGAAATGGATTATATTTTCCAATTAGTCAAAAGTGTTAACGGTAGCGTACAAAATATGACTACTAAAAGGGGTTGCAAAAAAAATAGTTGACGCACCACTGTATACAAAATTTAAATCACGGAATTAGTGACATTTATAATTAACATTAATAATGCAGAATTCTAAGTTTCTTGTCGATTTTTATCACACAATCCCAAAAACAGGAATGTTGACATCAATTGCTCTTGCACCAATCTACAGAATTATTGAATTCACGTTTTGAATTTCCGATCTCTTAGCCTCTTCAAACCACGTCGTCTATTTTGATATAGCACTCTGGTAATCTCATTGTCTTCATCCAATTACCCTTCGGTTATAAAGTCCCTCTGTCAGCCCGCGGAGGTCCGCACTGTTTGCTTAACAAGTCCTTCACCGCGGCATTATAATTCTTCTAGCAGGCATGTAAATACCGATCCACAAATTGCGGTGTTCCGCATGATGTCCAGAGACACATCTGTTGCTGCGCAAGAGTTCGAGTGCTGGGTGATGGGTCCGAGAGGGGAGGGGAACCCGGCGAGCTCTGCGTGACACGGCTAGCCGCCCATATATCCTGATCTCGTTAGGGAGTCCGAGAGGCACTAGGCGGGAACTTTAAAATGGCGGTGTTGAAGTTGCCGCCCGCCCTCGCGTCACGCGAGAAGAGGAAAGGCATGAGGAGATCGGACCGCTTCGCGAGAAATCGGAAAGAGAAACGAAGATTGGTATAATCTCAAGTCAAAGAATGTAAAGACGAATCCAGCCATCCTATAATCTCCTAGGCTGTGTCCCATGTTGCACTTTTATCATCCTAATATCTAAATCCTAAATTTATATGCCCTAAATCTAGTGATTATTTAGGATTTTAGGAATTAGATTTTAGGGTTTTGCAGGAGCTCATTATGCCTTGAAGTTGACGCGCACTAATTAAACAAATTATATTGGTTGCTATAATTTCTGCAAAACGTCAAAATTTACTATCAATAGCTTCTTAGCTTCTATTTTATGAAATATAATATTAACATTTACTCTCAAGCATAAAATTGAATCGAATTGTATAATTCATTTTTGTTGTTCTAAAACGTTACCATACAAACCAATGAAGATCACTACTGTGCCATTCAGAGTTGTATTTATGTGAAGAAGACCTAAATTCTAAATACTAAATGCCAAAATGAGACATCGGACAGAACCCTAGCAAGGGTTTGGTTGTTTTTTGTTAGAATTTTTATTTCATTCCTGGTTTTGGTCTTTCATTTCATAACCATTGGTCTTTCTATTTTACATATTCCTTGAAGATTCCAACACATTTTTGGCTCAATAATTTTCTCTCTTTATGGAGGGTGTCAGATCCACTTTAATATTTAAACCAAGTCTTTGTGTTCATAGGTTGCATTCCATAGTTTTTCACTGCTAAATAATTTGGGGCTAATAGATATAGCAGGTTCTACGCATACATATATTCACAATCGCATCTATTTTGTTGGTCAAAGAAGACGTAACTTTCCCGGTTACTGGACAACTGTTTTTTTCATTAGAATTTAGTTCTTTTAATGGAACACACTTTACAAAACATGCCGAAAAATTTGTTTTAGTAAACCTCTTAAGGATACTTAACAAAATTGATTTTAGTGCGGCTTTAACTCCCTTTAAGGAAGGTGGGTTTTTAATTAAAATAAATATATATATAATAATTAATAAATAAGATAACGATGCTGTTTATGTGGGTCTCTGTCTGGTCGCGAATCTGAGAACTCGGAGTTCGATCCCGATCGACGCCAAAATGACATCGAATTTTAAATGGCACAAAAGTGGCCCCTGTGGCGAAATCTCCAAGCCAGCAATGAGTGCCCATGAGATGACGTTTAATAAAAGCACGAATATATCATCATCATTATCGATATTAGTGTACAAAGCAGATTGGCACACCCAGCAATGGGTAATATGCCGTGATGATTATTTATTTATGTCCATGTGTACATCTATATGAACCTCCAACAGTTTATTTATTCTGAATTTATGTAGATATTGACTCAAAATGTAGAAATTTGTTTTGTAAAAAAATAAAGAGAAACTTCCTAAAATGATGTAACAGTTTTATGTTTCAAGTTTCATTGTACTCTGTTGTAAAGTAATCGTTTAAAACAACAATAAAACTTGACGTCCCACATTTTCAACGTCTTTCTAAAAGTGTTTTGGTGGCCTGTAAGTGTATCCCCCAGGTCTATTTGTTCTATTTTCTTTACCGTCTTTCATACTGGACGATCTCCTGGTGTTTCTAGTTGTGCTACGTGGTGTGGTATACCATTGCAGGGTGATGTGTTTATATGCGACACAATAGAGAGTTCTGGTCTCTGAGTGTCGGGCACTCGCGCGTCGTCGTGTCGCTCCGCGTCGCTCCAGCGACCCTCCTGCACACGACCAGAGGTCACCACCAGCGACCACCAACAAGAAGACGTAACAACTATATCCCACAAGAAAAGATACGGTTAGAGCCGATGGCAAAGTTTTGTTCAGAAAGTGGTGACCAATGCATTGATCCCTTTTGAAGTCGAACATTTATTATTGTATATATTCCAATAAAGTTCTTAGACTCGACGATTTTAATATCGAGAGTGACCACCGCGCCATTTATAAAATCCGCTATTCTGCGGAGCGTCGATTCATATATTGTTTATATCACATGTTGTGGCCATTCATTCATACTCTTTCCACAAGCATTCTATATCTTATCTTTAGTCACAATATTTTGGGAATTTCGTTGTACCTGTCTACCTTTCATATCTCATACTTGTTCAATTGGGCTTCCAAAATTACAATGCGCCACTGGTGGCAGATTTCTGAACTGAGTGAAGTGTACATGTACACAGGTGGTTGTTTCATTCAGGGATTGTATTTACTTTAATACGCTTTTATCTTCGGCTATTATTGTTTTATTCTTAGTAGGATCTGAATTACTGCTAATATAACAGGTAAGGCACGCTTCTGCATCTAACATTTCATTGATGTATCGAAATCGATTCATAGTTCCACGAATACGAAGTAGACTTGTAGTACCCCAAACAATTATCCCTCTAGTAAGGTAGGTATGGCGAATACAAATATTGTGCTCCTGATAACGTTCTTTAGGACGCCTTCTATTAAAAATGCGACCATCATGGCGGATTGATTTAAATTTGGATTTGTTAAAAAACACAACTGAATGCCATTCTACTAACCACTGTCTTCGTTCGCGACACCACTCTAGTAATTTGTAAGTAAGTAATTGGAGTAAGCGGAAAAGGTATAAGTAGATAAAGTGCCCATAGTCCAAAATTAATTAATCTGTACGAAGCAGTACGGGCTACGATTGGAATTTGTGTTACCTATCTCCATTACAAAATTAGAGCACTTGCTATTTCTTGGGGACCTCTGCAAAGACGTGCGTACTACATGGCGATTTTCGCGCCCTGAAGTACTCTTTTCGAACTTTCCTTTAACTGAATTAAATTTTGGGCATTTGCCATCAATCTCAATCAAATTCACCTCTCTATAAAACGAATTTGGATTTAAATAACTGAAATAGATTTGCCTGAGGCATTCGGCATAATGTTTCAATTTCTATATTTACTAGAAATGTACATCTCATTTTTCTACAAAATACAAATGTATTTCTTTGTTATATTAACTGAATAAACGTTGTTTTGCATTGCACATACATACTCTTTGTAATTTATACAAATGTTCATTTTATTTTATTTTTTTTCTCTAGTTCAAATTTTTTATAATTCGAAAAATTCATATTCCCCTTTCGAATTCGATTTATAGAGAGTCGATTGAATAGTCAATTCAAACATGTTATTATCTTAATGGTTAAAAATGCAAAAACTAAACATTCGATTTACTTGAAAATCTAATAATTTAAAGTATTTCCTATACATAACTACAAGGAGAATTGCCTATCTCAATTCCTTCAAGGTATTGCATTTTTTATGGACAGCAGTATATTTCAAATTTTCAAATAGCACCAAAGTAATCTCTGTGGTACACTTTCTACGACAGCTTTGAGAGCCAGTGAGGTGACGCCTGGCAAATACGCTCTATATTATTATCGAAGTCTCCACGCCAGCAATGAGTGCCCGTGAGGTGACGCCTGGTAAGCGTCTCACGGTACAAATATGTCATCATCATTACCGATATCTACAATTAAGCAGATTGTGGCACACCCAGAAATGGGTAATATGCTGTGGGATCCTGATGGTGAACCCCAAGGATTGTTCTCGAAGGACCACCCGTAAATTTACGGGAATAAAATGTTGCCGTTGATAATATTGGTTTTATTATGCGAAGAAATTAAATATATACAATATATACAAAACATGAAACTTTATTTTAATTTTGTGAGCGATTCTTTATTTGTAAAAGTGTCTAGTCTCGACTATTGTTTAAACACGACTAGTTGGCAGTAAATTTTACACTATCGTCTCTGGCTACTGCCGTCAGAATTAATGAACTTTTTGGTGGGGTGTATAAAATCTACAAATGACCAGCTAAATACTGGACAATGCCGTGATGATATATTTATATTTATTTATTTAAGTCTGCGAATATAAGCAGATTAAAACATCCAGAAAATGGTGATTTTATTTATTTTTTAATTATATCTAATCTTTACAGTAGTTATTCCGGTTGTGGGATATCCTATCAATATATTTCAGATGGTATTTCCAGAAAGGGTCTTGTATAAATATCTGTTAGGTAACAATTTGAAGTACCTCTTATAAAAATATTGGTTGTTGATTGTAAAAACATTTTGGGATGCGCTATTCCCCAGGTGGAATGCCGTGTCCATTTTATAAAGACTCTCCCACACACAAAGTAAACAACTGGCTTGAAACAAGCGATGTAAAATAACACTCGAGCAGCACAATAGACACAGTGGCGGAAAACAGTATCGAACGCCTTCCATCTCCTCTGGTTCTATACTTATTTCCTCGTCCTATTCTCACAGTGAGGTGAGGATTCAGAGATACTGACTGTAGGTAGTAGATGCAGTCTGATCCAAGCCCATCCATCTTGCACGCAATTAGTCCAACACTCGCACCTCGGGATATTTATTTTTATTAAGTTGTTGCTGGTTTATACCACGCATAAATTTCGCGGGGTTTCACACTACCATCGCCCACAGAAGACACGGCGAACGCTTTGGAAAGACCTCGAAAAGGCTTCGAAAAGACTTCGAGGAGACTTCGGTTTGAATAAGCAAGAAAAACTAAATTGGGGCAAAATTAAAAAGTGTATTACGATGGTACATTGGCAACTGAAATTAAGTCTGTGTCCGATGTTGCACTTTTATCACACTATTATCTATAACTTATGCCCGGTTTCTCCAGAGCAACTTAGGTCTTAAGTCGTTGCTTATTCCTAAGTTCCACCTTAAATCGTTGCACCACGCAAAAATGTCAAAAAGTGAGACGTAAGTAACACTTAAATGTAAGTCGAAAAAAACGGTGACTAATTTGGTTATGTGTCATATATAAGTTGACATATCGGTAAGTCGCGGTAAATTTGTTCCGTTTTGTGCTGTTACGGCGTGAAAATTAAATGATATGAAGAAAAAACGAATAAATTATAGCAAAGAAGAAGAAAATTGCTGTGAGATTGTAGAAACAAAGACTTAAAGAGAATATTGAAAATAAAAAAATCATTGCGATGTCTTTGTCCAAAATGATAACACCTGGAAATTAATTGCTGCAGCATTGGCAATAAAATGTGTGTAAATATGAAGACTGATAAAAGGAAGACGACATCGAAGAAAAAGGCTTCCGTTTATAGAACTGGTGGTGGTCCACATAAAAATATTAAAATGAATGATATAATATATTTGGAACAAAACAATTCTGTTACTTATTTGTCGCGGAGTTCTACCATTTTGACGATATCAACTTCCTACATAGAATCCACGACGTTAACGTCGACAAAATTAGGGAAATCCTGTAAATCCATTTCGAATATTGTTGAATGAATACAAACATAAATCCTGATAAACACAATGACAGCTTTGATGTTTGACAGATGACGTTTTAATTTGAATAGCTAAATTTCAAATTGACCAATCATAGAGCAGCATTACACTGTTGCCAATGTAATTTGTGACATAAATTAAGTTCGCATTTAAATTTGCAATTGGGATATAAGGCCTACTTACAATTAAGTAGCACTTTAATAATCAACAACTTAAGTTGCTGTGGAGAAACCGGGTATTAAATTTATATGCCCTAAATCTAGTGATTATTTAGGATTTTAGGAATTAGATTTTAGGGTTTTGCAGGAGCACACTATGCCTTGAAGTTGAAGCGCACTAATTAAACAAATCATGTTCGTTGCTATCATTTGTGCAAAACGTCAAATTTACTGTCAAACAATAGCTTCTTAGCTTCTATTTTATGAAATACAATATTAACATTTACTCTCAAGGATCATATTGAATCGAATTGTATAATTCATTTTTGTTGTTCTAAAGTATTTTCAATGGATATCACTAGTGTGCCATTCGAAGTTGTATTTATATGGAAAAGACCTAAATCCAAAATACTAAATGCCAAAATGTGACATCGGATATAGCCCAAGTATAAGATAAAGTAGAATTGGATGGAATGGGCTAATTAGGAGTCTATTTCCTTCGACGAAAAAGTAGGACAAACGCGGACGATATCTTTTCTTCCTAATAAAGCCAGTGTGAGTATTCTAATGCTTTAGAAATTTTGACTTCTTTGAGAAAACGCATTATGCGACCAATTTTTGTCTATTGTCGTTCGTCTAAATCGATAACAACATCTACTTATTATACCGGGATGTTATGTATGTAAGTGTACAACGCTTAAACCATGGTAGAACTGACCTTATAGATAGTAAATCTGACAATAATTTTTGTTTAACATGCTTTCTACAAGAACTACATGCCTTTAAACTGACCAATCACGTCTTAGTTCAAAATTTTGTAAAAAAGTAAAAATCAATATGTTCTCTGGAAAAAATGTCACACCTGTCACAAAGGACATATAAAATCATTGGAAATAACTCTCTGTACCGTCTTGCAGCAGAACGACGATTTTGTAATGTCTCGCCATAAACATATGCATATCATATGCATGTCTGCATACTCTTGATTTGTAAAAATATATGTAATGGCAGATATCAAAAACGGAATAAAAATTGTACGTCTATGCAAAAAAATTTTAACGTCAGTTTTGACAATTCATATTTTTTCCAGAGAACACAATGATTTTTACTTTTTTTTACAAAATTTTGAACTATGATGTGATGTCAGTTTCATATTCCTCCGTTCTTATAGAAATTTACTATCTACGGGCTCAGTTCTACCATGGGTCAAGTGTTGTACACTTACTTACATAACACCCTATATATTATGGAAGATGAATGCATAATTCTTGTAAAGGTACAATTTAAAAAATAAACATTGATAAGCAATTAAATAATAATTAATCATTTTTATAGGACGTTTTTGTAGAAACTTTAAATTAAAGTGAGATTAATGCCCGGTTTCTCACAGCAACTTAAGTTGTTGATTATGAAAGGGCTACTTAATTGTAGTAGACCTTATATCCCAAATTGCGTTGCATCAGCAAATTAAAATAAGAACTTAACTTATCTCGCAAATTATAATGGTCACAGCGTAATGCTGCTCTATGATTGGCCAATTTGAAATTTCGCAATTCAAAATAAAATACCAGCTGTCAAAGCTGTCAGTATGTTTATCAAAGTTTATGCTTGTATTCGATATGGATTTCCGAAATAAGCAACGACTTAAATCAAAAGTTGCTCTGAAGAAACCGAGCATAGAACACTTTTTACGAGAAACTGTATTTCCAAACTGTTTGGTATTCTTGAAAGTAGAAATCGCTGTATCCGACTCATACGAGGGGAGTTTTTTGTTATCTACCTAGCTATGAAAACAACGAGTTAGAGAACAAATAAAATTTTATTTTTCTACGTAAGAACCTTTAACACTAATACACTTATTTCAACGTTTTTCTAATAAAGCTACGCCTGCAAAAAAATCTTTAGTAATTCTGCAAAATACGATTCCACTGCGTTTTCCAAGTCATCATTCGATAAAAAAGCGACTCTCTCTCAAATGTGTTTTGAGTTTTGGACAGAAATAATAGTTGGACGTGGTCAGAACTGTAAGGTGGATGTTGTAATTCGTCAAAGCCGCATTCATTGACTACTGTTTGAACAATTCGTGCTTTATGCACCCTGCAGTTGTTGTGCAGAAGTAGCATTTTCTGAGCATAATTGTGGGGTCTTTTTTTCGCGTATAGCCGCTTTCAAGTTCTTAATTGTGTCTTTGCATACATGAAAATGTCACAGCAACTTGATATAAGAAAATTGTCGTGATAGCATATTGTTTTCATAGCTAGGTAGATAACATAAAAAACTCCCCTCGTATTTACAATATTTGGACTAGGTATGGTTGTTTTTACCAAAAGCTCCTGAATTAGTCAGTGTCCATTTAATAACCAGAAGCTTTAACATGATTTAATGTTCCGGATTACTAAATTAAATTAATAGATTGTTGGTGTTCGTTTAGGGATTTCAATTACGAAATAAAATAGTAATAATTCTTTGGCTGTATAGGATAACACTAGTCGTGTATTAAAATATCATTGGACTCCTCCCAGTCCTAAATGACAAAGTAGCAGTAACGATTTGTATGGCTTACAACACAAGAATAGAACCCGGTATTGTATTCTCGTAAACCCGCTTTTCTCGACAATGGGTCCCATTGAAACGCTTCTTATATTTTACATATTACAAGCGAGTCATAGAAACCAGTATTCAGTTGTGACACCGGCGGTGTAGTAATAGTTAATCTCTGTTACTTTTCTAATGGTTTTTACATATCGCTTTTGTTCGCACCACTATCTAGAAGGAGCGGTTGACGGAATGACAACTTGACTCTGATGCTAGAGATACGGAGAGCCTATATACTTGATTTCTATCGTACGGTAGCACTCATAATATTAATGGTAGGATACTTGAGAAAGAGAATCGTATTTGTAAGCTTTGTGATCATATCGCTTGACTCGGATATATTTTATTTTCTGGGCAATCATTAATTTTGTAATTGTAACTAGCTACTACCAACATATATTTAATAATAAATAAATAATCGTCATGGTTTTTTTTACCCAAGTATTTCTGGGTTTGATAAATAAAATGATGTTACTAATTACTAAAGAATTATGAGGCTAAATTCCAAATCTCTTTGGAAAAGCAGAATTTTTAGTTATTGTGTTTCATCTTACCAAATACTACAGAAGGCCTCAGGTGAAGAATCCAATGTTTCTCTTACCTATAACAAAAGATAAAATACATTAACTATATGCAAATTGTTTTTAAAGAAAGAAATGGGCTTAGGCTGTGTTTATGTTGGAGCAGCGATAAACGATAAGAGCGGCTATACTAGCGAAGCAGTGCGAATGGATGCATAGATTTAAATGTAGGTGTTTACTAGTGGTGGGATCCGGATCCGGATAGTTTTGGTTTCGGATCCAAAAATATCCGGATATCCGGATAATTGAATGTTGAACTATCCGGATATGAGTATTGGATTTTGGATCCGGATCTGAGTATCGGATTTTATATCCGAATCTGAGTATTGAAATTTGGATCCGGATCCGAATATGAGTATGAGTATCGGATTTTAGATATGGAAAAACAATCCCTTTTATGTGAAACACGTGCACGATATAAATAAATAGGTATTTCGACACTTGCAATGAACCTGTAACCATTATTTCTCAAATTTAATCTTAATCTCGTTTTCTTTGAAGTATTTGTTGTAATGAATGTTAAAATTTTAGAACTACAGAATTCAATATTCTAAGAAATATCCTTCTCGTATTTGCACCAGCTACCTATCTATTTTAGAGGGATATTATAAAATTTATTGCTGTTTACAGACCGCTGTAGAGATAAACAGACCCACTGTAACGGTTTGAATTTGAACTCACTTCCAGATGTTTGCCTTTACATTCAAAATAATGAATCGGATCCCCAATTAAAATTCGGATCCGGATCCGTAAACAACACATTGAATCCGGATCCGAATGGGATCCTGACCCAAACCAGGATCCGGATCCAAATCAGGATCCGAATCCAAATCCGAGTTAAATTTACGGATATCCGCTTCAATATCCGAATATCGGATATCCGAGGAACCGGATATTTTAAAATCTGGGATCTCGGATCCATGTTTTGTCGGATCCTCACAGCACTAGTGTTTACATTGAAGCAGCGCGCAAAGCTACGCTTAGGAGCTGAGCAGCGATAAGAGCGTCGAGAACGAATTGAATGTATTTCTACGCTCTCATCGAGGCAAGACAAGTGATGCAGCGATATCTCGATTTTTTTTTTATATATTACATAAATATTATACAAAATATAATATTCGTCGGTATAAATAAATACTTTAATTGCCTCTTCATTTACATTAATATTTATTTACTTTCAATTAATTGGGTTTTAGTAAGAAGAAAATCCTATAACATTCAAACACCAGACTTAGTAAAATAATGTTTTAATCAATGGTACGCGTTTATTATATTCATCTTGCTTGTAATTTAGTTACTATTTCTAATTATAAATTCGAGAAATTCGAGACTCTCGAGTCGAGATCAAGAAAAAGTAAGGAAAAATATGACGAGACAAGATGCAAAGAAATCTCGTCCTCGAAAATTCGAGACAAGACGAGAGTGGATTGTTTCTCGCCATATCTCGTTTCGAGGCAACACTAGGCAAGACGCTACGCTAGAGATGGAGGTAGACAAATTAATTAGCGAAGTACTTGTTAGGTCTCCATTATGGGATCAAACAAATAAAAACCATCACACAAGTAAGTTTTAAATAAATCACGTATATTTTGTGCAACCAGGGTTGGTCTACCATTATTAGTTGTGGTATTTCATTGTTTTGGAATATTTAATGTATCTTCTAAATGATGTTCAATCCCTTCCATATTAATGATTGTGTTATAAAGGACACAAATAGCTTTAACAATATTGTCAGAAATATTTATATCAGTTTCTATCGCTGCTGTTATCGTCGCTCTTATAGCTTTTATCGCAGCTCCAATATAAATACATCAAAGAAAGATAGCTTTGATTCGCTTTTATCGCTGCTCTTATCGTCGCTCTTATAGCTTTTATCGCAGCTCCAACATATTCACACCCTTAAGGATCATGGAGAATTTTAAATAAACGACGAAAGAAATATGAAAAATTCAATGACTCTGCAGGGATTTGAACTCCAGACCTTCTCGTATCTAGCGAGACGGTCTACCAACTGAATCACGGAGTCCGTTGTGCTGCTTACAAATTTGAATTCAGTATGTCATATTCTATATTGGAAAAATTTTTGAATTGAACATTAATTTCAGCCATTGTCCTTTTTTCCTAAAAGTTCCGTTAAGTTTGGTGTCCGATTCTTAGAAAGAGAGTTGCATTTTGTAAAAAATATTAATCTTTCCCGATGCGTATCTCGCTTAAATAAAAGAATCCCGTTGAGGTAATTTCGGCGTTCGCATATCGAAAATGAAAATCGGGCGACGTCTCTGCAAACTTGTTAACATACGTCCGAGTCTTCCATTAATCATCCCATCTACAGGGCAGGGAAACGTCCACCGCTAATGTGAATTTTTCAGGCTGTCCAAGAGGTTATTGCTTGAAATTTTTAACCGCAGTTAAAATGGAAGTTGCTATTTTTTCAGTTTTTTATCCCAGTCATACTGTCTTCAGCTAAAAGCTTGTTTAGCTGTATATGAATTATGAGAGCGCCAATGAGATTAGCAATTATGAAAGAGAACACTGAGAACTCATTTTGTAATTGGCTTGGAACTACTAACTACACTACCACAAGGGTAGAAACCTGTCTTGCATATATGAGTAAATTGCGATTTTGAATCTAAAGGTGGATTTATAACTGACACAAAACACAGAACATAATTTAGCATAGAAAACATACAATTTGGTCATACGGAAAATAATATACCCATTTATAAGAGACACAGCGCACATAATTTAGCACAGCATAGGAATAGACACTTACACAATTGCAATTTGTAAGAGCGCATCTAGCGGGAAAGCATAGAACTAAAGGTTGCTATGGTTACCACGTCCAAACAAAGACCTGTCATCAGTCATAGAATATTACACTCCAGCCATCGTTTTTGTTGAATAATCGAGTGATCTTCAATATTATCAAACAAAAAAATCTGATGTGGCCAACACAAAACCTCCCGCAATTTAATTTTTATTAATTAAAATACATGCCTACGTATTTATTAATGCTGCAAACTGTTCCATCCATTGCATGTAACTATTGCTTTATTTACTATTTTCTTTTTAAAATGTCGCTTGATGTGATTAGTTTTTTGGCAGTGACTTAATTTTTATTAATTTAAATACATACCTACATATTTACTAATTCTGCATACTATATAAGTTCCTTTGCATATAACATAAAACTATTGCTTTATTTACGACTTTCTTTATTATTTAATGTCACTATTATTATTTTGAAGTGATTCGTTTTTTAACAATGACGTTTACCTGTCAGTTACATTCATTTGAAAAATGAACTGTGTAACAAAGGAATTGTATTTATCTTAGGCTTCAAGATTAAAAGAAAAAAATGATTTTTAAATTTATCTATAAAATATATAGAAAAAGTATTAATGTATACTTGTAGAAAATTTAATATTCTTTAATTTTCATAATGACAAAATGCGAAAAAATGGCATTTAATATTTTTTATGAGCTTCAAGTAAAGTGCCATTTCCATTTGTCCAATTTACACCAAAATCTAATGGCTTCTTTTTATATTAGAATAGGGTAGAAATAGCTGATTAGATTTTGGTAACAATTGGACAACCAGAAGTAATAGTTTCTTTTAAAAAATCTTAATATTTGAAAATTTCTCTTATTATTAATATTAAGGAATGTAAAAATCTCTATCCGATCCATTTAAATTTTTTATTATATCTTCTATACAGTTAAAGATAGAGACATATAAATATATAAAATAATAAGTTGTAAATAAATCTCGCAACCCATGGAAACCAATGGAAAAATTAAAATGTTTATAAATGACAGATAAATGTGAGTGTCAAAGAGCCAGAGACAGTAATGAAGACTTTTTCTGGGAAGGACATTTAATATTTCTTATTTTATTATTAATTAAATATTTATAATTATAGATACATATATTACATACACCCTTCAGAAATACTGCCAATCTCATTAATGAATTGGAAGAATCTCGAACATTAATAGAAAAAGAGTAAATAGAATGAATTAGAAAATATAAAAATATATAGAGAAGATATGTGTTTTTGTGTGTAGCAGAAATGTCAAATATATACAATACTTATATAGCCTAATATGGAAATGGCGAGAGGTCTTGTGCTGGCCACAACAGATATTTTTTGTTCGGTAAATATGCATTATGTATACATGTATGTTTTCTAGACATTTAAACAATAAAAATTATTTTATACTCATTTATTTTATTTGTTGTTAGTCTAATTATTTATATTCAGTGCTCATAAACATATAGTTTTTCATTGTAAAATGTGGTTAATATAAAATATTTAATGTGAATCGCTTTTCGACTTTATGTCAATTTTATGAAAAATTCCCCAATACCATAAATCAAATTGATAGTCCCAGTGAATTATTTTTCCTTTGGGAGTCAACTATAATATAAAAAGTAATTATCTGATATGGCCGATAAAAAATGTCCCCCCTGGATTTTTATTGCGCCGCCTATGGGACAGTATCTGCTGTAAATAAATGAAACACGGCTTTTATCTAAAATGTTCAGCCGTACTGCCTCGCATACTTAGCGCATGTATAAATTGGCCAGCCGGTATCACACCACCACCTCGCATCTCCGAAGAGAGTCCATTAGCGTTTTTAATTTAAAAGTCACGAATTTTATTCTCTTTAAATGAAAATGCCAGTGTTAATTAAGAAATCAATATGTTAATGCTTCGATCTGTTTATTTAAATTTACTTAGTTTATGCACGGTACAAATAAGGTACTTACTAATTTATTCAAGGTTACTAATCTTCTCCAGTAAAATAATTAAACTTACTAATTGCAAAAACAGCCTAACAGATTAATTATTTATCCTGATGGTCGATAATAAAATTAAAAATTACACCGAACAATGTTTTCATTTTTAGAATGAACTCCGTCCATCATTAGTTGGTCCGCCCGCTTTAATTTCATTTTAATTACTTAATATGTGATACAAATAAAACATAAATTATCGCGAATTTTTATTAATATTACAGACATTTTGTCTTTCTAATAAACACATAGCAATATTTGCTTCACAACGCATTTGACACTGACAACTCACATTTTTCTGCCAATTACAAACATTTAAATTTTTCAATTGTTTTCCATGGAGTTATTTGGGCTACTAAAATGCGTACACGTACGTAACAATGTCTTTACAAGCAAATGCCAAGTTTACATATCTACCCATTTTTGAATTATTGTCCCAAAAGTCAATATACCCCATATTTAGCTAAAAACTTAAAAATTTTCAAAAATCTAATTTTTATGCATCTAGATACTTCTAAATGCGCTGATTCCAGATTTTGAAACCGCAGGTCGATATCTCTTTTCGTTCTCGAGATATTTAGATTCAAAGTTTTGCACAAACCTGCCCATTTTTGGGCAATATCCCAAAAATGGGTCGAGATATGAATTTGGCGACACGACCATTCGATTCTACGGCAAAAATTACATAAGTGTACCAATTTTCATAATTTTTGTCCAACCCGTTCATTTTTAATGAATAAAAGTTTGAAAACCTCCGAAAATGGCTAAAATCTGAAAAAATCGTAAGGGGTACCCCTTAAGATTTTTGCGATTTTTGGCCATTTTCAGTTATTTTGCTTTAGAGATTGTATGCGGTGTTCAAAAATTATGGAAATTGGTGTACTTATGTATTTTTTTCCGTAGAATCGAATGGCGTTGTCGCCAAATTCATATCTCGACCCATTTTTGGGTTACTACCCAAAAATGGGCAGTTTTGAACAAAACTTTGAATGTAAATATCTCGAGAACGAAAAAAGATATCGACCTGCGGTTTCAAAATTTGGAATCAGCGCATTGAGAAGTATCTAGATGCATAAAAATTAGATTTTTGAAAATTTTGAAGTTTTTATCTAAATATGGGGTATATTAACTTTTGGGGCAATAATTCAAAAATGGGTAGAGATATAGCTGAGTTTTGGAGTAAACTAAACTTTACTTAGTGCACACTTTATTTTAAATGTATCAAATATAGAAATTTATGTTCTTCAATATTTGTAATATCACAAATTTTCAAAAAATAATATTTTTTTCAGCTCTTCCCATGAATGTTAGATTGAGGAATTCATAGTTAAATTTGTCTTAAATCTTAAAGCTTTTGAGGAATCGTCTTTCCAGCATTCACGCGCACACACACACACACACACACACACACACACACACACACACACACACACACACACACACACACACACATACATACATACATACATACATACAGACATACAGACATCATCGTAAAAAAAAAATTATTGTAAGTACATTAAACCGTGCTTATCCTCTTAGCGAGAGGTAAAAATACAATTGGCGTCTCAACAAATATGAAACATTAATTATTAGTCTACAAGTTATTTCGAATTTATAGTGTATCCGGAATCATTTACAAATATCATTATTCTTTTCTTAATAGCAATATAAAATTCCATCTCGTTGTCTTGCTACTGTAACTTGTCATACGCTTTACGACCGTCCAAAATAGGAATTATAACAAGAGTAGGTGTCAGAAGCCGTAATATATTCATAATTTCAATAAATAATATACTCGTATTCAGGCTTTACGGCGGAGAATAGAAGCAATAAAACCAGTAACTTGATATGCGGGCCCCATACCGTGTTATAGACTAGCTATAGAAGCAGTTTATAGTCGATTTCTTCTCCCGAAATAATGATAAAAATAACACTTTAGAGGACCTCCGAAGACCCGTTATTAACCAAATATTTTCCTCGCATAAAGAATGAATCAAACGCTTACGAAAGATTTTGAAATGTTTTTGTACATTGAAGATAATCATTCTCTAATTCCTAGGATACAAATGGGTTTCTCAATTATACTTCGGATATTTTATTTTTGATAAACAAACTATTTTTAAGGCGAATATGATGATTTTAATAATTGAGTTTTATTTTTAATTATTGCAATGCAAAATTAATGTGTCCTACATTGCGTATTTCTGTAAAAGTAATTTTCCGACGACCACTACGAAAAGTAGGTATATAAATTCACACGCTAAACTATTACTGAAAGTTGGTCATTGCACATGACTAGCAATGTTGTGTAATATGAAAGCTCAACTAACCTAAAAATTTGTATTTAAAAATTTGACAGTTTTAACATAATTTTTGGTGAATTCTAATAGAAATGATGTTAACATAATCTGTTTTAATATTTTTATGTAAATTTTATATTGCTTTGTTTGTGGTCGTCGAAAGGGTATTTCACACTCGTGTGATTAAACCACTAGCCTTCGGCTCGTGGCTTCCCACTCGTATGACATATCCACCTTTCAGCACTAATTATACAATTACATCATTTTGAGGATACAACATACAAAAAAAAAAAAAATACTAATGCCCGATTTCACCACCGATTCCTAAACCGTTGCCTAGCAAGGAATTTCCTAAATTTAAGAACTGCCTAAACTGATACTTATCCATTTTGGATTTCACCAAACAAAGCAATGCCCAGCTAGGAATTACTTACGTAGGCATCAGATTATTAGTTACTTTTGTGATATTATATTTGCACACTGAAAATAAATGAATATTTTTTTAGAATTTATCAATTGTATTTGTCAACATTGACATTGGAAATTATGTGGAGATATTATTAATATTACGTTGAGGTATACGAAATAATTAAATTTTTAATGAAATATATTTTACTATAAATATATTTTAAAATTTGTATTACAGAAATGGAAAATATAAATGAAACAAAGATGAAAATGAACGAGAAAAAAATATAAATGGAAAAATATAGAATAAATAATACAAAAACTGAAACTGAATCCTACGATTTCAAGAAAAAAATTTAAATATGATAACTGGAACGCATATTTATGATATTTGGCTATGGCATTTTTGTATAAATTATGAATTTCATTAGCTATATGTAATTTCTCAAAATATAAAATAAAGAATAAAACGATATATACATATTTACTAATTAATTTTATATCATATAAATTTGTATAGTTATATAAAATTCTGTTTTCTAATGAAATGGACATCTTTTCCAAAACCATTTTTATCACAAAATTCAAAACAATTTGTTCTTTCTTGTGCATGTCTTTCTATTTCTTCGTTATAACTATCAAAATATTCAATAAAATTGTACAATTTTCATTTTGAAGTGTCAGCTGTCAAACGTTAGGAAATACTTAGCGATTTGGGCATCGGAAAACAGATGCCTAGCTAAGTAATTCCTAAATCGAGATAGGCAATGCTTAGCGGTTGGTGAAAACGAAATTTTGCTAGGTAATGCCTATGTGGTGCACATCGGGTACATAAGCATTACTTAAATTTTAGGAATCGGTGGTGAAATCGGCCATAAAATATGAATGATTAATTAAGAAATTATATTCTTAGTCTGTGCTGATCTTTCTGCTTTCATTTTCATTCAACATAATTTCTCATCCAGTATTTTTTCTTAGCTTCCTTCTCGTTGAAGATATTTCACGTCGTCGCCAACTATGTGTTACATATTTCACTTCCAGAGGCATGCAAGCGGTTTCCAGCGCGGTTTCTGGCCACTAAACCTGGGTTCCAAGATTTACGCACAACTCACGGACATAGGAAGCCACTTAGTAAGAATATTCTTACTGTGCAGAGCATAAAAATAAGAATTTATGAAAAGGATAACAGTTGCTGATTTTTATAGACGTTATCAAAAGAAATTCGGAAGGTCGATTCAATTTGGCTATAACGCTAATGGAAAAGGGGCTGTAAATGTTAAATCGCAGTAGTTGTATATCATATAGAAGGTTTTATTAAGCCATATTTAAAATTCTTCAAAAACGAAGCATAAAAATTCTTCTACTTCTAGAATATGTACAATTTGTGAAACCATCAATACAAAAAATACCTGTATATCCTCTCGATATATATACAGATTTTCTGAGATAAAATAATTTCACGTTATCGGCGTGGCCATTAAAAAGTTACGGTCTAATCAATGTTGGGACACCTAAGTTTCATACACTAGTGATTCACTAATAATAACAACTATCACCTTAAAAGATGACTTATAACCATATGAAGTGTCATACCAAATTTCATCCAAATCGTATAAAGCGTTCTGTTATTATAAGCAAAATTAATTTTTTTTCGAAGAACTTTGAAGCAGAATTCTGGCTAAATGGTACACTTTCCGGTAGAAGCAAGTTTAGTTAAATTGTCTTATTTTAACCTCAGGAATCTGTGGTTAAGCCATGTCCCCCTATTTAAGAGACACCCTGTATAAATAAAAAATCGATTTATACACCCAGTGACGAAAAAAATAAAAGTTTACTGTGATTAGGTCTGTTGTCCATTTTAAAAGGTTTCCTAGTATGAGTCATTTGTAACTAAGAAATGTTTCTTTGGAAGCTTGAATGTTTTTCTTGCGAATTAAAAAACTAATATAAAAACAATCAGTTAATCATTAAAGTCTCGTTAAAGAAATGTTGATAAGTCAAGGTAATGACGCGATAACTTGTCTTCCAATCGTAATTATTACCTACTCACTAATATAGGGTTTTGTTCTTGTGACGGATCCAATGTGTTGATAGCATTTCGTGACGAATTGCTATCATTCTAGTTTAAATGATTAGTGGCTTCCAGACACACACAAAACTATTAATTTGTTTCCAAATAAAATGAAAAATTGATAAACTAAAATAACTTTAGAAGAGCCTATGTTATTTCTGTTAGGATTTTTCAACGGTTTCAACTGGCGTTAGGTGAAATTTTCCAAATATTAGCTGAATTCCTTTTGTCAAAATCTTAATTCGTTCTGTTGTTCTTTATGTCAAAACTGAACTGAGTAGTACTGAGTGTGAGAAGAAATCGCAATTTAGAGGTTATAAATGTGAAGTGAACGAAAACAAAAATGTCAATACAGTTGAATTTTAGAGTAAGAATTACGCTTTTCTTTATGTGAAACGTTGTTCTTTTCATCTCAGGATCTCAGTTCAATTCATCTCAAATCTCTTATCAACTGAACTAAGTAAAAATATTCCAAAAAGAAAGCAGCTATTACTTTATAGTTTAAATACGTAAGTGAAGTGGCATAATGTAAATAATACTATAAATTGGAAAAATACTACCTTTTTTTTAGTTTATGTTCTGTATTTATTAATTTTAACCCAACGTTTCGGCACCATAAACTGGTGCCTTCTTCAGGGGATATATTGACATAAATATGTTAAAAAACAATAATAACAAGTAACCAAGGTAACAAGAAATATTCATAAATGTTACCTTTTTATGTGTACAATTTTCTAGACAATATATGCATGCCCGGCAATAACATGGACGGCGAACATGCATCTTCTCAGGAAAAAATCTCCTTTTGCCAGAGGAAAAACCGTCCCAAAAACTGGCAGAGAAGTGATCTGTATAACTCAGAGACGCTTTATCGGTAGTGAAATACCGCAGCCGTACTCTTTGTAAACAGATGTTAGAAAAAGTTTATAAAAATTGTATACATATTACAAATTACAACATATTTAATATTGGAAGCCATGCGCGACTAAGTTCTAATCCGTCACAATGATTGAGATTGATATTTCTTGTTTTATAAATCTCAATGGCTTCTCTAATTAATCTGTTGTTAAGTCGAGAAGGTCTTGCAATAATTTTAGTATCTTCAAATTTAATTTGGTGGAATTCTTCCAAGGCATGTTCTAAATAATATTGTTTAACAGCGTTTTCCATTTATATATTTAGTTTTGCACTACGAATATAACTAATTATACCAGTTTTCAAAGTTATTGAGCAAATAAAACATTTTTAGAAAGAAATTAATGAAAAAAAAAATCATTTAAAAAACTGACCTTCTCGGCGTTTTTGAATAGAAATAATAGGAGTACAATTTTATTATGATACTTATTATATCTTCTATAGATTTAGGGATAAAGAACTGTTTTAATGACACTACTGAAAGTTTTTTCTGGGAGTACGTACATTTAATTTTTATTGCTTTATTGATTAAACTTAAAATTATAGGTAAAATGCATATATCCATGAACAATACCGCCAATCTTGTCAATGAATTGGAAAAAACTCTGACATTTAGGAATACATAGAATACAATTCTTATATAGCTCAAAATGGAAATGGCAGGAAATATATATGTGCTGGTCACAACGGATTTTTTTCTTTTTTGTTGTTGCGTGTTTTTCAGTCTTTACGTGAATACTGACTCGTTTGGTTTCTTATAAATTAGCTAAGAACAGATTATAGATTTAATGAGGTTTTATCTTAATTGGCTGCTATGTTCTGTGTCATATTAATTAAGCGATTTATATGAGTTTCTGGACGGTGAGCTTTGCAGAAGCAAAAGCTTTTAATGATAGGAGAAAAAATAAATCAACTATTCTTTATTATCGTAACTGATATGTAGGCATTAATTTATTTAATATTGGTTAGAAAAGCGAATTTAGATTTCGAATTTGGAAACGTAAATTTTAAATTAGTCTTGGAAACTAATCGGAATCGATTTGTTTTTAATTAGGCTAATTTAAAAACCCCACGAAAAAACATATTAAAATAGAAGATATAACGAAAACTGGAAATGTAACAGATAAGGATTTTATTGTTCTTCAAGAATATAATAGAGTAAGGGCCGTTTTCATAATAAAATTTATCTTCATTTTAATACTTTAAATTAAAATAAAGTTGTTTTCGTTTTCATAACAGCGTGAGTATTATTTAATATGAAACATTGGATTTGTCATATCCATGGATATGACTTGACATTTGATTGACAGCAATGTATTTGCCTGTCCCATTTAAAATGCAACATAGTGAACGAATTTGACATTTGACAAGGCGTCAATAGAGGTTAATTTTGTTTAAATAATTATACCTTCCTAAATTAAATTTAGTTGTAGAAAAAATATTGTGTGCACCTTGTGCCCGAGTGATTTTCTGATTCAGCTAAATTTCTTATAATATTTAAATATAGAACTTCTGTCAAATTCATTCCTTTCATTGTAAATGAGACAGGCAAATACACTGCTGTCAATCAAATGTCAAGCCGCAACTTATAGGAAAATTCAACGGTTATCTGTGATATTGACAACATGTCTTTTATTTACTAAAAATTAAATTTAGTTGTAGAAAAAATATTGTGTGCACCTTGTACCTGAAATATGTTTAGTGCTCTCGAGTGGCTTTCTAACTCGGCTAAATTTCTTACAATATTTAAATATACTTCTGTCAAATTCGTTCCCTATATTTCATTTTAAAATACATTGCTGTCAATTAAATGTCGAGTCGTAACCATGGATATTACAAACCCAATGTTTCACGTTAAAAAATACTCGCGGTTTAACTTTAGCATTTTTGTGAGCACGTAGTAAGCCTGATTATGACGGTCTTTATAATAATAGTAGAATAAACTCATAGGTAAAGTGTCGAAGTTGAGATGTTGAGAAGGTAAAGTATAAAATAAAAATTAATCACTGATATTAGTGGCTTAGAGTTATTAATGTGGTTATTTATATTAAAGTAGCTTCCAATGCATTCCATCCATTTCCTTGATTAAAATCCAATAAATCCAATCAAATATCAGTTCTGGCAGTGCCTTTTGGAGAAAGTGTTCGCGCTTCATCGGTTATTTTCGTCCTGATTCGGGATCCGTTGACCGTAGTCCCGTAGTTCATTTATGAGGCTGCCGATGAGTGAAATCAATTTAAATAACAAATATTTCTAATACAGGTTAATTAATTATTCCGCTTAAACGTTGCAGGGAAAAAACAAGCGCTATGCTTGAGCCGTGGACGTTTATAAATTGACTGATTATTCGGCATCATCATGCGGTATAAAAACTCATCTCTCTTTCATTAACACACAATCGGACATTGCGTCGGTCGGTGATTTAATTTCCTATCGAATTAATATGCGAAAGCGTTAATTTTTGTTTAATTTATGTTTTTGTCGCTTGCATTTTCGCTGTCGTTAAAATTTTAGCGAGCTTTTGACAAGCCGGCAACTAATACGGTAAGGAAGAACCATCAATATGGATTTATTCACTTGTTTTGCCATTTACTTGGACTTCGAGCGAAGATACTGCTGTTCTTCACCCAACAACAAAAATATGATCAATTCTCTTCATATAACCAAAAAAGATTTCTTTAAAGTTATTCTCTCTTCCTTAAGATACATTCACAATTAAATTTTGACCCAACAAAAATTCATACTAGCTACAAATTGTAGGCTAAGCAAAAACATTTCAGCTTAAACCTTGTTAGATCCAAGCTTTAATTTAATTTAATAATCGGTCCTATTCTATTCTAATAAATAAAAATCTGTTGTGGCCAGCACAAGACCTTCCGTCAATTCGATGTATTTTGTACAAATCTTATACCAAGAGTTCATTGGAAAAGATTCTGTATATCATCTAAAATTGTAACACAAACACATTATTATTTTTTACAAATTTCATACCAAAAGATTCTTTGAAAAGATTCTATAAAATGTAAAATGCATTTGACACTTCCTTCTTTATTCTTCAGCTTTCCCCTATTTTATTAGGGAGTCGCTGTTTCTTCTTCTCTTCCACTCATTCCATTCCAACGCATCTTTTTCACACCGTTCTTCCTCTCTCAAGTCTTTTGCAATACAGTCCTTCCATCTTCTCTTTGGCCTTCCTCGTACTCCCGCATTGAAAGTTCCAATCCTGAGGCGAGACTCCATGTCACTTGCGAGGAATACCATGACATGCCAATTTTTGATACTATACTTTGCACTTGCAACTGACATCCTGTCAAATTTTTTGAATATACCAGCTGTTTGAAAGTTAATTTCTTTATAATGCTTTAACTCTACATCTATTGAATATGAAGGAAAATGTATAATCAAATCGTATAGAGAAGAGCATTTTCTTTAATATTTATAATAACAAAATATCAAAAAATAATATTTAATTATGTTTTTTAAGAAAAACTGTTAAAAACTTCAAATAAGGGTACTTCCGTTGGATTAATTATAACCAAAATCTAATCAACTCTTCACATGGATGTAAAGAAGAGGAATACGAAAGAATTCTAATTTTTAGAATTGTAGAATTGGAGTTATCGTCGGAGAAAATTTGTCACACACGGACACACATTAAATTGAATTAAAATGTGGAAAGACCACATTAGTAGTATTTTGAAGTGTAATAACAAATTTAGCAAATTATAACCATTTAATGAAAGTGGCTTCTTTAAAAATAATGATAAATTTATGGATGAAAGCAAAATTTTTCCATTTCTTTTCTATCATTTCCAATGGTGTCAGGAGCATGTGAATTCATGGCAATCTTTGATTCATATCTGTAATAGGACACCGTGTGAGTTGGTGTGCAAAAACCTAATTCCGACTTGAACAAATCATCAATCATCCTACGTATTTATTAATCAGTCGACATGCCTACCTCTTTTTTCCTAGTGTATGATAGACTTTTTATTCTACTCGGTTTAAAATATAACGACAGCACCTCAAATAGCTGCTATGAAATAATAATTTGAAAACTGTCAGCAGGTACTGAAGCGCATTCATCAATCTAGTAGCTTCTAATTCATATTCGCACTGAACTCCAAGAAGATAACCTATACATTATTTATAGTACACGCTTCTTCGTAGAGAAATGTGTAGTAGGTATTTCTTTCACATAAATTTGGTATTGTTTGTATATTTCTTGAATGGTAAGTGATTAAAGAATTATGGTACAATTCCAAATGTTGTTGGAGAAATTCAGGTATTCTTTAACATAGCAATGGAAGCGTTTAATAAGGAACTAATGGCGCTGTAGTTCCTGACACATTTATCCCTTCCAGATGTTTTGTTATCATTCAACTGTCAATCTGACATTTGTATATTATATAACCAAACAAAATTCCTTATTGCTGTGTAAAGGAATGCAGAAATAAAATAGGGTATTCATTTCCAAACACCAAAAACTTAAAAAATGATTGTTTACATTTCACTTCACACGCGATATGCTTTATACTGAGTTTAGTTTACTCCACTATTAAAAAATCTGTTGTGGCCAGCACAAGACCTCTCGCCATTTCCATATTAGGCTATGTAAGTATTGTATTGCACTTCCCTTTCGAACCGTCGTTTTATAACAAAAAAATCCAGAACTTTACCCAAATACTGTTTATTATTGTATTTAACATGTCTTCTGCACACATAATTCTAATTATATCTATTTTTCATTGTATGAGGAAGTTTCTAAATGTCCAATTCATTAACCAGATTGGTGGTATTTCTGATGGATACATGCATTTTACCTATAATTTTAAATATTTAATTAATAAAACAATAAAAAATAAATAAATATATCATCACGGCATATTACCCATTTCTGGGTGTGCCAGTATCTACAACACATGTAGACATCGGTAATGATGACGATATATTTTACCGTGTGGGCGCTTACCAGGCGTCACCTCACGGGCACTCATAGCTAGCGTGGAGAGTGCACCACAGGGGTCACTTTTGTGCCATTTAAAATTGGAAATATTTGGCATCAGACATTAATAAAACAATAAGAGAGATTAAATATACTTTCCAGAAAAAGCTATCAAAATGTCACTAAAACTGTTGATTTTTGACACTGACATGTGCCATTTAAAACTATGTTATAAACATTGGAATTTGTCAATTGGTTTCCTTAGTGCCTTAGCCTCTGCGATTAAATTACTCTATATATTATAGTGTCTTTATCTCTAAATCTATACAAGATATAATAAAAATTTTAAGCGTACTAGATGGAGAATTTTAAGTTCTTCAATATTTAATAATAAAAATTTCCAAAACATTATATTTAGAAGAATTTTTCTCAGAAACTACTACTTGTGGTTGTTCAATTGTTACCAAAACCTTTTCACGTTAAACAGTTCTTAAGTCTTATAGTTTTTGAGGAATCGTCCCTCCAACATCCAGACATACACACACACACATCCACACACACACACACACACACACACACACACACACACACACGGAGACATCATTTTAAAAATGTTATAATCGGATTCTAGGGACCTTAAATCGTGCTTATTCACTAAAATCTGAATATGCGAATTTTAACATGAATCCAATACCTCTCTTAGCGAGAGGTAAAAATGATTTACGCACTCAGTGCAAAAAATTCGCACTAAATATATAAATGAAAAACGCTATAAGTTTTATTTTCTAGTAGAGAATATGTTAAAAATTCTTTGGAAAAAACCTTAACACTGGTGTTACGCTTAGTGCGTTCAAGTGTTAAACTTAACAAAAAGTTTATTTCGTGTCAACCACAATTCCCTGTGGTGTGGAGTGCATTTCCTAGTAGACTTGTGAAGAGCATTTCTATGTTAATAAAAACATTAACAAAAACCATATCTCTTCTATCAACAACACGTGTACCATCAAATATAATAACCGCATCAGGAACAGAATTAAAACCAATAACGCTTGAGACAGTCCCCACAAAATCCATGTTGCTTTTATGACTATTCATGCTAGCGCAATCTGCTTCCATTAATCTCTTACAGTCAAGACCAACGTCTCTAAACGCTACACATCTTCAAGGAGGGATAGACAGTGTGAAGACCAAACGATGAAGAGTTTAGCAGCATTGACTGTAAAATAGCAAGCGAAATAGACACTCTAAGGGGGGTGTATATAATAGAAAGGAAACGAGTCATTCATTCGAAGATGACCATGTTGGTTATATTGTTCCATTCCGGAAAGAATATCTCAAACATATAAACAAACATTGTTAGACTGTTTCGTTATTTGCATATTAAAGTTTGTACATATTTCTGAATGTAGCACTTATGTACGTAGACTCGTAGACATATGATATACTGGATGTAAAGGCATACATTTGCACTTAGGCGTTTGACATGGAAAAACAGTTTTTCCTTTCGCATTGCTGTCCAAATTAGATTAGGTATAAATAAAATTCTGGATAATCAATAAATAAATTTAATTTCATATGATTTTTAACCGTAGAACATTTATAATTTCATACAATTTTATATAATATGATACCTTCCGTTATTTTTGTACAAATCCCATACCAAAAGTTCCTTGGGAAAGATTCTATACATCTAGTAAAATTTTAACACGACCATATACCATTTTATACAAATTCCATATGGAAAATTTATAGGAAAAGATTCTATAAATTATTAAAATATCTTTCAGAACTCATATTAATAATTGGAATAATACTACCTTTTTTAGTTTAAGTTCTGTATATATTTATTATTAAAACCCAACGTCTCGGCACCATAAACTGGTGCCTTCTTCAGGGGCAAAAATTGACATAAATATGTGAAATAACAAAAACAACAAGTAACCAAGGTAACAATAAAAGTTCGTAAATGTTCCTTTTTTATGTATACAATTTACTAGACAATATATTCATGCCCGGCAATAACTTGGACGGCGAACATGCATCTTCTCAGGAAAACTCTCCTTTTGCCAGAGGAAAAACCGTCCCAAAAACTGGCAGAGAAGTGATCTGTATAACTCAGAGACGCTTTGTTGGTAGCGAAATACCGTACTCTTTATTAACAGATGTTAGAAAAAGTCTAGAAAAAATTGTATACATATTACAAATTACAACATATTTAATATTGGAAGCCATGCGCGACTAAGTTCTAATCCGTCACAATGATTGAGATTGATATTTCTTGTTTTATAAATCTCAATGGCTTCTCTAATTAATCTGTTGTTTAGTCGAGTAGGTCTTGCAATAATTTTCGTATCTTCAAATTTAATTTGGTGGAATTCTTCCAAGGCATGTTCTGCAACGGATGATTTCTCAGGCTGGTTCAATCTGATCGGTCGATGATGTTCGCTCAATCTTGTAGAGACAGTTCTACCAGTCTGGCCGATGTAAACTCTCCCGCAGACACATGGAATTCTGTAAATCCCTGATGACTGAAGAGGGATGACGTCTTTCACTTGTTTCAACATATGACGAAGTTTAACATAATATGGTGAAAACGAAATCTTCATGTTCTTCTTACGAAGAATTCTACCAATCTTGTCCGTTACGTTTTTTTACATAAGGAAGAGATGCATAGAATACGTTCCTTTCTTTTTCATTGTTTGATGGTCGTTTTGCTTTTAGACATTTTTCAATTGAAGACACAGTGAGTCCCTTAGAGGACACACTTATTTCAGGAAACTATTTGGAATTTGTCGATGGTGTAATTTTTGTTGTAAATTACAACAAAGTTGATGGACAAAATGTTTTCTGCATCATTACAAATATCCTTTTTGCATTTTTATATGAGATGTAACAAAATACCAGTACTTTACATAAACATAAAAAAGGGTGGTATAATTTTTTGCCTGAAGCAAACACCTGCATAATACTACGTTAAATATCCGTGAGTATTTTAATACTTTGTCGAATAATATAACGAAGTAAAAGATCTAATTATTAATGAAAAAGAATAAAAACGTTAATGCGATGACTGTTAAGAAATTAAGCGCGCTGGAAAAAAAATTAATCAGCAAGCACATTTTATCCAGCGTAATATTATAGTTTTAAAGCATGAAAGTGGATAATTTGCATTTTAATGAAGATATAATCGAAGCAAATAGTGCAGTTGCCGTGCGAAGAATATAAAAACGTAATAAGAAAGCAATTCTTCACAAAGGTTACGGATTTAAAACAAAGCTATCACATTCCCTATAGCCTTACACTACAGTTCCAAGAGGTATGCAAATTTTTTGGCGCGGTTATTTCATTTACATCTTGACTAAGCGAATTTAATTATACAGTTTCATTCTATATCTTACATATTTAAATTATAGAAGCGGCACGTTAGAAACAATTTTATGTAAAACAAATATATTTTCTGTGAACTAGAAATATTTGCCAATGCATAGCTTTTTTCTTGATTATAAAATGAGGAAAGCAAATTGTTCATTAATATGTTAAATTTAAAAATTTGTTATGCTAGTCGAATTTGTAGATTTAAAAACAAAATACCTCTCATCCTTTTCATATTGAATTTAGCATTTTTGGTACACAAAAAAAATTCTAATTACATCTATTCTTTATTTTTCAATTCTTCTATGAACAAGTTTCCTCCTGCTCTTCTAAACGTTCGAGATTCTTCCAATTCATTGACGAGATTGGCGGTATTTCTGAAGGGTATATGATGAATTATATATATATATATATACAGGGAATTTATTTTAACATGCAACATATGATCAATCATTTCCATGGTTACTCACTATTGTCAAAAAATGACAGCAATGTAATATTTGTCCATTTTAAAATGCAACATACAAAATTTGTAGTTTAATATTATCAAAACTAATTTTCAATAAATTAGCCTACATGCGATTAACAAAAAATCAAAACATGAATGTTGCGCATCTCAACAAACTGTAGCTTACAAAAATTCATAACTTTCATGTAATAAATGTTAAAAAAAAATACCCCCATTCACACTGAGGCAATATTCTAGTCGGTCGAAATAAGAATGACACCATTTGTGATGTGTTCTGGAGGTATCTCCTGTGCTGCAATGCTATTTATAATGTTGCATTTTAAAATGGACAAATATTGCATTGGTGTCATTTTTTGACAATAGTGAGTAACCATGGAAGTGATGAACCATAATGTTGCATTTTAAAATAAATTCTCTGTATATACATTGTGTTAATTAAAAAACTGGCCATAGGCGTTTAACATGGGAAAACAGTATTTCTTTTCGCAAAAGTCCCCAATTAATTTTAGACAAAATGTTTCAAATAAGTGTTACAGATAATTATACTCTACGCCTAAATCAGTAAACAGTTTTAATTTTGCACGTTTGGTAACTTGTAAAATCTAATTTGAAATTGTATAAAAATATTGCTCATTTCTAGCGATACCCATGGAATTGAAACAAAATTACAGAGAAATGCGTATCGTTTGAACTGTCAGAAATTCAGTTTTTAATTAAAAGTTGCAGATAATTCAATTCTGCACCTAAATCACTACACAGGTATTATTTTTTAATCTAACACTTAAATAACTTTTATCATTATTATTTTACACATTCTGTCTACAAAATTAAATTTTTGACAGTTCAAACGAAATGAATTTCTTTCTAATTTTGTTTCAATTTCATGGGTATCGCTACAAGTGAGCAATATTTATACAATTTCAAATTAGATTTTACAAGTTACTAAACGTGAAAAATTAAAGCTTCATTTCCACCGATTGTCCTAATGCGTAAGAGCTATAATTAATGCTTAAGAATTAAGAGCAATACGTAAGAACAAAAGATTGCAAACTTCTAACCTGAACTGTCAATCTATTTTATAATTATTAAATTTTTAATTTTTCGGTATGGATATAGATACAGAAAATTATGTATCACATATTTAAAAAAAGAAGAAAAAATTGTGACATTTCTGTTGAATTAGTCACTAAACAAAATAGCTGGAAATGGTAAATTGTCATAATGTATTAAGTCTTATGCACTAATCACTATGCATTAAGCAATAAAACATTCGGTGGTAATGAGGCTTTCATCTGTTTAGTAATTTAGGCGTAGAATATTAATACCTACAACATTTATTTGAAACATTTTGTCTAAAATTAATTGGGGACTTTTGCGCAAAGAAAACTGTTTTCCTATGTTAAACGGCTATAGCCAAGTTTTTAATTAACACACTGTATATATATATATATATATATATATATATATATATATATATATATATAGCAAGCGCGTGTTTAATTGATACTAATACTGTACATACTTTGGCTTATAAATGAATCCCCTTTCTTTTTATACCAATGTTGACGGGGTCTTTTCCACGATATAACAATAGCATGCCCATATACGAATTTAGGTTTTCAGCATTCAAGGACAGTATCAATTTAACGTGCGGCTGCTATATCTATAATTTTAATATTTAATTAAAGATAAAATAAAATATATTAAATGTACTTCCCAGAAAGTCTTCAATAATGTCTGGAGTATTGACATTGACATTTGTCAATGGTCAATTACAAACATTTTAATTTTTCAATAGGTTTCCATGGGTTGTTTGATTAATTATACATTGGTTAATTTTATATATTTATAATTCTCTAACTCTAAATCTATAGAAGATATAACAAAAATGTTCAATTTATTGGATAGAGAATGTTATATTTTTTAATATTTGTAATAAATTTCCAAAAGATAATATAAGATTTTTTTAAGAAAATACTACTTCCGTTGGTACAATAGTTACCCAAACCTTTTTAGTTCTTCCCATTAATGTCAAATTAAGGAATATGTAGTTAAATTGGATTTTAATCTTATAGAATGTGAGAAACCGTGTCTACAACATCCACACATACACACACATAGGTACATCCACGCACACACACAGAAATCATTGTAACAATATTTCTAGTGACCTTAAACTGTGCTTATTTATTAAAATCTGGATATGCGATCTTTAGCATGATTCCAACAGCTTTCTTAGCGAGAGGTAAAAAGCCTTATAAACCAAACCGGCTGCAGTAATTTGTCAATGAATTTTTTGTGTGAGGAACAAGCCAGTAACAAATGAATGTAATATATTTTTGAATTACTTTTCGGTCATAGATATAGTCGTGTCTAAATTGTTGTTGATCGTTCTAGGCGTTATATGTTGCCACAATTAATATCTAGGAAATAATTAATCAAATCACTAGTTATCTGGTGAAATAATCAGCGGTCAAGCATTGTTCAAGAGAAGCTACAGAGCTGCTAGTAGAACGGGTTTCTCGCAATGACACAACAGATTGTTACGTCACTCAACGTGAAAACAAAAAATGTTTTAAATAAACATCCATACAGCAGCTGCTTCCTAAATGCATACCCCTACAAACGATTCACTTATCAACAATAGGGTACTATATCATAGTCAAATTTTAACTATCTTAAACAAGTAGAAGAAAATATACATAATTCAATGAGTATTAGTGAAAAAAATTAGTTTAAATATTGATTAGGTCGCAAACTACAAGCGATTGAAGGTGATTACTAATTGGGTATGACGCGTAAAGTCCTAAGAATTTGATTGGTTGCTTGATTTTAAAAAGGAGATTCGCGCGTCCTTTGCGGTCACCTTTGAAGGATTATGAACTGTCACCAGTGATCTCTATACTACTATGGAACAGAAAAGATCATTGCTGGCGTGGTACTTCAAATTTCTAGGCAACCCGCAGTACGAGTAGATTTTTCCAAAAAAATTAAAACGAACGCAAAGTACAAGCAAACTGTTCAAAGAACGATGTTTTCATAACCACTGTTCAGTGAATAATTAGTAAAAGTACCCATTCAGAAATATATTAAAACCTCTGGAAAATCATGAGCTGTGCTCTGCGCATGCGTCAAACTGGTGGAACTGGTGGAATTTGTGACAGTTCGCAAGACCAGCCCCTTACAATGCTATAGGTATACACGTTTCCATTCCATGTACGTAGAATAGAGTTCACTGACTGTCACGCTGATGTATAAAAATTTAACAATTTTGTGTTTGATGAATTAGTTTAATTATAATATCTACTAATATTTACAAAAAGATTATTTAAAGAAACTATTACTACCGGTTGTCCAATTTTTACCAGAATCTAATCAGCTCTTCCCAGGAATGTCAGTTTGAGGAAACTGCAGTTAAGGCGATTGCCGGTGCTACGCTAAACAGCACGTTAGTAGAAATCAAACTACACTCGTAAATATTAAGTTATAACTTCAAACTTGATACCATTGTATAGTAGATAGATCAATGCATGGGGCTGACCAATTATTTTGCATAATTATTAATTTCTATTGCATTTAAATTTAGTTCGAAAAACATCATAAAAATGACTATTTTAAACGATAACTGTACTTTATACAAAAATGTTTGGGTCACCCCCATAGCGCCCACCTTTAGTAATAGGACTGTGAAAAAAATCTAAATTATATCTTTTAGTTTAGCTGTGATTTGATTTCTACTAAACCCCTTTTAGCCGCTTTTTTCAGAAATCGGAACGATAGACTATGGAGGAGAAAGTGTTAGGAGAATATGTTTCTCCTCTACTACACACATCTCTCTCACTCCAACAATTTGAGTCACAACACGGGCTGAGTTTTCCCCTTATGCTTTAAACAAGGACAAACACATATAAAAGCAAATAGAGAGAAATAAACTTAGCAATCTTAAAAGTAGTGGGGGAACGTAAGAAGTTTGTCTGCACTAGTGTCATACTAGCTACAAAACTGATTTCGCTGAGCCACCGGCAATGCTCTTAAATATTTTTTAAGTCTTATAGTATTTGAGAAACCGTGGTTCTAACATCCACACACACACACACCCACACACATATACACACACACGGACATCATCGTAAAAATGTTATAATCGGATTATAGGGACCTTAAAACGTGCCTAACCACTAAAATCTGGATATGCGAATTTTAGCACGATTCCAATGCCTTTCTTAGCGAGAGGTAAAAAAAAATTATATAGGACCCTATTGATTTTTATGGTAAAGAATATTTGCAATTTTGCATTCTTCTTGTAAAAGTCAACCACATTTAAATCCATCCTCCACTCCCAGATATTTGTTATTTTGTTTAATTCGCTGGTATATGTACAGCGACACTCATTGCACCTTAGCAATTCTGCAACGTTATTCATCGGGACAACGAGGCACATAATTCCAAGTGCGAGAAGCCAAGAACATGCCAAGCCAACAATCGCACCAGCCAAGAAATATTGTAATTGTTAGCAGCACAATAACACCAACCAGATATCGCCATGCAAATTTTATACCACTCACTGCTCAAGATTCTTTATTGGAAAGAAGCCCGAAAGAGGTTCGTGGTGTTACATTTGTACACGATATTTATTGCTTGTAACAAGCAGGATTTTTTCCTCGTAAGAAGACGCATATTAACAATAAACAATATAATTTATTGAGTACTGTTCATGAACAGTTTTTATTTATTTAACTATTGAATCTATTGATAGCTCCAAATTTTTGACCATTATCATGGATACTATTTTTCTAATTCTTTTAGCATTCTTTCTTTATAGAACCACCATCAAAGTAAAGTATATAAAATGCTAAATTAACGATTACGTATCTGAACCTTCTTGGGGATCGCGTAGTCGTGTGCGTTTAGTGTCTAGTTGCCAATTTGGTGATCCAGGTTCGTTCCCGGCCAGTGCAGATTTTTAATCGTACGAAAGTGATCCCTGTGGTTCAACCTCTACACCAGCTATGAGTGCCCGTGAGGTGACGCCTGGTAAGCGCCCACATGATAAAATATATTGTTATCATTACCGATGTCTACATGTGTTGTAGATATTGGCATACCCAGTAATGGGTAATATGCCGTGACGATATATTTTTACCTCCCGCTACCCTTGGTAAGGGAGGTATAGGGATCGTGCTAAAAATCTAATATCGAGATTTTAGTAAATGACCAAGTTTTAAGGCCCCTAGAATCCATTTTTAACACTTTCACGATGATGTCTGTATGTGTGTATGTGTGTGTGTGTATGTGTGTATGTGTGTATATGTACGAATTTTGTTTGCACTCTAACTCAAATACTATCATTCATAAAATTCTGAAACCTTGTATTTTACCCTATACTAATAGGAATAGAAGCCATTAGATATTGGTGTAAATCGGATAAACGGAAATGGTACTTTACTTGAAGCTCATAATGGTTTTTCTTCAAAAAATACCATTAAATGCCATTTTTTCGAATTGTATGTCTAATGAAAATTAAAGATTATTGAATTTTCTACAGGAATACATTAATACTGTTTCTATATATTTAACAGATAAATTTAAAAATAATTTTTTTATTAGTCGCGAAGCCTAAGATAAAAACTATTCCTTTGTTACACAGTTCATTTTTCAAATGAATGTAACTGACAGTAAATGTCACTGTCAGAAAACTTATCACTTCAAATTAATAATAGTGACATTTTAAAAAGAAAATAGTAAATAAAGCAATAGTTTTCTGCAATGGAACAGTTTGCAGCGTTAGTAAATACGTAGGTAGGTATGTATTTAAATTAATAAAAATTAAATAGCGGGAGGTTTTGTGTTGGCCACATCAGATTTTTTTTATATTTTTTATTCCTTTCACCCTCTTCCACAAATGCTAATGCCTGGGACCACAAGCCTTGTTTTGAAAATGCTGTTTTGAAAATGCCAAATTTCAATATTTAATTTCACCTGTATGTTTAGAGAAAGATTTTTTAAAATATTATTTTAAAGCAGAACATAGCTTGTATTCAAATAAATATTTTTAAAACAATCGTTCTTTATACGTAAGGGAGAAAAAACAAGGCTTGTGGTAGCAGTCATTAGCTCTCAACGAAAAGGGCCTTAGAAGTATGACATGACATGTATCTATGTACTCGTAAGTTTGGTATAGCTGAAAACAGTGTATGTCGACTCTGCGAAGAGGTCGAAGAATTTGAGAGCGAACTTTTTTGGACTGAATGCATAACTCGCTTTCCATTTACATAATCAATGCGCACTAGATAAGTTTACGTTTTTCATTTATAATTTTTGATGTAACTCATCCTTAAAGTGCAATGCAGTAAATATTTACATAATCAGTTATGAAATGAGGGATCTTGTTTGATGAACATAATATTTGCCAAAACGAGCGAAGCAATTGTCAAAAGGTTAAGTAAAATTCAACTTTTTAAAACAGAATTAGATAAATATATTGAAAACACTAAGATGAGTCGTTTTTCGTTTTAAAATAGTTCATTCGCCATTTTCTCAGCAACAAATATTCCTTACTATTAACATAAAATATCCTAAGCAGGCGATATGTTGACTATACTACGGCGCAAAAATTCTAGCGCAAATTTATGGATGTACAACCTGGTATTAATTACAGATTTTGCTCTTGTTTTGATTTCCGCAGGATGCAGTGTATGTAAGCACATACCGCATAATTTATTACTTTTAAATGAATATTCTATTTCATTCCGTTTTTGCAATTAGAAGGGGAAAAATACTACATAGTAATTAATACTAACTCATTTAGAAATTATTTTGCAATAATGTAAAAATTAGTAATTAGCTATCGCATGGAAAAGTTAAATTAACACTACAAAACGTTTTTATAATTAAACATACAAGATAATTCAAAACAGTGACATTGAGACTGGTTGTTCTCATACAAAAATTTTGGTAAGTAAAAAGATTTGCAAAAAAAAAATATTTTTTAATAGTTTAGGGTTATTAAGATAATTAAAATGTTGTTGTAAATATCACATAAAAATATTTTCGACTTCCAATACCTTTTTGTAATTGAAAAATAGTAATGTCAATATTTAGGGAATTTTGTCAGTTGTTTGAAAATTCACTTAACAACTCTAACCTTATTTTTGTAACACCATACGATATTTTCTATTTTATGCTCTATTTCTTCTCTTCTACTTATTCTCTATTTCTTCTCTTCTTCTTATTCTCTATTTCTTCTCTTCTTCTTATTCTTAGTTTTAAATTCAAAATTATATGTAAATAAATTTCTTAACAATCGTTTATGATAGTTTATTTAACGAGATTTGACATTTGATATTTTTGAAATTATCAGCCACCAACCTTATAAAAATAAATTGTACTAGTCTATTACTGCACTCGAATGAGCTATTACCGAACTCCTTTGGGTGCTGTAATAGCTTCGTTACGGATGCAAAATAAAAAATTAAGTATATTCAAGAAAAATATACAGGGTTAGTTAAAAGTATGGAAATGGCGATTTATTGTCGTTAATATTCATTTTAGGAAATTACGTTCAATACAAAAGTTTTTAAAGAAATTTTGATCTACATTTGAGAATATTTGAATTTTTTTTCTTCAATTGTTTTTCAGTTACGCTTGTCCGCGTGATTTTTTTAAATGGGAACCTATTAATTTCACTATACTATTTGATAGAGTGTTTTTTTCTCTTTACAACAGTAAGTTTGTTTTTCAATTTATTTTAATAATATTTTTACAAGGAAAAAGATCGGTTCAAGTATTTACGAATAGTAGGCACATCTAAGATAGACAAAAGAGAAGCGATAAACAAACTCGAACGATGTAATTTACTTAGTTATTAATTTGTTTTTAATGATAATATTGTGACCGACAACTTTATTGGAAATAATTTTGTCTATCTTAGATCAACCTACTATTCGTAAATACTTGAACCGGTGTTTTTCCTTGTAAAAATGTTATTAAAATAAATTGAAAAACAAAACAAGCGTAACTCAAAAAAAAATTGAAGAAAAAAAAAATTCACGTATTCTCAAATGTAGATCAAAATTTCTTAAAAAAACTTTTATATTGAACATAATTTCCTAAAATGAATATTAACGACAATAAATCGCCTGTATAACAGTTTTAATAAATGCAAAAATTCGATCGAAAACCACATATTGTCCAAATTCCTAAAAAAATTACTAAATATAAAAGTAGCTGGTATCTGGACTTTTTTTACACTCATGAATAAACTATCACTTGAACTGTCGTCACGTAGTTATTTTTACAAATCTGTCGTTTATTTGATGAGTTACTAGGAAAAAACTTTCCTTGTGAGTCACTATTCCTATATTACCAATATATTTTCCCTATATTTTGGTTTCAAAAATATAAGCTCACGAATGGTAAACCTTTTAAAAAATTTTCGTACATGTGTAAAAACTTGTGAAAAAAATATACTTAAATTTCATTAAAAACTCTCGTAAATGCTTCCATGATGGAACCACCTTGAAGGCACAAATATTTCATTATTAATATTAGCCAATATATTTTTATTATTATTGCTACAATTTTCTTTTTCTTGCTGTCATATTTCTTTTATTCTTTCTTTTGTGAGGGAGGATTTATGCTTGTCTCTCCTTCCAAATTATCCCTTCCATTTTGGGGTTGTTATTTATTAGTTCCTCGCAGATATAATTCAATATCCAGATACACCCGATACAGAGATAATAACAGGCTTTATTTATTTCTTAAATTCTACTCCGTAGCTGATGATTATAGACTTTAGTTGTATTTAAATTTGGGCAGTCGGGTTCTTTGTTTCTGATCCTTACAGATGATATATTTACAGAGATATGCAATTTGATCCTGCATCTTAATATTAAGAAGGAATTAATTTACGAAGGGTATAAATATACATGATGATAAAGAATGTTAATTTATGTTAAGCCACATGAAAACATAGAAATAGTAAAAGTGTTATTAAGTTCTAGACGTGGTTATCTATGTAAAATTTATTTCTCCAAGAAATTGATGTATGTATATATGATGCCAATTAATATTGTTAATATTAGATATAATGAAGTCCAACATATTTGTCAATATTTTTCAGTGTTATACATATTTGTTTTTCTCTTATACGAACGGTATATTAATTCAATTCTCAGTAAACTCATAACTCTTACGCACCTTCGTAATTACAATCTAATGAATGTGTATCTTGCGGTTTTATTTTCTTGCAGTTTATTAACTTATGTCTCGAGTATGAATAACTGTTACATGTCGGCTTTTAATCGATATTGCTGTATTCCCTTCCGCAAATACATAACGCATATAACAGACTTATTCAATAACTCACAACTTGTAAGAATCTCAAATCTAGAGTTGGAAAATTCGTAGTTATTGGTCTTGAAAAATGTCAACAGAATTGAAGATAATGGTGCAAAAGCAGGCAGATCAAATTTTATACGAATTTTAACTTTGTAGTCAGATATTTTAAGAAAATGATGCCTCATTGATTGATGCAAAAAAGAAGTAGCTCCAATGATTTGCTGGGAAGTTATTTAAGTTACATTCATGTCTCCTTCAGCAATTCAGTGCAAAAATTAGGCAGCTTCGATTAAGTCTAGTGATTCCACTGCATAATATTTTCATTGCTGTTCGAAATCGGTGAAATTTTTTTATAGGAAAAGTATTAATACATACGTGTAGAAAATTCAATAATCTCTAATGTTTATAACATAAATTACAAAAAATGCCATTTCCAGTTATCCGATTTACAAATATAAGGTTTCAAAATTTTCCGAATGATAGTATTTGTTGAGTTAGAGCGCCTAGAAAATCCAAAACACACACACACACACACACACACACACACACATACATACATACATACATACGTACGTACGTACGTACAGGGTGTCTCTTAAATAGGGGGACATGGCTTAACCACAGATTCCTGAGGCTAAAATAAGACGATTTAACAAAACTTGCTTCTACCGGAAAGTGTACCATTTAGCCAGTATTCTGCTTCAAAGTTCTTCGAGAAAAAAAAAATTGCTGATAATAACAGGTTGCTTTATACGATTTGGATGAAATTTGCTACAACAGTTCATATGGTTATAATTTAACTTAAAATATAACTCAATAAATAATAGTTAAAACAATGAAAACATTTTAAAATAATTACTTTACGAGACATTTCACATTTACTAATAGGGGAAATTGACGTCATACAATTGTTATCTTTCTCTCGTAGCGTACTCAGAGTAGTGTGTGTGAGAAAGACAAGTATAGGGGGCATGTGACGTTACACTGATTTCTCGAAAATAAAATACTGTTGAACCAGGAATAATTAAGATTTTAAATACTACGAATTGCTTCAAAACTGAATGAAGTTTTATTTAAAATAATAATAAAAAATTGAGTGGAATACCCCATTGTTCATAATAACAGAACGCTTTATTCGATTTGGATGAAATTTGCTATGACAGTTCATATAGTTATAGTTAAATAAAAATTAGATGCTTGGCATTTGGACAGACTGGTAGATTAAATTCATTTTAAAAATTTCACGGTGCCGTCACTCAGATTTTATCTTATTCTGTGTGAACCATAAAAGATATCACAAATTAAAAAAAAAGAAAAGTTTACTATTGAATGTATCTTTCTGAAATAAAATAATAATTTTACGTTATCGGCGTAGCCATTAAAAAGTTACGGTCTCGTCAATGTTAAGACACCTAAATTTCATACACTAGTGGTTCATTAATAATAACAAGTATCATCCATATGACATAACCATATGAACTATCATAGCAAAATTTCATTCAAATCGAATAAAGCGTTCTACTATTATAAGCAAAATTAATTTTTTGTTTCTTCTTTTTTTTTTTTTTTTTGAAGAACTTTCAAGCAGAACACTGGCTTAATGGTACACTTTCCGAAGCAAGTTTAGTTAAATCGTCTGATTTTAGCCTCAGGAATCTGTGGTTAAGCCATGTCCCCCTATACAGCATATGCAGACAGACACCATTGTGATAATCTAACTCTTTTTTGCTATATTTCTAACGTTAGCATTTCCTAGTGCTAGTTCTCGATGAACGTACCCATTTACAACTTTGTTGACGACATTATCCATTGGAACTCAAAAGCTAAACTTTTAAATAACTTATGGAATGTCTGTTATGAGTTTATTCCCCTCTAAAAATATTAGCATATAGGAAGTCCATTTAGCGCATAATATTTCCTCATTTATTAACTCTATAAGCTACCAACTGGCAAAACATCTCAGGTCGCAATGATTCCTACCAACACTTAAAACACTTAGAACAGAAAATATTACTCTAGAACTCGTTGCTCGGGAGAAAAATCAAACACCTACAGCAAAAACTATTTACGACTAACGCGCGGCTCGCACTGCGAACTTGGCGTGAAAGATATGCAGTTCTTATTGTTTATAAGATACGATCTGTAATCTACCATCGACTATTAACGGTACGTAAGACATTTGCTCTGGATTTGTGACGAGAAGATATCTAGATTGCTGCGATATGACGAAATAGATATTTAATCTTCTATCGAATTCTACAACTTACCAAGGGACACTATGAATAACTAACAAGAAATAGTTACATATATTATAATCTTAAAACATATTTATATTTCGTTGACGAACATAATTCTGAAAGAAAATTGATTCGCAAAAAGCATGTAAAAATAATATACAAGAATAGTGTTCACAATAGACCATATTAGTGAGATTAAGATTCACCTTTGGCGCAAAACCCTAAATCAAATCAGAATGTATGAAGTTCTTACAGAAGCGCATTTTCAATTCATGTTATTAAAGCTATTATGTGTTTCTTAAGTTCTTCTACTAACTTTTAACAATACTCTTTGCTTTCTATACAGCAAAAGTATAAACAAAATAATAAGTTAAGCATAATTTTATTTGGAAGAAAGCAGAATTGCAAATAGTAACATATGTCGTAACTTGATAATGACAGATCAACTGAATTTGTACGTTAGTTTTGGATTTGACGCTGGTTTTCTTTAAAGTTATAATATAAGGTGGTTATAAGTTTTTTCGTTTTTGTTGTTTGCGATGTCTGAAAGGGTTATTACGTTATCCGCAATAAATAATTTCTTTGCTGACGATCTAAATTGCTTTGACAGAGAAGAAAATGCATGCGCAAGTCAGGATTAAATAGAATCGAAAACATCTACGACATAAGCAGATAGATAATGCATTAGAGATTTGTATTTATAAAGTTTAATAGAAAATTTTTTGGTTAAAAAATTATCCAATTAAATCCTTTTATTGCTGACCACGTGTGCGAAAGTAACCAATCAAAACAAACTTACACTGATAATTATCCAAAGACAATTATCTCTTATGTCACTAAATTGCTAAGTAACAAACAGTTTTTGACATATAATTAAAGATTAATTGTTTTAATTTAAAAATGTCATTTCCACGCTGTCAATGAAAATGATGATTTAATCAACCAAATTATAGAAGAAAACACATCAAAAAATACTGTATTAAATAGAAAACTAAATGTGGAGAATATTTATGGACTTTGTATGTCTTATCTTCTTCTCTTTGGTCTCACTCAAAGAGGTCTCATTCTCATTGCACACTTCACACTGAACATATTCATAGCCCTTCACGTTCATAGCTACAAGTGACATCTACTGAGTTAGACACAAAAATTCTGTCAAATACAAATTTTAGGCAAATTTAATGTTTAAACTGCAAAAAATTTTCTCACCGAATACACCTCGATCATTGATAAATACTTATAATTTTATCACACTTCCTCAAGCACGTTGCTTTTAGGTAACACCACCTCCGCCTTCGGCGTCGGGCTGTTGCCAAGCAACGCGCTTTCGGTAACTGTCATAAAATTATTACGTAATTATCAATGTCCTCGGGATATTGTAGCTGAAAAGATTTGCATTTGAACATTTTGAAAATAGCATATTTTTGTTCCCGTATAAATCGGCAGAGGCGAGTTAGGATTTTAGCTTGAAATTGACGCCACAAATTGACCATTACACTAACGTGGTCTATTACTCGAAATTTTAGTCAAACATTATTTATTCTCATACTCCACGAGTTGCCTTTTAGAAATACCACTCGACCTTCGGTCTCGTAGTATTTCCAGACAACACATTTCGTATTATCGAGAATTTTCAATCGTCTTGTTGTATAATATATGATAATTATGTAGAAATACTGAGCTCTTTCTACATATGTTTATCTATTGATCAAAATCGTATTGCGAAAGACTGGAAATCTATAAACAATCCTTATACGCTGATGATTATATATTTTTTATTGTGAGCAATTCAGTTTTATTATTTCGCAGTCTATTCCAGTTCTTACTTCAATCAAGGGAATTAAAGCTAGCGATCAGGTATGTTTTCAACAAATGTGACATTTTAATACTTGGGAGAAAAACTCGTACAACGAATGAAGTCCTTTGAGGCCCATTGCGTCTGTTGTCAACCTGTTGATTGCTTCGAGCTTTATTTAGTAAATAAATAATTGTTTAAAAATGTACAGAGGACAGAACTACGCGGTGGTCTATCGCAAAGTCTTTGACAAGTTCGAGATTTGAATAAGAAATTGGAATTGGCAATCACGACTATATTACAACATGTGCATATCAATCTGAAGGATGAATTTCAAGAAAGTTGCTTAGTAGTCATACGCATTGTGACATTGGATTTACCTTAGCAGAATTCTGATTAACTACAGAGGTCTTCGTATGTTGTCAATCTGGAAACAAACTACAAGAATTGTAAGCATATGCCATGGCTTCTTCAGTCTCGACGGATTTTTATATCTCGTTTACAATGTTATAAAACAATATGGGAATGTGTGATTTTGTGGTTTCAATATGTTAGGCTTTGGCACCTCGAAGAGAGAAGCCATACTTGCGTTTAGAAGGCTTCAAATTGGTCACACCGCAGTGAAAGATTTCCTTAAACAATTTTGACAACATAAAAGTAAACTCTTCTAAACTAACTATGAATAACAATAGGATAACATGTAACAAAAACATGGTAGGTACATTTAGCAAATATCAAAATTTATTTCGCAGTACATCACATTTTCTAGAAGAAATAAAAAGATACGTGTCTTACTTTTACCTCTCACTAAGAGAGGTATTGGATTCATGCTAAAAATCGCGTATCTAGATTTAAGTGGATAAGCACGTCTTAAGGTCCCTATAATCCGATTATAACATTTTTACGATGATGTCCGTATGTGTGTGTGTGTGTGTGTGTGTGGATGTGTGTGTGTGGATGTGTGTGTGTATGTGTGGATGTGTGTGTGTGTGTGTGTGTGTGTGTGTGCGTGCGTGTGTATGTGTACGTGTGGATGTTGGAAAGACGATTCCACAAAAACTATAAGACTTAAGACCTGTTTAAATATGGATACTTCAATCTGACATTCGTGGGAAGAGCTGAAAAGGTTTTGGTAACAACTGGACAACCGAAAGTAGTAGTTTCTAAAAAAAAAATCTTCTAAATACTATTTTTTGACAGTTTTTTATATCACTAATATTAAAGAACATAAAATTCTACATCTGATACATTTAAAATTATTATTATATTTTCTATAAATTTAGAGATAAAGACGCTATAATATATAGAATAACGGGACGTAATCAGTCGAGTAGGCGAAATTAGTTGACAAATTCAAATGTTTATAACGTAATTTGTAAACGACAAATGTCAGTGTCAAAAATCAAAAGTTTTGGTTACATTCTGAAAGCTTTTTCTGGGAAGTACATTTAATCTTTCTTATTGTTTTATTAATTATTTAATATTGTAGGTAAAATGAATATATCCATCAGAAATACCACCAATATTCTTAATAAATTGGAAGAATCTGTGACATTTAGGAACTTTCTCATACAATGAAAAATAGATATAATTAGAATTGTATGTGTGCAGAAGACATGTTAAATACAATAAAAAACATTTGGGTAAAGTTCTGTAATGTTTTTGTTATAAAACGACGGTTCGATAGCGAAGTGCAATACAATACTTATACAACATGAAATGGAAATGGCGAGAGGTATTGTGCTGGCCACAACAGATTTTTTTCATGTAAATTAATATACGAAATTTTCAGAAATCGCGATTACATAAAATCGTATAATTTCTGAGCTTTTAATGACGATTTTTGAGAACTTTCGTGATGATTGATTATTTTAATAAACACTGTTTACAAAATCTGTATATTTGTAATGAAGGTCCAAAGTGCAAGTTTGAGTAGATATATATTGTGGAATCCTTGTGCAGTATACTAGTAGGGTCTCTTTTCTTGCATATCTATTTTCTCGTATCTGGCTGGTAGTCGAAGGCTATCGGCTCTTTACATAGAGGTCAAGGCAAGGCCTAAGCTTCAGCTTACCCGAGTTATGACCAACTAAACGCAAAAGAAAATTGCAAATTTTACATGGTTCACGGTAAGTTTAGTTAAAAAAACATACAATTACAGGCTTCCATTATGTTTTACGAGCTTGTACTTCCAATATCTCTAATGGCTGTTTATAAAAATAACACTAAAACAAGACCGTTTTCAATATGAGGAATTACAAAGATTTAATTATACAAAATGCATTTACCTTACTGCACAATAATTACATGTAACAATATCATACTTTCCATAGAATAGTTATTAACGTCATTAGGCCGATATGAGGTAAATAACGGACGTGGCTGAGGTTTGTAAACCGAGGCGATAGCCGAGGTGTATAATCAGCCGAGTTTAATAATAAAATTCTTCTCTTCCTGTCATACTGAACAACTTTTTTATTGATTTATAAATTCTCCGTGACAATGGTCCATCAACATGGTGATTTCTAGAAACATTTGATCCTTCATGGTAGGCGACTATTACAAAAATTTAATTATACAAAATACATTTACCTTATTGTACAATAATTAAATGCAAACAATATCATACTTTCAACAGAATAGTTATTAACGTCATTAGGCAGATATGAACGGACGTGGGTAAGGTTGGTAAACATTTGGAAATAATAAAATTATTTTCGCGCTACTTGTATTGTAAATATGTATTGCAACCAAAGTTACTACGTATGTAAGTTACCTTCAGAGGCGGATTAACCAGCAAGCAAAAGAAGCTAGTATTCTGCATTTTTTTAAATTATTTAGTTTTAAATTATTTGATGAAATTTCATAAAATAGCAAAAATCTCAAAAGAGTTGAATTTTATTATTCATTTTATATTCATGTTAAAAAAGACAAATAAATTGGGGGAGGGGGGCACACATTTTTGGTTCAGCTTAGGGCGTAATATACCTTTAATCCGCCTCTGGTTACCTTTTATATTTATTTATAATTTTTCCTTGACGACGGAACTTAATAAATATACTTACATTCCTAGGAAAATAATCCCAGGTAACTTGAATTGAAAATTGTATTAAAAAAAAAAAGAAATGTTGATAGAGATGCATTCGGGCGGGCCGGGTCGGGCTTTGAGGTTTGGATCGATTCGGCCCGAAAATAAAAATTACTGGCCCGACTCGAAGATTGACTCGACAAAAAATTAGCTAGCCCGGGCCAAAGCTCGAAATGGCGAAATGTTTAACTTTTTTCGTGTCAAACTTATAAAAAACCTCTACATTCTTATAACTTTCAACATTAGTTAAGATAAGTAGTTAAAAAAGAGATCCTTCTAGTGTAAATTTGTTATAAAAATTACAGACCTACGAGTATTTAACACTTTGTTTGTACACGGAATGTACATACATCTTAACATCCTCGCAAGTTACTAGGACCTCGGCGTACGCCTCGGTCTAGTACAACTTCCTCGGATATAAAGATGTACTTACATTCCTTGATACTTAAATAACTATTTCTTTTTGTCATACTGAACAACTTTTTTGTTGATTTATAAATTCTCATTAACAACGATCCATCAACATGGTGTTATTTTTCTAAGAACACTTGATCATTTATTGTAGGCGACTGTTAAAAATCACTTTTGTTTTTAGTCCTATTATATCATACTAACTGTAAGTATTACGAAAAATAATTAACACATGTAAATTTGGAAATTGTGCATGAAATAAAATATTTGGGTGTAGTTTTAGATCAAAAATTAAATTTTAAGGCTCATGTCAATTATATTGTTAAAAAAATAGCCAAGAAAATTAACTTCCTAAGAAGAATATATACTTATGTCTCATGTTGGACAGTTAGAATTATTTACAATACTATTATATTACCTCATTTCACATATTGTAGCTCGTTATTATATGGGATAAATGAAGAATGTATGAAAAAGTTGCAAACTCTGCAAAATAGGGCTAGGAGGATTAGTTTAAGGTGCAATAGGTACACTTCAACAGCTTCTATGTTAAAAGAGTTGGGCTGGTTGAACATACAATTGTTCATTGAAATGAGTGCAATGTTACTAATATATAAAGTAAAAAATAAGTTAGTACCTAATTATTTAAGTAAATTTGTGATACTTAACAGTACAATACACAACATTAATACTAGAAATAAAGACGCCATACATGTAGCGAGAATTAGAAAATCTGCAACTAAAAAGTCAGTATTTATAAACGGTGTTATTACCTATAATAAGTTGTCTAAGGAATTAACAAAGGTAGACTCATTTAACATATTTAAAAGACTGTTACTTAAATTTTATAAAGATAAAATGTAAAATGTATTGTTTTTCCTATAGTTTATATAGTTATCTTATTCTAATATTAATGTATTATTATATTGTCTATGTATATATTTATCATTTTTGCTACTAAATAAACATTATTATTATTATTAACGTGTACCTATTATAAATTGTAGGTATTATATTAACCTTAAAACGTCAGCGTCGATATCGCTAAACCAAAATGCCAATCCGGCTCGAAGGACCAACGTTACTTGTTACTTCCTTTATATACAAAATTCCGGAAAATTGATCCTTCTAAAAGATATCGGTTCGGGAAATCGATTTCATTTTTCTAAGATCACACAGCCCTACCAATAAATGAAACCAACAAAGTTCCATCATATTGAACACTATGAATGCCACCCTAGAAAAAAATTAAATCCCTGAATTCTAACACCATCGATAAACACAATTTCAACTGTCCAAACGAATTACAATTACAATCCTCATATAGTACAATAATCTTATTCACACCTATTCCCCTCTATTTTGTATCTTTTCGTAGCGTTGGTTTTGGTGTGTATTTAGTATTTTGTGTTGGTCTGGTGCCGATATCTCGTGATCAGAGTCGGCGGCGGTGTTCGAGACCGGTCGTGCCACTCAGAGCTGCCTCGTCCTCTGCTCCACGCCGCCCCGCAGCATCCCAACGCAGTAACAAGGAATTAATGTACAGTCTCGACGAAAGCCCACCACTCCAACCAAATATCTGATCGCTATCGTATCGACAACGCTAACTAGATCCCAACAGATGCCCACAACAAGCCAACACACAGAACTTTGGACGTTGGGGACACAGGGGAAAATGATGGAATCTTCATATAGATTCTAACAAATTTAAATCACAATTCTGTTAATATTTGGAAATGAGTTATTTAAAATCAACAAGAAACTTTCAGTATTAATAATATAGAGAATATATTTTGCACTATCCGAGAGAGCCACATCCTAGAGATGGCAGCACTAATGACCGACTTATAGGGAAAACATTATATTTTACGTTTGTGCTAGTTGTATTTTGAGGCTTTGTTTTGAGGATATTTTGTTATTTTTAATTGAAATCAAATATATTTATCATAATGTCAGATATATACATTTATTTAAATGATGATGTGCGGCCTATGGTCGAAGGAGAAGCAGTATATAAGGGTAAAATAAGATTCAAAATTGAGGTTATCTGCATGTTAACTAATTATTTAATTATTTTTAGCTGGACATTTTATCTTGTGCGGATATAAGACAGATAAACAGAATAATATAGAAATAAATTAACTATGTGTTCAAACATCTAATTTGAAAGGGGCTAACCACTCAATCGTAATAACACTAAATACAAATGCACATCAAGTTCTTTGTTTTGCACGTCTTCCTCTTGCTCAATTTCTAATATTTTTGTAGTTTCTTCTTCTTCCCTGTCTTTCCTATAAACAATTTAAAATAAATATATAATATTAAAGAATAATAGTTACTACTTACAGGTAACGTCTCTCTATTTTTCTTCTTTGTACAGGGGTTTTGTCGAATTTTCTTTGCTGTAATTTTTAGCTTGCTATATCATTTTTTTTTTTAATATTTTTCTTTTATTGACTACAAAAACAATCTAATAATGTTTTGAAGCATAAATTTTTCTAAATACTTACATGGAATAAAATCGCTTAGGTAAAAATGTGAACAAACGTTCATGAACGGCGATATGTCCTTTCCGATTTTTAACGCGATTTTCCACTTATTTTTTAATATTTCTCTTTTTGGGAAATAATGAACGGATATGCCAGCACTTGCATAATTATTGCACTGTGGTACAGAACAATATCTCTTTGATTTGCTGGTCATTTTTGGTTGTTGTTTACTTATAACCCTGTATGATAGCACAACGTTTTCCCTACAACTTATATGTTTTATTTTGCCACCAGATGTCAGACACTTTGTTGGCTCTTACCAATTAATAATACAGAGAATATATTTTACACTATAAACAGTTCAAGGGTTGGTAGTACAAGACAAATGAGCGAGTCACTCTGGGCATATATTCTTGATCAAAACTAATACAGCTAATATGTTGTTTTATAACTTAAATTAGTTGGGGGAAGGGGTGGAGGGTGTTTAACATTTTCAACAAATTTTGAAACCTACGCAATTGGTTAAAAAGAATTACAATTTTTTTTCGACTATTGGGCTTCCAAATTATCAAGAGATGGCGCTGACGTCAAACGTCAAAATTCAAACGAATGGTACATTTTTCGCTGGTTTCCATAAGAGTGCAATTGGTGTGCGACTAATTTTCGTAGTTTTTAATTTAATTTCGGATTTTTCTTTATTTAGATTGTATTTCATTGCCGTAGCTGTACATACACGATGTCTCAATAAGCTTGCTCACTATTGGTAACTTTTTTATTTGAAGAGATACGAGGTTGGTTAAATTAGCAAAATTGTGCCATTTTATATTGGAAAATTGGTCACGTAGACAAAATAAATATTGTGTCAGCGGTTCCCAAAATTTGGGACAGAATATATATTTTTTAAATGGAACTATATATTTTTTATTATCCTATTGGAAAGAGTATTTTTTTCTCTTTCCAATAAGGTAATGTTGTTTATGTACAATTTTTATATATATTGTCTTTTATAAAATTATTATTTTATTAATTTATTTTACAGTAATAACAAAACAAAGAAAATATTCAAATTGAAAGCCATTATTTCTTTCGCACATTTAAACTCTTTTGGAAAAAGAGCCGACCGTTCTACGTAACTGGTGTCTAGATATAACTTTCCATATAGCAAGATCATATCTAACTTTTCTTCATTTGTAAAGTTATTAAACATTATTAAACACAGAGAATTTTACGGGAGAAATTATTAAACGTCAAACAAACAAAGAATCAATTGTTTCCATGGCTTACTTGACTAAAAAACTAATAAAATAGTTTACAAAATTTAAATTTTTAACCGTAAATAACTCGTTTATTTGAAAAAATTGTATATAAACAACATTACCTTATTGGAAAGAGAAAAAAATGCACTTTTCAATAAGATAATATATGGTTCCATTTAAAAAATATATATATTGTCCCAAATTTTGAGAACCGCTGACACAATCTTTATTTTGTCTACATGACCAATTTTCTAATATAAAATGGCACAATTTTGCTCATTTAACCAACCTCGTACCTCTTCAAATAAAAAAGTTACCAATAGTGAGCAAGCTTATTGAGACACCCTGTATATTAATTTCTATCTACATAGCTTTACTTTTATTTAATTGTTTTTCTTTCATAATGAATAATTTTCTTTGCCTAGATTTAGATACTATTTGTAGATTTGGGAATTGTAGTGTATCATCTAGAAATATGGTGGAAGGCCAGCAAGCAATAAATAGTGGCCACATAATATTATGTGGTAAATATTTTCGAAGAAAACTCCATCGTAACTTTAAACTATAAACTGCATATTTCCTAATTTGTTCATTAATTTTTTAAAAATCAAAAATTTACCTGTTATATTAACAGTAATTCAGATCCTACTAAGAATAAAACAATAATAGCCGAAGATAAAAGCGTATTAAAATTCGTATACAAGTAAATACAATCCCTGAATAAAACAACCACCTTTGTACATGTACACTTCACTCAGTTCAGAAATCTGCCACCAGTGGCGCATTGTAATTTTGGAAGCCCGGAATTATTTCAAGTAATATTTTATTTATTTTGTGTATTCATAACATCTTTCAAGACTATAATATGTGGTAGAGTATTTCTCGAAATTGTGTTGTTATGTTTTACTATTGCGGCTTTTCAAAGCTGTCGAATGAAAGAACAACTTCGCTCTCGGCAAAGAGAACTCATACCATACCACACCACACCATACCCATCCGCTTTTATGGTATTAGTATCTTGAGAATTACACACAGCTCGCAGTAATGAAACGTAGTTTATACGTGAACGCAAACTCTCCTTATCTCTTACGATAACACTACCATACCTCCACATATTCCTTTGAATATTTAACGGCATCTCCGTACGGAAAGAATCCAATCAGAAATGGGTTATCGCGGATTTTTCGATAATTTGCTTGCGCTTGAATTACTGGGCAGGACCCAGAGCTAAACGTGTGTGATGGAGGTGATAAATTAACGGTGCATGAATGGAAGGTTTCAAGTTACTGATGAAAACTTGAAATGGAGATTGGGATTCGGGATTGGATGTCCGAGAAGGCAGAGTTTCAACAAACGAAATGCAGTTGCAATATCACATAACATGGGATTCGGACGACGATAACACAGTTATAATTACACAAGACTCACAGAAACCGAAGGTATTCCTATACCCAAATTGTTCATTTAAAGGAAAGTTATATTATAGTATATTAAAGAACGAATGTTATAATTGCCATTTTATTTTGTGAGAAGGAAGTTCGGATCACGACGCGCAGCGGAGTTATCCAACCCTTCGAACAAAATAATCGACAATTATGACATGAGTTCTTTATATCATCTTTTCTATTTTTCCTTTTTACCTCCCGCTACCCTTGGTAAGGGAGGTATAGGAATCGTGCTAAAAATCACATATCGAGATTTTAGTAAATGACCAGGTTTTAAGGTCCCTAGAATCCATTTTTAACATTTTCACGATGGTGTGTGTGTGTGTGTGTGTGTGTGTGTGTGTGTGTTTGTGTATGAATTTTGTCTTCGCTCTAACTCAAATACTATCATTCAGAAAATTCTGAAACCTTGTATTTCTACCTTATTCTAATACGAAAAGAAGCCATTAGATTTTGGTGTAAATCGGATAAACGGAAATGGCACTTTACTTGAAGCTCATAATGGTTTTTCTTCAAAAACACCATTATGTCATTATGAAAATTATAGATTATTGAATTTTGTACAGGTATACATTAATACTTTTTCTATATTTTTTTTACAGATAAATTTAAAAATCATTTTTCTTTCTTTAATCCCCAAGCCTAAGATAAACACTATTCCTTTGTTACACAGTTTATTTTTCAAATGAATGTAACTGACAGGTAAACGTTATTATCAAAAAACTAATCACTTCAAATTAATAATAGTGACATGTTAAATAATAAAGAAAGTCGAAATAAAACAATAGTTATATGTAATGGAACATAATATAGTTTGAAGCATTACTAAATACGTAGCTATGTACTTAAATTAATAAAAATTAAATAGCGGGAGGTTTTGTGTTGGCCACATCGGATTTTTTAAATGACAAATAGTAATATCAAAATTTAGAGAATTTTGTCAGTTGGCAGTATTATTATGACGTTTGATAATTCATTTTACAACTCTAACATTATTTTTGTAACACCAAACGATATTTTCTATTTCATGCTAAATTTACTACTTTATGTCTTCGCTTCTTCTTATCCTTAGTTTTCAATTCAAAATAATATAAAAATACAATTCTTAACAATCGTTTGTGTTCGTTTATTTGACAAGAATTGACATTTGATATTTTTGAAATTCTTAGCCACCAACTTCATAAAAGTAAATTGTATTAGTCTATTACATCACTCAAATGAGCTATTCACGAAGTCCTTTGAGTGCTGTAATAACTATTTCTAGCAGCATTGTTAAGATTTGGTAACTTTCTTCCAGATTAGGGATGAATATCATTGTTAGGGCAGGTACATTAAAATATTCGGTTATTAACCTATTATAAAGTGCATCTTCACTTTAACGCTTTAAATTAAAATTAAAGCTGTTTTCGTTTTCATAATATAACTTTGCATTTTAGCGAGCACTACTTTAAAATAAAATAAAGTATTAGAGTAATTAAAGTTTTGAAGTCAGCCTGATTACGAAAACGGACCTCATAACCATGAACGATCCAAATATTTAAATTCGAAGAAAGAATTTGAACCCAGAATCTTCCTATTGCTAGTATAATTAAATTTTTCTACGACCACCATGAAAAGTTGACATTTGTGCTCTATTTTGTCATCGTAAAGTTGATGGTTACTAAGGAACGAGCAAAAAAATACTTTACCGCGCGTCTCCGATAGCAACGCGCGGTAAAGTGCTCAATTTGCTCGCTTAGATAAATACATATTTTTGCTGAAATCTTAATTTATTAAAATAATACTTACGAAATCTAAAATATAGGTTAGGTTCATTTTTACACTAGAAACGTGATACAAACAATATACCTGAAGTTAGCTATATTACCAATTTAGTTAGGTTAGGTATTTAATTATATATAATAACTCTACTGGTGAATGTACATTGTATTACAACTTTAAATATTTAATAACACACATTTCATAATTAACAAACTTATTGGATTTAATTATTGGCGGATAATGTTAAAATTGAATGTGCACTTTTGGCAGTTTTGTATATTCATTCCAGAACTTGAAAACAGCTGACGAAGATAAATTAGATTCTGTGACTGTGACACTCACTATAGTTTTCAGTTCTTAACTGCTAGTGTTGATTTTAGTATGGAATAAATGGACCAAAGAGAAGACAATTTCATTAGATTTTTACAAAAAGTAAGCTAGTAAGACATTTTCACTGTAATTCTTGATTTTCTTAACTTACACCATTCAATGGAGAGGTTATAATTAATAATAAATTCAAGGAAGTATTTTGCGCCGTTTCAAATATATCTGAAGGAGTGCAGGAAAAATCACTATCTTTTACTGACAGAATTTTGTATTTATTTACTTGGATACTCACATCGTCATGGTTACACACAACACAAAACAGAAATTGGTTGAGGTTGAATTGAACTTACTAAATAGGTATTATTATTTTTTTCTATTTTGGTTAGTAAAGTCGTAGAAAAAATTATGTTCTGCATTTTGTTGTTTTATCAATTCCAATATCTTGAGAATATGGTAAATATGACAGAAGGAACACTAATGCCCGTATTCACCAACATCAAATAGATCTTCGAACAGCTTATTCATTGAATAAGAGAAAAATATCGCATCAAAATATGACAGCTAGAATAAATACATTCATTTATGTTATGGTATCGAATATCGATGCGATATTTTTCTTTTATTCAATGAATAAGCTATTCGAAGATTTATTTGATGTTGGTGAATACGGTCATAAGGGCCGCTTTTTCAATATCTGGTTAAAATGTTAAGTAAGAGTTAAATAAATAAAATTGAAACAAAATGACAGATTTATTATTGATGTCAACAAAACGATGCAATATTGTTTACTTAACTAGAACTTAAAATTTTAACCAGAGATTGAAAAACCAGCCGTAACAAACTTCAAAGAAACGTTTGGCAAAACTTCATGGCTAAAATACATCACCTACTAATCTGCAAGCGTTAAGAGTTACAACATTTAAAAATATTAATAGAAAACGTGGCATATAAAACTATCAGCACATTCTTTCACTTCCCATTCACGTTTGTTAAGTTTCTCCTATGTTGTTATCTGCAGGGGTTCGCATCGTTGACATTAACTTGATATTTAACACTAGTGATATTAAAATTTCACTTTCAGTTCATGTAAATTCCTTCATAAAATTATAAACCAGTTCTGGTTATGACGAGGCGTGGAGAAATGAGCACATCACCCTATTTATCAACTTTGTCTTTTGAATTTTAATTAGAATCTGTTAAGGGTAATAGATTTATGGAATCGCGTCAAGCATTAAGTTTTCACTGAGTGACATGCAAGATAATATAAATGATACACTAATTATCGGGAGATAAAAGGAAGACGGACAGTGGACAGATTACAGAGGACTGACAGTGGGAGATGCATCTAGATGCAGACTAATAGCTCATAATTACTTCGCATATGTAAGAACCATAGCAGCAGTTATCAAGCTGTTTATCAATGATGATTCATGAGGTATTTGTTTAGCTCTCAATAAATAAATAAATAAATAAATACTCGTATACCCTCACATGCTGGAATAACGTTTTGTTCATTTTTTCATCCTTATCCCAAAATATGATAGGGTATTATTATTATTTATGCACGGACGTATCATAATTTGACAATTATACACGAATTTTTTTGACATAAACGTCAATTTTTAGCCCGCGTTCCTCATTATAGCCCGCCGGGCTACAATGAAACGTCAAATCAAATTATAACCTACAATATAAACAATTTAAACAGGCAACATGAAAAGTTTTATTACAAATAGAAAATTTTTATATTTTGAGTGTCTGGTCGCAATCCCGGGGGAACCGGGTTCGATCCCGACAGACGCCAAATATTTGCAATTTTAAATGGCACAAAAGTGACCCCTGTGGTGCACTCTCCACACTAGCTATGAGTGCCCGTGAGGTGACGCCTAGTAAGAGCCCACACGGTAAAATATATCGTCTTCATTACCGATGTCTACATGTGTTGTAGATACTGGCACATGGAAACAGATGATATATTCAAAAAATTCTAATTGACAGATGTCAGTTGGAAGTGCAAAACCCAATATGGAAGATATAGAATAGTGAGACGCAGAGAAAGGCCAAAGAGAAGATGGAAGGACTGTATCGCAAAAGACTTCAGAAAGGAAGGACTTTGTGAAGAAGATGCGTTGGACAGGAATGAATGAAAGAGAAGAGGAAATAGCGACCCCTAATAAAATTGGGGATATCTGAAGAAGAAATGAAGGAAGTGTCTAGTGCATTTTACTTAGTGTATATTTATGTCATAATTTTATTGGATTTATAGAACCTTTTTGAATGAACTTTTAGTATAGAATTTGTAAAAAATAGTATGTATTCGTGTTCGATTTTACATGATATTATAAAGAATCTGTTCCAAGAACCTTTTGGTATGGGATTTGTACAAAATACATCGAATTGACGGAAGGTCTTGTGCTGGCCACACTAGATTTTTTAATATATTAAAATAATTTAACATTATAAAATTTATTAAAATATCTTTCAGAACTTATATTATTAATTGGAGAAATACTACCTTTTTTTAGTTTATGTTCTGTATTATTATTATTATTATTATTATTATTATAATTATTATTATTATTATTTGGGTTAAAATTAATAAATACAGAACATAAACTAAAAAAGGTAGTATTTTTCCAATTATAAAATTTATTTAAAACAATATTAACATTTATGTTAAAAGATACTTAGGTTACTTATTTTTACATAATGACTGCTGTCATCTGCGGCTGATGAAATCAGTTTGTGGTTACTAGCTTCGGAATTAAATTCAACGCTGCTTATGTTTGTAAGTGAATATGCTTTAAAGGAAGTTCCTAATTTTCACCTATTTTAATTTATTTTCTTTCTAATAATTCCCTTTAAATGTTGCACTCTTGTTGGACCAGCCGTTATAATCATTTTCAAATATATGACAAAATATTTCTGTTTTGAATGAAATATTCATTCCAGAAATAAACAAGAAAATACCACTGACAAGTACAATAGAAAATATAATACTGCAGCTTAAGATGCATTGAAACCTTCTTTATTATTTATATGGCACATTACTTACATAACATCCTATATATTTAAAAATTAACAACATATACGTGCTTATTTTGTATTCTACGCCAGTTACTATTAGCAAACATTAAATAAAATATTATTCTTTCGCAAATTGAATCTTAAGCATCACTTCTTAAATTGCCATGCTTATAATCAAGTATGACAAACGTGGCATTAATATGAAATTATAATCCTTATCCTCCGTTCGTTCATTGTCTATGAAATCGCTTGGTGTGCTCACGTATCGTTCATGTCATTGTAGTCACATCTCTTAAGAAGAGAGACAGGCATATATCTGTCTTATAAGGGAGACAAAGAAAGAATGTGGTAGGTTTCGGTAGTCTCACGTACTTGATCATACAATAAAAGATTGGAGGTATTTGTCTACCTGGCCATTACAAAGATACAATTTTTTGTTCAGGTGTTTATATTTCGATGGACAAAATAAATAAATATGTATGTTTCCCGTATCACACTTTCTATTTATAGCTTTGTAGATACAAAATTGTTTTTATAAAAATCAAAATTATACAAAACTAACCTATAGCAACTAACCTTGTTATAGAAGATCCATGATCAATAACGGCACACAAAATCTCTTTCTCAACATAGTCACAACACACACAATGTACAAATAATACAAACAATATTAATATCAACAACAATAAATCACAAACTATAAAAATGTTCACAGTTAGTTTGACAGGTTATAAAATATTATTAATAACAATAACTTACGTGCGTTATCGGCAATGGTCGGAACTCTTCGTACCGGGATAAATACATCATTATTTAAACATTTTATTGGCCACAAAATAACAGATATAGGATCCTTCAAGAATATTTAATTCCAAATTTAGTAAAATATATTCGTTCAAGTATTATGAGCGTTTATAATGGAAACAAGTTATTAACACTCATTGTACATGATGAACAATTCTTTCTTTTTCTTTTGATTAAGAAACATATTCCTAAAAATATTTTTGTCTGCTATTTGTACAATCTTAGATGTCTTGATAAAGACAGTCTCAAGTCTATTTAGAAAAAAAACTTCAAAATTTCTATCTATCTATCTATCTATGGAAAAAGCGGGAGGTCTTGTGATGGCCCAAATAAAGACTTCTATTTCTAAATATTCACTCAGTTGTTCAAATACTCTAAATATGCGTACATTTAGATAACATTGTCATTACAATCCAATAATATTACCAACAAATTTATATCTCTACCCATTTTTGAGTTATTGCCCCAAAAGTCAATATACCCCAAATTTAGGTAAAAACTTCAAAATTTTCAAAAATCTAATTTTCATGTATCTAGATACTTCTCAATGCGCTGATTCCAAATTTTGAAACCGCAGGTCGATATCTCTTTTCGTTCTCGAGATATTTAGATTCAAAGTTTTGCTCAAAACTGCCCATTTTTGGGTAACAACCCAAAAATGGGTCGAGATATGAATTTGGCGACAACACCGTTCGATTCTACGGGCAAAATTACATAAGTGTACCAATTTTCATAATTTTTGAACACCGCATACAATCTCTAAAGCAAAATAACTGAAAATGACAAAAAATCGTAAAAATCTTAAGGGGTACCCCTTACGATTTTTCCAGATTTTGGCGATTTTCGGGGGTTTTCAAACTTTTATTCATAAAAAATGAACCTGTTGGACAAAAATTATAAAAATTGGTACACTTATGTAATTTTGTCCGCTGAATCGAATGGTCGTGTCACCAAATTCATATCTCGACCCATTTTTGGGTTATTACCCAAAAATGGGCAGTTTTGAGCAAAACTTTGAATCTAAATATCTCGAGAATGAAAAGAGATATCGACCTGCAGTTTCAAAATTTGGAATCAGCGCATTCAGAAGTATATAAATACATAAAAATTAGATTTTTGAAAATTTTGTAGTTTTTATCTAAATATGGGGTATATTGACTTTTGGGGCAATAACTCAAAAATGGGTAGAGATATAAATTTGTTGGTAATATTATTTGATTGTAAAGACAATGTTACGTAAGTATAAACATATTTGAACAACTGAGTGAATTTTTAGAAATAAAAGTCTTTAAATAAAATCTTTTGTGGCCATCACAAGACCTCTATGAAATATAATGTATCTATAATTATAAATATTTAATTAATAATAAAATAAATATTAAATGTACTTCCCAGAAAAAGTCTTCAGTCATGTCTCTGACTTTTTGACACTCACATTTATCTGTCAATTACACATACAAAACACACACAGACTGAAATCATCGTAAAAATGTTATAATCGGATTATAGGGACCTTAATACGTTCTTATCCATTAAAATCTGGATATGCGATTTTTAGCATGATTCCAATACCTCTCTTCGCGAGAGGTAAAAACTGTTAGAAATGTCAACATTTTTTAACTTGTTGAATATTTATCTCGCAGCTCTCGCATTTATATCTAAGAAAAACTTCTTTTTTTTCGTCTAATGCTACTCGAGTGTAACTAACCAGATGATTGTGAGATGCTGAGGTGTTTTCTTCACCAGTTTTTAAGCTCTCTTCATGGTTTTTATATTGAGAGTTTGAGCTGGAGTTATTTCAAACAACATTTACGAAATTGTTGATTTAGGAGGATTAGAACTTGACGAAATATAACCAGAACGAATTTTTATCACCAAAATATTAATGATGAAGAAGAAAAAAGTTAGAAGTCCTACATCACATTTAATTTGATGGAGATAATTTTGTTCTGTTTACAAATATTGTGAAATCTGAAAGACTACCTGAATTATAATATATTCTCAGTTATTTATTTTATATTATTTGAAAATACGAGGCTTTAGATATAATTAAAGCAAAATTTCTATCTTCCCTTTCCCGTCTGACGGATTGTAATTAGTAAAGCTTGTAAAAGTGAAAAATGCCTGGTCGAAGTCATTGGCCAGAGTGTCTAAGCTAACCGTGTGATCGAAATGCAGTCAAGCGTTACACTTTCGATTATTCCAGGGTATCTTTCTTGTGTTTTTGTTAGAAATCGTGTTAACGGGCTACGTTCCACATCTCAAAGCTTAGAATTCTCACCACGGCTAACGCTTACATTCACAAAGAAACAGGAAGGAGATACTAAGAATTACAAGAGTCTTCTGAACTAATTAAATCATTTTCTACGTAAATGAAGGATGAAATAGTAATAATTAATGAAGGAACTTCAATATAACATTTTTACCTTCTACTCATGGATTGACGAATACGGTCAAAAATTCCGAGTTTATTGCGAATTGTATTGCAGCTATTTATAATTCTTTGACCTAAGTCATCGATGTTATTGACTGGTGCTGAATAAACTAAACTTTTCAGATAACCCCAAAAATAAAAATCCAGAGGATTTAAATCAGGTAACCTCGGAGGCCAATAATAACAATAATTATAACAAATAAGGAAAAGCAAAAAACTATCTTCAATTGTTTTCCATTGTAAACGGCCGCTATGATTTTATTGTAATGTTAAATATGTATATGACAGAAATAAAATATTAAAATCGCTATAGCTCTGAAACTAGCCATTTCCGGATATATGTTTATAGGAACTTTGTTTATTGTTTTGAGATGTATTATCCACCTTTAAATCCGTGTCCTCTATTTTTTGAACATCCTGTATACTGAATATACCTATACACCCTTGAATTCTGAGCCGGTTATGTTATCCACGTTGATGTACTAGAGATCTCGAATAGGGCACCTGCATGTGACGTTTCAACATGGCGGCCACCAGCTGATCTTGGACAACCAAACCTTCAGTTTGCATTGTGTCTTACGGAGAAATATCGTGCCGTAAGCTTTTATTGTGTTTTTACGGCACTTATTGTTTTATTTGGGAAAAACTGATTAGAGTGTGTAAAAGTGAGTATAAGAGGAGTGTTTTCCGTAAAAAATAAGTCAGGACATTCTTATTATTTAATGAGTTCCAGGTTATTAAATTAAACTAACCCAATCCTATTTTTTTGTGTATACTTTTATTGCATATAAAATAATTTAAACATAATCGGATAGGAACATATTGTATGAATGTTTAAATATATGTAATTTTCTTTAATAATATATATAAAAAACATGAAAAAATATATTTTAAATGACAGAATTACAAATTTTGAATGAAGTTTTTTTTAGTAACAGAAAAAATATATATATTTGTGTCTGTTTCTCACAAAAGTTTAAAAATTAGATAGGTAATCAATTATTGATTTTTAAAAGGCATTTATAATCCTCGTCAAAAAAATGTCAATGTATAAGGATCCACAGTATGTATCCACTTAAATTTATCGATTTAACGTACTTTGGTTTCCAAAGATAAATTTTTAACATATAAAGTCAATAAGCTCATTTATATACAATAAAAATACACAATACGACAATAAGAAAAATGAACTCGAAGATAAATATATATTTCTCAAATTTAATTTTCTTTATAAATTAAAAAAAAATTTAATAATTCAATTTATTTTAATTTCAATATTCATGTTTTCATTTAAATATACACATAAAAAAAAACTTATACAAACTCAAATGAATATAATACAACCTGATGCTACAAGCTACTTATTTCAATTTAATATTTTTTAAAAGATATTTATAAATAGGACTGCTTTGTTTTACTAGTAAATAATTCATACTCTTATTTTTAATTATGGCTAATTACATTTTAAAATAGCATGTATAAATTTAGGAAAAACTGAATTTCTTGTACAGAAAACACAGTCGCTGCATAAGACGCAATGTTAAACTGAAGCTTGGTTGCCCGAGATCAGCTGATCATTCGCCATGTTGTGACGTAGGTGCAGGTGCCCTATTCGTCTCAATCTCCACAATCATCCTCAACTAGTAGGAATCACTTACTGCCCTTAATAATTAATAAATATTTTACTAAATTGTAAATTCCATTTCGTCTAATGGTCACGGTTAACAGCTTTTGCCAAAGCTGTCCGAAATACCTGTGTCGATCATTTCGGAAATTCCGTTAAGTTGCTATTATTTTTTTTACCCCAATTCGTGAAGAATTTTTCCTATTATTTTTCATTTAAGTGTAGATAATTCATTGCTATGCTTGTTAACATACCTAGATTCCCAGAACGTGTGCAATAGACACGTGAAAATTGATTTTAATGCTTCGTCTGATCTATAATTATATTTCTAATTCTATTTTATAGTTTTATTCTTGAAAAATTCTTGTAAACTTGTTTACTTGTTCGACATTGTTGTAGATTTATATCTGGCACTATTAATTTATTGCAATGCTAAACTATTAATCATAAGTATTTCAATTTATCTATTTCATATTGTCAAACACAAGGTTGATCAGATACACAGAAAAATGTGTCACTTATTTTCTAGATATTTGTCCTTAGTTTTATCAGCAGTGGGATTTTGTATATCAATTCGAGACATATGAAAATCCCGGGTTCAAATCTCAGTGACGGGCATGATTTTTTCACAAAATCTTTGATTTATTGTTAATGTATTGTACTTTGAAACAAATAATAATTAACTATAATCAGCGATAACCCTCATAGTAAAATAATTACTTCCGTCAAAATGCCCTCAATCAAATGTTTCTAAATAATTTACAACATGAGAAATTTATTCTTCTTTGTTGACATTTATTCAGTATTCAGTTAATAAAATTTACTATTTTCCACTAAATTAACACTACCTTTCTTTTTTATAAACTTTATCCATACAAGTTTACGGCTTATGTCAAGCAGTAATAATTTGCTCATTTGCAGTAATCTGATTGTATTGCACAACATAAAATCATGACTCACAACTGATGAGTTGATAGAGACCATTGAAACACTTTATAAATTTATATAAAATTATTAAATCCAACGAGAAACATTAAATATAATTTGTAAAGACATGAAGTACCATTCACAATGTCTTAAGAAATAATGTTGCGTTAGTTTTATTATTATTGATATACATCACAATGTGTGGAAAGTTGCATACGCAATAGACGATGTAATACATGTTTTATGGGTAAAAATATTTCAATTTACGATCAAATAATTTATGAACAAAATGTTTTGCAATTATTATTAGTGTGAGATAAATGCATTAGTGAGAAAAATAATGTTACTTCGGTATGACACACAAAAAATTGACATTTCGAAACGGTATTAAAAATATATTATCCTTGCTTGTTAATAGAAAGGCGGGGAGCAACAAGAAGGAGAGCAGGAAAATATGAGGAACGAGTAAGAAATAATCAAAACTCAATGAGGGATTCCACCATTTTTTTTTTTATAATTTCATTTAAAATATTAGGAAAACTAATACTATTGATGAAAATCCGGTGAAAAAATCCTATTAATAAGCGAGGTATGGTCTCCTGAATTTTGAAAAGATTGACGTGACGTCACGCTTATGTGTTTTTTTCTCAAACTGTTTTCATCATGGACCTAAATGTTCTTGAAATATATGGTATTTTAAGTTATATTTACATAAAATAAATGAATATTATAACACTGTATAAGTCTGCATACTTTATAATTACAGGTGTATTTAAATATGGGGTCACGTGGCCGCGTGCCTGAGTGTCTGGTCGTGAACCCGGGGGACCTGGGTTCGATCCCGACAGACGCCAAATATTTCCAATTTTAAATGGTACAAAAGTGACCCCTGTGGTGCACTCTCCACACCAGCTAAGAGTGACGCCTGGTAAGCGCCCACACGGTAAAATATATCATCATTACCGATGTCTACATGTGTTGTAGATACTGGCACACCCAGTAATGGGTAATATGCCGTGATATATTTATTTTATTTTATTTGTGTATTTCAGGGCATCGAACCCGCCAAAAACTGGGTATGGTTTAGGTTCAGGTTAATTTATTTTTGGAAAGATGGGTTCGGGTGCGGTTCTGGTTCAAGCATTAATAAAATTTGCGGTTTTGTTCGCGGTTCAGGTTCGAAATAATGTAAAATGAGAGCCGGAATTTATGCAAAACGCAACAAGAAACGAACACAATTTTCACGAAAAGTCAGCCCAGACAGCAACGCAGACGCCGAAGACGTCGATTATCGGCTGTATTTACTTTTCGAACTAAAAATTAACCTGAACCGCAGTTGAACCCCGAACCTGAATTTTAATACTCGGTTCGGTTTCGATTCAGGTTCAATTAAAAATATATCTGAGGTTCTGTTCTTAGTTTGGGTTCCCTAAAATGTTACGGTTTGCTTCCGGTTTTGGTTTGGTTCAGGTTCGGGTTCGATGCCCTGGTGTATTTAAATTATTAAGTTTAATGCAAGAAATTTATGTTAAAATAAAAACTGTTTGAAAACTGCCGTACAGGAATGTTAGCCCCTTCTTTCGAATTTGAATTTCTCAACTTCCATTGGCAGTAACCCCCACATTCTAACACGCTATTTGTTACGCATGTATAGGCGGTCTTTCGGCCGCCAATCAAAATATTATGTATTGATTTCATATTCGTGTCGAAGCGCTATAACAAAAAACCCCTTATTTCCGAAATATCTCAATTATACCATTTCATTTTTTTATTAATATTCGTTACAGTAAAATTTTTGAAAGAACTCCGATCAAGGCCATCTATAAATTGTATCTATGAATTAAGATTTTGTGCTGTCAAATTTAGTAGAGTCTTTTACTTAGTTTTTATGAGGGTACATAATATCTTGTATACCTCTTAAAAGCTATGTAAACGACACTACTAAATTTGACAGTATAAAATCTTAATTCATAGATGCAATTCGTAGATGTCCTTGATCGGACTTCTTTCAAAAATTTTACTGTATTCAGCATATACCTACATTCGTATTTTTTACTATTTTCCTTTAATTCGATTGAGCTGGAATCCCCTATTCTGCAAGAATGCTGGCGGGTAATAAGACAAGAAGAGGAGGGGGGTTAATTTAAGCTAATATGATCTTTTACCACAAATTCAATTTTGAGAGTAGGGGTATCAGGGACATTAAGTTTACAGTCCCAAAACACAGTCCACTAAATGAATTTCCAGAAATTCTTTCGACATTACCATAATTGTAGCTGATGGCAAGTTAAATAGATATGGTTAAACCACAACTAGGTATTCTTTATTCAAATCATAACAAAAAGCATTAAGGAAGTTTAACATTCGTTAGGCCTTTAGGGTAATATATTTCTAAGAGATTCCAGGGACTCTTTACGGACAGCTGTTGAAAGAAAAGTTTACTAATATGTTTTACGCTACGAAACCGCAAAGTAGAATGGTAGAAAACGTTAATTACAGTGACAAATTTGACAAAAGGTTTTGGATTTATTTATTGTTGTTGACTACACATTGTTAAACGGTACAGAATGTAAACAAAATATTATTCTTTATCTACGGATGTTTGACAGTTTTTTCTTATACAGAGTGTTAAACTAAAAAGCGAACCATACGCGTTTAACATGGGAATCAGTTTTTCTTTGCGTAAAACTTTCCCGACAGACGCCAAATATTTCCAATTTTAAATGGCACAAAAGTGAACCCTGTGGTGCATTCTCCACACCAGCTATGAGTGCCCGTGAGGTGACGCCTGGTAAGCGCCCACACGGTAAAATATATCGTCATCATTACCGATATCTACATGTGTTGTAGATACTGGCACACCCAGAAATGGGTAATATGCCGTGATGATATATTTATTTTATTTATTTATTTATTTAAAACTTTCCATTTAATTTACGGAAAAAAAAAGTTCCAATGTTATAATAGATATTCACACACCAGGAGAGCTAAGGTAATGTTTATCCATGAGAAGAAATTTTAGCTCACAAACTCGTAAGGGCGAGTCAGTTAATTTCTTCGAGTGAATAAACATTCTTAGCTCACGTGGTATTCAATTTTGACGAAATAATAATAAAAACCATTACAATATTTAATTTTGACAAAATAAAAAACTGATCAGTTAGTAGGTTGAACATGAAAATCGTCGCTGATAGACGTCAAATGCTTTATTGTTTGTTATTTGTGTCGTGAAAAATAATGAAAATGGCATATATCTGATAAATACTGTGGAGAGTGTTATTTTCGTGCTTGATGTTATTTTAAATGTATTATTTGTTGCAGAGTGAGTTAAAATTTTTTAATTCACTTGTGAATAAAATGTTATTTATAATTGTTGCCATGAAGTTAATAATGACACTTTGAAACGTCAAAATTGAATAAATAATATTTATTTGCAGTGATAGATATACAACCCCATGGGGTCCCGTGGCCGCGTGCCTGAGTGTCTGGTCGTGAACCTGGGGAACCGGGTTCGATCCCGACCGACGCCAAATATTTCGAATTTTAAATGGCACAAAAGTGACCCCTGTGGTGCACTCTCCACGCCAGCAATAAGTGCCCGTGAGGTGACGCCTGCGATAATGCAGATTGTGGTATACTCAGAAATGAGTAATATGCCGTGATGATATATTTATTTATTTATTTATAGATATACAACAAACAATATTTAATTTTATGTCATATATTTCTAATGTATTGTTGTTTCCTTTCAAAAATTTCGTTGCGGAAATAGACCCTGAAAAGTTCGTTTCTTCTTGGAAATATTGTGATAATTATCTGTATAATGTAATTTATTTCGAATGATGTTTATTTATTGCTGTGTATTGTAGGAAAATGAAACAAGAACTCCGAGTAATTGTTCCATGTAGCACAATGTTATCTATAATTAAATATGACGCCTGCTATTGCCTCCTGATCTGATTCCACAAATTCCAGACCGCTCTCACCAACCAACTATAACGATACATGATTTGGCAAATTGTTTCCACGTTTTTTATTAGGGAATTAAATTAATATTATAGGTACACAAAAAGATAGACCACAATACAATGGGTGATAAAGAATAAACAATTATTATATGCCGAAAAAAGATATGTAATAATGGTTTTGAATAGGACCATGTAACAGTAATAAAAATTTTATCAGATTGTGACAAAAATTAAATAATACTGCTCACGGGTTGTGTTAGATATTTATTTACTTCTAACAAAGCCGTTTATGTTTGACTGACAGCAATTTTTGATTTCAAATAAAATTTAGTCTGCACTTCGGCATTGAAGTTCTTTTTTATCAGTCAAATTCTACATTCGTAATAAAAAGTAGAACTTGGGTACTTAATAATTATTAAATAAAAATTTATAACCTTTTATGGGGTCCCGTGGCCGCGTGCCTGAGTGTCTGGTAGCGAACCTGGGGGAACCGGGTTCGATCTCGACAGACGCCAAATATTTCCAATTTTAAATGGCACAAAACTGACCCCTGTGGTGCACTCTCCACACCAGCTATGAGTGCCCGTGGGGTGATGCCTGGTAAGCGCCCACACAATAAAATATACAGAGAATTTATTTTAAAATGCAACATTATAGTTCATCACTTCCATGGTTACTCACTATTGTCAAAAAATGACAGCAATGTAATATTTGTCCATTTTAAAATACAACATTATAAACAGTACAGCACAGGAGATACCTCCAAAACACATCACAAATAGTGTCAATTCTTATTACGACCGACTAGAATATCGCCTCAGAGTGATATATTTATTACATGAAAGCTATGAATTTTTGTAAGCTAAAGTTTTTTAAGATGTACAACATTCATGTTTTGATTCTTTGTTAATCGTATGTAGGCTAGTTGCATTTTAAAATAGACAAATATTACATTGCTGTCATTTTTTGACAATAGTAAGTAACCATGGAAATGATTCGCCATATGTTGCATGTTAAAATAAATTCCCTGTATCGTCATCGTTACCGATGTGTACATATGTTGTAGATACTGGCACATCCAGAAATGGGTAATATGCCGTGATGATATATTTATTTATTTAATAGTCGGCTATGATTTGGCCAAATATATCACTTTTCAATATTAATAACTATTTTACTATATGCTTTACAAAATTATATTTTAAGAGGGCACCCCTTTAAAATAATTTGAGAACAGAGAACAACAATCTTTTTAATATTCCTGAACTTAATGTAAAAATTCCTCCCGAAACAAATGAAAAAAAATCAATGTTTCTATTTACGGTTACGACACAATTTTTTAAAAGCCGCGACATGTTTATGATAATTGAATGAGAAAAAACGTTGGGAGCGAATCGTGTAAAAAATATCGGGATGAACGTAACCATTATTAGTTACGACAGCTATGGAGAGCGCCGCATGCAAATGGAAAGAAGAAATACGAAGCAGGCGAGCTACAATATAAAATTACATTATGCTGAATACTTGAACGCTTCCATAAACCAAAAATATACACCAGACTATTACAGGCAAAAATACTAGCGATGGTGACTTCTGTAAGATACCCAACCAAGTTTTCAAACTCTTGTACTCTTTCGCTTGTTGGTAGAACTCTCTGGACGACTGCATTTAATTAAAATATATCATAAAAACTTTGCCAGTAACTTAACAACTCGTAATCGTTGCTTAATGCGGTTTATTTGTCTCAATACTACCACAATGTAATAATAATATATTTACAAATGTCACCGCAGATACAGAAAAATTTATTTTATTCACAATCATTATAGTAATATACCGATTCCTAACCTTTTGGAGGTTAGGAAATACGTCATTCCTAACTTTAGTGACAATCTCTTGGGTTGGAAATAATAGAATTCACTTCCATCTCTTGTGTTGGAAATGTTTATGTAGAAGTTGCCTAGCAACATTGCCATAGATCATTATAATTAAGTAGGTTCAACAAATTTTTAAGAGAGTTGTTAAAAATATTAATAACTCATTGATTTATTTTGAAAATTATTTATTTAAAATGAAAATGTGAATAAAGTAGTATACATAACCTCTCCCACTATAACTATTTCAAAAATTCAGAGCCCTGGATTTTTACGATGATTTTTTTTTATACTGTGCCAAAAGATAATCCTAATCTAAACTAGAATATTATCCTTTAAATGTCGGTCGAGCTAATATCACACGCCATTTGGCCAAAAGTTTTTTAAATCAATATTTAACGAACGAATATGTAGAAATAGGCTCGTATGTTAGGGAACTCAAATATACGTAAATAAATAAATAAATATATCATCACGGCATATTACCCATTTCTGGGTGTGCCAGTATCTACAACACATGTAGACATCGGTAATGATGCCGATATATTTTACCGTGTGGGCGCTCACCAGGCGTCATCTCACGGGCACTCATAGCTGTGTGGAGAGTGCACCACAGGGGTCACTTTTGTGCCATTTAAAATTGGAAATATTTGGCGTCTGTCGGGATCGAACCCGGTTCCCCTAGGTTCGCGACCAGACACTCAGGCACGCGACCACGGGACCCCAAATATACGTCAATTTTATATAAAATTTTTCAGCTATACAAACTGATGTAAAATACTTTATTCACAATCATTATAGTAATATACCGATTCCTAACCTTTTGGAGGTTGGACAATACGGCATTTCTAAGTTTAATGACAATCTCTTGGATTGGAAATAACAGATTTTACTTCAAATCTTTTGGGTTGGAAATGTTTATATAGAGGTTGCTTAGCAACATTATTATAAAAAAAACCTTACAATAAAGTAGGCTAAAACAAATTTTAAGAGAGCTGTCAAAAATATTAACAAAATTAAAGGTTATAACTCATTGATTCATTTTGAAAATTATTGATTTAAAATAAGGATGATTGTGAATAAAATAGTGGCAGCTTCATCACAGCCCCGTGCTTTAACTCACCTCGAAGCTTCGCCTCTCGGTCATATACGTGAACCCTCGGCTGTAATGAAACATCTCCCACCTCGGATGTAATATATACTAATTATTAGCAATACAAACTGATGTAAAATGCTTATCTCTCCAGGATATATTTTCCTGTTATAAAGTCTTTTTCTAAATCAATAAGGAATCGTGTTTACTAAGTATTTAATATGAACATATAGTAATGTATATTGAGCGTTATCGATGGCAATACAGTTGCATAAAACCCCGAGCAATGTAGTAGTCTCTCTGCATGTAACATCGTTGTCAGAACCATTTAGATCGTTTACTCGCCTCCTGTAGTTTTCATTGCTTCTTTCTTGTTCATCCACGAAGACATCCGTTCATTAAAATGTCTCTTCATTATACACAAAACCTTTTTCCAAAATACCTATTCAACTACGAGCATGTTATAAAATAACATATAGTATATAGTTCAATTAACATATTTTCTACCTAGGCGAGTGCAGGGCAATAACTTTATTATAAACTTTTCTAAATTACTGTTTCAATAAAGATATTTCAAATTTATTACCTTTGTAAGTCAAAATTCTGTTTAGAAATAATTATCATTTTCCTATCTGTCTCTAGAGTGTCGACAATTAAACCTAGAAGTTATTGCCAGCCTACGTGCAGGGCTGATAGTTTATTATGGATGCCATATGCACCGTGCACCTCCTAAGATATTCTCGAAGATGATAACATTTTTAGTTTTTTAGTCGTCTGAACTCTTATAAAGTAAGCATGTAAAGTCTTTTTTGTCCTAAAGACATGTAGCACTCAGAGTTACAATTGGCAAAATGTTTTATTTCTGTAATAATTTTGACATCATCAAAACTTAAACAAACTAATTAATGGTCGGTTGCACCAACAAAACTAGAATTTTAACGTTCCTAAAATAGACAATATTGCATCAAATTAAAATAAATTATTCTATTCATTGTTTTCAAAATTTAGATTTATATTTTTTACCTCCCGCTACGCTAGGTAAGGAAGGTATAGGGATCGTGCTAAAAATAGTAGAGATTTTAGTGAATAAGCACGTGTTGATGTTCCCAAAATCCGATTTTAACATTTTACAATGATGACTGTGGGTATGTATACGTGTGTGTAACTCTTCAAATTTAGTATTTAAAACTCATATATGTATAATTTGAAACAACATATTAGATTTTGACCATATATGATAAATCAGATTTAGTACTTCATTTGGAGCTCTAACAGATTTTTGAAGAAAAACAATAAAACAATCCAAAATTTCGTATTACAGACTTTTATTGGACAACAAATTAGATTTTATTTACAAACGATCAACCGGAAGTGATACTTCACTTAAAGCACAGAACCGTCTTGCAGATACATTCCAGCTTTATTTTATGAGCTTCGCGTCGGGGCTTAAAATTGTCGTGCTTTAAAGGCTACCTTATACCCTAGTATTATTTTATATTATTGTGTATAAATTTTGTTTCTTTAACTTTGCAACACTACCCTATTAAAAGAAGAAGTTTAGAATCAAAATAATATACAACGCATAAATTCAGTTTCGTACATTACGATTCAATTTTACATAATTGTAAAGTAAAATTAAACACTTGATGTCTTGTATTTACCCTATAGCAAGATGAGCATGGTGAAATAACAAGTAATAACTTTAATATAAACTCTTCTAAATTATAGTTTCAATATCAACATTTTAATTCTGTTATCTTTGGAAGTCAAAATTCTGTTTAGAAATAATAATCATTCTTTCATATCTCTGTTTAGTCTAGATGTCAACCGCGTAGACATTTATTGTTTTGACAATTAACTGTATAAGTTATTGGCTAGACTACGTGAAGTCTTGTTATTTTGCTATGGATGCTACACCCTCGCACCCTTCTTTAGATATACGTCTGAAGAGATAACCCTTTGTTCTAAGGCAGTCGAGATTAAGGACTCAGAGAGTTGAGACATGTAGTCCGTGTTTAGTTTTTGGGCGTTTTCCGCCAGTACTATTACAATGTAACTGTAAGAGTATAGTTTTGTGTTAGTAGTTTAGTGTAATTAATAATAATGATTTAGTATTAATGTAATTATGTAAATAAAAGTTAGTTAAAGTTAAAGTAGTTTAAATATTGTGTGTGTCATCCATTTAAGATGTGTTCATCATCTATCATCAAGTGTTTAGTGATAGTGTGAGCGTAAGGGTGTTCCGTCTCAGTAAAGTGGTGGACAAACCAGCAAACGTCCACCAGTTAGAAGAAATAGTGTCATCGTTGGGGGTTAGAAAAGAAAGTAAGAACAAAGAATCACCTGAACCACCCCCCCCCCCCCTGTTACAACCCTATACGTTCTGCATTCTGAAATAGTACCTCCCATAAGATTACCAACACAGAATTAACATAATGTTATTGTTCAAAACTGAAAAATTCTGCTTTTTATGAACGTCAAAACCATCTATTATAATATTATTCGTATTATCTAAGTATGAATTAAGACATCCCTCTTATTGTGAAGTCTTTTTGCAGAATGCGTTTAGTTCCGAAAGACCGTCAATTTACCAATTGTATACAACGAAACACACTCATTTCTCACAACCTTTAATTATAAAATGATAGTTTCCCTACAAAAGTTTGCACATGTCATTTCATTTGTCACCAATTGCATAGCGCATCGTGAGAACGAATAATTCGCTCCGATGAGCCGGGTAGCATACGGATAGCTCCTAGAAATGAGTATAATTTTCCTGGAATATCACAATCGAACGCTTTGTCAATTTGTCATGCCAGTAACCACTTCCTGCAAGTGTGTCTAATTAATTGTAATTAAATTACGTAGATATATTTCTGTACATACATATGCGATTGTAAGCAGACGTGAACATTGAAATCCTGCGTGTAGCAATTCATCATGCGGTCAACATACGAGAAACAAGAAACAAGAAATTGAAATTGCGAGAAAACTGTCACCTTACACATTTCTGATTCTTCACAATAGCTAGACCGCCAGTTTGGAACATATGTTGCTCTAAGTTTTATATATCGACATTTACAGTTCTTATGCTCAGTTGAACCAACCAGGCTTAACTTTTAAGCAACCATTAAACAAAAAATCTGATGTGGCCAGCACATGACCTCCCGGCAATTCCATGTTTAAAATAGCAGTGAGCAGATATGCATTCGGACCGAGCCGGACCGGGCTTTGAGGTTTCCCGAAAATAAAAATTGCCGGCCCGACTCGAAGATCGACTCGACAAAAAATTAGACGACTTATAGCACAATATTTGTAATATTTTACTAGGAAACTTTACTAAGATCACAACATATGCCAAGGGCACTCATTGTTGGCATGGAGAGTGCATGACCAAGATAAAACGATATATTTTTTCTTCTCGAGAAGTAATGGATTCATGCTAAAAATCGCATTTCGTGATTTTAGGGAAGAAGCATCGTTATAAGGACCATAGAATTATTGCGATAATTTTTTAAAATTACGAGACATGTCACACAAACTTTCAATTGCCTCTAGTTTTCGAACGAATTAATATTTAAACATTTTTTTTGTTCATTAATAATCATACAAGATTTAATTTCTAAAAATTCACTCAGTTGTTCAAATGCTCTAAATATGCGTACACTTACGTAACATTGTCTTTACAATCAAATAATATTACTAGCAAGTTTATATCTCTATTCATTCTTGAATTAATGTCCCAAAAATCAATATACCCCATATTCAGATAAAAACTTCAAAATTTTCAAAAATCTAATTTTTATGTATCTAGATACTTCTCAATGCGCTGATTCCAAATTTTGAAACCGCAGGTCGATATCTCTTTTCATTCTCAAGATATTTAGATTCAAAGTTTTGCTCAAAACTACCCATTTTTGGGTAATAACCTAAAAATGGGTCGAGATATGAATTTGGTGACACGACCATTTGATTCTGCGGGTAAAATTACATAAGTGTACCAATTTTCATAATTTTTGTCCAAGCCGTTCATTTTTTATGAATAAAAGTTTGAAAACCTCCGAAAATGGCCAAAATCTGAAAAAATCGTAAGGGGTACCCCTTAAGATTTTTGCGATTTTTGGCCATTTTCAGTTAATTTGCTTTAGAGATTGTATGCGGTGTTGAAAAATTATGAAAATTGGTGTACTTATATAATTTTGTCCGTAGAATCGAATGGTGTTGTCGTCAAATTCTTATCTCGACCCATTTTTGGGTTACTACCCAAAAATGGGCAGTTTTATGCAAAACTTTAAATCTAAATATCTTGAGAACTAAAAGAGATATCGCCCTGCGGTTTCAAAATTTGGAATCAGCGCATAAAAAAGTATCTAGATACATACAAATTAGATTTTTGAAAATTTTGAAGTTTTTATCTAAATATGCGGCATATTGACTTTTGGGGCAATAATTCATAAATGTGTAGAGATATAAACTTTAATAAAATTATTTGTTTGTAAAGACAATGTTCCGTAAGTGTAAGCATTTTTAGACTATTTAAACACCTGAGTTAGATTTTTGAAAATTTTAAAGTTTTTATCTGAATATGGGGTATATTGACTTTTGAAGAAAATCAAATTTGTGTCTTTGCTTGTGAGGCAGCCCCTTATATCTCGGCGATGAGGAATCAGTGTGTGCCCCTGATTGGTGTGATGCAGTTTGGTGCATCGAACCCGGTGCGGTGTTAAGTGGAACGCAGCGGGACGCGGCCCAAGTTCGGGCCTCCCGCGGCGTCGCCTCGCAGCGCCCATAACTCAACCAGGACGCCACCAATTATATTCCTATTATCATACAAACAAGTGTCGGCCAAGCGTTTGACATCTCCCAGTCCAAGACCACCATTTATCACACTCATTACCACACCTGCAAAATTCCCATTAACATTCCCTGCAATACGGATCAGGGACCACTACACTCAATGACAATTCCCTAACTAGGAGCAATCTCTAAAGGTTGTGGATATTGGGATTCTATCTATTCCGTTCTCATAAGAATCTAATACTTGTTGCAGGGTTGTATAATACGTATTCTCCGTAACTTAGTAGGCTTTTGTAACAAAGTGAGAATAGTGCAATAACAAGTAATGAACTTTAATATAAACTCTTCTAAATTATTGTTTCAATATCAACATTTTAATTCTGTTATCTTTGTAAGTCAAAATTCTGTTTAGAAATAATAATCATTTTTCCTATATCTCTGTTTAGTCTACATGTCAACCGCGTAGACATTTATTGTTTTGACAATTATCTACATAAGTTATTGCCTAGACTACGTGAAATCTTGTTATTTTGTTATGGATGCTACACCCTCGACCCTTCATCAGATATGCCTGTTGAAGAGATAACCCTTTGTTTTAAGACAGTCGAGATAAAAGTCTCAGAGAGGACAGACATGTAGTCCGTGTTTAGTTTTTGGGCGTTTTCCGCCAGTGCTCATAATTAGATTAGAATGTAACTGTAAGAGTATAGTTTTGTGTTAGTAGTTTAATGTAATTAATAATAATGTTTTAGTATTAATATAATTATGCAAATAAAGTTAAAGTTTAGTAGCGTCAAAAATATTGTGTGTGCCATCCATCCAAAATATGTTCATAACTCTATCATCATGTGTAAGTGTTTAGTGATAGTGTGAGTGTAAGAGCGTGTTCCTCCTCAATAAAGCAGTAGTCATTCGGTGAAGTGTCTACCAGTTAGATAAAGTCACCGTTCGGCAAAGAGAAAAAGTGTCATCGTTGGGTAAGAGAACAAAGAGTAAACAGTAGCCTCAAAGACTCCCCCCCCCCCCCTGTTATACTTTGAAATATTGTCTTAAAACAACAGCAATTGTTTATTGTTTATTTGTCAAATAAAGTGCCAAATTTGATTATTCTATAATCGCCGTCAAATAAATATGGACTAATGCTCAATTTTATTCATTCTCCCCACCCTGTCCCTTGCCCTGCGGTGTTGCCGCTTCTTCACAACTTTTCAACATGACCAAAGGAACTGGTGACAGTCTAGAAATCTCTAGTCCATATTTATTTGACGGCAAATATAGTGTTAATAATATACAAGTCTTCATAAGAAATCAGCAAGATGGATACCCTGAACGTTGACGTCCGAACATAAACGAGAGATAGTCACCTCCTCGGAAGCCATTTTGGCGTTGTTTAACCAAAATCCAAACAGCTTTTTGGCTCGCTTTGTTACAGTGGATGAAACATAGATTTACCACTTCGATCACAAGTCGAAATTTCAAAGTATGCGAGGATCTTCTCCACCCACCAAAATTTGGGGTCCAGTTAGATTATGGCTACTGCACTTTGAGATGCTGATTGAATTTTAATGATTGATTATCCGGAATGTGGTTACACAATCACTGGTCAGTATTGCAGAACATTAATTGCTAAAATTCGTGGTTGCATTGCAGAAAATATAAAAGGAAACTTTTCATTTGGTATTCTATCTGATCAGGACCACGATCAAGTTCGTAACTATTCGTAACTATTAAGGTGGTTCAACTTATTTGGAAATATAAAATTTCGAAGCTTTCTCGTGGAAATATTCGTATGTATGTATATAAATCTTAAATTAATGGTCCATAAAATACCGCAGCTCTGTCAATTTTGATTTTCATGAACTTCCCTGATTTTAAGTACAGTTTTTATAGTTCAAAAGCAACAGTGAATTATATGCACTGTAGCCTCCTGTCCTCATAAAATTCTCTGGCAAATGGCAAATCTTTGTTCCATTTCCCAAAAGGAATATAAATTACAGTGCAACATTCTCGACGGCTCATAATTAATCAAATTTTCTACAGTTCATTTAAATAATTTAAATATTTTTATACCAGATTATCCATTTGTTTTTTAATTAAAATTTAACTACAATACGGTTTTATGAACGGCGAAATGTACGGTTCTTTTGAAACGGATCAGACTGAGAAATATTATTCCGCCCAGCGTGATACACTTTCAAACAAATGATTTAACTTTTAAATTCCAACGCGTTAGAGAACGCTCATCAGCTCTGACGGATTAATAAAGCCAACCCGAACAGGAATTTGTCACTAGAAGATTCACTCTGAAACTATTTTATTGGATCATAAAATTATTGCTATAACGCTGAATTTTACTTGATTAAAAAGTAATATTTTTTTTTCTATTTTGCATCTGTAACAAAGCTATTACAGCACCCAAAGGAGTTCGTTAATAGCTCATTAGAGTGATGTAATAGACTATACAGTGTCCCACACTCTATCTTCAGTGTGGCAGAGATAGCCAATGTTATTCTTATGGAGGTTTTCTGTACCATGTTGCCAATTTTTCAATATAATGTAATATTGAAACATTCATAAATTTTCAGTGCTATACCAAAATTAGTTAACACTGTACAATTTAAGTTTTATGAGGGTCTCTTATTTACCCAAGGGCTTATTGGAATCACCCGAAATTTATCTGCAGTTCTAAATAGTTTTATTTACAGGGGCGCGAAAAGATGCGTTGGAACCGGGGTGTAAAAAACATGCTGATGCTATTTGTACCTGTAATAAGTAATATTTCAATACAATATTTTAAAACCGCCCGTCATACTGATCTCGATCAAATGCATTAGAGATTAAAATACTATAAATTCAAATTGAAGATTATAAAGAAAGAATAAAGACTTATGAACTATGTAAAATATATGCAGTATTTCTATCAAGCCTAAATATTAGTAAATTATCAAATAAGAAGATATAAATTAAATAAAAATTAATGCTTAATAATTTTAATTCTTTATGAGTTCATCATATAATATGTCGACATAAATAGCATAAAACATAAAAATATATTCTTCATCAATATGACATTGGAATAATGTAGGTATCGTATCGTAGGAGGAACACAAAAAATTAGGGATTTCAATTCATCATATCTATCTGCTCCAATCGGCAAGTATAGTGTTACAAAAATGCGCTGTAGAAAATATAGTGTTAATTATTTCATGTAGCTCTATATCTTTTCGTAGAATGTAAATATGTAACATAGGGAATTTATATTGTTGACGAAGATTGTAAAATGTCCAATTAAGTACAAAAATGTTTTATATTATTTACTTTAAATTGAAGAGTTAAATGTTAATTATTTTAATTTACTTACGCTTGTTATGTTTTTATACCCTACTTATATTTTGTGTTTGTATTATTTTATATTTTTTGTAAATTGTTAAACTGACCAGTTTATTATTTATTTATTTTTCTTTTCACCCACCTGTTTAGCTGTTTAGATACACTGAAAGTACAGCAGTCATAAATACATTCAATGAATTACCCAGAATATTTCATCTCTTTTTGGGCATATATTTTGCTCTTTCTATCTTGTAGACTAACAACAGGTAAATTTGGCAACATGGTACTCCATAAGACCCTATACTGAACATAGAGTGTGGGACACTGTATAGTACAATTTATTTTATAAGGTTGGTTGCTAAGAATTTCAAAGATAGCAAATGTCAAATATCGTTAAATAAACGAACACAAACGATTGTTAAGAATTTCATTTTTATATAATTTTGAATTTAAAACTAAGAATAAGAAGAAGAAAAGACCACAAATGGAAAACATAGAAAGAGGTTCACCAAAACCTGGTTTCCATGACCAACCTTCTTCTCCCTGTGGACGGTTTTCTGGAAGAAGTTTCCATGCCGTGGGAACACACATGTATACGTAGTCTGCGAGCAAAAGGAAGATGCGTGGCTTTGTTAAATGCAACAGTTGTTAATTTTCGCGTCAGTTCCTCAATAGTTACCGACTCCCGAGTTATTTTTGCTCTGACAGAGTAATTTATGAGGTGCAGTGTGTAGCCCTACCGCTTGTTTAATTACCGTTAAAACCCCATTATCACGATTTCAACCGATCGACAACGTGGACGACGATGTTATTTTGCAGAGTAATTGTCTCAAATGCTAGTAATTGTCTTTCTACATGTACATGGACAAGTCCAGAACACTATGTTCTCAGAAGAAATTGACAAGACTCTTTTATTTCCTTTAATTATACAAAAGTATTTGCTTCTATTACAAGTTTTTCCGTTCTTGTATGGATTAAATTATTGACCTACACTACTTGCTGCAAAATCCTGAAGTCTGCGATACATTGGTTCAAATATGTAACATGCCACTGACAAAATTTCCTTAATTTTGGCACTACTATTTTTACCTTCCGTCACCGTTAGGTAAAGAAGGTATTGTCTTTGGTCAAAAAATTCGGTGATGAGTTTTTAATGAATAAGCACGTTTTAGGGTCCCTACAATACGAATATACCATTTTTAAGATGATGTCTGTATGTATGTGTGTGTGTGTGTGTGTGTGTGTCCGTGTGTGTATGTGTGTGTATGTGTGTGTACGTGTGTGTGTGTGTGTGTGTGTGTGTGTGTCCGTGTGTGACAAATTTTTCTCCGATGATAACTCCAATACTAAAATTCTAAAAATTATAATTCTTTCGTATTCCTCTTCTGTACAACCATATGAAGAGTTGATTACATTTTGGTTATAATTACTCCACCGGAAGTACCCTTATTTGAAGTTTTTAACAGTTTTTCCTAAAAAAACGCAGTTAAATATTATTTTTTGACATTTTGTTATTATACATATTAAAGAAAATACTCTTCTATGTATGGTTTTATTATACATTTTCCTTCATAATCAATAGATGTAGATTTAAAGCGTTATAAAGAAATTAATTTTCAAAAATTAGTCAGCTTTGCTATTTACCATGGAAACAGATGATATATTCAAAAAATTCTAATTGACAGATTCCAGTTGGAAGTGCAAAACCAAATATGGAACGTATAGGATCTAAAATTGAAATGTCATAGTGTTCCTCGCAGAGAAAGGCCAAAGAGATGATGGAAGGACTGTATCGCAAAAGATTTGAGAAAGGAAGGACTATGTGATGCGTTGGACAGGAATGAGTGGAAGAGAAGAGGTAACAGCGACCCCTAATAAAATAGGGGATAGCTGAAGAAGAAATGAAGGAAGTGTCTAGTGCATTTTACTTAGTGTATATTTATGTTATAATTTTATTGGATTTATAGAACCTTTTCGAATCAACTTTTGGTATAGAATTTGTAAAAAATAGTGTGTGTTCGTGTTCGATTTTACATGATATTATATGTATAGAATCTGTTCCAAGGACCTTTTGGTATGGGATTTGTACAAAATACATCAAATTGACGGAAGGTCTTGTGCTGGCCACAACAGTTTTTTTTTTATTTAAAAAGGCATAGAATGCGCAAAATAGAAAAATAGTATAAAGAACTCATTTCATAACTGTCGATTATTTTGTTCGAAGAACAATTATGACATTCGTTCTTTAATATACTATTTTTATGCTCAAAGACACCATTTCTGCAACGATGACATTCCTTCGCTGAAAATTGACTGTTTGCTTCCCATGGAAAGTAAGTGAGGAAGTGGTGGAAAATATAATAAAGTTGATCGTCGCGTGAACGTTCGCCCTGAATTCAGTAATGAACCGAGACTAATTCTCATTATGGCGGCATCGTCCATGGCCAGAGTTGATTGCGAGATCAATGAAACGGAAAATTAAATATGGTCAACAATGGCTTAGACACAACGCCTCGCAACTCAAAAGTATGATTAGTCACTCAACGAAATACGAACATCATCTTATTTTTTTCGCACACGAAAGAAAGTTAAATAGACCAAATTGATTAATAAATAAATATATAATCATTGTTGGGTATGCCAATTTGCTTTGTTGTACATATATTATTATTATTATTATTATTATTATTATTATTATTAATAATAATCAAATATTATTTTTTCTGAATCCTAATAGTAATAATACAGGGTGTAACAGAAATATGTACATTAAATTTAAGCAGTGATAGAACCCGGCAAGAGTAAAAATATTTCTGAGTAACTTTTTTTCGTAATCGCAATTTATTTTTTTGTAAAAAAAATATATTTCCAATTTCGAGACATGCTGCAGAAACAGAAAAAAATAAGTAACATTGACAGAACTCATCGAGACGTTGAAAGCAACAATATTTCTTAGTAACATTTTTTTAAATTCTCAATTGTTATAGAATTTTTAGGCATTTCACAGTGTACGTTTTTTGCACGATCGACATTAAAAATAAAAAAAGAATCTGTAGTGGCCAGCACAAGACCTCTCGCCATTTCCATATTAGGCTATATAAGTTTTGTATTGCACTTTGCTATCGAACCGTCGTTTTATAATAAAATATTACAGAACTTTGCGCAAATATTGTATTTTATTTTATTTTACATGTCTTCTGCACACATACAATTCTAATTATATCTATTTTTCATTGTATGAGGAAGTTTCTAAATGTCACAGATTCCAATTCATTAACCAGATTGGCGGTATTTCTGATGGATATATGCCTATTACCTATAATTTCAAATATTTAATTAATAAAACAATAAGAAAGATTAAATGTACTTCCCAGAAAAAGCTATCAAAATGTCACTAAAACTGTTGATTTTTGACACTGAAATCTGTCATTTACAAATTATGTTATAAACATTTGAATTGGCAACTGGTTTCCTTAGTGTAGTTTCGCCTACTCGACTTGTTATATCCCGATATTCTATATATTAAAGCGTCTTTATCTCTAAATTTATAGAAGATATAATAAAAAATTTAAATGTATCAGGTGTAAAATTGTCAGATTGAGGAATTCATAGTTAAACAGGTCTTATGTCTTATAATTTTTGAGGAATCGTCCGTCCAACATCCAGCCTTACACGCACACATATATATACACATACACACATTCACACACACACACACACACACACACACACACACACACACACACAGACATCATTGTAAAAATCAGATTCTAGTGACCTTGAAACGTGCTTATTCATTAAAATCTGGATATGTGATTTTTAGCATGATTCCAATACCTCTCTTAGCGAGAGGTAAAAATAAGATTTGAAAATTATTGCTGCATATTTTTAGCTCATTTTAAAGCACGCTTTGATCGTTGTTTTTATTTACTTACCTCTTCCTTGTGGATTATATTCCTATTATTTTCATTTAAATTTGTTATAAGGTTAGGAATAAATTTCTGACATTTTTCTTTATATTCCGCTTTAGTTAGCTATTTTAATTGTATTTGTTCGGCAATATCTTTGAAAATTTCCAAAAACATCTAAATAAAATCCGAGCGGCACGTACAAAAAAAAAACCTTAATCAAATAAAGAAAAATATTAAAATTATGATGAAACCCGATCATCATTTGGTTCTCATAGGCATTATGTGTCCATAGTTCAATCTCTATATGGGTAAGCGTAATATAATCGCAAAAATTAAAGGACTAAATAATTCGTGAAAATAAACGGCATCCTCGCGCTATTACGCAGGCAAATTGCCGCCGAAAGTTGTACATAATGGCGGCGATTCCCCTAATTGTCACTTCCTTCCGACCGCCCGCCAACAAAACTAATGGACATATTTTTAAGTCAATTAAATCGTAATCACCAATGCATAGATCATCCACGTTGACAAAAGACAGCACAATTTATTGACGGACGATTTATGAATGCAGACAGAGACGAGGCTAGTGGAAAAAACAACTTCAAAATTAACAAAAAAGAAAAAGGGAAATATTCTCAATCACCTTTTTGCGGGCGTGTGCATATTTCAAGCAGTAACGGACCATGCAAAAACGCAAAATAAACAAGAAAGTAAAAAAACAACCTCCCGATGCATATACATTATACTCGCGTCCGACGAGAATAAGTAATGAGGAAGAACAAAAAGAGTCCGAGTCTTCGCCCAAATCCGACCATTACCGATCCTGGTTTGGTTTGTCTTCCATGGATTCGTCAACATTTTAACGAACCATTCTTCAAAAAGATACCCGAAAACTTTTTCTCGCTGTCCAGCCAGGTAGACTGTGCAGTAGACATCCAATGAATTAATTCGTCTCCCGCTAATAAACATTATTAAAGCGGCTTCGAAGTGTCGAAATTTAAATTGAATGGAAACAAATCTGGTTGACAAATGCTGGTCTCTATTGTACAGACCCTGAACGCTGGATTCCTCAAGAAGAAACTTTTAACTCCTTTGGTGAAATAATTCTTTGGGTTTTATTAAAACTAATTGAATATACCCAGAATATTATAGCGTTCTTCCATTTATACATTTTAATGCGAACTTTTTTGCACTGAGCGCATAATTTGTTTTCCATTTATAAAATCAGTACGCAATAGCTGAGTTTGTAAGTTTTTCATGTTTCAGTCATACTTTTCGCTTGAACTAAATCTTACTGAGTGCACAATTTTATGCACATAATTGTCAGTTCTTGCCAGTGAAGTCTGTCAAATTAATATATTTTTAGTTCTAACAAGTATCTGTGTAAGTGCAGTACATGTAAAAAAAAGTTTGTTAATACAGAATTGCAGCGGACTTTTATAACATGTTTCTTTTAACATGCACCACGCATTTGTTGTAACAACAACTAATAACGAGCATGACGTCATTAACTGCACTGAGTGCAAAAGTAAACATGAAAATAGCCATAAGACGATACTTATAGAAATATATTTTTTGCCGATTGACATTAAACAGCTAACAGTCTTTACAATATCACTTTTACTTCCTGTCCCTATATGTATATATATATAGCATCCGTTCAACAAACGCATAGCAACCGTTCAATAAAAGCATAGAAATGCCGCTAACCTTCAAAATAATTGTTAAAAATCACTCAGTTAAAACGTTAAAACTAATTCTAAAATCGGAAATAATAATTTACGTAACAAGACCTGAAAGTGATACTTTACTGGGTGAGCAAGCATATTTTGGAAGCTTGTGAGCCCAGTATAGACACTTTCAGGTCATGTTGGGTACAATATTTTTTTGCGATCCTGAAAAAAAAAATAAAAAAAGTATTATTTTATTTTTTACTGCGAGCAAATAAGAAATAAATAAACAACTGATCTCCATGGAAACATTTAGCCTTACCGGTCCCGGGATCGGTAAAGTACTTTCCGATCCCTTATAGACAACTTTCCGAGCTAGCTCAGCAAAGAAGGACTTTCCGGTCTAAATAGTGATCAGAAAGAGCTCATTTTCTGGGCGATCGCGAAAAAAAAAATGTGTTCAACAGCTCCTGCTGTAAATATGGTATTTTAGAGTCTAAGTAAACAAATAATTATTGGATTTTGTCCGGTGATTTTAACAATGACAATATATACATATACCATGAAGGGCTCTTACTAAATTTTACCTATAGGCCCTCAAAGCCGGCTTGGAAATACCACATGGATCACTTTTTGTGCTGTCAAAAAACTGGAAATAAGAATTGTGATCATAGTTATTGATGTCAAATTAAAACAAACAGATAGACGAAACAAAATTGAGTGATTAATAATAATTAATGAATGAAATACTATTTTATAATTATTATACAAATGAAATCGCGTATCTGTGTGTTAGGAAACTATTGTGATTCGGACGATCCGGATTCGATTCCATTCGACGTCTAACCTGAAACTTGAAAATTATTTTCTATTTTTAAACGGGGTCCCGTGGCCGCGTGCCCGAGTGTCTGGTCGCGAATCTGGGGGAACCGGGTTCGATCCCGACAGACGCCATATATTTCCAATTTTAAATGGCACAAAAGTGATCCCTGTGGTGCACTCTCCACACCAGCTATGAGTGCCCGTGGGGTGACGCCTGGTAAGCGCCCACACGGTAAAATATATCGTCATCATTACCGATGTCTACATGTGTTGTAGATACTGGCACGACCAGAAATGGGTAATATACCGTGATGATATATTTATTTATTTACAAGTTCAAAATTTGGCTTGCATTTTTCTTCCCACAGTAATAAACTCTCAAAATGTTTGGTCAACAGTTATTTTAAACTGTTTACGGTAAAGTTTTCGCTAATTAGTCTGCCACTACTTTATTGTTTGTAATTCGATGCTTGGAGAACGGAAGTACTGTTGGTGGTCGTATAAGTGTCGCGCGACTGGTAAATGAATCGTGCTGGTGTGAAATGCATGTAATGTGAGCTGAATGGATTCTGATTGGAAATTTCAAGGCAATTTCAGAAGTCATTTCCACCACCATACAATAGGCCCGCGACGAATCCATTCGAGAGACCATCACATCACATAGGGGAGAACTATAATTACGTGTTGTGTGGGAGTGGGAATTAATCCATTATTTACTAAAACTGAAGCTGCTGCAAAGGTCTACTTATATTTGCAACTGCAGTATTTAAATTTAAATGTAGTCGTATAGCAGTACCAAAAAATTATTTGTAATAAAGTTCCATTTCTTCTTACTAGTTTTCAAAGAAAATAAGTTAATTATAAGTAAGAATATAAAATATAAAAATCTGTTGTAGCTAGCACAATACCTTTCTCCATTTTCATATTAGGCTATATAAGTATTGTATTTAATATTTCTCGTACACACAAAAAATTCTAATTACATACATCCATTTTTTATTTTCAAATCATTCTATGAAAAGTTTCCTCCTACTCTTCTAAATTTCAAGATTCTTCTAATTCATTGACGAGATTGGCGATATTTCTGAAGGGTATATGATGAATATTTACTGCTAATAATGAACATACTTTGGTATATAAATGAATCCCTTATCTTTTTATACCAATTTTAGATATTGATGGAGCATTTTCTTCGTTGTAATAATAGCATATTATATTACCTACTGTTACATTTCGATTTGTCTATAAATATTAAATTACTGATAAAATAAGAAATATTAAATGTACTTCCTAGAAAAAGCCTTCAGTAATGTCTCTGGATTTTTGACACATATTTATGTTAATTACAATCATTTTAATTTTTCAACTGGTTTTCATGGGTTGTTTGATTCATTTTATACAATGGATTATTTTATATATTTATCTCTAAATTTATAGAATATATAATAAAAATGTTCAATGTATTGAATAGAGAATTTTATATCCTCCAATATTTGTAATAACAAATTTCCAAAAAATAATAGTTAGAAGATTTTTTTTAAAGTAACTACTATCTCCGGTTGTCCAATTGTTACCAATTGTTTTCAGCTCTTCCCACGAATATCAGCTTGAGGAATTCATAGTTAAACAGGTCTTAAGTCTTATAGTTTTTGAGGAATCGTCCATCATCCACACGTACACACACACACACACACACACATACACACACACACACACACACACACACACACACACACACACACACACACACACAGAGAGAGAAAGAGAGAGAGAGAGAACATCGTAAAAAATGTTAAAACCGACTTGTAGGGACTTTAAATCGTGCTTATTTACTAAAATCTGGATATGCAATTTTTAGTAAGAATCCAATACCTCTCTTAGCCGGAGGTAAAAAGAAATTTTGAAAATTATTTTTAATAAAAATTTTGGTTGCCATTTTTAAAGTGAGGTTTGATCGTAGTTTTTATTTAGTTTTCTGCCTCCGTCTTCTGATCGGTAAGTGATTCCCATCATTTATCGACCAGTGATTTATAAATGAATCGTGCAAGAATGTTATTGTTACGCCTTTCCACGGTCTTTCTAACTATACATTTGTATTACCATTTTAAATTATCTAATAGACCCTACCGGATTTCACGGTAAATTTCTAAAGATTTCAATATTTTTTGTGGTGAAGTAACACTTACTCTTGGTCGACCTAGCCCTGTTGTGGCAATAAATCAAAGGCTCGGCATGTTGACAATACTTCTATATACAAATAATATGGTTATTGTGGTTTAACCAGCGGTTAACCAAGCTCTGCTTGTAAATATCTCGCTGTAAAGCTGTCACAAGGTTTGATTCGAAGGCTGGCTGGAAATGAATTCGTTCTGCGAGAGCGTGAAAAGTAAATAGCAATGGCCGCTAACAAATTTGGCTATTCAGCCGTCTTGCAAGGGTGTCACGCTGTCATTTTTATGGACGTCTCCTGTGTAAGTCTTCGAGGATACAATGCGCTGGCTATTACCAACTTATTTATGGTCCATTACTGTATTTCGGTTGTAAGTTTTCTTAGCGTATAAAGCAGAATGCATTTTTGATAGCCGTGTGGTATTTATGGAAAGCTAGTCTTTTTGGGGCTACTAAATTTGAAAATTTGACGGTGTAAAATGCTTTTTACAACCAACCGGTTTTGGATACGCCATATGTTACGTGCATAAATGTCATTAAAATAAAAAATATCGACTACCTTTTTCTCTTATATAGAACGCTTATACCTACTAAATAATTTATTTAAAGGGCTTGTTACCTATTTCTGGGAATTTTAATCAGCTTTTATTCTGTTCTATGCTTTGTAGGTTGAGATTGTTTATTTTATAAGATATAAAAGCTTGTAAAGTTCTTAAAAGACTTACATTTAATAACAGTAGCATATGTCCCACATGTTTTCGTACAAATTGCAACAATTTTTTTTATGTAATAAAAAATGCATTTGCTTGAAGCTCTGTAAATACTTACAACCCGATTCACAAAAAGGTTTAAGCTAATCCTCATTTTTGGATTATTGAATCCTACTCTAATTTTGACAGTTTATAACTTAAAATATAGTCTAATCTATTCCTAGTATCTACCTTTCTTGATAATATCATGAAAATTAAATTTTAAATACCGGAATAGAATAGAATCCACTAATCCAAAAATGAGGTTTAGCTTAATTTTTTTTTTTGTGAATCGGGCTGTTAATGATTAACTGTTCAAACAATAAAATTATGAACTTAGATAAAAATTCGCGTTGAAGTTCGCCCTCATTTTGGACTTCACATCCTCATAGGGGCAAAAATCATGTAACACATGACATGAAGGAGCTGAATTCAAATTTTCGAACCACGGTATCGTATCTTTACCCGGGCCAGAGTGCATGATAAATTTCTTTCGATACCACCTATTAGACTGAGTATTAAATAATTAATATTGTTTATATTTTGAGTGATTTAATTATCTTTTATAAATTATTATTCTGGTTAATTATTTCATCCTAGTAAAAATACAACAACCTTTTCCTACAAAACATTACGAGCTTTAACCTAAACAACATGCTAAAATCGTTTTTTCCACCTTTTGTAGGGTAAAAACTAGTGCTGTGAGGATCCGGCAAAACTTGGATCCGAGTACCCGGATCTCAAAATATCCGGTTCCTCGGACATCCGATGTTCGGATATTGAAGCGGATATCCGTAAATTTAATTCGGATTTGAGTCCGGATCCCTTTTGGATTCGAATCTGGATCCGGATTCGATGTTTTGTTTCCGGATCCGGATCCGAATTTTAATTCTGGATCCAATTCTATTAACTATATCAAATATAAATTTATTGTGGATTATTTCATAATCAGATTTTTGAAGCTCTATGATAATACTTATACATTCAAATATTATCGTCGGGTTCAATACTGAGAATATTCGAATCCGAGAACCGATGTGGATTCTGAAATTCCATATCTAATATTCGGATCCGAATCCAAAATCCAATACTCAGATTTGGATCCAAAATCCGATACTCAGATCCGGATCCAAAATCCGATACTCAGATCCGGATAGTTCAATAATCAATTATCCGGATATGCGGATATTTTTGGATCCGAAACCGAAACTATCCGGATCCGGATCCCACCACTAATTTGTAGGGACTTTAAATCGTGCTTATTTACAAAAATCTGGATATGCAATTTTTATTAAGAATCCAATACCTCTCTTAGCTAGAGGTAAAATGAAATTTTGAAAATTATTTTTATTAAAAATTTTGGTTGCCATTTTAAAAGTGAGGTTTGATCGTAGTTTTTATTTAGTTTCATCATCATCATCTTAAAAATAGTAAATTCCTTATAGTAAGGATCGTAAAACGTGCTTATTCATTAAAGACTCACCACCGAATTTTTTGACCAAAGGCAACACCTTCCTTACCTAAAGATGAAGGAAGGCAAAAAATGTTGAAATTTCTTATTAAATGTAAGCCTTTTAAGAACTTTAATTCAAAATTTGCCTTGCCTTGCTACAGTAATAAACTCTCAAAATGTTCTTGCATTTGCGCGTGCTAAGTTTGATCAACAATTTTTTAAACTCCTTACGTTAAAGTTTTCGCTAATTAGTCTACCATTACTTACACTCATATGACATCCATTATTCAAATAATTTATTCACAACAATTTATATAGTTAATAGTTATTGTTTGAAGCTAGTATCATTTAGTTAGTGAGTCATCGTTCCCATCCCATAGAAGAATCTCCACACTACAGAATCCCTGTCCAAAAGCAGTCAGACAACCTATATCTTATCAGAGCTAACAGGCTCTTACGAATAAACTGTTTTATATCATTGCCCCGACATATTTCATTATAAATCACAGTACGTTATCATCCAATAAGAATTTTACACGTGTTAAGAAGATACGGCACAAATGAACACCGAATTTTCGCTATTATCTCCGACGGAATTAATTCTCTTGTAGAATTAGAGCAGCGATGACCCTGGGAAGACAGGTAGCCAGTATAATTAATGCTGGAGGGGCTACAAGACGCCTACGTGTGACATATTTACTATGTTAATTTCTTGGTTAATAGTGTTTACTCCGTAGACGAGATATTTATTTTATCATAAAATCCAACGCCAGAAACGAGAAACTAGGTAATATAAAAAATTGTGACGGCTAGATTACATCTAGACTCTCAAAGAAAATAACCTATAAGCTATAATAAACTACAATTATTAACATAGCTTTAGCTTTAACACTCATATTTAATACAGAGCTAGGGGTCCGTTTTCTTCTGTACAAAGAAAGATTAGTTCTGACTTCTCCATGAGCTTTTGGCGAGTTTTAAAATTTTGTCCTCCTGAACTGTAAACATCAACAATCACACATCGTTGACATCTAAGTCTAAGGTTAAATAGATAATAGTTAAAAAAAACCCTTAAACCTCAACTAAAACGCTAAAACTAGATACTTATTTCGGCAACTAAGTTGCCATCATCAATAGATTACTCAGTATGTCAACTATTGGGCTTCCAAAATTAAAATGCGCCACTGGTGGCAGATTTCTGAACTGAGTGAAGTGTACATGTAAACAAAAACAATTAAATAAAAGTAAGGCTATGTAGATAGAAATTAATATATGTACAACTACAGCAATGAAATATAATCTAAATAAAGGAAATCAAATATTTTTTTATTAAAAAAAAAACAATATAATGTTAATTAAAATATGACTAAAATACTCTTAACCTACAACTACTTACTAAAATTAACCCTATTAACTAAAATATTATTAAAACTATCACTAAATTGTTACTACAAGAAAGATCAAACTCAATTCTACCGAAATTAACAAAAAACACTATACTATATCTCAAATTAAATTAAAAACTACGAAAATTAGTCTCACACCAATTGTACTCTTATGGAAGCCAGTGAAAAATGTACAATTCGTTTGAATTTTGACGTTTGACGCCAGCGTCATCTCTTGATAATTTGGAAGCCCAATACCAGAGGTCCAAAACTGTTCTGAACAGGATTTTGTACCTATTTTTTAAATTCTATATTGAAACTTTTTGGGCGTCACTTACAAGAAAGATATACCATAGCCCCAAAATAAAAACAATTCTCGGACATTCTTTCTCACCAAACACTTTTTTTTTCTGTTATGATAACTAAGTGTTGATAGTTATTTCGGAATGGGTTTCCATCGACTGGCCCGTTGATTGTTCCAATTGTTTAACAGTTTCTTGTCCTGATTGCCAGAGGTGAACATATTTCACTACAGATACATTATTTAAATTGTTGCTTGGCAATCATCTGTGAAGTGTATCAGTGAAAAAGAACCTTGACATATTTGTTTTCCGGACAAAAACATTGATGATTTTAATTAACAGGTCATTATATAAATCATTCATAATTAATTCTTATTATTGTTATTGTTCAGTAATAGAATTACAATAAAATTTGTCGGGTCAATGTATTGCTACTTGTAAACTGTTGTGGTTTTCTCCAACAATAATTTTCTTTTTTGGAGAATGGTTGATTTTTGGCTTTATCAGATATTCAAGCGTTGAAAAATAATCCCGAATGTAATGTGTTCTGCGCGCAGCATGAGTTTGTAGCGGCTTCAGCGTTGACAAGGCCCATTCTTTTAATTTGCGAGGCGCGGAGATTTCAACGCCCGAATGAGATACGAACTTCTCATTTCGTCCATGCATTTTACCAATATTAACACAAGAACTACTATGAGTGCAAACTAGTAATAATTGTGGTAAAATTTTCGACTGTGGTGTAGTTTACATGGTAACAGTAGAAAACCAACCTTAGTCCATTTTTACCTTCCGTCACCTTTAGGTAAGGAAGGTATTGTCTTTGGTCAAAAAATTCGGTGGTGAGTTTTTAATGAATAAGCACGTTTTAGGGTCCCTACAATACGAATTTACTATTTTAAAGATGATATCTGTGTGTATGTATGTGTGTGTCCGTGTGTGTGTATGTATGTGTTTTCGTGTGTGACAAATTTTTCTCTGACGATAACTCCAATACTGCAAATCTAAAAATTATAATTCTTTCATATTCCTCTTCTGTACATCCATATGAAGAGTTGATTAGATTTTGGTTATAATTGATCCACCGGAAGTACCCTTATTTGAAGTTTTTAACAGTTTTTCTTAAAAAAACGCAGTTAAATATTATTTTTTGACATTTTGTTATTATATTTGTTAAAGAAAATACTCTTCTCTATATGGTTTGATTATTCATTTTCCTTCATATTCAATTGATGTAGAGTTAAAGCATTATAAAGAAATTAATTTTCAAAAATTAGTCAGCTTTGTTATTTATCATGGAAACAGCTGACATAATTATTTAAAAAAATTTAATTGACAGATGTCAGTTGCAAGTGCAAAACCAAATATGGAAAAAAGTATAGGATCTAAAATTGGTATGTCATAATGTTGCTCGCAAGTGACACGCAGAGAAAGGCCAAAGAGAAGATGGAAGGACATTACTTAGTGTAGTTTATGTTATAATTTTATTGGATTTATAGAACCTTTTCAAATGAACTTTTGGCATGGAATTTGTAAAAAATAGTATGTGTTGTTACATGATATTATATAGAATCTGTTCCAAGGACCTATTGGTATGGGATTTGTACAAAATACATGGAATTGACGGAAGGTCTTGTGCTGGCCACAACAGATTTTTTTAAAATTTAATATAATCAAAGAAACAACATTCTAGCTTCCGTACTTTTACTTCAGGATCATGTTCAGATATTAGAAAATTATAATATGAGGTTTGTACAGTATTATTGTCCTTAACATAGTAGGCTTTGAATATTGTGTTCATAACAAAAGCAATTGGTTATTGTTTATCTGTCAAACGAAGTGCCAAATTTGATTATTGTAGTATTAATAATTTGCAAGGCTTTATAAGATGTCAGTAAGATGGGCACCCCGAATATTGGCTCCCGAACAAAAGCGAGAGAGAGTCACCTCCTCAGAAGCCACTTTGGAATTGTTCAATCAAAATCCAAACAAATTTTTGGCTCGCTTTGTTAAAGTTGACCAAACGTGGATTTACCACTTCCATCACGAGGCAAAATTTCAAAGTAAGAAAAGGCGACATCGAGGATCTTCTCCACCTCGCAAATTTAGGCTCCAGTTAGATTATGCCTACTGCATTTTGAGATGCTGATGGAATTTTAATGACTGAGTATCTGGAATATGGCCACACAATCACTAGTCAACATTAATTGTTAAAATTCGTGGTTGCATTACAGAAAAGAGAAAAAGAATTTTCGTTTGGAATTCTGTTTCATCAGGACAACATTCAAGTTCATAAAAGTCTTGATTCTATGAAAGCAATTCACGATGTCTGTTTTAGACTGATGTTACATCTACCATATTCATCTGACGTAACGCCTAGTATAATTTTTATTTATTTTCCAAGCAAATAAAAGTATACGAAAAAGAAACTTTAAATCCGACGAAGCTTTTATGGCAGCAGTTCAGAACTTCATCTGCGATAAAGACTCCTAGTTTTTCTTAAAAAAAAGGTGTTAATATGATGACTACATAAAACAGGACTTAATTCGGTATTCCATTCGAAAGAGGAGTTCAGGTTATGTTTATTTGTAGAGAAAACTAATATTCTGAAAATATGGACTTAATACTGCTTTATCCTAGGGTAATGATATGTCTATCATACACGTATTACGTTATTTCGGTATGAGTACAAAAATCACTTACCTACCACTTCAGTGTAGAGAAACCCAATGTAAAATGAAGAAATGAAACTTACCTGAAACAGATAAAAAATTATTACAAATATTGCTGTGTTCTGCGCATGTAAAAAATAAGAGCTTTTCGTATGGTAATTATTTTGAGAAAAGGGCGTATTTATTTACATGTAGTGATATTGAATGCAGTTTGAAATGGTACTGGTTAAAATATCCGATGCATGGCTGCAGTGGTGTCGGATTCTTTTCACGATATTGCCTTTTCGTGTACCTCGAATTCCGTAAAACCTGCCGTGTCGTTATGCGGCCGTTATTAATTGGTCGCTGACTACCACCGATCTCCAGATGAGGCGGATGGTTCAGATTTTACTCTTATCGAGATCCCAGCCGACAGAATACGTACACACGTTTTGTTTCATCCCGATATTTCATTAACTGCATTACTATTAATAATACACATACGCTATTTATATCGCCAGTCACATTAGGGAGACTAGGAATTTTATCTCACAACGGATATTAATATACAAGAATAAATTGTAACACACTACGCTAAAATATACCATATATTAACTTGCCATACATATATACGTATAACAAACATAGTGTAAAGTAATGCGTACAATATAATATCTTTAATTTTGTAATGGGGTCCCGTGGACTATTACACCTATTTTCTTCAAAAACCTTCAACATTCTAACGTCGACACATGTAAATGCGATGATTCTAAATTTTCTTTTCTTTCTGGAAAGAAATATGTATATTTAAAACTTTACCAATGTTTCGCCCTTCGAAGCAAAAATTCGCCCGTGGCCGCGTGCCAGAGTGTCTGGTCGCGAAGCTGGGGAACCGGGTTCGATCCCGACCAACGCCAAATATTTCGAATTTGAAATGTCACAAAAGTGACCCCTGTGGTGCACTCTCCACGCAATGAGTGCCCGCGAGGTGACGCCTGGTAAGCGCCCGCACAGTACAAATATTTCATCATCATTACCGATATCTGCAATAAAGCAGATTGTGGCACACTCGGAAATGGGTGATGGTATATTTATTTAATTTTGTTATTATTATTACTAATACAGAAATAAATAAATAAATATATCATCACGGCATTTTACCCATTTCTGGGTGTGCCAGAACACAGAATACACACAAAATACTTTAATTTTTATAATGACATAACATGCGAAAAATGACATTTAATGGTATTTTTCGAAGAAAAACCACTATGTTTTACACCAAAATCTAATGGTTTCTTTCCATTTTAGAATGACATCAAAGTGAAAATGTTAAAATTGGATTCTAGTGTCCTTAAAACGTGGTCATTTACTAAAATCTTGATATGTGATTTTTAGCACGATCCCTATCCCTTCCTTACCAAGGGCAGCAGGAGGTAAAACAGTATACGCTTTATTTACAGCTTAATTGACTTAAAATTGGTAGAAAAATTGACAAGTGTAATGTAAATTTTTTTTAAATAAATATATCATCACGGCATATTACCCATTTCTAGGTGTCTCTACAACATATGTAGACATCGGTAATGATGACGATATATTTTACCGTGTGGGCGCTTATCAGGCGTCACCTCACGGGCACTCATAGTTGGTGTGGAGAGTGCACCACAGGGGTCATTTTTGTGCTATATAAAATTGGAAATATCCCGGTTCCCCCAGATTCGCGACCAGACACTCAGGCACGCGGCCACGGGACCCCATATTACTAATACAGAGGGTTCAAAAAAACCTAACTCAGAGTAGGCTATGAACAGAGAAAAATATGATCATTATTATTCATTTTCCTGAAATCGTCATGTAATCTGCTACTTCCTAATATTTCATTTATAAATCTACGTATATATTATTGTAAAGTTAACAACAAACAAAAAAATGCGTTTAGTACTATTTGTTTTCATACCATTCTGTCTATTTTGCTTCCCATTTTAGTGAAATAAGTAAAACACGTTTGTGTTCTGCTGTGACGTCGAAGTCTCCGATCTGTTCTCTAACCAGGTGTAGGATAAAGATGCAGCCTTCGTGGACCTATTATTACGACGGACCGTGAAATTTCTCATCATTGGATTAATTGTTTAAAAGTGCTTTACGTACACGTTGCTATTATGAACCTGCTATATCGTTATGGCTATATTTTCCTGCATTATATCTTGTGTGCCACTTTAATATGATTTATTGGTCTCATTATGTCACAAATTTATTAGAAATTGTTTGTTTTAAGATTTGGCATTATTACAGGAAATGATAAAATAATACTAACAAAAAATTAAATAATGTATGTAACAAAAGTGTTGAGAAAAATAATTTTTGTACTGAAATATTGGCTGGTTTATGAAGGAATTAATTTATAAGATTAGATTTACAAATTTATTTAGTAAATAACTTGAAATAACTTTAAATATTAATTATAAATTTATTTTTGTACATTACCTAGCCTATGCGTTAAACAAAAACATAATATTTCAATAACAATTTTGACATATTTAAACAAATGTCACTGTCTGGAAGCAATTACATTAAAATTAATAATGAAACCGTGTTAAGAAGATTGTATTGAGTCTAATGAAATTAAGGTTAGTAAAAATAATATATTTTCCATCATACATAAATATTAGATGTACAAAATGATCCGATATAAATTTGATATGTTTGCTGCACTAAAAATCAAACAGCTGTAAATAAGTACGTATTACCAAAGTGTCAAATACTATTTTACAACATCACATTAACGAAATAGATCATGTGAAGTAATAGATATATGGAACCCACTATTATTTACCTTTATTTGACACGAGAAATTGTTTTTCACTACCGCTTGTTTGTAACCATGGTAACCTAGGTCAATAATAATTTATTATTAACCTTGGTCTATAATGCAAACTGTCACTTTTCAATCAAACTCAAGCCACCAAATACAAATATTATTTAACTCATTAAACTCAAGAAAGGTGTTAAGTATATAATTTAAATTTGCCGCTTAATTATAAATTGACCTACGCTGCCGCCTCGCCTGGCCACTGTGCTGTTTTGGTGAAAATGTGAAATATTTGTAGATGTAGGATTGAACAAATCACTATTTTTTTGTATTTGTAGGTAAATACATTTCAATAGATTTATTTAAAAATAATAATAAACTAATAAGGCTGCTGACTGTAACAGCACAAATTGTGTTTATTAAATAATTAAATCAAATACAAATCAAGGCCCATAAGTGAGGTTATCAAACCAGCGAAATGAGCAAAACGTCAGATAAAAACAAATGCAGCCTACTTTATTTTTGTGAATATTAACAAATAAGTAACGTTATTATTCATGTCAAAATTATTGTTATTATCAATAAAAAAAAAAATCAAAGAGAATTTATGTGCTAGTAGTTTCGCCCTCGGGTTACAATAGGTGCTGGGTCAATAATGATTATCTTCTCAACCCTGGCGTATAATATACTATTTCAGGATTATTAAATATGTAGGTTTGTAGTTAAATTAATAAAAATTAAAAAGCGGGAGGTATTGTGTTGACCACATCAGATTTTTTTAACTTTGTGAATAGCGAAGCTTATAAGTTACTGATCTTTTACAAAATTCCAGCTGCACTAAAAGAAAATGTTGTTTCTTTCTCAACTTCAGAGTAGATACAAGGATCTGTTCTTGACGTCTCTTGCGTCTTATGTAATTAAGCTCCGCATTGTTCGAATCCCCGCAATCTTATTTACTGTGTTAATTGAAATGTTTATAGTTAATAGTTTAATCTTGGCTACGGATTGCAAGTCATCGGTGATAAAGCCCGTTGCGCACTGCCGAACTGCCAAGTTGTATATACAGTCTGCGATATACGGGATCAGTGCAGTGCTTAGAGGATATTGCCAACAGGGGCATTCATTAAATCCTGCAATTATAACTTAATATCAAATTGTGTTCATTACTAACAAGATATGTCGTAAAAATTATATCGCGAAAACGTTGCGTGATATGCTCCTAATCGATATATTAATTGACAATTAATTATTGATAATGCATTATTTATTGTACAACATTCTTGTGATATGTCAACACAGTTTTCTGCATTTCATCTGACTAATAAAACTAACGCATAATATTATTAATAATTGAGGCAAAAACAACCATAGTCAAAATATTACAAATATGAGTTACATACAGCAACATCTTCGAGCCCAAACTCATAATAATGGGGTGTTCCACCATAACAAAACAAAAATCAATTTAATATAAGGTATGGCTCAATAAATAATAGTTAAAATAATGAAAACATTTTTTAAAAAATTACTTTACGACATATTTCACATTTGCTAAAAGCGAAAATTGACGTCATACAATTGTTATCTTTCTCTCGCAGCATACTCAGAGCAGTGTGAGAAAGACAAGTATAGGGGAAATTATAGTGACTCTATATACACCGCCGCCATATTTAGGCAAAATGCGCGGGAAATTTGAATTCATATGATGTGATAACTAAACAAAATTCGATAAACAATTAATGAAAGAGCATATTAAATGGAAACAAAATATTTATTTTCATTTTAAATCCTTTTGAAGAACTGTTTTCACAACCAACCGCCACGCAACCAGGCATCTAAAATATATACATTAATATTAGACATTTTTAGTAATTTTGACAGTTAACCTAAAAAAGATGTGATGTTAAAAAAATATGTATATATTACTTTGAGTTATAAATATACAAATACACGTGTAATATAATTATTTGCACTATCTAAAATATAAATATAATATAATTACCTTCAATTCACGTATAATTCACGTAACAAATCTGAAAATGTCACTTTGTCGGCATAATATCTGCCATATTTAGGCAAATTCGCGCCGACCAATCAAAATCGATCCCTCTATTGGCCACACTATGTATATACAGTCACTATAGGGGAAATGTGACGTTACACTGATTTCTCGAAAATAAAATACTGTTAAACTAGGAACAATTAAGATTTTTTAATATTATGAATTGCTTCAAAACTAAATGAAGTTTTATTTAAAATAATAAAAAAATTTGAGTGGAATACCCCATTGGTTATTTTAAATATAGATTTAAAACTTTTAAAAACCTGTGAGTCAAATGCCTAATGATAATAATAATTATAATAATAAATACTTTTTCTACAACTGTCAAAAAAACATGACATTTATACATCGTTATAGATACGAGAAGTTTGTGTCTTTTTTTTACATTTGAAAAAATAGCTATTATTTTTTTCACGAGTTAAATTTGAAATTGCAGTATTTGCAGTGGTCGGTGTACGTGTTACACCCTGTATATATATATATATATATATATATATATATATATATATATATATATATATATATATATATATATATATATATATATAGAAAAAACACACAAAAAAAACCTATCTATATATATATATACCTTTGATAATACTGTACTGTCAATATTTTAATTATTGTAAACATTATTATACTTTTGTTTTACTTTTTATTAGCAGTTTGAGCGTTACTTCAAAAACGTCCTATAAAAAAAAGTAATTATTGTGTAATTGCTCATCAATAATTATTTTTCTATTACTTAGGCAGTGTCCGATGTCGCATTTTGGCATGTAGTATTTGGGATTTAGGTCTTCTTCACATAAATACAACTAGTGATATCCATTGGTTTGTATGGCAACACTTTAAAACAACAAAAATGAATTATACAATTCGATTCAATTTGATGCTTGAGAGTAAATATTAATATTATATTGCATAAAATAGAAGCTAAAAAGCTATTCTTTGACAAACATGATTTGTTTAATTAGTGCGCGTCAACCCGAAACTCTAATTCCTAAAATCCGAAATAATCGCTAGATTTAGGCCATATAAATTTAGAATTTAGATATTACGGTGGTAAAAGTGCAACTTCGGACACAGCCTAAATAGCCAGTAAATAATTTTCTAGTACTTAAACATGATGCTGAGTCAAATTACTCAAATTACAGAAATCCTTAACAGTAACGAAGCCAAGAACTCTTCAATTGTATCGCCAAATCGAAGCCTACTCGTATTAAATCTTGTTGAATTCTTGATTTGAAACCCCTTCTTTTATTTCTGTAAGCTAGTGTACTCGTAAGATAACTGTCTATATTTGGTTATTTCGTTTTAGTGAAATGTAGCTAAATAGAGCATTGTGGTTGCACTAACCAGAGCATTTACATTGAATAGGAAAGTTCGCGGAAACTAGCGACACCTGCAAGTAAAATTGTCACTGAAGGAGCAGGAATTCCTGTACCATTCTCTGCAGGAAAGGTAGAGAAACTAGTATATATTACGGGCAATAGTTTGGTGCGGTGTACCGAGTAAAATAATTCTTAAACTGCTAAGCCAAACATACCGTGCGTCCAAATTGTTAAAATGAATTAGAAACTGTAATATTTTTCAGAAATTTTAATTATCTAATTAATATTTGCACGTTCATCAATCGTTTCTTCCTTTCTGATAAGAAGGAGTTTCAAAGTTTTTCATATACCTGACCGAAAAGGGATTAACTATAATTTATTTAAAGAACTTATATATTAGGAAACACATCAGGTGCTCGAAATATGTTATATTTATTTATTTATTGTTAGTCTGACCAACAGGGTTCAAGACTCCAATTACAGGTTGACTATAATAAAACATAAATTTAACATGTTTAATGACACAAGTAGTTACAAATAGAATGACACAAAAAAAAACCCAGAATTTAATAATACATATAGCTGTTTAAGATAATATATTGTAATGAATAGTAGTAGTTAATGAATATAATAATTGTACAAAGCATTTTTAAACTTTACAATCGAGCCGACGAAAATGTCGAAATATTCAGGTAAATTGTTAAAATTAAAACAAATCATACGAATAGCTGACTTTACTTCATAGTTCGTTCGAGGAGTGTTACAGTAGAATGTATATTTAAATCGGGAATTATGCCTAGGAACTAAGAAAGGAATTTTACCTAGGATTACGGGATCATATATAATACAATGCAAAACTTTATAAAGGAACAATGATGATTGTATTTTTCTTCGAGTACCAAGAGACGCAATACTAAATTCACACAACAAATCTTTGTAATCAGTATCAAAACTAGGATAATATCTGTGAAGCTTGAAGAAGCAAAATTTAATAATATGATATAAGCTTTGAACATAGGAAAACAATTTTTTCCAATTATTTTCCAAGTCCAACAATAAAAAAAAAACTTTGTTAGTATTACAAAAATTTAGTACTAGCACAATTCTTTTTTAACTAAATATTTACTTTTTTTGTTTTGAAATATTTTGCGTCTCTCTCCCTCAAACTACATTTATGATTAAACGATCTCTGTCGAATTTACTTTTTGATTTAGTATCAGCGTAAATTTTTAATAATAGATGAAAAATAGAAAATTTTATATGGATCTACCTAATAAATTTATTCTGCTAATAGGTAAATAATGTATCAGATCAAATTCTTATAAGGTAGTTTATTAACAGATGGAAATAAAATTCTGAAGTTTTGAATGTCTAAATAATTTAATATTTTAAAAAAAATATTAATTGTCAAATACCAATTTTATTGACATTTAAATAAAATATATAAATATATCATCACGGCATAATACCCATTTCTGGGTGTGTCAGTATCTACAACACATGTAGACTTCGGTAATGATGACGATATATTTTACCGTGTGGGCGATTCCGGGCATTCATAGTTGGTGTGGAGATGAGGGATCACTTTTGTGCGATTAAAATTTTACACTGGCCGGGATTGAACCCGGGTCACCAGATTGGCAACCGTACACTATACGCAGGCGGACGCACGACCTCATTTATTTGGTTTTACAGTTTACTCGACTTTCATTTGTTAAAATAATCACATACCTACTAAATTTATTTTACCACGTCTTGGAATTAAGTTTACTCAGGCACTAAAAGCGTAATTTTAAAAAACCACCGCAAATAATTTTACAGAACAGATTTACCTAAGAGTCGCCATCAAATTTTTTCATTTGCAGAAGTATGGATATTATAAAAATTAGATTTTATATTAATAGTAATTTTTTAAAATATCAATTAATCCATGAACAATTCCTTTAAGGGAATTATTATTGTAATATTTTAGAAATCCATTTAAATTTTGTGTGCGAGCCGAGCGTTGAAATCTCCCAGTTGTAAACGAAAATTTAAGCTCTATATTGAATGTCGGAGCATATAAAAGTGACCATTTGTGGTCTGGACATCCCATCATGGAAACAGCTAGTGAATAGCTACAATTCTGGTGTTGTAAACCCGCAAAGCAATATTAGGTGTAAGTTAAACGAATTTCCCCGTATGAATGCAATTGTGCTTGCCTCCTCGCCAGCCGACACGGTCTATTCTTAGGCTGGCGAGCTATGGAAGCTTGCAGCGAGTTTTTTACAGGTTTACCTGTAAGAGAGAGATCGATACGCCATGCAGCTCCACGTGCAAGACAGAGAGAGTCCAGGTGACCGCACTCGACACTCACTCTTCGGTTCTCGGCTCTGCTAGCTCAGGTATGGCCTTGTAGGCTTAGCCGGTTCAGTTCAGCGGCAGAGAGCGAGCACAGCGGACGTCATGTAACACAACAATGCGTCGCATGAGTAGTACCGTGGTGTTCACGGTGTTGTTCGGCGCCATCTTCAACGTATTATCAGCATCCCTCAGCAAGGCGTTGCGGTACCAAGCCCCCGATGAGTGCAAGTGGGTAGTGGTTGATAGTGGAAGTGAAGACGACGTTGCTCTAGTCTGCAGACTTCGCACCATCAACAGCGAGTTGGAAAACACCAACTTCAGCGTCATCCAGCCTCAACATACTGTTCGTCTCCGGCTAGAATGCAGCGATACGTTGTTCTTCCAGAGCTCTTTGAGCGCTGGAAGCTTCCGTCCTCTCGTCGAGCTGCGGGAGCTTTCCATCGAATACTGCAAGATCGGCAACCTGTCCGATGGAGCTTTTCGTGGTCTACGCGAGCTTCGCAATCTCACTGTTCGTACGCACAACACGGACTGGTCAGCTATGACTCTAGAAGTTTCACCGAATGCCTTCAGCGACGAACTAGGGCAGCTAGAACGGCTGGATCTGGGTGAAAACAACATGTGGTCGCTTCCTGATGGAGTATTATGTCCGTTGTATTCGTTGGAAATGTTGAATCTTACCAGGAATCGATTACGCGAAGTGGCGAGTTTTCGGTTTGCTCATAATCCGTCGGAACAGTGCGGGACGAATTTGCGAGTGCTCGATTTGTCGAGGAATAACATTGATAAACTCGGAAGTGGTTTGTTTTCGGCTTTAGGACGTCTACAAAAGTTATATTTGCAAGGAAATGGATTATCATTTATGGCAGATCGCGCGCTGGAAGGACTAACATCGTTAAATGTTATAAAACTGTCGGATAATCGGTTGGTTAATCTTCCTCCTGAACTGTTTTCTGATATGAGGGACGTAAAAGAAATGTATCTGCAGAATAATAGTATAAATGTGTTAGCACCAGGTCTCTTCAGTGAATTAACACAGCTTTTAGTGCTGGATATGTCCAGAAATGAACTCACAGCTGAGTGGATAACTGCAAGTACTTTTGCTGGACTTGTGCGTTTAGTAGTTTTGGATATTTCGTTCAATAAAATTACGAAACTGGAACAAGCAGTGTTTAAAGATTTATATAGCCTGCAAATCCTTCGACTGAATGACAATGCAATCGAACTAATCCCTGAAAATACCTTTGCTTCCTTGTATAATCTCCATACTTTAATAATATCCAATAATAGACTGAATAGCATAGATAGCTATACATTTAATGGCCTCTATGTTCTGTCCTTGCTTTCCATTGACAACAACCGCATTTCCTCTATTCATCCCGAAGCATTGAAGAATTGCTCAAGTTTGCAAGACCTGCATCTTAACGGCAATAAACTAACACAAGTTCCGAGCGTGTTAGCAGATGTTCCTATGCTCAAAACTTTGGATTTAGGTGAAAATCACATATCAAGTTTGAGTAACGCTTCGTTCAGAAATATGCAACACTTATACGGCTTGAGGCTCACAGAAAACAACATAGGGAACATCTCAAAGGGTGTTTTCGATAAAATAACAGCGCTGAAGATATTAAATTTGTCGAGGAATAAAATACAAAAAGTAGAGGCAGCTTCTTTCAAACACAACACGAATTTGAGAGCTATAAGACTCGATGGGAATTATCTTACAGATATTGGAGGTTTATTTGCAGAATTGCCGAGTTTAGTGTGGCTAAATATATCGGATAATCAACTAGAATGGTTCGATTATGCCCTTATTCCAACTGGATTACAATATTTAGATATACATGCTAATAAAATCGCAGAACTCGGTAATTATTTCGAAATAGAATCAACATTATCGTTGGGTACATTTGATGCAAGTGCTAATCGTTTGACTGAAATTACCGGCAGTGCTATACCGAACAGTGTAAAAGAACTATTCTTAAATGACAATCTTATATCCAAAGTGCAATCCTATACGTTTTTCAAAAAGCCGAATCTTACTCGCGTGGATTTATTCGGCAATAAAATAACAAGTTTAGATCCGAACTCTTTGCGTATAAGTGCTGTTCCACCGGATAAACCTCTCCCCGAATTTTACATCGGCGGTAATCCTTATCAGTGTGATTGTACGATGGACTGGTTGCAAAAAGTAACCGCTGGAAATCGTGCCAGAACTCAACCTAAACTAATGGACTTGGAAAGCATCTACTGCAAGCTTTTGTACAACCGGGGAAGAACTTACGTGCCCCTGGTTGAAGCCGCACCGTATCAGTTCCTCTGTAAATACGATTTTCATTGTTTTGCGTTGTGTCATTGTTGTGATTTCGACGCGTGTGACTGTGAGATGACGTGTCCGAATAATTGTACGTGCTATCACGATCAATCATGGAGTGCAAATGTTGTGGACTGTAGTTCGAGTGGATACGTGGAAAAGCTCCCAGAACAAATTCCTATGGATGCTACGCAACTTTATTTAGATGGTAATGATCTTCGCGCCGTTCCAAGTCACGCTTTTATCGGAAGAAAACGACTTAAAGTTTTATTTTTGAATAATTCGAATATTGATACTATTCACAATCGAACGTTCAACGGTTTAAAAGAATTAGAAGTTTTACACATGGACGGGAATAAACTTCGAGAATTACGCGGCTACGAATTTGAGGGTTTGGATGGTCTACGTGAGTTGTTTCTTCAACACAACAGAATTTCGAGTATCCATAATTCCACGTTTCAAAATATGCGTGCTTTGAGGATATTACGACTGGATCACAACCGTATAACTTCGTTTAGTGTATGGCATCTTCCTATAACTCTGACTGAACTAAGTTTAGCATCAAATCCGTGGTCATGTGACTGTGAATTTACTGAACGCTTCCGAGAATGGATTGTAAGAGGAGATTGTGTCACTGATTCGTCAAGTGTTCGTTGTGTTTATTCAACAAATGCTACAGAACTGGATTATTATAGTGAAGAAATTTACGCGAACAATTCTGATTTTGGTTTTTATGTAACTGAAAATGGTTCCACGTCATTTTGCACCGGAGCAGCTAATATAGACAATAGTATTAATGGTAATTATACTTCAACTAAAACTATAATAAGACAACAAGCAATTCAAGATTATTTGCCACTTTTGATAACAACTTTAGGAGTGTTTGTTGTAATAATATTAGTGACTCTTCTCGTATTTATTTTCCGACAAGAAATGCGTGTGTGGTTCCACTCAAAGTTCGGAATAAGACTCTTTTATCGCGCGACAGAATTAGACAAAGACGATCGCGATAAACTGTTCGACGCTTTTGTGAGTTATAGTTCGAAAGACGAAGCATTTGTTGCAGAAGAGTTAGCGCCTATTTTAGAACATGGTGATCCTCAGTATAAACTTTGTTTACATTATAGAGACTTTCCTGTTGGTGCTTTTATCGCAGATACTATTGTGCAAGCCGTTGAAAGTTCGCGAAGAACTATAATGGTACTTTCCGAGAACTTTATAAAGTCTGAATGGTGTCGTTTTGAATTCAAATCAGCGCATCACCAAGTACTACGGGATAGGCGACGTAGATTAATTGTAGTACTTTTGGGTGAAGTTCCCCAAAAAGATTTGGACCCAGACATACGTTTATACTTAAAAACCAACACTTATCTCCAATGGGGTGATAAACTTTTTTGGGAGAAGCTCCGGTTTGCTCTTCCTGATGTGTCTGGAACCCGCAACCGACGAAGCAATTCCTCCAGGGCTCCAGCTCACCACCACCATGTGCATAGAGCCCCAAGAAGTCATCCGCCAACCCAGCCGAACAACGCGAATTCACCACGGACGGTGGCTATCCACATATGACAACACGTAAACTGTTCTACTCCTCCTTATTGTGATATTACTCGTGGCTAGTGCCGACTAGTGACTTGTGAACTGTAGCGTAGTGAAGTGCAATGTCAGAGTGAATGTGATAGATGGTCGAATGACGGCGACTTGAACCCGATCTTCCAAGAAGAGTATTTATTCAACGCCTGGGTCAAGTATAAGTTGTGTAAATAGGACTCAAACAATGTATATTGTAAACCGTATGTATAATCTGTTTCATAATATGTACATATTTATATATTTTAATATAACTATACCGATTTTTTACGAAGATCATCTTTTATTTAGAATACCCATAATAATTCAAATAATTATTTGTTATAATTAAAATCAAAATTAACAACACAATTATTGTCTTTTGTCATTTTTTTACACTTTTTATTATAATCTGCTTAATGTCACAAGATTAAATCAAATATTTGTAAATGTAGCAGACAACGATATAGAAATAGTTTCTAATAAATTACAATGAAAAATAATTGTGTCTTGTACTATATATTTTGAATCAAGTAGCAATAATACTTTTCAAAATCTAATTAGATCTTCGTACACACAAAAATTGCAAAATTTGAAACTATTTCTTTTTGTGATATTGTGAACTGGTAAGTTGTGCTTCAAATTTTTATATTCTACTATTACCTTATCTTATATTTCTATATAATAACAAGAATACCTCAAAAATATCTAGTTTTTCAAATGATACCGCATGCTATATTCATATTTCATTGTTATTAACTGGTAATACCACAAAAACAACTGTCTTTCCTTAGTAACACTAATATTTTTAAAGTAATTCTTGAAAATCCTACGGTACAGTAATACCTACTCCTGTATTTTGTATTCCACAATGTAATACCTTCATAACTATACACAAAATATTTAAAAAATTATTATACCATAAAAATCTTTATATTTCCCTAATAATACCTATATTTTTACAATAATACCTGTAATTCGTATAGCACGTAATACTTCATTTATTTTTTACCCAATATCATAATGTAATACCTCAAAAACTATTTTTAAAATCACACCGCATGCAATATCCATAATTATTTGATATTACCCTGGTAATACTTAATTTTTTTCCTGTAACTTCTACAATATGGTAATACATCCTTTATTTTATAAACCAAAGATGTAATACTTTTGAAATATTTCACGAATATCAACCTTTTGTCAAATCATACCCAACAAAAATCCATAATTTTTTTTTAATATAATCAAGCCTACTCTGTAACTCAGTGGTTAATTTATAACAACTGGTTAAAAAAAATTATCCAATAGCTATTGATTTAATAACTAAAATACTAAAAATACTTGATATGTTAAAAATTTTAATGAGTTGTTAAAAATTAACCACTGAGTTACAGAATAGGCCTGATTAACAGATAATATGTTAAATATCCTTGTACTTATTTAAAAATACCTATATTTGTCCTCTAGTACCTAGAGTCCAGTAATATATTTCTGTTGGTGTCCCTATTCTGCTTTCCCGTGCTTTATTAAAATCTAGTGCCTATTTTGTTAAAATTTCTGGACTTTTTGTTAATTATATAAATCTTTGGAGTTTCACGGCCGTGTGCCTGAGTGTCTGGTCGCGAATCCGGGAACCCGAATTCGATCTCGACCGACGCTAAAAATTATTTCGAATTTTAAGTCGCACAAAAAGAAGTTATCGCCCACACGGTACAAATATGTCTTCATCATTACTGATATCTGCGTACAAAGCAACCTAGCACATATTTCTATAATGATAATGCCCAGGCAAAAATTTCAAACAAAAAAATACAAATTAATATTATGACAACAAAATCTTATATTTCATTTGACATTTTATTTCGATGTAATTGTTAATTTAAGCCTAGTTTGATATACAGTGTGTTAATTAAAAATCTGGCCATAGGCGTTTAACACAGGAAAAACGTTTTTTTTTTGCGCAAAAGTCCCCAATTAATTTTAGACAAAAATGTTTCAAATAAAAGTTATAGTTAATTATATTTTACGCCTAAATCACTAAACATATTTAATTTTACAGGTTTGGTAATTTATAAAATCTAATTTGAAATTGTACAAATATTGCTCATTCATTTGTAGTGATAGCCATGGAATTGAAACAAAATTACAAATAAATTCATATGTGTGAACTTTCAGAAATTTAATTTTATAGGCTACAAAATGTGAAAAAAAAGTTCCTTACGGGTTACATTTTAAAAATAATACCTGTGTAGTGATTTAGGTGCAGAATTGAATTATCTGTAACTTTTATTTGAAAACCGAATTTCTGACAGTTCAAACGTTACGCACTTTTTTGGAACTTCGTTTCAATTCCATGGCTATTGCGACAAATGAGCAATATTTGTACAATTTCAAATTAAATTTTACAAATTACCAAACCTGCAAAATTAACTCTGTTTTGAGATTTAGGCGTAGAATATAATTATCTACAACTTTTATTTGAAACATTTTTGTCTACATTGGGGACTTTTGCGCAAAGAAAAATTGTTGTCCAATGTTAAACTCCTATGGCCATATTTTTAATTAACACTTTATGTTACTTTGGTACAACAGGTCATAATACTTATAACTCTTAACCCAGTATTCACTTGATAACGATTGGAGATTTTATCAATCGAAACGTTGTGTAACTCAAAAAATAAAGACAATGAAAGTTCGAAATACTTCTATTATTCTTAACCCATGTTATCCCTTCAGTAGATACAAGAATAATTTCATTTCATGCATTTAAAATTCAATACCTAAAAATATAATGGCCGATTGCACCAACGTTTTTTTAACATGGTTTAAATGAAATGTCAGATAAATTATAATATATTGCTGTCAAAATTTCAATTTGTATTTTTTTGTTTAATCTTAGATAAAATTTAAGACCGGTTGGAGCAACTGGGTAATAATCTAGCAATATTTTTAAAATTTCCAATATTTCTCTGGTATTTTTTGGATTTTTGCAATAGTACCAAAGATTCGTAGAGTATATAATATTTTTTTCTATTTTCGTTGTTTGCTCAAAAAAAAATTACTATCTTTTCCCTGATTATACCGCTCTTTATGTAGCGTGCAAGGGAGCTAAAAACTGAGTTCATAATCATTTCTCTGTAAATAGAAGATAGCGCAAAGCAATTTCCAGTAGCATGACAACGCACTTGGAACTCTTCAAAGGCCAACGTACTGTCAAGTTCAAAAAGCTGTTTCCTTCCCTTTCTGTATTATATCATAAAACATCTCATAACATCGCATTCACTACGTACATTCTACATGCAAGCCGTGGCGTATGTAATACTATAATTATTCCTCGTGATATGAATTTTAATTGATTACAATTTTCTATTTCTCTAGCTCGGTTAATAGCTTTCTAGTTAGTAAATTTAATTACAGTTTACGGGAGTAATGTAAATTCACACATTGTTAAAATTTAACGGTATAAAACTTTGCGGTATTTTAAAAACCGTCTGTTATTATCTAAAATTTGTAACGAACATGAAATGTCATTTACTAACTACAATACCCGTCATTAAGTTAATGTAGAAAAAGAAATATGCAAAATTAAAGACAAAATTATACCGTAGAGGATGCGTTCTTGTATTTTTCAGTTATTTCGGGTTCAAATTACATAGCAGGATGTTTTTACGACAAATAATACTGTAAGATTAGCAATGCTTTGGTTTACAGCGGTTATAAAACTCAATAACTAAATATTTAGCGAAATTTTTATGGCTATATAAAATACAAATTGTTTTATTACTTTGGAAAACTTGTTTAATTGGGTAGCAATTGAGATATTATAAAATTCATGACAAAGAAGTTACAATAACTATTAAAACATTTTCGTTGAAAAAAATTAAATTAAAAATGGTATTCTTTTTCGTTATAATTCAACGGAATCACATTTTATAATTGTATTGAATTATTGCAGTTTGTTTATTAACTAAGAAAAGTAAATTCAAAATTTCAGTAGTTATTTTACTTCAATTACATTGTATAAAAGTTGTCGGATTTTAGCATCTGCAAGGAACTAACAGTTTATATCATTTTCTATAATTTGTAAGGTACGTACAAAAATATTTTTCTTTATTTTTTTCTTACAATGTATTATTATTTTATCATAGGTAAATATTTTTATTTACAATCATTATAGTAATATACCGATTCCTAACCTTTTGGAGGTTGGGAAATACGTCATTCCTAACTTTAATGAGAATCTCTTGTGTTGGAAATGTTTATCTAGAGGTTACCTAGTAACATTGTCATAGATGCTTATAATAAAGTAGGCTAAAACAAATTTTAAGAGAGCTGTCAAAATATTAATAAAATTAAAGGTTATAACTCATTCATTTTGAAAATTATTGATTTAAAATGAGGATGATTGTAGATAAAATGGTATACATAACCTCGGTGGGAGTTTCATTCTTGTTTGAAATTATATTATGTTATGTTATTATGTTAAAAGAAGATTTTATTTTAAGACTTTTATTTCTAAAAATTCACTCAGTTGTTCAAATACTCTAAAAATGCGTACACTTACGTAACATTGTCTTTACAACCAAATAATATTACTAACAAGTTTATATATCTACCCATTTTTGAATTATTGCCCCAAAAGTCAATATATCCCATATTTAGATAAAAACTTCAAAAATTTTAAAAATCTAATTTTTATGTATCTAGATACTTCTCAATGCACTGATTCCAAATTTTGAAACCGCAGGTCGATATCTCTTTTCGTTCTCGAGATATTTAGATTCAAAGTTTTGCTCAAAACTGCCCATTTTTGGGTAATAACCCAAAAATGGGTCGAGGTATGAATTTGGCGACAACACCATTCGATTCTGCGGGTAAAATTACATAAGTGTACCAATTTTTATAATTTTTGTCCAACAGGCTCGTTTTTTATGAATAAAAGTTTGAAAACCTCTGAAAATGGCAAAAATCTGAAAAAATCGTAAGGGGTACCCCTTAGATTTTTTGCGATTTTTGGCCATTTTCAGTTATTTTGCTCTAGAGATTGTATGCGGTGTTCAAAAATTATGAAAATTGGTATACTTATGTAATTTTGCCCGTAGAATCGAATAGTGTTGTCACAAAATTCATACCTCGACCCATTTTTGGGTTATTACCCAAAAATGGGCAGTTTTGAGCAAAACTTTAAATCTGAATATCTCGAGAACGAAAAGAGATATCGACCTGCGGTTTCAAAATTTGGAATCAGCGCATTGACAAGTATCTAGATACATACAAATTAGATTTTTGAAAATTTTGAAGTTTTTATCTAAATATGGGGTATATTGACTTTTGCCCCAAAAGAATTATTGCCCCAATAATTCAAAAATGGGTATTGATATAAATTTGCTAGTAATATTATTTGATTGTAAAGACAATGTTACGTAAGTGTACGCATTTTTAGAGTTTTTAAACAACTGAGTGAATTTTTAGAAATTAAAACCTTAAGAGAAAAAATGGATAAATGCTATAAACCACCAATCTTCTTAATGAAATGAAATATAAATAAAATAAAAATATATAAAGAAGATATGTGTCTTTGTGTGTATCAGAAATGTCAAATATGTACAATACTTATATAGCCTAATATGGATATAGCAAGAGATCTTATGCTGGCCATAACAGATATTTTGAATAAATATTTTTGATCAAACCACGTGTTTGAGAAATAATGTTCTGCCATCATTAGAAGTTCATTTATCATCTGTTCTAATCCAGAAACATTAGAAACCCCTACAATTGCCAATTCATTAGACAACTGTTGTCCATCTGTCAATTCTGCAATCTCCCATCTTCTAGGTGGTCATTTCCCCAATTGGTTTCTTCCCCACTAACAATATTCCCTGAGTGTCCCGGTCTTCGCGTGTACGGCCAACAATTATCCACTTCTGTTCACAGTGATACCTAGTAAACGGTTCCTTGAAGCTAACATATTCTCTGGACTTTAAAGGTACATTCTCTACGGGTTAGAATCGGATGCCGCGGCTTGTTAGCAGTTGAACTACCTGATTATCTCCGTAACCGTTTCTCGGTATCGCGAGAAAGAAGTCCGGACATCTGTTGATTTGTTATGAGTTATGTTGGTGAATTATTAGCGACAAGTGACAAAGAGAAGAAACGGTATTGTTTCAAAGACAATAAAAACGATTGTTAATTTTCACTAGACTTTTTGTTTTAAGGAATATTATGTTTGACAATTTTACACTAGAAATAATTTGTTATTTATTGTACGGAAGTGACAGATGCGATATTAGTTTCAAAGAAGTATAAATGTCAGATTGACGAACATGAGAAATGTTTCAAATATAACATAAATGGTATTCTTCACAAACTCTAATATTTGTTTAAAGAATTTTTATGTTTGAGAATTTTATACTAGAAATAATTGTTGTTTGTTGTACAATAGTGTCATTATTTGATATTCTTTTCAAAGAAATGAAATAACCAAATGATGAACGTTTCAAATGATTTAAATATAACAACAATGGCATTCTTTAGATAATTCACTGTTTGCCAGTTTTAAAATGAATATCATTAGTAATGTTAATACCTTCGAATATTATTCGATAACACTTGAGTTTCTAAAGTAATACGTACAGTAATGTACCATATTAACTTCAGAATTACTTCTTGCATTAGTTACAAGGTAATTCCAAAATAGAAGAATCAGTAACAAAAAATATGATACCTCCCGCTTTTTAATTTTTATTTTAAAAACATAACTACATATTTACTAATGCTGCAAACTATATTAAGTTCCTTTACATATAACTATTGCTTTATTTACTATCATCTTTTTCAAATGTCTTTATTGTTAATTTGAAGAACAAAAAAATTAAAAAGATTTTTATAATGAGATAAAAAGCGAAAAAATGACATTTAAAGGTATTTTTGAAGAAGAACCATTATGAGCTTCAAATAAAGTGCCATTTCCGGTTATCCGATTTACACCAAAATCTAACGAGTCGAAATACAAGGTTTCAGAATTTTATGAATGATAGTATTTGAGTTAGAGCGTAGACAAAATTCACAGTGTGCCATTCGGAGTTGTATTTATGTGAAGAAGACCTAAATCCTAAATACTAAATGCCAAAATGCGACATTAGACACAGCCATAGAGAATATAAATTTAGGATTTAGATATTAGGGTGATAATAGTGCCCTAGACTCCAATAAAGTTTTATTTCTATTATTCTCAGCTAGTGACATACGTTTTCTTTTTATTGTAATGTCTTATTTAAACATATATTATCCGCCCGTTTCTTCTCCGTTTTCTGACGATTTATTGAACATTTAAAATTGATTGTTATGTTATTGTGGGCGTAGAAAATAGGACTCAAGAATGTGTCAATAATTGTTATTGTTGCGTGACTAATAATCAGTTTGGAAGTTCTGAAGAGGCGTTAAGTTTGGTGTAGGTTATTATTCCCAATACTAGACTTCGAACAAGTTGGTGTTATTTTAATTGAATACAATTAGTTTTCCAATTGTGTTGAAATATATTGGCTGCGAGATATTAATGAGCTGTTTGTTCCAATTGCATTATTAACACGGAGATAATTAGCTGAAGAACACATTTATAATTTTGGACAATCAAAAATAAAATCAGAAATTTTAAAAAAGAAGTTTTGACCTCTCCCTATCCTTGGTACAGGGATCGTACTAAAAATCACAAATCGAGATTTTAGTAAATAATCACATTTTAAGGTCCATAGAAAATTTAAGGCACATAAATTTAGGATTTAGATATTAGGGTGATAAAAGTGCAACATCGGACACAGCCTAAATCTAGTGATTATATAGGATTTTAGGAATTAGATTTTAGGGTTTTGCAGGAGCACACTATGCCTTGAAGTTGACGCGCACCAATTAAACAAATCATGTTCGTTGCTATAATTTGTACAAAACGTCAAATTTACTGTCAAAGAATAGCTTCTTAGCTTCTATTCTTTGAAATAAAATATTAACATTTTTACTCTCAAGCATCAAATTGAATCGAATTCTATAATTCATTTTTGTTGTTCTAAAGTGTTGCCACACAAATCATTGGATATCACTAGTGTGCCATTCGGAGTTGTATTTATGTAAAGAAGACCTAAACCCTAAATACTAAATGCCAAAATGCGACATCGGACACAGACTAAGGTTAAATAGGTAATATTTAAAAATCCCTAAACCTTCATTAAAAAGGAGGTAGACACAGGAAAGTAAGAATTCTTCGGACTTGCAGTCAATTAATAAAATTTATTCACGCCGACGTTTCGACTATACAATAGTCTTCTTCAGGGCAAGAATGGTCTAGTCGAAAAAAGAAACCACATGTGGATAACGGAACGTACAACACGGACATTTAAAAATATAAATAAATAAATAAATATGAATAAATAAATAAATAGTTAAAACCAACATATCACAGAAAGAAAATCGTCAAAAAATGAAAAACTTGTCTTGGATGAGTACAATACATATGGAACTACAAATAACTATCGATAGTTATTTGTAGTTCCATATTTAGTTTTAGTTTAACTATTTATTTATTTATTTATTTATTTAATTGTCCGTGTTGTATGTTCTGTTATCCACATGTGGTTTTTTTTTCGACTATTCTAGTCCTGAAGAAGACTATTGTATAGTCGAAACGTCGGCGTGAATAAATTTTATTAATGACTGCAAGTCCGAAGAATTCTTACTTTCCTGTATCTACCTCCATTCTAACACAGTCAACTCTTCATTAAAAACACTAAAACTAGATACGTGGCCGCGTGCCTGAGTGTCTGGTCGCGAACCTGGGGGAACCGGGTTCGATCCCGACTGACACCAAATATTTCCAATTTTAAATGGCACAAAAGTGTCCCCTGTGGTGCACTCTCCACGCCAGCTATGAGTGCCCGTGAGGTGACGCCTGGTAAGCGCCCACACGGTAAAATATATCGTCATCATTACCGATGTCTACATGTGTTGTAGATACTGGCACACCCAGAAATGGGTAATATGCCGTGATGATAAATTTATTTTATTTTATTTAGATACGTATTTCGGCAACCAAATTGCTATCATCAGTAAACTTACATCTAAGTAAAGATCAGTTTTGGATTACTCAACATGTCAACCATGCCAAAGATCCAAAATCAAATCTGCTCTGTTTTACAGAAATTATTAAAAAATGATATTTGAAAAAACGGCATTCTTTTGGGGAAAAAATACTGTGTTCTTTTTGGGTCAAATGGAAATTTTCTATTCTTCTTTCTGTTTATTCTCCCATGTATGTAGCCTCCCACGTAAGTACAAAGTAAACAGTTATACCGATAAATAATCACAGAGGCATCGAGCGATCGTGCGATAACCATTATCGGCTATAGGCTCGGCCAGTGCCGGCGGGGGTGGGGCACAAAAGGGCACACTTCCGGCACTGGGCAGCGCGACGTCCCACTGGCACGGACGCCCATGGCGACGACGCCAGAGATTAATAACAAAGGAAGAAGCGAAGAAGATTTTTTCATAATCACGTATTATATTCGATAGAAGAATAGCTAGTACTAAAACGCAGAGTAAAACCAAAGATTTTATATTATGTATGTTACAAGTTATTATTATTAAAATCCATGGACCAAAAAACCACCCCACTATATATACCACTTGGCTAAATACAAAAAAAGTGAAACATCTGCTGACACATACATACAAGAATTCAACAAAATTCGTAATGGGAACCAATACAAGGAAATATATACCGACGGATCTAGAACACAAAATACAACGGGAGGAGCCTTCATCACACACGAAAAAGAAATCAAATTTCACCTACCAAATACCATTTCAGCGAACACCGCAGAGCAGTATAGCATCTTGCAAGCTCTAAAATTTATAAACAAAGAAGAAAATCGAGGCCAAAAATTTCTAATCTGCAGTGACTCTCTAAGTGTCTTGAAAGATACAGAAATACTATATGTCAAAAACCCTATGACACAAAAAATACAAGACGCTATCCACGAAGTACTCGAAAACAACATAGGTATTTCCTTCATATGGATCCCCTCACATATAGGAATCCCCGGGAATGAAAGAGCTGATACTGCCGCCAAAGATACATATGAAGAACAAATCACACCCATCCCAACACCTACTGAAGACGTAATAAAAGAAATAAAACAACAACTGAACAGAAAATGGGACCAAACATGGAAAAATATCACGAATAATAAACTAAGACAAATAAAACCAGACATTTCAAAATGGCCAACACCAACCAACAGACAGGATCAAATAGTAATAACGAGACTACGCATAGGACACACACAGCTCACACATCAACATATACTACAAAAAGAAAACCCACCCATATGCACCACATGCCAAACACAAGTGACAACCGAACACGTACTACTACAATGCCCACTCTACAACCAACAACGAACAAAAACCCACATCCCAAACACTCTACAAGAAATCCTAGGAAACAACACCACAACACTAGAACACGCACTACAATTCCTGAAGGACACAAATTTATACAAAAATATATAAAATCAAAATGAAAATGTAAACTATTATGTATCTACAGTATGTCCCCGGATTGAGTTTACAAGAGGAAAAAATTTTTTATTTTTGATTTTACGAAAAAATGGCAAGGGAAGAAAAATTTTTGCTTTAATTAAAACACATGTTTCAGTTATTAAAACTTTTAATTAATGTAAGGTTCTTTTATTATAACGTTTTTTCTTATTTTGACCTCCTAATAATACAGTTATTATATTGAATCTAACATGATTTTAGTTAGCTTTGAAATATTGACAAATGATTTTTTAATTCTAATATCAGATAAAAAAGAGTTAGGACCGGTATTATAAACGTCCAGTTAAATTTAGTTCCAAAGTAAATTTAATAAAGTGGACAAAATCGAATCAGTTACCATATTCTTATGACATTTAAATCATTGCTGTCAAAAATTCGCGTTGCATTTGTTCATTTAATTAAATTTACTATGGAACTAAATTTAACCGGCCCTTAATTGAATAAACCACAGGTATTTTGATTTTCGCCGTTTTTTTTTTTTTCTGAAATTAGAATTAATAATATCAATATTTCAAAGCTAACTAAAATCATGTAATATTCAATGTAATAACTGTATTATTAAGAGGACAAAATACGAAAAAACGTTATAATAAAAGAACCTTACATTAATTAAAAGTTTTAATAACTGAAACATGCGTTTTAATTCAAGCAAAAATTTTTCTTTCCTTGACATTTTTTCGTAAAATCAAAAATAAAAATTTTTTTCCTCTTGTAAACTCAATCCGGGGACATACTGTATATTGTACCGGGTACTAATGACCCAGATGTCGATGTACCCAAAAAACCCTTAAATAATAAAAAAAAAAATAAAACATATTTATTAAAAACAACAACAGATTTTGTCTTTGATAAGGTTCAACTATAGTTTTCTGACATGGGCATTTAACCACTTTGACATCAATTTTTGGCAGATTATTTAAAGGGCATCTTCCATGTTTGTAAATAACGCACACTGCTAATACAAGAATGGATATCAAACTAACAGTTAATTAAACATGTCACATACAAATTTAAAATTCAGTAAAAAAAAAAATAATAATTTTATCTCAAAAACCATTCACATTTGGAAAGTTTAGCCTGTTTTACATTTGTCAATTTTAAGAATTTTAAAAAATATGGGGTCCCGTGGCCACGAGCCTGAGTGTCTGGTCGCGAACCTGGGGGAACCGGGTTCGATCCCGACCGACGCCAAATATTTCCAATTTTAAACGGCACAAAAGTGACCCCTGTGGTGCACTCTCCACACCAGCTATGAGTGCCCGTGAGGTGACGCCTGGTAAGCGCCCACACGGTAAAATATATCGTCATCATTACCGATGTCTACATATGTTGTAGATACTGGCACATCAAGAAATGGGTAATATGATGTGTGATGATATATTTATTTAAAAAATATTTGCATTACACTTGTCAATTTTTCTACCAATTTTAAGTCAATTAAGCTGTAAATAAAGCGTATACTTTTTTACCCCCTGCTGTCCTTGGTAAGGAAGGTATAGGGATCGTGCTAAAAATCACATATAAAGTTTTAAGGACTCTAGAATCCAATTTTAACATTTTCACGATGATATCATTCTAAAATAGAAAGAAACCATTAGATTTTGGTGTAAAACATACTGGTTTTTCTTCGAAAAGTATCATTACATATCATTTTTTCAATGTTATTTTTTCGCATGTTATGTCGTTATAAAAATTAAAGAATATTGAATTTTCTACAGGTGTACATTAATACTTTTTCTGTATAGTTTACAGATAAATTAAAAAAAATTATATAAATCTCAAAGCCTATGATTTAAAGATTCCTTTGTTACACAGTTCATATTTCAAATGTATGTAATTGACAGGTAAATGTCACTGTCAAAAAACTAATCACTTCAAACTTAAAATCAATAATGGTAATTAATAAATATGTAGGTATGTATTTAAATTAATAAAAATTAAATAGCGGCAGGTCTTGTGGGGGCTACATCAGATTTTTTCCTTCAATTTTTTAGTGTTTTCCAGTAATTTTAAAAACACATCAATATATCAATTTAATTATATGACTGTTACATGTCAATGACTTTTAATATTTGAATATGAAAAAACCTATTGTGGTCAGCACAAAACCTCTCGCCATTTTCATATTAGGATATATAAGTATTGTAGTATTGCACTTCGCTTTCGAACCGTCGTTTTATAACAAAATATTACAGAACTTTACCCAAATATTGTTTCTTATTGTATTTAACATGTCTTCTGCACACAAATAATTCTAATTATATCTATTCTTCATTGTATGAGGAAGTTTCTAAATGCCAGAGATTCTTCCAGTTCATTAACACCAGATTGACGGTATTTCTAATGGATATATGTATTTTACCACAATTTTACCTATAATTTCAAATATTTAATTAATAAAACAATAAGAAAGATTTAATATACTTCCTAGAAAAAGCTATCAGAATGTCACTAAAACTATCGATTTTTGACACTGACATGTGTCATTTACAAACTATATTATAAACATTGGAATTTGTCAACTGGTTTCCTTAGTGCCTTAGCCTCTGCGATTAGCTTAGTCTATAAATTTATAGTGTCTATCTCTAAATCTATAAAAGGTATAATAAAAATTGTAAGTGTATTAGGTGGAGAATTTTATGTTCTTCAATATTTAATAAAAAAAACTCCCAAAAAATTATATTTAGAAGAATTTTTCTAAGAAACTACTACTTCCGGTTGTTCAATTGTTACGAAAACCTTTTCAGCTCTTCCCAGGAATGTCAGATTGAGGAAACTGCAGTTAAATATTTTTTAAGTCTTATAGTTTTTGAGGAATCGTGACTACAACATCCAGACATACATACATACATACATACATACATACATACACACACACACATACACACATACACACATCCACACACACACACACCTTAAATCGTGCTTATTCAATAAAATCTGGATATGCGAATTTTAGCATGAATCCAATACCTCTCTTAGCGAGAGGTAAAAAATGATAAATGTAAAAACAATTGGCTTAGAAATTGGTACAATTTTATATTTAATTTATTGAGCTTGGCCAAGTTGTTAAAATTGAAGGAAAAGTTGACAAATGTAAAACAAGCAAACAAACACTCAAATCCATAATTTGATTCAATCTTACAGAAAATATAATTGAAAAATGAGGACCGGACCCTGTTCGGGTTTGGAGTGCAACATATATGCACCTCAAAAGAGAATGCTATTTTTCCTTCGGTGCTTTCAAATTGCATCCCAAGAAAAATTATGCATCTCTTACCCTTGATGCATAATATATTATTATGTTAACTCTGTATCATAATTTCGCTTGGGAATTTTATAATAATATAAATTATTACACTGGTTGTTGGTTGATAAACGTATGTGAATTATCGTTATTCAACCCAGCTGATTTCAAGCAAATTTAAATTAATTAATGATCTCTTCTTCCGTTTTATCCTGAGATAATTTACATCCAAATTGGAAAACCATGCATAGGTGTATAATGTTCATTGATATTTATTTATTCCAAACTTGAACAAAGACTAAAACTAATAATTCGTGCAAGATTAATGTATTCTAAAACTAATACTTTTAAATAGATAATTCAGGAAGCCATAAATAACGAATACCAGTTTGACACATCCTTCCTAATACTGTCCATCCTGTGATAGTAATGGTAACCGCCTCCCTGAATAAAACAAACAATAAATATCCACTCCCCGTGTAATTATAGCGACTAACGGCCCTTGAATCATAAGCGAGTCCATGATGTTTCAACACGGAGACAATATGTGGCGCCTTGTAAGCTTTGTACTAATGAATGGTTCGGTATGAAACGAGTAGGTTGAACTGTATTGTTTCATATTGATATACCGGCACTAATATGAGCTAACGAGATGACATGTAGAGTTGAAATGTGACACGAGGAAAATTGTTGAATAAATTTTTCTAATTGGAATAATACTACCTTTTTACCTTCCGTCACCTTTAGGTAAGGGAGGTATTGTCTTTGGTCAAAAAATTCGTTGGCGAGTTTTTAAGATGATGTCTGTATGTGTGTGTGTGTCCGTGTGTGACAAATTTTTCTCCGACGATCACTCCAATACTACAATTCTAAAAATTATAATTCTTTCGTATTCCTCTTCTTTACATCCATATGAAGAGCTGATTAGATTTTGGTTATAATTGATCCACCGGCAGTACCCCTATTTGAAGTTTTTAACAATTTTTCTTGAAAAAACGCAGTTAAATATCATTTTTCGACATTTTGTGATTATCAATATGAAAGAATATATTATTCTCTATACAGTTTGATTATACATTTTCCTTCATATTCAATAGTTATAGACATATAGAGACATTAACAGATATTAACTTTCAAAAATTAGTCAGCTTTGCTAAAATTATGGAAACAGCAGAGATATTCAAAAAAATTTAATTGACAGATGTCAGTGTCAAATGCAAAACCAAAGTTATATGTGAATGTGATAGAGTGTCCCTCGCAAGTGACTTGCAGTTGCGCCTCGCCTCAAGATTTGAATTTTCAATGCCGGAAGTACGAGAAAGGCCAAAGGACTGTGTAGCAGAAGATTTGAGAGAGGAAGAATTGTGTGAAGAAGTTGTGTTGGACAGGAATGAGTTAAAGAGAAGAGTAAGAAACAGCGACCCCTAATAAAATAGGGAAAGGAACTTTCGGTATAAAATTTGTAAAAAATAGTGTGTTCGGGTTACAATTTTACAGAATATACAGAATCTTTTTCAAGGAACTTTATGTATGGGATATATACAAAATACATCGAATTGACGGAAGGTTTTGTGCTGGCCACAACAGATTTTTTACTTTAAGTTCTATATTTATTTATTATTAAAAGTCCAACGATTCGGCACCATAAACTGGTGCCTTCTTCAGGGGAAATTGACATAAAAATGTGAAAAAACAAAAACAACAAATAACCAAGGTAACAAGAAAAGTACGTAAATGTTACATTTTTTATGTATACAATTTTCTAGACAATATATGCATTTTTTCTATTTTGCACCTGTAACAAAGCTATTACACCATCCAAAGGAGTTCGTTAATAGCTCATTCGAGTGATGTAATACACTAGTACAATTTATTTTTATAAAGTTGGTAGCTAAGAATTTCAAAAACATCAAATGTCAAATCTAGTTAAATAAACAAACACAAACAATTGTTAAGAATTTTATATTTATATCATTTTTAATTTAAAACTAAGAACAAGAAGAAGAAAAGACATAAAGTAGTAAATTTAAAATAAGGTTAGAGTTGTCATATTAATAACGCCAACTGACAAAATTATCTAAACTTTGACATTACTATTTTTCATTTAAAAAAAAATAGAAAAAATAGTACGAAGAACTCATGTCATAATTGATTATTTTGAAGGAAGGGTTGAATAACTCCGCTGCGCTTCTTAATCCAAACTTCCTTCTCACAAAATAAAATGGAAATTATGACAATCGTTCTTTATTATACTCATACATTCTGCTAGTAAAAACACACAAATACTCGTATATAAAAAATCTGATGTGGCCAGCACATTGCTTTCCGTCAATTTTAAGTATTTTGTACAAATCCCATACCAAAAGTTCCTTGAAAACGATTCTATGTATCCAATAAAATTGCAACACGAATATATATTATTTTCTACAAATTACATACAAAAAATTCCTTGAAAAATTTTCCATAAATCCAATAAAATAACGAACATACACTATGACACTGACATCTGTCAATTTGCATTAATAGAATATATCAGCTGTTCCCATGATTTTAACAAAGTTGGCTGATTTGTAATAGTTAATCTCTTTATAATTCTTTAACACTATATCTATTGAATTTGAAGGAAAATGTAGAATCAAACTGTATAGACAATAATATATTTTTTCATGTTGATAATCACATAAAATGTCAAAAAATGTGTTTTTCTAAGAAAAACTTCAAACAAGAGAACTTCCAGTTGACCAATCATAACCAAAATTTAATCAGCTCTTCATATATTTAAAGAAGAGTAATACGAAAGAATTATGAATTTAGAATGTAGTAATAAAGTTATCGTCGGAGAAATTTTTGTCACAAAAATACAAACATCCTCATAAAACCTACAAAATTGTAGTCTACAACTCTAAAACGTGCTTATTCATTAAAAACTCACCACCGACTTTATTGACAATACCTTCCTTACCAAGATGATGAATGATAAAAATCCTAAAAACATTTATATAAAATTCACTTTGTGAATGCGAAATAGGATAAAATATGTATCATCATTCATTACAATGTATTACAAACTTCTATCTGAATTGCGAGTAATTTGCAAACTATGTTCGGCAAATGAACAAAGCAAGTTAATAGACATCTGAACATTTTTCAGCTGCGATATAATAGCAGTCGATTTGGTTGAAGACATAATGACACTTAATCCGCATCTTCATATGCATACAACTCTATTAACCTCCGTAAATGAAATTCAAATTTCGTTATCTTAGAAGAATGATGCAGTCCTCCTGTGCATAGATAACATTGTCTTGAAGCAGTCCGCATCCGGCAAGAGTATTGACAGCTTTATATGCGCTCTCTGACTGATAATGCGAATATCTCCAGACATTTTATGCTTTGTTAATTTTGTAGTTGCCCGCAGGAGCCTATTATTTATCCTATTTTTATAAGCAACAACTGTAATACTTGAAATCCACAACAATACATGCCTGACAGTCAAGGATACTGGATAATTTGTCTTCGGACTCAATAGGAATTGCTATGCTGACTGCGTGGAGCACAACATACGCGAGCCTATTTACCAGCGGAATCACCAATGAGGAGATCTTTAATAATGTATTATTTTATTTTACATTACATCAAGGAGAATACATAATATGCCAGGATGCTTCATGCCAGTTTATTTGGAAATGGTTGTTCTGGTTTTACACAGACAGATCTTACACAAAAAATCTGTTGTGACCAGCACAATAGCTCTCGCCATTTCCATTGAATGTTACATACAGGGAATTTATTTTAGCATGCAACATATGGTCAATCACTTCCATGGTTACTCACTATTGTCAAAAAATAAATTAGCCTACATACGATTAACAAAAAATCAAAACATGAATGTTGCACATCTTAACAAACTTTAGCTTACAAAAATTCATAACTTTCATGTAATAAATATTAAAAAATACCCCCATTCACACTGAGGCAATATTCTAGTCGGTCGTAATAAGAATTGACACCATTTGTGATATTGTGATGTGTTCTCCTGTGCTGCAATACTATTTATAATGTTGCATTTTAAAATGGACAAATATTACATTGCTGTCATTTTTTGACAATAGTGAGTAACCATGGAAGTGATGAACCATAATGTTGCATTTTAAAATAAATTCTCTGTAAGTATTGTATTACACTTCGCTATCGAACGGTGGTTTTATAACAAAAAAATTACAGAACTTTACCCAAATATTGTTTTTTATTGTATTTAACATGTCTTCTGCACATATACAATTACAATTATATCTATTTTTCATTGTATGAGGAAGTTTCTAAATGTCAGAGATTCTTCCAATTCATTAACAAGATTGGTGGTATTTCTGATGGATATATGCATTTTACTTTTTACAATTTTAAATATTTAATTAATAAAACAATAAGAAAGTTTAATGTACTTCCCAGAAAAAGCTTTCAGAATGTCACTAAAACTGTTGATTTTTGACACTGACATCTGTTATTTACAAACTATGTTATAAACATTTGAATTTGTCAACTGGTTTCCTAAGTGCCTTAGCCTCTGCGATGTACTACATTAGATTACCTATATATTATAGTGTCTTTATACAAGATATAATAAAAAATTTAAATGTATTAAATGGACAATTTTATGTTCTTCAATATTTGTAATAACAAAAATTTCCAAAAAATTATATTTAGAAGATTTTTTAAAGAAACTATTACTTCCGGTTGTCCAATTGTTACCAAAATCTAAGCAGCTCTTCCTAGGAATGTCAGATTGAGGAAACTCCAGTTAAATATTTTTTAAGTCTTATAGTATTTGAGAAACCGTAGCTCCAACATTCTCACACACATATATACACACACGGACATCATCGTAAAAATGTTATAATCGGATTATAGGGACCTTAAAAAGTGCTTATATAAATATTGAAACTTTGTCTAATTATATTTAGATATTATTTTATTCAGCAATATGTCTAATAATTTAGTATAATTTATTACTTTTATGCCCGTATGCACCAACATCAAATAAATCTTTGAATAGCTTATTCATTGAATAAGAGAAAAATATCGCATCGATACCATAACACAAATAAAGGTATTTATTCTAGCTGTCATATTTTGAAGCGATATTTTTCTCTTATTCAATGAATAAGCTATTTGAAGATTTATTTGATGTTGGTGAATACGAGCATCACTTTTAACCAATCCGAAATAGACAATAAATATTTTGTTAAAAAATCATTAATTTAAATATGCAAATGGTTACTTTAGTTACTTATTTTATTTAACTTTACTATATTTTGGCTTCATTATTTTTGTCCTACAATTTTCAATAATTTATCTAATGAATTAAGTAAGTAAATAGAAAATTTAAATTTAGTTAATTTCTTTATTTATGTTTAGTTCAATACTAAATGTAGTCATTTAATCTAATTTTGTATTTAATTTTACTATATTTTTTTATTACAAATTTAGAAAATTTAACTAAATCAACTTAGATAATTTCATGAAACATATTAGTAGACTAAAAATTAAAGAATTTTAGTTCATTTAACTACAATTTACATGTTGTTTTTTTTCTGTGTCCAATGCCCTTATACTATCAATAGTTTTGAACAATATTGTTGATTGTTTGAAGGGTTTTATAAAAAGACATGCTTTACAACCTGGATACGACACATACAAAAATTTTTTCTAGGTCTGTTTTGACAATAGGCAGAATTTTTTCACAGTTTGTGCAGGTTTTATAATTTGTTAGTTGAAAATGTAAACCGGCCAAACTGTTATTAATTTGGGATCATAATGTATAATAAATATTATAATTATAACAAACCCTGTATAAAAACACTTAATGTGAAAGTATTGAGTGTTAAACGTACTGTTTATAATCCATAACCTAACATTTTACACGTATTGTTTATAAACAACATAAAAAAACAAAAGTATTTTACCTTGTAACCAACGAATTTTGTTATAAAAACAGCAAATACCAACTGGATCAACATTTGGATAGTTTAAAATAGGCACAACACTATTAAAAACACTATTTTTCAATAAAAATATCACGACACAAATACACTCCACAATGTTCAATAAACAACTAAATTTGTAACAGGTTCGTTATGTGTAAACAAGTTTGAGTATGAGCGGTTGAATTTAAAATATTGGTTTAAAATGTATTAACATATTTTATTGTATTATTGTACATATTATAATAAATAAACTTTTGTTTTTAATACAAAAATAAACAAATAAATGTATCATCATAGCTAATTTTCTATTTTATTACAGCTCTTATGCTTACACGAGTACTATCATTATTATCTGGCCTTTTCAGTATCTCATTTTCATTTCTATTGTACCAGTAATGTATGTAACCAACAAATTTTGAAATTATTTCGAAAATAAGTGTATAACTGTCTTTTCAAAAACACCATACCTCCTTGCCGACCCTATAAATTTTATGACAAAGAGATCCCTTTGACCTCAATGTTCAATTACAATTACATGATTTTTAAAAGCGAAACCTTCATGCATTCTCTTTAATTTCTTATTATCTGTAATTGTTTTGCTAACAATCCATCTTTCTCGGAACTCCTCGTGACTGTCCTACATGAGTCCTTAATTGGCCTTAGGAGAATCTAATTTTTATATCATTTTCTAGGTAAATACTTCCTTTGGTTTTAATAAGAGTCTAGTATTAAAACATTAACTGATTACAAATGAAATTCTTGGTAGACTTCAAATTGCCCCAACTACTTTTCAGATTTTGAGGGAATTATATAATTTTGTTGTTATTACAAAAGGAACAAAAATGAAGTAATTTTCTTATCGCTGCATCTGACCACAACGGACACAAATCACAAGAATTCGAAGCAGATGTCACGCAAACACACTGCTGCAATATCAGAAAAATTAAAAAGAAAACAGGAGAATCCTTTCATAACCATGAGTAGGGATAAACACTAGCTAATAAACAAATAAGAAGTTAGGTGTTTGTAAAAAAAAATATGGATGTAGTATTACAATACAAAGCACTTAGGGCCGGTCTTATAAAACTATTTAATCAACAGTTAAAATTTAGTTAGCTACTAAACTAATTTAACTGAAGATTTGGGTATTATAAAAGTTTAATGACAAGTAGGTAAATCGACCTATTAAAGTATCTGCGGAATTTCATGCTAAATATTAGATTTAAATCAGTTGTTAGAAAAACGACAAACTGTATTTTTTTGTTATGTTTATTTTAAAACAATTGAAATAGGGAACTATTTACTTCTTAAGTATTTTTTTTAAGAAACGTATGTGTCGAGTATGTCATCTTTAGAGTCTGTATCATCAGTGTCCTCGGATTCATAAACAGATAATGATGATGCATTTATATTTGCACGAGGGAGGCTACCAAAATTGTTCCGAAACAGGACAAATCCATATGAAATATATGATGACAATGGCTCGTACCACGATCACGGTTTTAACTAAAATACTGTTTTAAGAAATGTCAAATTTCATTATTTAATGATGATAATAAATACTATGAAATTTATCAAAACATGATTTTAAAGCAGAACATAGTTTGTATTCAGACAAATATTTTTAAATAAATTGTTCTTCTAACATAAGGGTGAAATTACATTTTGAAATTTGACTTTGACTTTTCTTAAAACAGCGTTTTTGTTAAAACCATGATCGTGGTACGAGCCATAAGTTTAAAAAGAAATTTCGATTGTTAAAACAATGTGTGTTACACATATTGAGACAGATTGAAGGAAATATAAGACCACTAACATTAAGAAATATGTCAATTTCCGCAATGAATCAGCTAGTAATAACCTTACGATTTTACGCAACCGGGTCGTTCCAAATTATTTGAAAATAATCTTCAACAATATCTAATAGGTTATATTTTTCAATATCAATATGATTTTTCCCACGATCACGTTTCTTTTCCAACTGTCAAATCAACTTATTTACGTTTATAACGAATGTGAATATAGAAACTTTTCACAAAACCACAAACACACTACTAAAATTTAATTAAATCCCTCGTTAGTTATTTGATAATAAGATTAGTTTTATAATATCCATTTCTTTTTTAACGGTCCATTTAATTTACTTGTGCAGTAACTAACTAAGGATTATTTTATTGTTTATAAGACCGGCCCTTAGAATATTAAAAAAATAAAGCAACTGCTTCTATGAAACCAATATTGCGTTTAAAAGAAAGTCAAAACAGCAAGAACAACAACTCAAGATCAATAATTCAATTTACCACAAAATATACGAATTAATACAAACAACGTCGATACCGCGGTATTTGTTGGAAGAAAAGAAAATCATCACGATGATTGCCAGATTCATTTGTAGCAATGAATACAAGTTATTAAGTGATGAGAGAGTGAGTAGACTATGCAGGAGAGAAGAGAAAACATTTAAGCATTAAGGACATCGTGCAAGGAATTTCAGAGAAAAGGAAGATAAGAAAAAATTCTGATAGACGATTTAGGGTCAGGACTAGATGAAATACGTCATCAAGAAACGGGAAGTTAATTTAATATGATGTATTAGGGTAATTCCGGGAGTGATGGACCACTTTTTTTTAAACATGTATAATTTTTTGAATTTTTAAAATCAAAAGAAAAGTAAAACGTCTCTTTGCTAACCAACCTTTATATTTTTATATTTTATAAGAAATAAACACAAAATTCTTTTCTATAATGTTTAAAAATTAAAAAAAGAAATGACTTCTCTGGTCCAACTCTCCCATAGTATATGGGTGAGTTGGACCACTAATAAAAATAATGTATGGGACAGATAGACCCGTATTATTTATTACAAGAAAGTTTCTTTTTTGCATATTTTCCATACAAATCACAAATGTTAACATATTTATTCAGCTGAAGTCCAGTTTTATCTATGTTGTAGATGCTTCCAGGCTTATCAATTAAATTATTTTGCAATAAAATTTCTTCTAATAGATCAAAGTAACTTTTAACACTTTCTTGGTTAAGTTCTTTAGAACGAACAATTGAGACTCCCTCTGCTTTTCTCACAGATAAATCTGGATGTCGTTTTAAGAATAATTTCAGCCAATCATATCCTGCGATACCGATATTTTTGTTGAATTTGTGTGGAATATTTATTTTTTCAGCTAAATTGAAAGCAATTTTTCTGACATCATTCTTATCAGGAGAAAATTCAAATTTATGTAGTTCTTTTATATGATTCACTAATTTCATCTCCGCTTCGGAACCTAGACAAGTCCAAGACGATCTTTAGTGAAATTTTGCGATTTTAGCCTTCCTTTTAATGTTGACTTCGGAATCCCAAATGTCAATTCTGCTTTATTAATTCCCATTTTTTTTTTCTTGCGGCTTCTACAGCTTTCCACTTTTGAAAATTTTAATATTTACAATTTATTTAATATTAATAAACTATCTCTTTATACTAATTATTTGTGGACCAACTAACCCCGAAACATAGTGGTTCATCTCTCCCATTTGTAAGAGATAGATGGACCACCATTCAAATTATGTCGTAAACAGAAGAATTAAGTTCTTTAAGGTTATTTTGTAAGCAAAAGGCATGAATAATTATAACTAAACATAAATCAAAAGAAGAACACTTATCGCTAGAAAAATACAGCCAACGGAACATAGGAGTGAATTTTTTTGCGTTTCAATTTTTACATAAAAGATGTGTATTTGCTAAACCACGAACAGTAAAAAACTAATATCGCACACCGGACTTCAAGCCCATGACACGATTCTCTGCAAGAAATAGTAGAGACATCTAACGAATAGGGACAGAAATATTACTACTGGACCAACTCACCCATTGGTCCATTTGTCCCGGAATTACCCTACCTACCACAATTCAATTGTAAAATATAAATTATAATAATAATATAACTCTTAAAATTAATCATATACACCATTTATATTTCACGTTCTAAAATACCAACAGCTCTGACTTATCCGTTTCGCATTTTGAAGATGCTGCATCAGCAGCGGTATGTTTGAGTCCGCGCGTTCCTCACAAAAACTCCAAATTGTTATGAGATACGGCAGCCCGACAATCGGCGTGAAATGAAAAGTACAGTAGCTCTTCCCATTCCTCTCTCTTCACACACTTTGCCATCATGCGGGTAGCTGATACACCTGCCTTCAAGAGGTTTCACAAGTTCAACAACACCAAATAGAATATCCACTAGACGAGAGTATGTGGGTGACACAGAAAACCAGACAAGGGGAATAGGAAGTGGATGGTTCATAGGAAATCTTTATGTGTAGCAATTTTTTACCTCCATCATATGTTTTTCGTTAAAATGTCACACGTATGGTGGTTAAAATTAACCTATATAGAGATTTAAAATGCCGTATTGCTGTATTAAAAAATTGTAATAATAAAACAGTAGTAACAGCAGTAAACAATCCACAAATGTTTTGGTATTTAATTTTATTTTAAGACTTTTATTCCTAAAAATTCATTCAGTTTTTAAAAACTCTAAAAATGCGTACACTTCCATAGCATAGTCTTTACAATCAAATAATAATACTGCCAAGTTTATATCAATACCCATTTTTGAATTATTGCCCCAAAAGTCAATTTACCCCATATTTAGATAAAAACTTCAAAATTTTCAAAAATATATTTTTTATGTATCTAGATACATCTAACTACGCTGATTCCAAATTTTGAAACCGCATGTCGATATCTCTTTTCGTTCTCGAGATATTTAGATTCAAAGTTTTGCTCAAATCTGCCCATTTTTGGGTAATAACCCAAAAATGGATCGAGATATGAATTTGGAGATACGACCATTCGATTCTACGGGTAAAATTACATAAGTGTACCAATTTTTATAATTTTTGTCCAACAGGTTCAGTTTTTATGAATAAAAGTTTGAAAACCTCTGAAAATGCCCAAAATCTGAAAAAATCGTAAGGGGTACCCCTTAGATTTTTTGCGATTTTTGACCATTTTCAGTTATTTTGCTTTAGAGATTGTATGCGGTGTTCAAAAATTCTGAAAATTGGTTTACTTATGTAATTTTGCCCGTAGAATCGAATGGTCGTGTCACCAAATTCATATCTCGACCCATTTTTGGGTTATTACCCAAAAATGGGCAGTTTTGAGCAAAACTTTAAATCTAAATATCTCGAGAACGAAAAGAGATACCGACCTGCTGTTTCAAAATTTGGAATCAGCGCAGTGAGAAGTATCTAGTTACATCAAAATTAGATTTTTAAAAATTTTGAAGTTTTTATCTAAATATGGGATATATTGACTTTTGGGGCAATAATTCAAAAATGGGTAGAGATATAAATTTGTTGGAAATATTATTTGATTTTTAGAGTATTTGAACAACTGAGTGAATTTTTAGAAATAAAAGCCTTAAAATAAAATCTGTTGTGGCCAACACAAGACCTCTCGCCATTTCCATATTAGGCTATGTAAGTATTGTACATATTTGACATTTCTGATACACACAAAAACACATATCTTCTTTATATGTCATTATATTTTTAACTTGGTCCTCAGTTTTTGTAAATTTTTAGTCTATATTTAAAGTATTCGAAAAAAAATTTGTAGAAATTTGTCGCCATATGTGTAGGTTTTATAATTTGTTAAAAATGTAAAACGGCCGAAATATTATGAGTCTGGGCTCGTAACTTCATCAGGGTTGGTAAACGATCTTACAGTCCAAAAAATAGTTTTGCGTAAAACTTAAATTAAAGAAGACAGTTCTCGAATATAAAGTTACTTACATTAGCTCGAAATGAAACAACATTTGCTCCATCTCTCGAAAAATATAATCTTGATTTGTCACTATTCCTGATTATTAGAAGCATATTTATGACCAATTTTATCTGATGAACTTTGAATTTCTAAATTTTGTCTTGTGTCACTACTCTCGCCGGGGTGCGATATGTAGATTCATTTCTACATTTAGTTACAATTACAGACAATAATAAATTAATTTAAATGTAATAAAGGTTTCCCTATTAAAGACTCGTGTTTATAATTACAGAATGTGCAACTTGAAAGAAAAAATTGTATTAATATTGAAAGTGAAGAAGCTTGAAAGTTATTAAAGCGAGGAAGTCGGTTCGTTTGTTGGGTTATACGGTCCACTGCCATTCTACCTGTTCTTCTAACAAAGAATTTTTCATCTAGAAGACGGCACACACCTCAGGCACAAATCCAAAGAAAAAAAAATAGTTTAGATTCTTCCAAATGCAACGATGGTGAAAATATCAATGGGAAGATGTTGCCACTTTGGACAAATATGGTAATGTGTGTACAAAAGAGTCAGCCCCTACTTAAGTTAGCAGTTAACAGTGACGAAAAATACCACCAAAATAATTGTAAGGAATTTTTAGCAAGAAAATAATGTTAGTACTTTACAATGACTTCCTCAAATTTCGGCCCCAATTTATCTAAATATATTGATAGAAAAATAAAGAAAATGGAAGAAACGCAAAACTAACAATTTATTGTAACAGTACAAAATTCAGCGGCATTATTGTATTATTATGAAAAAATATGTTGTGAATAGCACAACACCTCTCACCATTTCCATTTTATGTTATACCGTGAGTATTTATACATACGGAACGAATTTGACAGATGTATTATATTATGTAAGAAATTTAGCTCAAGTCAGAAAACCACTCGAGAGCACTAAACATATTTCGGGCACACAATATTTTTTTTGCAACTAAATTTAATTTTTAGAAAACATGTATAATTATTTAAACAAAATTAACCTCTACTGACGTCTTATCAAATGTCAAATTCGTACCCTATGTTTCATTTTAAATGGGACACGCAAATACATTGCTGTCAATCAAATGTCGAATCATAACCATGGATATGACACTTCGCTATCGAACCGACGTTTTTTACAAAAAAAAAATTACAGAAATTCACCTAAAAATTGTTTTTTATTGTATTTAACATGTCTTCTGAACACATATAATTCTAATTATATTTATTTTTCATTGTATGAAGAAGTTCCTAAATGTCAGAGATTCCTCCAATTTATTAACAAGATTGGTGGTATTTCTGATAGATATATGCATTTTATCTACAATTATAAATATTTAATTAATAAAACAATAAGAAAGATTAAATGTACTTCCCAGAAAAAGCATTCAGAATGACACTAAAACTGTTGGTTTTTGACACTGACATCTGTCATTTACAAACTATGTTATAAACATTACTATTTTATAAACATTTGAATTTGTCAACTGGTTGCCTTAGTGCCTTAGTCTATGCGATGTATTACATTAGATTATTCTACATATTATAGTGTTTTTATCTATAAATCTATACAAGCTATAATAAAAATTTAATAAAATAAATAAATATATCATTTACATAATTTACCGTGTGGGCGCTTACCAGGCGTCACCTCACGGGCACTCATAGCTGGTGTGGAGAGTGCACCACAGGGGTCACTTTTGTGCCATTTAAAATTGGAAATATTTGGCGTCGGTCGGGATTGAACCCGGTTCCTCCAGGTTCGCGACCAGGCACGCGGCCACGGGACCCCATTAAAATAAAAATTTAATATGTATCGGATAGAGATTTTTATATTCTTTACAATTAGTAATAACAAAAATTTTCAAAAAATAATATTTAGAAGATATTTTTTAAAGAAACTATTACTTCCGGTTGTCCAATTGTTACCAAAATCTAATCAGCTCTTCCCAGGAAAATGAAGTTAAATATTATTTAAGTCTTGTAGATGCGATTTTTAGCATGACTCCAATACCTCTCTTAGCGCGAGGTAAAAAGTCAAGTTCAAGTTTTGTTTTGCAAGTTTTGCTAATATCCTTTGTTGAAACAAATTCTTATAGTTTGAATGAGGTATTAGTCAGTTTTGTGGGTATACATACGGTATGACTGAGTATTCGAGTATTTTTTAACATCTAATACACAACAGTTGAGAAATTTACAAAAAAAAAATCTTGTGTAGTATAAAGTGTTAGGAAGAATCAACTTCGGTCGAAAAATAATCATCCTAATTATTCATGGGAGAAAATTACTCCAACATCGACCGGTTAATAAATCTCAATCGAGCATAAATGAATAATGCATAAACCGGCTTATCAATAAAATTTTCCACGTAAATCCTATAATAATATAACAAGCTCATCAAATGTCAAAATCACATAATTATATTCTGCGGAGGTATTGTAGTAAATGCCATAAAATCTACGTTGTTTCGTTGAGCTGCGAATAACGACCAGACCGCAGCAAGAGTGTTCTACACAGACTGTACCAGTGTCATTTTACTGCGCTTCAGCTGCGTTTAATTATATTACCGTGTAATATGCAAGAGATCCTAGCTATTTTCTTCTTCAACACATACTACAAGATTTATTTTCAAAATTTTTTCTTCTCTACAAAATAAGGCTGATGAAGGAAACCACTGATTGTATAGTTCCAGTAGTTCCACTAATTTGTTGGGTCTATCAATAGTTTTCCTTTCGATCATCCTTTCTTGGATAATGATTGGTATATTCCACGGCCCTCTTTTGTAAAGAACTTTTATGAGTTTATTACTTATAGGTGTGTGTGTGTGTGCATGTGTGTGTATGGATTTTGTTTCCACTCTAACTCAAATACTATCATTTAGAGAATTCTGAAACTTTGTATTTCGGCACCATCCTAATATGGAAAGAAACCAATAGATTTTTGTATAAACCGGATAACTGGAAATGACACTTTACTTGAAGAATGCCATTTTTCGTATTTTATGTCTTTATAAAAATTAAAGATTATTGATAAACACAATTCCTTTGTTATAGTAAATAAAGCAATAGTTATATGCAATGGAACATGTCATTTAAATATTTTAATGTACAGATTTAGCTAAGGCTGTGTCCGATGTCGCATTTTGGCATTTAGTATTTAGGATTTAAGTCTTCACATAAATACAACTCCGAATGGCACACTAGTGATATCCATTGGTTTCTATAGCAACACTTTAGAACAACAAAAATGAATTATACAATTCGATTCAATTTCATGCTTGAGAGTAAATTTTAATATTATATTTCATAAAATAGAAGCTAAGAAGCTATTCTTTGACAGTAAATTTGACGTTTTGTACAAATTATAGCAACGAACATGATTTGTTTAATTAGTGCGCGTCAACTTCAAGGCATAGTGTGCTCTTGCAAAACCCTAAATTCTAATTCCTAAAATCCTAAATAATCACTAGATTTAGGGTGTATAAATTTAGGATTTAGATATTAGGGTGATAAAAGTGCAACATGGGACACAGCCTATGCAGCGACTGTATTAAGAATATTATTTAAAGTGCAATTTTTTGACAGCTAACAGTCTGTAAAATATCACTTATACTGCCTGTTGTTGCTATTTACATAGTAACCATTCAACAAACGCATAGCAATAGCGATAACCTTCAAAATTGATCAATAAATTAATATTAATTCTAAAATCGGCAAAACAATAATGTGTTCAACGTGGCACTAACCATTAATTTACAGCTTTGACAGCCTCTGCTATAAATCTGGCTTTAGTGCGTAATTAAACAAATAACTACTTTCATTAAAAAATAGACAATTTTCTGCATTTACCAACATTATAGTCGGAAGCAAATAACATCAAAGTTTTTTATTGAACATCTCATATTAACTTATACGGTTTCTTTATTTCTTATATGTAAATAATTGTAATTGTTCCTTTCCATTTTTTTATTTTATTCATACTTTGGTAAAACTTATTACTTATTTACGTTTATGGGCATTTAGAAAAAAAAACATCTTAACTATAATAAAGTTCATGTAAAAAAGTACTACCTACATGAGTTATTTTTTTACATTAACATTTTCTATATTTAAAACTAATTGACTAATTTTTATAAACCAAAATCACGGCTACGACATTTGTCATTATTGTAAAAATCCGTCGTTATCGACATAGTCAGCGATCGATATACCTGTCAAATAAGCAAAGCGAACACTGCCCGAATACCAAATATCACACCTACCTATTATTTATTACGAAGAAAACATGAGCAAATAAATATATTATCAATCATGAAAAACGTCTATTACTCGTATTACAAATAAATTTTGCGCCTGAAAAACAACTCTAATAAAGATAAGTAAAATCAAATTTGGAAATTGACTTAACCTCAGTATTTTAAACTATCAATTTTCAGAAGTACAACCTATCTCATTAAAAAAAATCTGTTGTGGCCAGCACAAGACCTCTCGCCATTTCCATATTAGGCTATATAAGTATTGTATTGCACTTCGCTTTCGAACCGTCGTTTTATAACAAAATATTATAGAACATTACCCAAATATTGTTTTTATTATATTTAACATGTCTTCTGCACACATATAATTCTAATTATATCTATTTTTCATTGTATGAGGAAGTTTCTAAATATCAGATATTGTTCCAATTCATTAACCAGATTGGCGGTATTTCTGATGGATATATGTATTTTACCACAATTGTACCTATAATTTCAAATATTTAATTAATAAAACAATAAGAAAAATTAAATATACTTCCCAGTAAAAATTATCAGAATGTCACTAAAACTGTTGATTTTTGACACTGACATGTTTCATTTACAAATTATGTTATAAACATTGAAATTTGTCAACTGGTTACCTTAGTGCCGTAGCCTCTGCGATTAGTTCACTCTATAAATTATAGTGTTTTATCTCTAAATCTATACAAGATATAATAAAATTTTTAAGTGTATTAGATGGAGAATTTTATATTCTTCAATATTTAATAAAAAACACCTCCCAAAAAGATTTTTTCTAAGAAACTACTACTTCCGGTTGTTCAATTGTTACCAAAACCTTTCCAGCTTTTCCCAGGAATGTCAGATTGAGGAAACTGCAGTTAAATATTTTTTAAGTCTTACAGTTTTTGAGGAATCGTGACTACAACATCCAGACATACATACATACACACACACACACACACACACACATACACACACACACACACACACACACACACACACACACACACACACACACACAAACACACACACAGACATCATTTTAAAAATGTTATAATCGGATCCTAGGGACCTTAAATCGTGCTTATTCAATAAAATCTGGATAAGCGAATTTTAGCATGAATCCAATACCTCTCTTAGCGAGAGGTAAAAAGTGATTTACATTATCGTCGGCCAAAAAGTTTGATACAATTCTCGTTTTACATCGCTCCAGCTAATAGCCTTAAGGGCTCATGCTTTAAATAAAGCTGTCGCGCTGTAAAATACAACGCACTCAAATATAAATAACTATTATAAATATTTTATACATTGTCAACTTGCTGAAATCCAACATCTGTTGGGGCTAGCAGTAAAAAATATATCCAAGAAAAGTTTGAAACTTGTAGTAAAAGTTATTTTGGATATATTTTTTACTGCAACTCCCAGCAGATGTTGGATAATTTAAACACATTTGTATCGCAATACACTGAAGATGGTCGCATTTATGACCGAAACGTCTGTTTAAATAAATGTTTATCAACTGGAACTTAAAGGCCTTATTCCCTTTCTACAACTGTAATACATAGTTCACACCACATCAATTTCAATTAAATTCTCTATTGTCACAAAATTAATTATCAAAATAAATTTACAAAAATTCTTCTTCTTCGTCTTGTAATTAACAGGCCGCTGATTATGCCTGTTAAAAATCCGTCAATCGAATGAGATTTTTGCTGATTGTTGTTACGTGGGGTGGGTTTCTCGATGCACTAAATGTAGAAATTCGTTCCGAAGTTGAGGAACAATGGCTCCAACCAACGCACGTCTGTCTGTTCTTCAGCAGCGCGTGTGTGCGCATGCGACAAGACATTACACAAGAAAGAGAGCTTAAGTACTCGGCATTAAACTCGCATGAATCTAAAGATCCGATTCGCTATGGCTGTACCACGAAAGCGTATGAAAGTAGCTGGAGAAAACAAGAACAAAAATTACTTTATTGGTGTCATTGTTAGTTTGTAAATATGGCTCTCAGATGGATGATGACGAAATTGCGTCAAACTTTGAAATAAAATTCAAATCTTTTGACCCCTCAAATCAAAACAGAGTTTCTTCAAGTCAATTATTAGAAGCTAACAATCTCGAACAGTTTCTTAAACTCAGTTCATCGTCTATTAGAAACTAATAGAGTTTTCCATTTATTCAGGGTGTTAAAAAATAAGTGTATCAAATTATGAGAACATATAGTATTGACCAAAATGACCAAAAAAAAGCTTAATCAACATAGGTCCGATCTTCAAAAGTTTCCGAGATATAAGGCACTAATAAAGTTTTTTCGGGGTTTACCGCCGCTATCTCAAAAACTGTAAGAGTTACAACTTTCATTAAATGAGACTTTTTTTGTTCACCTTTCAGTGGTCATCTTAGATCAGGGATGTGCATTTACGCGTAAAAAATTATTTTTTACGTTTACGTGTAAAAAATGTTAAATAAGTAAAAAACGTAGACAATGTATAATTTTAGTTCTTCATAACGACACTAGATGACTTGTTGTTTACAAATGTAACTTTCCTTAATCCTATCAGACATATATTCTAAAACTACTGAAACTATGATAAGCTTATAAGAAAGAGACTTAAAAAATTATTGTAAAATATTAAAATACATTCTGAAACTAGATAAATTAACATAAAATGCTTAAAATTTGTATAAAATTAATTTTCAATAAGTTTGGAGTTAATGATTTAAATCTATTTCAAATTATTTGAAACTATATGTTATTAATAAGTAATAAATAGAAAAAGAAATGTTAGATTTGCAAATTTTTTTATTCGCTGTCTATTTTTAAATGTCTTCAAATTTTATTTCTTTACAAAACTGCCTAAAATTTACATAAAACATATAATACATTTTAAAAATATAATATAATATTCTTCAAATATACGTATTTAGTCTAATTTTGACGTAAAACGTGTTTAAAGTTTGACGTTTGAGGTTATGTCTAAGGAATATATTTCCCTACTAATCTGATTGCTGATAGTTTGAAAGTACCCTAATTGTTTGTCTGAATCAAAGAAACATGCTGATGTCACGTGGACTGCTTGTTCTGGAATATTCATTACAGTAAAAAAGAAAATATCTTTATAAAAAAAATATACTCATGGTAATAATATTTTACATTATCTAAGTAAAAAAATCTCAAATATTGTGAATGTAAAAAATATTGTTTTACGCGTAAAAAATAATATGTGACGTATTTTACTTGCCCATCTTTGTCTTAAATGTGTTTTGTTTTTCAAAAAAAAAAAATAATAAAATAAATGTACTAAGACAAATGTGGCAAACTTAGTCACTATATAGTTTTCAAATAACTTCGTAACTATTAGAAAGTGAAAAAAATGTTTCATATAAAATTTATTGCTTTTCTACTTTTAAGCACTAGTGCTTATAAGTATTTCATTTAGCAACGAAAATGACAATAATTATAAAAGTTGTTACAAAACGCTAGTATAAAAACTATATTTAAAAACATACTTATGAAATGTATCGAGAGTCTTGTCGAGACTTCAATTACTCGGCATAACTCGATACTAGTCTCTCCTCGTCTTGACTTTTTTAGTCGAAACCAAATGATGGTCTTTTCTCGACAAAAATCATAAATAATACTATACCAAGTACACTAGTTTAAGAGTACATAGTATCTGCGTCTTGTAAAACTAAATGATCGGAGTTCCTTAAGCAGCCTGTTGATGCACAGTGTTGCAGAAAAGAATATTTCTTGCTATCTTGGTAACGTTATGCAATTTAAATTCGTTGATTTATAACCTGATAGGCCGTGTAATTAAACGTGATTTCAGTGAGATTTACAGCTCGTGATGGCATGTATACCACTAGAGAAAAATCTATAAAAGATTACACTTGTGATTTGAAGAAAATCGGGAAATTTACGATTACAGTCCGCGTTTATCGCAACAGCATCGTAAAATGAATTAATTAGACGTAAGTTAGGGACAAAAACCTTTGTAAACCATCCAAGGAATGTGTGTTCACATATATTCTCTACAAGGAACACGTACTCTATCCTAGACTGTACTGTGGAGCAAAAGGACATGGATATTTATATTCACGAGTACTGCTACATGTTTATATTTGTATTTACTGATATATTTATCTGTTATGGATATATGCTTTATATACTACACTAGCAATATGTCAATAGGTGTATACGCTGCTTTACAACCGTGCTAAATCTTAAACAACATAGGAAAATCATTGCCAGAATGTTAAATTTATTTCAACATAACTTCAACATTTTTCTTTGACCAGAAGGACAATATTTTTTTATTCCACAAATAGTCATAATAAAATTTAAAAAATATTTGACATATATACTCTTTTGTATTCGCTCGAAGCAGTTTTTTCAACCTAGATCTGGTATCTGAGTTTCGGTCATATTATGTGGTATCCAACGACAGCAAAGCTTCCATACGTTCAGATAATTTTACAAAATCGTATGTATAGCTTTCAAGTCAATATCAAGGATGTCTGAATTTCATGGTATATCATATGCTGGAATCACTCAATAACAACTTTAGTAACAACTACAAAAGTAGATGGATGATCTTCACGAAACTTGTTATAGAGAATGGTGCGTCTACGATGGAATTCGAAAAACCAATTATAAAATGCCCTATTGGATGGTACTACATCTCCAAAAGCCAAATCAAGTTAATCGACGCCGTGTTTCGGTGTCAGATTATATTTGAAATCATAAAAATTATGGCACGAAAATTTTCACACGAAATTTCCACATTTTCGCAAAATGACTTTTTTACCTCTCGATAAGAGAGGTATTGGAATCATGCTAAAAATAACATATCTAGATTTTAGTGGATAAGCACGTTTTAAGGTCCCTATAATGTGTATGTGTTTGTATGGATGTGTGAATGGTGGAACCACGGTTTTTCAAATACTATAAGACAAAAAATATTTTTTATTTAAAAAATATTTAACTGCAGTTTCCTCAATCTGACATTTCTGGGAAGATCTGATTAGATTTTGGTAACAACTGGGCACCCGAAAGTAATAGTTTCTTTAAAGAATTTATTATATCTTCTATGGAGTTAAAAATAGAGACATATAAATATATAAAATAATAAGTTGTAAATGAATCTCGCAACCCATTGAAAATAAGTGGAAAAATTAAAATGTTTGTAATTGACAGATAAATGTGAGTGTCAAAAAGCCAGAGACATTAATGAAAACTTTTTCTGAAAAGTACAATTAATATTTCTTAATTTTTTATTAGCTAAATATATATATATATATATATATATATATATATATATATATATATATGTCTTTCAGATATACGGCCAATCTCAGCAATGAATTCGAAGAATCTCGAATATAAGAATAAGAATAATAAGCCTAATATGGAAATGGCGAGAGGTCTTGTGCTGGCCACAACAGATTTTTTATAATGCCGTTTAAGCAAAACGAATTAATACAATACAGAATTGATAATTGAAACGTAAGTAAAAGAAATTCATATTTTATATGACAATAAAAAATCGTTGTCACTACTAGATTGCAGGAACTTTTCCAGCAGGATTCATCCCTGGTAACAATCGAGGAAGCCGAGGCATAGTAACTTCCGAATTGCAACGAAAATTTGTAATTCACATACTTCTACTCGGTATTACTGATTGAGTCCAAATATGAATTACATAAATATATGTCACTATTATTTATTCGTAGAACTGATATTGAAATCAGACGGTTTGCCTCGTCGGAAATATATGCGAACATATAGAGTACAACATCTGTAAAATTGACTAATGCTTACTGTAAAGCTGAAACAAATGTGCTGCAATATACGGCATCGTTCTGGTCGCAGGCAAATTGTACATGTTGTTGTAGTCTTCGTCAAAACACCAGATTTATCTCTGGATTTTTACAAGGGATGTTATCTGTATATAGCGCATAACGCGCGAGTTTACATGACATATTCTTGGAAATATAATTTATACAGCTCGTAGTTTTACATAATTTATCCTAAGGAATTATTATTGCTGTGGATTTTTGTAATTGTTGCGTTATTTATTATGATGTCCTATCATCCTTCATAACATTGTACCATATGTTAGTTTTCTTCTTGTACTTGTATATTAACTTTACTCATAACAATTCGGCCTATCTACATTTTCAATAAATTATAAAATCTACACAAATGATTAGGAAGTTCTACAAAATTCTTTCTGATACTTTAAATATAAACTTAAAACTTTAAAAAACTGGGAACCAGAGGAGTGGCTATAATAGTTCGACCGGTATTTTACGAGTCATCTTCTAGTCCAGATTTAGCTCCTACCGAGACACTTTAGTTTTGGTACAATGGAAAACAACTCCGTAAAAATTTAGTGCATATAGAAAAATTTGCAGAGCTTATGGCCGTTTGCGCCGCATCTACTTAAATACGAGTATAACTTAACATTAAGTAGAACAAATCTTAAAAACGTGTTGCACTGTTTTATGTTATTCTTAAGATACTTTTTCTTTAAAGCCTCGGATTTCTGTGGCTTAAGATCAACTTTGACAATAGATATGATTGTTTTCTATGATATAAAAATAAATATATCATCACCGCATATTACCCATTTCTGAGTGCGCCAATCTGAGTTGTACACAGATTTCGGCAATGATGATAACATATTTGTACCGTGCGGGCGTTTACAGGCGTTACCTTACGGGCACCCATTGCTGGCGTGGAGAAGGCACCACGCATTAACATTAAATATAATAACCTTTGCAAGTTTTAAATACTAAACTGTCATAAAAACTTAAAACAAAATGTCAAACTAATTGCCTTCCTGTATTAACTAAATCGAAAACGTTGATTTTTTTTTACACGTGCAACAAAATAAAATTTGAGGTGAACCGTAACTTTAAGTAAAACTTAGCAAGGGATAACTTAAGATTACATCAGTGCAAAAGGCCATAAGGGATAAAATTGCCTAACAGAATTAAAGCTGGTAGTAATGATAAAGACGATGGACCCAATATTAATTGGCGGAATATTTGAATAACATTCAGTTTTGTTGTATATTTTAAACTAGTCGAAAGAAATTTGTTGAAAGTTGCGTAAAGCCTCATTTCCACCGAATGTTTTAATGCTTAATGCATAAGGCTTAACGCATTATGACAATTTACTAGGATACCATTTACAGCTATTTTGTTTAGTGACTAATTCGACAGAAATGTCAAAATTTTTCCCTTATTACTTGTTGTCTAGCAGATTGTCATTGCAGCAGCGATTCTTCTTTTTTAAAATGTTATATCCACAAATTTAAAATTTAATTATTATAAAATAAACTGACAGTTGATAGTTCAGGTTAAAAGTTTGTAAACTTTTGTTCTTACGCATTGCTCTTAGTCCTTAAGTAGTAATCCTTATGCAAAGCTAGAAATGGTTGTGCCAAACATTTTTACGCATTGTGCTTAGTTATTAACTATACCTTTTATGCATTAGGACAACCGGTAGAAATGAGGTTTAAGTGTTATTATTTTTTGAAATTGTAAACCGGCCGAAATATTATGGTTTTGGTATATGAAAAATTCTTTGTCTTTTTCAAATCCCAACGTCACGCTTTTGTAAGATTTTCTTCTTGCTTGTACGTACGATCATATCAGAACATAAGCTGTAATAACACCGCAATCGAAGACGAGTGTTTGTATGTTTGAAGAGATGTTGCTCTTCGATTCTTCTTTCTTCTGAAGTCGTGATTCGCAGCTCATCGCGCGGATTGCCAGCCTTGACTGAGATACCAATCTTTCAAACTATTTTAAATTATAAAAATTGTCGGTTCGCACACGAAGTGTCGTATTGAAGAATTGTTTCGTCAATCACTGCTCTGTCACTTCGACGCGAATTCGTCTGTAGTATCTTGATGTTTATGTAAATACGCACAAGACAGTTGTTAGCATACTCGGCGCTCAAGGTTTCACAGGAGAAGAAAAAGTTTGACAGAAGACTTACAAGAAATTTAAATACGTTTTACACGGTTCGTAGTATTGAACAAGAAACAAAATATAAAAAAATGATTAACAAATTTATGTTTGGTGATTTTTTTAGTGTGAAAGATTTTATTTTAAAATGCGACATTATAGTTCATTACTTCCATGGTTACTCACTATTGTCAAAAAATGACAGCAATGTAATATTTGTCCATTTTAAAATGCAACATTATAAATAGTATTGCAGCACAGGAGATACCTCCAAAACACATCACAAATGGTGTCAATTCTTATTACGACCAACTAGCCTATGCTGCACTCTCTACACCAGCTATGAGTACCTGTGAGGTGACGCCTGGTAAGCGCCCACACGGTAAAATATATCGTCATCATTACCGATGTCTACATGTGTTGTAGATACTGGCACACCCAGAAATGGGTAATATGCCGTGATGATATATTTATTTTATTTTATTTATAAAAGAATACGGAATTTATTTTCCATAAGTTAAATGTGACACATGTTATTTTCGCAAATTTTGATTTATTACTACAGTATACTTTTTATAATAAATACTGTTAAAAATAAAACTAATAACTTAAATTGATCTAAGATTATATGCGAATGACATATGCATAAAATTAGATAGTTCTTCAGTAATGGACTGTGAATAAAAAGCTTTACAAGTAGTTACTTCCTTATAGGCACCGAGGAATTTACTGATATTATTAAATGAAAAACGTAAACCTCACAAACTTAAGTACTCAGATACAAATACAAATAACTTTATTGCTAAGAAGATTTAAATCTAAATACAATTTGCAAGACAAGAAGTCCTTGGCCATTTTATTATTTCACGAATATTACGAATTAAAGTATATAATTATTTTTCACATAAGAATAAATACCATGTAATTATTTGACTTTTTGTATATTGGATTTATTACCTTACAGCGAAAGATTGGACACGTTCTCACATAAATACTACAGACAGAGATCCGTTAAAGTTAAACAGAAGAACTAATAAACAAAGAGTCAATTATTAACGGGATTTGAATATTCACACGATATTGGCAAAGTAGACACTAAATTCCAAATATTTACAAGGATGTATACATACATCAAATAGTATTCTAACACGTATCTGTTTTCTTCTCTGAATGGATTCATTACTGATGTATCCCTTTTGAATAGAAGCTGCAAGGAATACGTTTTGTCTGATGTAAAAATCATCTGCTGTTACTGGAATCCAATTAGTTATCCTGGTCATCATTTATCATCTATTGTGAAGAAGACACAATTCGGATTGAATGTCATTCAGAATAAGTTCATCAACAACAGGAAATACAAGAAATAACTTCTTGGAAAGATATAAATGGTTGCAGTAAATAAACAGCCCTAAAATTAAGGGCCAATTCTTTATATTCATATAGGTAAGTTCTTAGTAGACCAATTTTTTTCTTGATCACATGTTGTAATGATCTCTAAGTAAGATTTAATACCAAAGGGAGATTAAAAATGAAAGACAAATACTCAAAAATTCTTGAAATTAGTCTATTCTGTTTTTATTTATTTTAATTCGTTTTTCACCTACTTGACTAGTGTGAAGTAAATTTATACCTAGATCAGTTCACTAACCTAGTTTTTCCTGACTAGTTTTGAACCAGGACAATCTTGTTGTGGATAATTAATTTAATCGTAGCTTGGTTTGGCAACGGGGAACAAAATTACTCCAATTACGAGCTGATTACTTTGAAAACAGAATAATTTCGAGTAGTGATTAATATGTCAAAAATATAAGAATTATATTGGGATCAGCTGTTGCACTAATTCCAATTACAAAAGGTAAAATTAACGTTACCGTAATTTAAATTGTTCCTAAATTACCGCACAGGTTTAGGTTCTCTAATGGAGACAATGATTAGGAAGACAGTTAGTTAGGTACAGAATTTCGTCTACTCTTTTTGAAAGAATGTTTCTTCCTTCTATCATGGAAGCATTTACGATAGTTTTTAATGAAATGAAGTATGTTATTTTTCATGAGTTTTTACACATATATGTAAATTTTTAAATCAATATATTGGCAACACTTGTTTTGTTAACAAACCTGAAGTATATGTCAAGTCGTTGACACGGTTCTAGTTAACACCGGTGTTAGAACCACGCTTGTGCTACCAGCCATTTTTGAATTATTGCCCCAAAAGTCAATATACCCCATATTTAGGATAAAAACTTCAAAATTTTCAAAAATCTAATTTTTATGTATCTAAATACTTCTCATTGCGCTGATTCCAAATTTTGAAAGCGCAGGTCGATATCTCTTTTCGTTCTCGAGATATTTAGATTTAAAGTTTTGCTCAAAACTGGACCCATTTTTGGGTTACTACCCAAAAATGGGTCCAGATATGAATTTGGCGACACGACCATTCGATTCTGCGGGCAAAATTACATAAATGTACCAATTTTTATAATTTTTGTCCAACAGGTTAATTTTTTATGGATAAAAGTATGAAAACCTCTGAAAATGGCCAAATTCTGAAAAAATCGTAAGGGGTACCCCTTAGATTTTTTGCGATTTTTGGCCATTTTCAGTTATTTTGCTTTAGTGATTATATGCGGTGTTCAAAAATTATGAAAATTGGTATACTTATGTAATTTTGTCCGTAGAATCGAATGGTGTTGTCGCCAAATTCATATCTCGACCCATTTTTGGGTCATTGCCGAAAAATGGGCAGTTTTGAGCAAAACTTTAAATCTAAATATCTCGAGAACGAAAAGAGATATCGACCTGCGGTTTCAAAATTTGGAATCAGCACAGTGAGAAGTATCTAGATGCATAAAAATTAGATTTTTTAAAATTTTAAAGTTTTTTTTTCTAAATATGGGGTATATTGACTTTTGGGACAATAATTCATAAATGGGTATTAATATAAACTTGGTAGTAATATTATTTGATTGATTGACAATGTTACGGAAGTGTAAATTATTAAAAATTTAGAATATCTATTTTAATAAATTCTTTTATTTAGGAAACTTTTGTTTGAGAATGTCATGATATGCTTTTATTTTTCGAATTATCATCGTTCATTTATTTATGTATTTATATAGTATATATTTTATGCATTCTTCCTAATTGGCAGAGACGTTGTCTATTGCATCTGCGTACTGTAAACAATATGCTACACAATGTGTTCGTAATTTACTCGTTATCATTCAGGGTGGTTACGGTCAGTTCCCACAACGAGTACTTTGCAAATACACCACAATAAGTTCCGTTTTACAGTGATCTGATTAAATTCTCAGAAAATGGATAAAAGTTTCGAGCAGGGCACCTTAGCATGAGAAAACAAACTGATCGAAAGTTTAGTCCTGAATACAATGCGTTCGGTGTCATCTTGCACCATAAAATATATTTTAGCCGTTATCAGAAGACGGAAAAATATAAGAACTTTTGCAAATATATTTAAACGAGATAACAGTTAAAAAATACAAAAAGATAAAATTGCTTCCTGCTTAACATGGGGTGAAATGTTAGAAGATAAATCTTCTTTTCAACGATATCCAGGTGCAAATGTTGACTTAGTGACTTTATTGTATCTAACCAGATCTAACCGTCCGACAAATGGAACACAATATAAGAGGATTTGAACATAATGCTCTTAAAATCAACCGTAAGATAGTTCTTTTCTCTTCTAAAAACCAGGTAAAATTTGGCCGTAAAAACGAACGATTTATAACTTTTATAGACCGGAGAAATAGGGAAGTTAATAATTTAACAGTTTGTCACGCAGATAATTTTTCATAGAGAAGTTATTATAATAGAATGTGAAATTGCTATTACATTTAACACCGGGTCGTTTAGAATTCGATGAACCTTTTAAATAATACTATGTTTGAGAATCATAGACGCATTATACATATACAGCCGTATTCATAGTGCTTCTGTTCGAGTCTAAACCTAGTCTATCTCAAGTCTAACTTAGACCGGCGAAAAAAGCTATTCATAGAGGCAGTTTAGGGCTAGTACAGGTCTAAGTCTAGACTAAAATTTAGACCTGCGCGTACCTTAGTTTAACGCGGTATTAAGTTGACAGAACTATGGCAATATAATTTTGTGTGTTTAATGCAAATTAAATACATTAATACTTAATATAATATTTTTGGTAAGTGGTATGTCATAAATATTATCATATTAATGTCTATAATATTACTTTGCTATGAATTTGTAACTTGCAATATTTCATTTTTAGGAAGTTCATGATGGATAATGATCTTCAAGAAATTTTTGAGCATATTAACTACCTACATGAAAGATATTAAAACAAAGCATAGTTGAATATAAGAGGAGGAATCAAAGGTTTACTTTAAATCATATGAATCTAAGAAATTTATTATAGGTTAAAAGTATTTTACGAAATGTTCAGTTGTTTGAATTGTTGCTTCTTTATAAACTAAAGTGATTTAAATTTGCAGATCTAAGATAGAAAACTACAGAATTTAATCGACAGAATAATACCAATATTAGAAAATACAAACATCAATAAAAAGCGAGCAGTTTCAGTTGATATGCAAGCTTTCAAAAAGAGAATTATTAAAGCGAATCTGGTAATTTATTAGATAAAATGTTAAATGTAACAACTTATTTAAGTTAAGCAATCTGTTTTAGCAACTTACACAATTTTTCCGAAGTACAATGATTCACATTGCATTTGGAGAAGTCAAGAGCTATCGCTTCTCTTTTTAAAACTATTATGATCACACCATAATTTATATTGATTTTTGTGCTTCATACAGCTAAAGCTACTACATCAAAGCTCATATTCGGACAATAATAATACCGCATAATATACCAGTGGACGAAAGAGTGAACTATATTGAAGGAATTTTAATTTATAAAATGTTGTAACATTATATTATGTAAGCGACAGTGTTATTGTTATGTATTACGTTAAATGTATTCAATTTTTGAACAATTTTGCATGTGTTGTACGAAACAATTCGATTAAAATAAGTGAATAATATTTGACTGCAATCCAGTAAAATTCAAATTCATATTCTTCATTTAATGTAATTTATTTTTCATCATTTCATATTCCAGTTTAAATATCAAGAAGTCCTAAATCCTAAATACTAAACTAGTCCTAAATACTAAATGCCAAAATATAACACCAGACACAGCCTAAGAATTCTTTGAGAACCTCTAATTTAGCTTTGGTAATAAATTGGCAAAGCTCTATTCATTTTTTGTATTAGTTCTTGTAAAACATTACAGTTTCAACCACAGAATCAGTAATATTTGTAAACAACAGTAATTAATGTTGTATTCTTCTTTCTTGATGTACGGTTGAACTCTCCAATTTTACCCGTAATAAAATAAATGAAATATACTTATTAACAAACGTTATACCATTGTATTGTTCTTTTCTATTTACAAAACTACGTAATGATGTTTTTAAAAATCATCCTTGCTCCTGGTAGCAGACTAACAACTACCTCATCCTGAAAAATCCTCCATGCCCTCGCTTTGTGTAATGAGCCTGGCAATCTTAGCCTGGTGGTGCAGTTAATTACCTGACTATTCATTGGAAACGTTAAAAGCATTGATGGAATATCATAATTTATCACTACATTTTAACACTGCAGTGCACATCGTGCTATGAGCTACGGGATTCTTTCAAGCCACTTCTATACAGATACACAATTCCATCGTGAAACGAACGTGTTTGAGTAGCATATGGTATGTTGGAACAGATACTAATTGTACATTGCAATTAACACTATTGTCGGAATGTTTTGATCTCTATAAATAATATGATGAAACCACACACGGTAATAACAAAATGAATTAAACAAATGGTGCAACAGACTGCAAGTTGATTCCTACAGATATTCCTTTTGAAACCAAAACTTTGTCTAGTTTTATCTACCAACTAGTTTCCTTTTTACCTCTCGCTAAGAAAGGTATTGGAATCATGCTAAAAATCGCATATCCCGATTTTAGTGGATAAGAACGTTTTACGGTCACCATTCGATTCTACGTACAAAATTACATAAGTACGCCAATTTTCATAATTTTTGAACACCGCATTCAATTTCTGGTGTACCACTTACGATTTTTTTAAATTTTGGCTATTTTCAGAGGTTTTCAAACTTTTATTCATAAAAAGGAACTTGTTGGTACCTACCCTTATAAAATTTTACCCTCTCTTACAAACGTTTCCTAAATAAAAGAATTTAATAATTTACACTTCCGTGACATTGTCTTTACAATCAAATAATAAGACTACTAAGTTTATATCAATATACCCCATATTTAGAAAAAAACTAACAAAATTTTTAAAAATCTATATGAATTAATAATATAAAAATTTATAAAGAATATATGTATTTTTGTGTGTATCAGAAATGTCAAATATATACAATACTTATATAGCCTAATATGGAAATGGCGAGAGGTCTTGTGATGGCCACAACAGATTTTATTTCAAAAAATTCACTCAGTTGTACAAATACTCTAAAAATGGGTACACTTACGTAACAGTATCTTTACAATCAAATAATATTACCAACAAGTTTATATCTCTACCCGTTTTTGAAATATTGCCCCAAAAGTCAATATACCCCATATTTAGGATAAAAACTTCAAAATTTTCAAAAATCTAATTTTTATGTATCTAAATACTTCTAAATGCGCTGATTCCAAATTTTGAAACCGCAGGTCGATATCTCTTTTCGTTCTCGAGATATTTAGATTCAAAGTTTTGCTCAGAACTGCCCATTTTTGGGTAATAACCCAAAAATGGGTCGAGATATGAATTTGGTGACAAGACCATTCGATTCTACGGGCAAAATTACATAAGTGTACCAATTTTCATGATTTTTGTCCAACCGGTTCATTTTTTATGAATAAAAGTTTAAAAACCTCTGAAAATGGCCAAAATCTGAAAAAATCGTAAGGGGTACCCCTTAAGATTTTTGCGATTTTTGACCATTTTCTGTTATTTTGCTTTAGAGATTGTATGCGGTGCTCAAAAATTATGAAAATTGGTACACTTATGTAATTTTGTCCGTAGAATCGAATGGTCATGTCGCCAAATTCATATCTCGACCCATTTTTGGGTTATTACCCAAAAACGGGCAGTTTTGAGCAAAACTTTAAATCTAAATATCTCGTGAACGAAAAGAGATATCGACCTGCGGTTTCAAAATTTGGAATCAGCGCAGTGAGAAGTATCTAGATACATGAAAATTATATTTTTGAAAATTTTGAAGTTTTTATCTAAATGTGGGATATATTGACTTTTGGGGCAATAATTCAAAAATGGGTATTGATATAAACTTGGTAGTAATATTATTTAATTATAAAGACAATGTTTCGTAAACGTAAGCATTTTTAGAGTTTGAGAAAATTTTTAGAAATTAAAGCCTTAAAAGCCGCCAATCTTGTTAATGAATTGGAAGAATCTCGAACATTAGAAGAATAAGAGTGAATAGAATGAATTAAAAAATATATAAAGAAGATATCTGTTTTTGTGTGTATCAGAAATGTCAAATAAGTGCAATACTTATATAGCCTAATATGGAAATGGCGAGAGGTCTTGTGATGGCCACAACAGATTTTTAAAAGTATTTTAAATTAAAGTTTATAGAATATTTTTCATAGCAATAAAAAAAATAATACCAATTTATTGTTATTTTCGTGAATAATTTAATAAAAGGAAAGAACTAGTACATGTTTAATAGTATTCCCCATCTTTCACATATTCTTTCCCTTTCCGGTTTTTGCTTTTCTTAACAAGAAGTTTCTTCTTGCCACCAACATAGGCCCGTATATTGCATTGTGTCTTGGTCCAACACTCTAGACTCGGTCACGAGATTCTCACAAGCTGCATTTACAGCTGTCCAGCTGAGTTATAGCCTTAGCTATAAGATAAAACCAAAAAGAAAACACAGCTGTGTGAATGAAATTGGCGCAACATGCCACGAAACTATTATATTCTGTTTCACGGAGGTTTTTGTAAGAAAGAAAGAAGACAGTGAATTTTACAGAAGCCAAAGGAAATAAGTTTTACAACAAAACATAAAAACGAACATACCGAATCTGTTTAGAAACTTTTTGAAACTCTATTATGGCCGATACTATAAAGGTCAGTTAAAAATGTGTTGAACTGCAGTTAAGCAAACGGAGTTTATTTAGTGAACTTAAGTTAATTATATTTGGATACTATAACATTAAAATGAACTGGGGTCAACTGAACGTAGTTTATCCCTTACTCAGTCGGTAATATTTCATACAACTCACTTCATGTCATTGTATATGTCAATTTTTTTGAATGAATGTTCTCGGACTTGTTGACCTACGAATATAAAATGAACAAAAAGCAGAGATCTAAGAATTTCGATGAAGAAAGAAAACAGTCATTCGTCATTTTTCTAGATCACCAGCTAAATATGAAAAAAAAAGAAACAGTTCCTACAATTCTTAAGTTTATTAAAATTTGATTTGTTCCTATTCGTGGTAGGTTCTAGCAGAGGTCCCAGAATATATAGAAATTCTAAAACCGTTCGTTTTTCGAAACGAAACCGCAATTTAAATTCAATATCGTTTCGAAAGGATTTCTCCTTTCCCGTAATATTCGATGGCATCTATTCATTATATATGCATTCATTATATTCTCGTCGTCACTATAAGAACTTGAATCGAACACCATAATTTTTAATCTAGAATTTAAAACAGCATATAATTTAATGAATTATAAAATATTTGCTAAAGCACTAAACTTACCAAAATATTAATTATAATCAATAAACTTTCGTACATATTTATTTACAACGTAGACACTTATAATTCTGAATGTTATTTAGAATATAAAAACGTCAATTATTATTTAAACTCAATTTGAACGGATGAAATCGGCCGCTCAAGTTAAGCGTAGTTTAAACTCAAGTCAAAAACTGATTTTGCTTTATACTACAGAAATTTTATTTGAACCTAGTTCAATATTAATTAAACTAAGTTAAAAAAATGAACTATGTTTATACTATCGGGCATTATTGTTTTTATTTTAACTGTGTGATAAATGACAAATACCTAATGCTCTGTATTTCGCTGAATGCCTTAATTAACCCTGTAAAAAGTAACCCTTTCAACCCCGTATGAGAATTACCATCGACAAACACACACATACATTGGGTGATGGATTAGGTTCGTTAAGAGATATTTAGTTCGTTAAAGGGGCTTATCCGGCTACATAACATGTCATTAACGTGTAATGACTTCGTGTGTGTGAACCAGACGTTCCGGAGATAAACGGACATAGGCGGAAATGTACGAAAATTAAGAGTACTTACTGAGGATCTTACGACAGGAATGAAGAGATACACATACCTGAAACAGAAGAAATATATTAGACAATGGTGTACGCAAAATACATATATATATATATATATATATATATATATATATATATATATATATATACAGGGTGTCTCAATAAGCTTGCTCACTATTGGTAACTTTTTTATTTGAAGAGATACGAGGTTGGTCAAATTAACAAAATTATGCCATTTTATGTAGACAAAATAATAATTGTGTCAGCTCCCAAAATTTGGGACAGAATATATATTTTTTAATTGGAACTATATATTTTTTTCTCTTTCCAATAAGGTAATGTTGTTTATGTACAATTTTTTCAAATAAACGAGTTATTTACGTTTAAAGATAATAATTATCTTTTATTAGTTTAGGTCAAGTAAACTATGGAAACCACTGTCTTTTATAAAATTATTATTTTATTAATTTATTTTACAGTAATAACAAAACAAAGAAAATATTCAAATTGAAAGCCATTATTTCTTTCGCACATTTAAACTCTTTTGGAAAGAGAGCCGACCGTTCTACGTAACTGGTGTCTAGATATAACTTTCCATATAGCACGATCATATCTAACTTTTCTTCATGTGTGAAGTTATTAAACATTATTAAACACAGAGAACTTTACGGGAGAAATTATTAAACGTCAAACAAATAAAGAATCAATTGTTTCCATGGCTTACTTGACTAAAAAACTAACAAAATAGTTTACAAAATTCAAATTTTTAACCGTAAATAACTCGTTTATTTGAAAAAATTGTACGAATAGCAATGAAAAACGAATTATGTGGAAATTAATGGTCACAATAACTGCAATCTGTAAAACTGTTTTTATATCCATTTCTTTACTGGTGTCAAAAATAATGGAATGAAAACGATAACATTATTATTGACCTAGGTATAGAAAAACAATTTACGGAACAATAATGAAAAAAGTTACTATATTCAATACTATGAAGTGGTAAATTTCTATGCACGTAACTGTATTATAAACTATCCAGCTAGTAAAAAAATTAACGTCATTGTTTAGGGATATTTTTCTATACACATATTTTAATAGTTGTATGGGCAACACTAAACATACTTTTTATCAGGGATGGTAACCGAAACCGGAACCGAAAACATTCACCGAAAAATACCGAAAAAAAATGAGAACCGAAACCGAAAACTATACCAAAATTCGAAACAGATACAAAACCGGAACCGAAAGCAAAACCCTTTTTTATTTATCGGTTAATCGCATTATATACAGGTCATGTGTTAGTTGTTAAATATTGAAAATTTTTATTATTAAAATATTTATGTATAAAAAAAAGTATAAACATAAATTTATTTTCTATTTGTAATTTTTTTTTTCTAAAAGTATTTCAATTTTCAACGTAGTACCTCAATCGGGTGGCGCTCGAAATCCATTTCATGTTACATATACATAGGAATTCCCATTAAAACTGATTGTTATAAAACTTTATACACGTGTTTGTGGACACTTTTTGCATCATTATAATAATTGTTCAATCAAAATTAATAATATTATTAATCTCGTTATTAGTAAAACCGGTATACCAAAACCAATTGCTGTATAAAAACCGAAACCCAAATCAAAACCGAATTTTTATTTTCACGATGACCGAAACCGTAACCCAAACCGATATTTTTTATGGTTACCATCCCTGCTTTTTATTAAATATTACACATCTACACTATTCTTCTATATTGCGATTTGGTAGTTTCGTAGTTGTGTTTTTGATAATTTTTATTGTAATTGTCATTACTATATTTTCTATCTAAATCTATTTTAAGATATAAACTTTCAAAAGTAGAGTTCGCTAGTCCAAAAATGAGGATTAGCTTAAACTTTTTCGAAAATAGAGCTATTAAAGTCTAAAGTATATTTCTTGGCGTCACGTTGAAGTCACCCATTCTTATAAAAATGTATTTTATAGTTTGTCTTCGACATATATTTTTTTGTCTTCTTTATTATCCATTTCTGCAAATTCTTTTCTTCTGTTCATGCCTGTGTATCTTCCGTTGATGGTTCGTCTTGTTGGTATTGAAATGAGGTTTTGGAACGGCTATATGCGTTGAGTATAGTGAAGCAGGCAGGTCATACGAGTCAACTAGCGCTTGTTTGTTTAACGTCTCGGACCGTCGGGGATAATTATACTGCAGCGATCACGAGAATCAGACCGCGGACCCGACCAAGACGAAACACAAAATATTTCTTCCCGTACCAAAACAAGACACGAGGAAACGTTTCAGATTGCAGAGTTATTTTGAACGGTTAACTATCTTAAGACAATTCTTATGACTATAACTTAAGTCTATGGTTATGATAGTGACTATGTTATTGATGTCCGAAAATATAAAAAGGTCGTCTTCATAGAAAACCCAAGTATAGAACTTGCCAGATTACACTGTATTTGAGTATATAATATCTTCTTGGTGGCGAACGAAAATTTTGTATGTAAGTTACTTCTTGGAATATATATCCCGCAATTTCGATGGAACTTGGTTGCTTGAGGTATATTGTAAGCCCAAGTGCATAATAATTCGGCCGGTTTACGTTTTCAACAAATTGTAATTTCTACAAAATACGATACTTTTAAGAAACGGTGGGCCAAATAACTGGCTATAATAGTTCGACCGACATTTTAAGTGTCATCTTCTAAGCCAAAGTTGGCTTCTACCGAGACTCTTTACTTTTGGTACAATGAAAAACAACAATCCTGTGCGTACATTAAAATCTACCTTGCAAGACATATGGGACAATACTTACAGGAAAATAAAAGCGATGTAACCCAATATTAAATGGCGGAATACTTAATAACATATTCAATTTTTAGTAATACTTATTTCTTGTACCTTGTTGAAGTGTAGATTTTATATAAAGAACTTTTGTCGCCCACCCAAGGTGATGTAGGGAAAAGGGAACAAAAGACTTTCTTCTTTTTCCTTTTTTGTTTACTTGGACGTTTCGGAGGTCCAATTACCCCCATCTTCAGTATTTACAGTTCAATCCAAACACTGCTACCATGCAAGGTAGCAAAAGACTTTTTACTTTTACTTTTCAAAAACATCTTTCGACTTAATCCCTCAGAAAACAGGATGGAGGTGATGACCTCGTTGAGAATATGCGAGGTTTTGTGAGACAACACAGCTTATCACTATAAGTCAAGCAATTTAAAACTAGCTAATAATGTAAATGCTGAAGAGGGGGTCATTGGACCTCCGAAACGTCCAAGTAAATAAAAAAGGAAAAAGTAGAAAGTGTTTTGTTCCCTTTTCTCTACATCACCTTGGGTAGGCGACAAAAGTCCTTTATATAGAATATTCAGTTTTTGTAAGAGAAAAGTTTATTTTTTATTGTATCCCAAATTTTCTGTCATTCCTTAGTTTTTGATTCTCCTTTGTGGCAGATCTTTTTGGGAAAGGTTGAATCATCCGTCTGCTTTATCTCGTACGTGGCTGGGGCACCGTTGCTGTACTGATCATCGCATGATCATTCAAACGTTCTGATTATAAATAATGGTAGGTTTAGGCCCGTTCTGGGAATTTGACTGCTTGTGTAATATATGGTGCATCGGATCGAGGCCTCTCATCGCTTCATCCTATACTTTACTCCCATACCCAACGCTAATATCTATTGGTTTACATATATTTTCATAGCATACAAGGTTAAGAATAAGACATACTAGGTATGTAGGGAAGAAAAGGATTTTATTAAATACACATCGGTATTTGAGTCATTTAGGGCACGAGTAAGTAAAGACATATTCAATCTACAAGCGAAAAATTTGGACGAGTGCATAATATTTATGCATCTAGAATGCAAAATGATACTTTTCCACTTGATCTTTACTTTAACACTTTAATTTAATAATAATAATAATAATAATAAGTTTATTTAACATAAAGTTATTTACATACTTAATTATTACATTTCAAAAGAAAATAATATGCTATACATTACTTTTAATAAATTCAATACATTTTTTTTTAAAACTAGACAACTTAGACTCCTTTTTTTTGATTCCGGAAGACTATGGTAAAATTTAAATCCTTTGATATTTAATGAATTTTCTGACCTAGTTTTATATACAGTTTCTACTTTTAAATCAAATTTATTTCTTAAATTATATTTTGTACATTCATGTTTAAAAATACACTCTTTACTTAAATCTAGGAAGAAAATTATTTATAATTTTGATAATGAATATTAATGTTAAATAATATATTCTCTGTTTGACATTTATCCAATTTAATGCATTTAGTATGCTATATATACTTGTAAATCTGTTTACTTTCAAAATACATCGCATAGCCCTATTTTGTATACAAAGAATTCAATGTATACAAAATAATCAATAATCGTTTTATATATGTTGACAGCTTGAATGTAATTGATTTTATTTCTTATTCTTCGTAAAAAATGCACTTTCTTTGCCATTTTTTTGCAAACATAGTCTACATGTTCGTAGAATTTTAGCTTACTATCTATTATTACTCTCAAGTATTTAATTTCTTTAACTTTTTCTATTTTATTAGTTGCCATTTTCACTTCTATCATTTATAATCATATATTTAGTTTTATTTACATTAAGCAGTAGTTTATTTAATTCCAACCAATTAGTAATATTATTCATTTCATTTTGTATTATCTCTAACCCCTCATGTACAGATTCTGCAGAGCGGGTCCGCCAACTGGACAAGTGAGAAAAAGACATACCTTGCTCACGTGTGCTAAACATATTTTTTGCCACAATCTTGAAATATAATTTTTCTAAAAAAATAGTGCATATGTTCACAACTGAATTTAATGTAAAGTTAACTACAAAAAATTATTATTCCTTCACGTAGAATGGCAGACATTTATTGTACAATTTGTAACTCCATCAAAATTTATGACTTCTGACGTAGTATAGGTTTGTGTATTTTGCTCACTTGTGAAGATAGTTATTTACCTTGCTCACTTCTGTTTCAACATGCTACTTAGTTCACTATTTTAAGTTGAATAATAACGATTATGGAAAAAGAAATTTATATCCATTGTATATAAGCTGATGCTTTTTACAACAAAATATGAATTTGACAGACTGTACTGGCAAGAACTGACGATCGTAGTAAGTGCAAGAAAGTGCACACTCAGTAAGGTCAGATCGCTCGAAAAGTATAAATGTAACACGAAAAATTCATCTAGTATGCACTGATTATATAAATGGAAAACAAGTTATGAACCCAGTGTAAAAAAGTTCGCAATAAATAGATAACGCTATAAATTTTGTAAATTGTAAATAGGTATTGAAATGTAGTGTGGTGTTAAATAATGTACCTAATTTATAAAAATCGTAAATTATTATTTTTTTTTATTTCATTTTACACTATGATCAGTGCTATTGTGTTCCTAATAAAACTAGTTAAAAATTGCAAGACAAGTAGTTTGTCGTGATATTTAGCAGTAGATGAACATAAATCTTTTGTATTAAATGTATGTAATGTACAAATTAACATTTAAAATGAAATACAACAATCTGTATAAATGTATTTTTTTGAATTGCAGACATCAGGTACGGGGTCGCGTGGCCGCGTGCCTGAGTGTCTGCTCGCGAACCTGGGGAACCGGGTTCGATCCCGACAGACGCCAAATATTTCCAATTTTAAATGGCACAAAAGTGACCCCTGTGGTGCACCCTCCACACCAGCTATGAGTGCCCGTGAGGTGACGCCTGGTAAGCGCCCACACGGTAAAATATATCGTCAACATTACCGATGTCTACATGTGTTGTAGATACTGGCACACCCAGTAATGGGTAAAATGCCATGATGATATATTTATTTATTTATTTAGGTATGAAGATTTTCCATAATTTCTATGTAATATGCATTGTATAAATGGGCTCTTTGAACATATTATTCTTATTTATTTATAATGATTAAACTTTAGTTAGTGCTATTAAATTTTGAACCAATTTAACGTGTTTATATTACATTTGTAAGTATTTATTTTCTATAGAATTTCTCATAGTGTATTTAATTTTACCCGTAAAATTGGATTTGTTGGGATTTATGAAATAAAAGTAATATTGCATAAAGGCATGTGTATAACATATCGTATATTTTACAATAGGTACTTGTTGAACAAATCTGACGTATTAAAATATTATTATGTATGTTATCAAAAGTAGTTTAAAATAATTCAAGATATACATTGTAATATTAATCCAATGTAATAAGTCTCTCTGGAACAATGTATGTACGTAAAATTAACAATGGTACTATAGCGAATGTTCAAGCGTTACTAAATGTTCAGTTTAATAAAGCTCACGTTCTTTATTTAGGAAAAATGTATTTATAATAAACATATTAATATTTGAAATACGACACTAAAATTATAATTTGTTTTGGCCTTTTATATTGTTAAGAAAAATAATTTATTGCTTCGTATAAAAAGATCAAGGAAAAACAAAAGCGCTAAAAACAGTTATTAAACAATTATAAAATACTAGACAACTTTGTTAACATGAACAATATAACGTTTATTATAATTATGGATATAAATAAGTATATGAGTAATAACAATACAGTACAATATACGAGCATTTATTTATAATAACTAGTTTTGTTATTAAAAATTGTATTTTACATGACTACATTCTAATATTTAGCATAAATGATTAATAAGTAACTATTTATTTACTGTTATTTGAAATAAATTTAAATGTAATAACTATATGCCTTCTCATGCAAATAAATATCTCTGAAGCGAAGCATTTACGAAGTTGTTTATATGAATTAGAATACTGTGAAAATGGGCTAACTATTTATGTCATAAGTACAATAATATCAATAAAAATAATGACGCCTTAAGTTTTCATGAGCATGTAAAACGGATTAAAAAATGATCTACCAATTATTATTAAATTAAAACACAAAGCGAAACAATGTTTGAAAAAGTTTAAGCTAATCCTCATTTTTGGACTAGCGAACTCTACTTTTGAAAGTTTATATCTTAAAATATAGTCTAATCTATTCTTCGTATCTATCTGAAGATTAAATTTTAAATAGGTACCGGAATAAAATAGAATTCACTAATCAAAAAATGAGGATTAGCTTAAACTTTTTTAAGCAGCAAGCTGATACTAAAGAACGAATGTCATAATTGTCATTTTATTTTGGGAGAAGTCGTGATCCAACTCGTCGAACAAAATAATCGCCAATGAGTTTTTCATACTATTTTTTTTTATTTTGGGCTTTCTAAGCCTTTTTAAATAGAAAATAGTACTGCCAAAATTTAGGAAATTTTGTCAGTTGGTAGTATTAATGTGACGTTTGAAAATTCTTTTGATAACCCTAACTTTATTTTTTACTCTATTCTTTTTCTTATTCTTAGTTTTAAATCAAAAATTACAAAAAAAATAAAATTCCTAACAATCGTTTGTGTTCGTTTGTTTAACAAGATTTGACATTTGATATTTTTGAAATTCTTAGCAACCAACCTTATAAAAATAAATTATACTGGTCTATTGCAGCACTTGAATGAGCCATTAGCGAAACTTTTGGGTGCCGTAACATCTTTTTTACAGATGCAAAATAGAAAAAGAATATTTAAATTATAATTATATATAATTAAAAACTAGATTGAAGGGTTGGCAATGTCTCCTCATTTTCATTGTTTCTTTTCATGTCCGACAATATTTAATTGTTGTATAATATAATAATTATTGTCATTGTTTACAAATATTTTTTCTTATTGCAAAAGTACAAGGTGTTGACATGTTTCTCACGATGAATTAACCTTTTTGTAAAAAAGTTTTTGTATAAAATTTGTTGTTTTGAAAGTGAGTCATAGATACAAAACCAATTTAAAAACTATTTTCTTGAAAGTAATTTAGATATAATTTTTCTAAATGACTCTGTATTATCTGACAAATTCTCAGACATAGGCTATTTTATCTTTTGTGTTTTGAGGAATTTGAAAGATACTAATGGTTGTTTGGATAAACAGTTTGCAGTATTACGAATATCCCACCAATGAAGAACAGCATCCATCAATAATATCAAATTCAAGTTAGTAATAAGTTATCGGCAAACGCAAGTTAGAAGATCGACAACCGTTTCATTAGAGATTCTAATACGAAAAATATCTCATATTCCTGCATTGAAGAGGAACTAATCAAGTGCTGAATACCCTCAATTTCATTCTTAACCTTGTATTACATCTAAAATAAAAAAACCAAGTCGATTTCCTTTGCAAACACATTAATTTCTGTTGAAAAACTCTTCAACTCTAAGTTTCCTGGATACCTCATCGCATAGTATTCGAGCATGAATAATTAATGGAAGTCTGCACGTAGAATGCCACATTTCACAGAAGATTTTTCTCGTGATGCATTCAATTTGAAATTACTATAAGGATTAAACAAATGCATGGTGCATTCTATGGAAAATAAGAGAGAAATAAAAATGCAATAGTATAAAGAATGAGTCTGTTTCACATTTTTCAAAAACTATTTTAAATGATAGTTTATGGAATGATTTTCTTAGTAATAATTTGTTGTTATTTTTGGAAATAATTAAATAAAAAGATTGGCGTCCTGAAAAACTACCCCCCACTCCTGTGACGTAGAAGCACATACATTACATCATTAATATCCAATAGGAAAATAGTTTTTCCATCACCTACGTTTTCATATTATTTAAATAAATAAACGTAGGCTAAAGTTTGTCACATGTTAATAACAAAATCTTTTAATTTCACATTTGATGCTGACATTGCTCATTGTAAATGAATAATAAAGTAATAATGGCTAATTCAAATTACACTCAAGCTAAATCGGGCAATTAACCGAAGGTCGATAGCTGGATGATGGCTGAAATTATATCAGAACGATTGTTTTACTGCTACCGAAATAAGGGGTGTTAAAGATTTGAGGTAAAATAAAATATAAAAACTGAATTTATTATATAAATTGATAATATATTTTACTTTAAAGTTCTGGTCGTGATTCTTATTTGACACTTGCTTGACAACTTTGACAATACACTTGACACCTTAGAACCGCTGAAGATGTATGTACTCTGGCGTCACATTCTGTTTCTGATCACGTGACTTATTCAAAATTTTATCCAAATTTCAAAAATTAATTGTAAAATATCTAAAGGATATTTCGTGATATTTTCAAATTTGAGGCTCTTTAAAGAACAATATCTTTTCAAATCAATAGCCCTATTATTGTTGAATGTCAATATAAATATAAATAAATATATCATAACGACATTGTACCGTGCGGGCGTTTACCATGCGTCATCTCACGGTCACTCATTGCTGGCGTGGACAGTGCCCCACAATCATCATATATTTGTTTATTGTACTGCTTAATATAGGGAATACAATATTATTTTTTCATTTTGCTGTAGTTTCTGATCTATTAATTTTAGAAAAAACTTGCAAATAAAACAGTTGTCCAGAATTAAAAATTACACAAATGGGAAAAAAATGAATCACAATTTCTTTTTATTTTACGAAAAAAACGCAAATTAAAACTCTCAATTTACAACATATTTCAGAGTGCCATGGAATTACTGATGTTTTATTTGTTTTAATTTGACATTACACTTTTGACGTATTATTATTAATTAATTTTGAATGTTGTAATAATATACCATTCATGAATCATTTTGTACTTTCCTTTTGTGTTTAATTATACTTTTAATAATTATTTATTTACAAGAGTAGAATTATGAGATTTGTCAAACAAAAAATTAAACATCAGCAATTCAATGGTACTCTTAAATTTGCTGTAAAATAAATTCTGAATAACTTTATTTATTTACAACTTTTTTCTAAATTTAATAGGGCAGTAACTATAGCAAAATAAAAAAAAATAACATTGTATTTCCAATATTACGGAGACACCCGGTATGTACAAATATTAAAGCTGTATCCGATGTCGCATTTTGGCATTTAATATTTAGGATTTAGGTCTTCTTCACATAAACACAAGTCCGAATGGCACACTAGTGATATCCATTGATTTGTATGGCAACGCTTTAAAACAACAAAAATGAATTATACAGTTTGATTCAATTTGATACTTGGAAGTAAATGCTAAAATTATATTTCATAAAATAGAAGCTAAGAAGTTATTCTTTGACAGTAAATTTGACGTTTTGTTCAAATTATAGCAATGAATATAATTTGTTTAATTAGTGCACGTCAACTTCAAGGCATAGTGTGCTCCTGCAAAACCCTAAAATCTAATTCCTAAAATCCTAAATAATCACTAGATTTAGGGCATTTAAATTTAGGATTTGGATATTAGGGTGATAAAAGTGCAACATCGGACACAGCCTAACAGGCCTATTCTACTAAAAAAAATATGTATCGTTATGACTCGTTACTAGGCGATAAGTCATTATGATAACGATTTTTGCCAAAACCCTATTCTGTTAATTTATTTATCGTTACGAATCATTACATATCGTTATTTCACATCCTTCAATAAGGACAAGTTCACATGCATCGTTGAAGTCGTAAAGTTAGACATATTTTGAGAATAAAAGTAAAAATGGCTGAAGAAGATATTTTGTTAATTGTAGCTGAGAAAGAGATTCTGCAAAGATGAGTATTTATTCACTTCTATATACTAATTATATATTATACTTTTTAGTATTAGAAATTTTATTTATATTTCAGAAATATATTTAAAAATTTAAATTTAGATAATATTTAGTGGACGAAGGACTCCAGGCTGTTTTGCATGTTGATAAGGGTAGAAAAAAGAAAAATCCAAGGTTTTTTCGTTGCAGAATGTAAATAATACATAAATAATTTTCAAATACATTCTGCAACGAAAAAACTTTTGCTTTTTTCTACCCTTAGATAATATTATTTAATATATTGATATATAATATAATATAGAATATAGATGCACTATCTATGTATTTAAAAATTATATATTTGTATAGGGATGTCAGAGTATATAATCGTACACTGCGTGATACATCAGATCCTTTTACCCGGTCCCACAGAATTTAAATGACTTGTAAGTCTTCTCCATATTTCTTCCAATTCTTCAGTGGGCAATTTATTAATTCTTAATGAAGTGTTATTTTCCAATTCTTCAACATATATTTCGTACTGTTTTTGAGTTGTCCTCGAAGCCCTTTTCTTTATATCCATTGTCAAATTCAATTAAATAAACAAACAATGAATCGATATGTCAAATTTAAATTGAAAGACATATAAAAATTTATTCTGTCAAAATATACATGAAGTTAGATATTATCGTTATAATCCTGATAACGATAATTTATAACGATATGATTAGTAGGATAGGTTTTTGGTATTTGTCATTATTAAAGTCGTTTAACCAAATGCTTAGCGACAGTCGTTCAGTAACGACATCTTTATACATTTTTTTAGTAGAATAGACCTGTAAGAATCGATATGCCTTTCTAACACACTTGTTAATAACTTCACCGCTATATTTAACAACAATTGTTCATAACGACTGTTTTTAACAATGTCGTTAATTATGTATTTACTTAATACCAAGTGAGTAACAGTTGGTAGAAGAGTTACTAAAAATCGTTAACAACTATCTTAGTGAATTAGGCCGATATTTACGTATAATAATTTCCCTATTGTTTCTTTCTTCTCTTCTTCCATGTTGATGCAAAATCGCTGGTTTACGTGTTCACAAGACATAAGTTCATCGTCGGTTCTCTCTCACCTCCCTGTGATTACCAGGTCATCGTGATCATTTTCACTAATGGTAAGCACATGATGAATGCGGGTTTTTATCATTCCAAGACGACTATAGTGAACAAAGCAATGATGAAAATACTCCAAGGAATTATAATGGAAATAGATAGAGAATAAGAAGAAGTATAGACAAGGTTGGTGACTTTATTGGTATTTATTTTGTAACAAACCAGGGGGGATTCCATAATTAGTAACAACTACAAATAACCATTGCTCTTGTTAAATAACAATTACAAATCGTAATCAGTATTCTATAAGGCAATAGCAACTGCAGATAAGAGTTGCCCACATTATTTTCCAATTGATAAATAACGACTGCAAAATACCACCCGTTCGGCAGGTATTGAATTGTTAAATCTGACATTACTCAGTTCGGTAATTTATTTGAAAGAAAACAGTAAGTACAAGCAGTTTTTATGATAAATTAACAAAATAATTTACTTATTTAAATTGGTATGGGGTCCCGTGGCCGCGAACCTGGGGGAACCGGGTTCGATTCCGACAGACGCCAAATATTTCCAATTTTAAATGGCACAAAAGTGACCCCTGTGGTGCACTCTCCACACCAGCTATGAGTGCCCGTGAGGTGACGCCTGGTAAGCGCCCACACGGTAAAATATATCGTCATCATTACCGATGTCTACATGTGTTGTAGATACTGGCACACCCAGAAATGGGTAATATGCCGTGATGATATATTTATTTATTTATTTATTTAAATTGGTCATATTATATACAGTATGTCCCCGGATTGCGTTTACAAGAGGAAAAAAAATTTTATTTTCGATTTTACGAAAAAATGCCAAAGGAAAAAAATTTTTGCTTGAATTAAAACGCATGTTTCAGTTATTAAAACTTTTAATTAATGTAAGGTTCTTTTATTATAACGTTTTTTCGTATTTTGTCCTCCTAATAATACAGTTATTACATTGAATCTAACATGATTTTAGTTAGCTTTGAAATATTGACAAATGACTATTAATTCTAATATCAGATAAAAAAGTGTTAATTGAATAAACTAAAAGTATTTTGATTTTCGCCATTTTCTTTTTTCTCAAATTAGAATTAATAATCATTTGTCAATATTTCAAAGCTAACTAAAATCATGTTAGATTCAATGTAATAACTGTATTATTAGGATGACAAAATACGAAAACACGTTATAATAAAAGAACCTAAGAATTTATATTTGACTGCATGTTTGATTATTTTACAATTTTACATTCTGTAAACAGTCCATCATCGTAATCAACCATAACAAAAATAACTCAATAAATAACAATTTCAATATGATATATAATTTTAACCTATAAAAGGAAACGTAAATAAAGTATTGTCTTTGAACAAAAAAATCGATTATGTTTTATAAATACGTATTTATTATTTTTACGATGATGTATGTAATTTTTGCAAAATTTGTTGACCACATTGAATGTCCTACATAATATCAAATTATCCTAATCTTTGATGAGGGCATTAACACAAGAAGAAAAAACAAAAAAAAAAACATAATTCATTCTTCTAACAAAGCGTGCATATTTAAATGAAAAATTGCTGTAAGAAATCAGTGGCGCAGACATAGTTTCTTTTCATGGAGCATCAAAAATGTAAACGTAGACACGAGAGAATTTGACTGCAATTATTTTTCCATTACCGTAGACAAATCCATTTGATGCGGACACTACACTGTAAAGTAGAAAACTACAAGATTTTACTGTTGTAGAACACGGTACAGTTCGAAATGAAGATAATGTTTCTATTACAAAACGTTTACAGGCAAATTCATCAAAAGAATTAGCCACTAATTCAACTTTCGGTACCATTTTTAACTCCTATCCTAATGCTCGAAAAGAATTAGCAGCTAATTCGAATTAGCGCTAGTTCCAGTTTTAGTCCTATTTTTAGTTCCGTGAACTGTCAAATTAACTCTAGTTCTAATTCACAAAACAGAATTAAATAAAAAATTAGTTCCAAAAATCTACTATGTGACTATAATAAAAATATTCTGAAGTGATAAATATGTATAAAAAAAAAAAAAACAACAAACCGTAGGTAATTTTTTTGACAAACATTCGATATTATCTTTCTAAGTTTTTCTTCGATTCTAAAACAAAATGGTCTGTTTCTCGGAATCAGACTTATGTAGATTAAGCTTTTTTACTCATTTTAGTCAGTACTATAATACTCTCAAAAGAAATTACCGTTTTTTAACACCCTGTATAAAACATTAATCATCTAGAGATATTGGTCCATATGCCGAAGGCATTTTTATTGTATAAGAATAAGCCATAAATAAATAAAAGAGTACTGTTATATTATAAATAGAACATTTTTATAAATATCTGCTAGAATGCCATTGTTTTGAAGAAGCAAATTAACAAAACTGTTCTTCTTCTTGGTGATTGTTGTCTTTCGACGTTCAATTGTATTGCGCGGAGTCTTTCCGTCTGATACGCTCTTCAGCTGTCATCCCGGGTGTTATAACCGGTCACTCAATTAAAACAAATGATAAGTGATAAATAATTGAAGAGCTGGATTGTCTTGTTAAGCCAGCTTGGCTTCTTATTACTGATATCTTTAATGGTAATTGTCTTGTGTCGTAAACGAAGATGACTGCTCAATGACTGCTGCTTTATTTCATTCGGACACTCTCAGAGATAAGCTAATTGTGAATGGTGTTCGGAAATTAACATAAGTGGGCCTAACGTCTTTCAAATCATGCGATAATTATTGCACATCATGATGTTGTTACGGAATCTAGACTTGTTACGGAAGATAGTCAACATAACCATGATTATTGTAAAAAAATTTGGACCTACACGAAATTTTCCCAGACTCTTACACTATTAAAATAAAGACCGAATTATTTGCTTCTAAATTCGATTAACTCTTTCAAAACAGTATTATTGTACAAAAATTTAGTAACAATTATTATTATATTTATTCTTGCCTAACCGGCTCAGAATCTACATATTATATATATTACAATAAATTGTGGTACTACATCATAAATTAACCCCCCAGTTCTCGATGACTTCCTTCATCCAATCTTGTCCCGACCCTATATCATCTAACAGAACCGTTTCTTTTCTTCCTTCTCTCGTAACTTCCTTGCACGAAATCCTTAAATGCCTGATAGTTTCCTCTTCTCTCCCACATAGCCTGCAACTCCTCTCATCACTTGATAGCCAGTATTATTGTTCCTCTCTTCATTACCACATCTGAACCTGGCAATCATCTTGATGTTTTTTTTTTTTTTTTCATCCAATAAATATCTTGGTATTGACGTCGTTTGTATTAGTTTATATCTCTTGTTGTAATTTGAGATGTTTACCTTACTTTGTTTTTCTTGTATGTCCCAATTTCTCTGGTGTAGTTTGTAATGTGTGATTTCTCCATTTATGCGTAGCCTCTCTATTTGTACTGTGGAATATCCATTTCTTTCTTAATTGGCTTTTCTTGCTTGTCCCCATTTTGTTAGCTTGTTGTTTTCCTCTCTTTGTTTTATTACCCGCCAGCATTCTTGCAGAATTGAGTTTTGATTGCTTCTTACTCTTTCCTCATATTTTACTGCTCTCTTTCCTGTTTCTACTCTAATTTCTAATGCTTTCATCTCTTCCATTAATATATATTCTGGTGTGCTTTTATTCAGACCCAAAATCCATTTTTTCTACGACTATCATAAAAAGTTGACATTTGTGCTCTATTTTGTCATTGTAAAGTTGATGGTTACTGAGGAACGAGCAAAAAAATACTTATTAAATTGAGCACTTTACCGCGCGTTGGGAGACGCGCGGTAAAGTGCTCAATTTGCTCGCTTAGATAAATACTTACGAAATCTAAAATATAGGTTAGGTTCATTTTTACACTAGAAACGAGCTACAAACAATATATCTGAAGTTAGCTACATTACCAATTTAGTTAGGTTAGGTATTTAATTATATATAATAACAACTCTACTGGTGAATGTACATTGTATTACAACTTTAAATATTTAATAACACACATTTCATAATTAACAAACTTATTGGATTTAATTATTGGCGGATAATGTTAAAATTGAATGTGCACTTTTGGCAGTTTTGTATATTCATTACAGAACTTGAAAACAGCTGACGAAGATAAATTAGATTCTGTGACTGTGACACTCACTAGAGTTTTCAGTTCTTAACTGCTAGTGTTGATTTTAGCATGGAATAAATGGACCAAAGAGAAGACGATTTCATTAGATTTTTACAAAAAGTAAGTTAGTACGACATTTTCACTGTAATTCTTGATTTTTTTAAATTACACCATTCAATGGAGAGGTTATAATTCTTTTCGTATAATGCTTTTGATTTTGCAGATAATAAATTCAAGGAAGTATTATGCGCCGTTTCAAATATATCTGGAGGAGTGCAGGAAAAATCACTATCTTTTACTGACAGAATTTTGTATTTATTTATTTGGATACTCACATCGTCATGGTTACACACAACATAAAACAGAAATTGGTTGAGGTTGAATTGAACTTACTAAATAGATATTATTATTTTTTTCTATTTTGGTTAGTAAAGTCGTAGAAAAAATTATGTGTGCATCTCTAGCGTAAAGTATCTTTATTGCTCTCGCTCGAGTGTTCAATTTTCGAGCACGAGCAATAAAGATCCACTTTACGCTCTTGATACACAAATAACTATTATGTAACGTATTTGTAGTAACAATGTTCTTATTATTATTATTTCGAATGAAAGAGTACAAATTTTAAAAATCAATACATAAATCAAATAATAAACCAAAACAAATTAAATATTTTTGTTCTTTGCTATCCAATTTAGTGCATCTTCTTTTAAATGATGGAATCCGATGAAACCTTGCTGGAATTTAGATAAAGGACATTTTTCTACAATATGTTGAATTGTTTCTTTTTCTGCTCCACATTTACAATTTCGACTATCACGTATTTCCAGTAAAATAGCATACTGTTACATTTACCATGGCATGTACGAAGACGACTTAGCTTACACCAAATAACCCTTGGTTCATCTAAACCTGGTACTTCTTTTGTGGGATCTAAAATTAAATTTTTATTTGGAATAACGGCTTTCTGATCAGAAGTGCAGAAAGGGGCATTAAGAAACAGTTCATTCCAGAATGGTTTACGGGATTTTTAATCTGTTGGATGGTAAATTTTCAAAAACTTGTGGTAAAGTGGTGGCATTTGCTAAAACATGTACCCACTGTATAGGAGTGGATTTTATAGTACCAGTTATTATTCGTAACATTGTGTTTAACTGTCCTTAAAAATATAACATAATAAAAATGATTATATACTCGTATCTAGTCGTGTGCTAAATAGTATTTATGTGTTCATCTATTCAGGAACCCATTCTTAGTACAACTTTTCAAACAGGACATATACGATCACAATAGAAAAATATCTGGTACGTGTCATTCAAAATGTATCTCTTTACAGAGTTAATATATGGCTACAGCATTTCAATACAAAAAGTTTACAGTTGCTTACTTATCATCAACTTATCAACTATGTAGTTTTTGCTACTAATCAGACACTGTAACTGAGATCTCAAATATGAAATGAAAATTATTGATGAAATATTTACTGAATGACAACAAAAGATTTACATTATACGCGCGGCTGGGGTTATTTTACAACGCGGGGTTTTATATTAAAGCACGACGTGCAGCGGAGTGCTGCAATAAATTTTGCTTGTTAACCTTAAACCATGGTTGTCATCAATATAGCTGCATTAAGATTCACACTATTAAATATATTGTTCAATTAATTAACTACTTTAATTCATGTACAGAGTTAAATATTAAGAGGTTGGGTCATAGACCAAGAAATTTCACTTTGATTATTTGATTTATTTATGTCTATGCTGGAAGAAAATTAAGATTAGGTAGATTAGTTTCTACATATATCTAGTTTTACTCTTTTCAGCATTCTGTATTGAAATGAATTTCATACATTTGAAATAAAATAAATAAATAATTCTCATCACTCATTCAACAAAGTTTATCATTTGAAAATTTTGACACATTGACATTGCCGACTGAGAATTATTATTTGCTAATGCTAACAGATGGCTTTGGCAGATTTAATTAAAAGTAATTCAGTTTTATTTATTATTATTATTATTATTATTATTATTATTATTATTATTATTGAATATTGAACGATGAATTGCAGTAACTAGAGTTTTTGTAGGTACTCTTTATTATTACAAAGTAACTTGATTTATTAATGGCCTCTTAAAACTTAAAAATGTGGGTGTGTTTTACTTTATTCGGTGCGGTAAAGTCAGCGCATGTGTAAAATAGCAACTACCATAGACGTCAACGATGTGTGATTGTTATGTTTACAGTTCAGGAGGACAAAAATATATTTTTGCCCTCCTGAAGTGTAATGGGAACTTTACAATTGTATACACAGCAAGTGTAACCTACATTTTACGCTTACTGTGTTGTAACTTGTCTAACTATGCGGTAAAATAATCAAAATACACTGGACGTTTATGGGCATTTAGAAAATAAATCATCTTTACTATAATAAAGTTCATGTAAAAAAGTACTACCTACTTAACTTATTTTTTTACTTTAACATATCCTATATTTAAAATTAATTTATATAAACCAAAATCACGGGAGCGACATCTGTCATTATTGTAAAAATCCGCAGTTACCGACATAGTCACCGATCGATATACCTGTCAAATACGCGAGGCGAACATTTCTGAAATGTCAAATGTCGACAGCTACCTATTATTTATTACGAAGAAAACATGAGCAAATAAATATATTATCAGTCATAAACAACATCTATTATTACAAATAAATTTTCGCTAGAAGAAGTAGTCTAATAAAGGTAAGTAAATCAAATTTGGAAATTGACTTAACCCTAGTATTTTAAACTAACCCTTTTCAGAAGTACAACCTATCTCATTAAAAAAAGTGATTTTCATTATCGTCGGCCAAAAAATTTGATACAATTCTCGTACGTGAAGTATTTTACAGCGCTCCAGCTAATAAGGCACTCGCCTTAAAGGCTCGTACCTTAAACAAAGCTGTCGCGCTGTAAAATACAACTAACACGCACTCGAATATAAATAACTATTGTACACCCTACAAATTGAGGTAAAAGGGTATATATACGCCAGTTTTGTAAGAATAAATGCTGTATTTGTTTACAGTAAAGAAATTTTCCCACATTTTAATGGTATCTTGCATTTATTTAAATATTATAATCGCAAGTAATTTGTAATTTAACACCATAATTGTTTTTGCCTTTGACACACATTTTTGCTCGTAAGTTCTGAGAAAATTAATCAATCATTATGCGTGATCCAAATAATAAATGTAGATGTATGCAAAATTGCAGTATAGGTTGTTTTAACGTAATTTTCTCATTGCAAATTGTAAAATTAGCTTTGATTTAATTACTATTTACGTGTAGCTTAACCATGTGAGATTATTTCCTATGTGAGAACATTACTTCATTTTTAATTACCGCCTATAAGTTACAATTTATAATTAAGTTTCACTTTTGCAAAAAAAGGAATTAATAATCGCAAGCAGTTTATTGACTTAAGAATGACATTTCAATCTTCAAATCCGTCTAAAAATATTATAAAATTATCTTCGCTAAAAAACCTCTTCGTATAGATATCTTTTTGCGTATGAAATAATTTAAATTCAAAATTATTCGTCGAAGTATGACATCAAGCAGTCCGACAGGAAACGGAAAAGAACAAAGAAGAAAAATAATAACGAGTCATCGAAGCAGCGGAGTGTTGCAGACACCCTCACGTAACCAACACCAGTAGACAACAATAAATTAATTGATATGCAGAAATAATACGCCGCATATCATTGCAAGCAACATTCTGATCTAGATATCTGATAGCATACAATGACTAGGAAGACGTACTTTTAAAGATATGAAGCACTGACGAAGAAAAGAAGTTTGTAATGAGGTCTTGCATAACTTTTTTTATAACTTTAATCGATAGAGTAGTGAAAAATAATAGACCCGTATTTTTTATTTTTCCTCAAATTTTTAATCATAAAAAATTGTATTTGGAAATGATATTCTTTAAAATTTTGATTTTCACTCTGTTTTAAACGTCAAAGTGACATTTAAAGATAAATAAAGAGAGTGCACCACAGGGGTCACTTTTGTGCCATTTAAAATTCGAAATATTTGGCGTCTGTCGGGATCGAACCCGGTTCCCCCAGGTTTGTGACCATCATACTTTAAAACGATTTTATACAACAAAAATGTAAATAAAAAATCATTTAATCATATTGTCAGAACTATGTCGTGTTTGGTATCAAATGAGAGGTATCGTCAAGGGCTGCCATGAATATTTGTCAAAAATTTGACCGCTCGATCGGCTTTTGTTTTTTACTTAAAGTTGTCAAAACCATGTCGTGTATGGTATTAAATGAGAAGTATCGTTAAGGACTGTCATGTAGAAGTGTCAAAAATTTGACAGCTCCATCGGATTTTGTTTTATGCATTAAGATAAGTCGTTTGTGTATCTGAGAATTAGCGTTAGCACTTTGCGTTTCAACTGTGCCAGGACGGATTGGATAAACGTATAGACTATCATAAAACACTATCCCCCTAGGGGGAGCTCGGCGAAACCGAAATTTCGCTAGTTTAATCATACTAAACGCTAAAATAGACTATCGATCCTTCGATTTAAACAGAAAAAATACAATTATTACCTACTTTGTTTTACTTAACCTCATTTTTAACAGTATTAGCTGTTGTAGTACCCGACAAATCCATTTTGGTCAAATTTTGGGTACCTAATCGCAAAAAACTGTTTTGTTAAGTTTCAAATGAATAATTATATAAAAACATCAGTACACATGTAATATTGATGACAAAAAATTTGATGTGGCCATCAGTTCTAAATATTTTGTACAAATCCCATACCAAAAATTCCTTGGAAAAGATTCTACATATCCAGTAAAACTGTAGCACAATACATTTTATATTTCAAAAGCTATTACCACTTTCTCACAAATGTCGCCAGTTCCCACAATCTGAGTGTCTGCACTGCTAAATTTTTAAAATAAATTTAATCTAGCAGTCTATCCAAATGTCAAACAAGTAATTTTTAATGACAGTAACAAGTTGTCAATCTTCACAACTTGTTTAGGAGTAAGCTAAGATATGTAATCGTCTTATTTATAATAATGGTAGTAAAATACTATTAGGCCGAACAAACGGATGTTACTAATTTTAGAATATTGCGAAGAAAATTTTTGACAACCCATAAAACAATTGTTACTGTCATTAAAAATTACTTGTTTGACATTTGGATAGACTGCTAGATTAAATTTATTTTAAAAATTTAGCAGTGCAGACACTCAGATTTTATTTTTTTCTGTGTGAACCGTAACAGTTATCACAAATTACACAGAGAGAGAAAAGTTTACTATTGAATGTATCTTTGTGAAGAAAAATAATTTCACGTTTTCGGCATTGCCATTAAAAAGTTACGGTCTAATTAATGTTGGGAGACCTAAGTTTCATACACTAGTGGTTCACTAATAATAACAAGGATCACCTTAAAAGAATCTGTGGTTAAGCCATGTCCCCCTATTTAGGAGACACCCTGTATAAACTCTGTGATATTTTTAACTGTTCCTTACATGATATCCGCAATGAAAATTATTATAATCATAATTGAAAATTGTACCTACACGTATTAATATTGCACATCAATCCTGTAATGAAATTTATCTTGTATTATTACCTATGTATTGAACAGTAGTCTGTAAGATAATAAAACTTATAATAATATCCTTCCGGGAATTTTTTATTGGTTTATCGTCGCCATAACGTAATTTTTATGATATATTGGTACAGAAATATCAAAAGTATATTATATAATAAATTAAATCCCAGGGAAAAAAATGTAATTGAGAAAAGATCATACTGTCGCCATATGGCATTCGAGGAGGTATCATTGCATCTTGCTCACATGCAATGCGTCTCTCATCTTGGTATTTCTTGATGTGTTGACAGGCGATGATTACCATGGGCGCCCGTTCTTTGGGGCGTGCCCGCTAAATCAATACCATTACTCAGCGAGATCTTAAACTTTCTGCCTTTGTTCACGACGATGTTCAAATTCATCATTATTATACAAGCCAGAATAGTAATCACTATTTTTACCGTCTGTCAGATGAACTTAAGAGCTGGGAAGTCATTTTCTCAAAATTCCGAGCGTTTGATTGGGGCTTTTTTATAACCAAATTATACGTCGCTAATAAAGAAATAATTTTGTATATCACGATGATGATTTACGAGAGGGCTATAATAAATTAGCTGAAGACGAGAGAACGGGCTACATACAACGAGATATATAGAGTCTGGGACGAAGCGGAAAAATCATCTTAAAATGAGGAACGAAAGTTGTATTTCCCTGACTAGTCACGAAAAAATTAAAATGTTTTTTTAACTTTATTCGATATTAACGTCTTGAATTTCTAATGAACCTGGTTGGAAAATATTGCAAATAGAAACACCAAAAATGTAGAACTGACAGTAAATTCGTTTTTGTTTATTTAATACGTTATTGTTTTGTGTTTAATATATTTTTCTGTCACCTTAGTAACGAGAGGAGAACTACTAGATATTTATAAAAAATCAGATTAAATTATTAAATTTCAAATTAATTTTTATTATAATCAAAAATTTCAGAAAAAAATAATACATAACTCGTTAGTAAAATGTTTGTACTTGTAACTCTTCTATGAATTGTAGAGATTATAAAGACATTTTATTTTTACCTGCTACCCTAGGTAAGGGCGGTATAGGGATCGTGCTAAAAATCGCAAATCGAGATTTTAGTGAATAAGCACGTCTTGATGTCCCCAGAATCCGATTTTAACATTTTTACAATGATGTCTGTGGGTATGTATGTGTGTGCGTATGTGTGTGCGTATGTGTGTGCGTGTGTGTGTGTGTGTCTGTGTGGATCGTGTGGACACGATTAATCAAATACCATCAATCAGAAATTTTGTATGCCCATTTTAATGTGGAAAGAGCTCATTAGTTTTTAGTGTATATCGGATAACCGGAAGTATCACTTATACAAGCTTTTAACAGTTTTTCTTGTAAAAAATCATTGAATATAATTTATCAGCATCTTTTACTAATAAAAATTTAATATAAAGGTACAATCTTCAATTCTACGATAATAGCATTTAGTAAATAACTTTAAATATAAAATTATAAAATAATTTATTTTTGTACATCAACTTGCCTATGCGTCAAACGAAAACACAATATTTTAAAAACAATTTAGACATATTTAAACAAATGTCACTATCAGGAAGCAATTACAGTAAAGTTAATAATGAAACAGAAGATTGTATTGATTTTAATGTAAAGATAATATATTTTCCATCATACACAAATAAAAAAAACAGCTGTCAATAAGCACGTGTTATCAAAGTGTCAAATATTAGTTTACAACTACTCATTTACGAAATAGATCATGTAAAGTAATATATTTATAAAGATATAAAGATATATGTGAAGGAACTTGATATAGTTTGCAGGATTAGTAAATAAATATGTAGGTATGTATTTAAATTAATAAAAATTAAGTAGCGGGAGGTATTGTATTGACCACATCAGATTTTTTGTAAAAAAAATTGTCAATTTAGTTAGTATAGATTAAGTGTTAACCATTATTGGAAATTTTAGTCACACAACATATAGTTACTTGAAAGTAAACACCTAATTTCAATTGTTCACTTGGTGATATATTTTTTATCACTTTTAGCAATTAGTTTACCGAATAATGTATACTAATCTATTCGAAACTAAGGTCCGTGAGTATGCAAATGAGCGTAAGAGTAAATTTAGAATGAAATGTATTCAAATTAGTTATAATTTGATCGGAATATATTGTTCTGCCTCGGATGATAAATATTAACGAGGTTCTAGTTGAGTTCGGGTTGTTTTTTGCGGTCAGTCCAGAGGTTTAAAGCCTTTGGGACACAACTTTGCATCCGAATTTGTGGTTGCACTGCATACTAATTAAAGTAATGTTTGGTTTGCGCGACTACAGACATCGTAAGCATGGAATGCAGAATGCTTACTTAAAAAACAATTAAGAAGAGATGACTACAATTTTTTAATATCCTTCAGGGTATGAGACCGGAATTTATCCTGTTGTATTTTATAGTGCAGATATCAGTCTGCAGCAACCTATTCTACAATTTTAATTGAAGATATTCTTTGTTTTAGAAATGGTATAAATGTTACAATACCAGATATGATTGTATAGATCAGAGATACTCAACCTGCGTTCCACGGAACACTAGTGTTATCAGGGTCGCATTTAAGCAGAGGCGCATGAGGCGCTAGCTGGGGGCCTCGTCTTCCGGGGGGCCTCAGAAAAAAGCCGAATAGCCTAGTAAGACAGCCCAGCTATACGCTTTTGGAGCGCATATACGCGTTTTCGTCAAAAAAATATTTTATTTATTTTATGAATTTGTTAAATTTGCTTCTTTGTAAAAAACTCTATATTATCGTACTTTGCATTAAAACTTGTTTGACCTTGAAAATTTTCAAAAAATCGCCTGCGGCGCATATTTTCCCTAACCCTCCTCCAACCTGCCAACAACGATTTATTTCCTTTATGTGCAGTTGTAAAAAATCCTTAAAATAACCTCTGGAGGAAACCAGAATGCCTCTTTTCTATTTTTATTTTGATATCACTGTAGGGTAACCATAGTAACCGTTAAATGGTATGTAGATGTATACTATATAGGTAAATAATATTTTTATTTACAGTTTTCGAACTATTTTTGTTTTTGTTTATGTGATACTAATAATAATAAAACTATTTACTATTATTAATACTCCATAATTTATTTTCATTTAATAACCATTAACAACTTATCTTTTAATTTAAAATAGACAGGTGTTTTTCACCGGATATATTTTAAAGTATATAAAAATAAGGGCCTCAACAGGTCACTGCGCCTCGGACCTCTGAAGATATAAATGCGGCCCTGAGTGTTATAGTGTATATATATATATATATATATATATATATATATATATATATATATATATATATATATATATACCCTTCGAAAGTGGCAATTTTAATTTAGTAATCCTTTGTGAATTAAAAATAAGAACTGAAAAGGTTTTGGTAACAATTGGACAATCGGAAGTAGTAGTTTCTTAAAAAAAATCTTTTGAATATTATTTTATTGGAAATTTATACTATTTCAAACATTAAAGAATATAAAATTCTCTATTCAATACATTGAACATTTTTAGTATATCTTCTATAGATTTAGAGATAGAGAATAGGCTATTCCACCGTAATCAAAAATAGTAAAAGTTTATTGAAAATAAGAATGATAATAGTTAAAGGATAATGAAAATTATATTTCTTTTATTATAAATTACTCCTTCTAGAAAACACGGGGAGTTTTTCAACGTTCTAATTTCTTTGTTTTTATTAAATGAGAAAAAAAAATGAAATAAATTAAGTGTAATAATTTATTTTATGTCTCTAATAATAAATTATAATATTACAATTTAAATATACATTATTTTGTAATTTGTTTAACATTTTTTCGTGGCTTGTGAACCACTGTTTATTTACTTCTGGTATATCCACGTTACCTACGTCACAAAGGTAATTTAAAATTCGGACCTTAATATCTCGCTTATTTGGAGGAATTTTTAACTCGGACTTTCACATGTGGTCTTATATTTTTATGTACTTGAAGAAAAAAATTTTAAAAAAATATCGTGGAATAGCCTATTCCTTATAAAGCATATTTCTACATTAATCTGCCTTGCTGTTAATAGCTATATTATATTATTGTAAACAGCCTTTCTCTGGGCAATTCTGCTCCTAATTTCTTCCTGCAGTTGCCATTCCTAGATATTTGAACTAACTTGTTCTATCCTCTTCTAAAACAATGTGAAAATATTTTTGTTGTGTTTTGCCGTCATTGGCTTTAGTATCTTCTGCGCGATCCAGCTTGGTCGAGGTCAATGGAGCTGTCTAGTTTTTCATGTCACGGGCACAAAAACTCTACATAGCGATACTCTCAAAAACAATCATAGTCCAGCAAGGCTGCTGACAGATCGGCCGGAGAAGCCGCAAGACCCGTAATTTTGTTGTTCCAGTCTCACGCAATCGTCTACAGCTCTTCAACACACTCTGCTGGCCTTCGAACGAAAGAATTCAATCAAAGACCAACACACATTTTCCACAAAATCGTTGGTCCGACTGATAACAATGATATGAGTTATCCTGTGCAATTATATATTAACAGTTAAATTATATTGGCGTACGACTATGTTGATTTTAGGGAACGGAAAACCGAAATTTAGCCAAAGAAATTGTTAATTGAAATAATACTACCTTTTTTTAGTTTATGTTTGTATTTTTATTAAAACACCAACGTTTGAACACCATAAACTGGTGCCTTCTTTAGGAAAAAATGACATAAAATATGACAAAGGCAAAAAACAAGTAACCAAGGTAACATAAAAACGATGTTGTATAAAATACTTGCAAAAATATATTTCAAATAGAAAATACTAGACAAAAGTATTTCATATGTTTGGTAAAATACAATTTTTTTTTAGTATTTCAAATATACCTATATTTTAAATACTTTCAAATATTTCAAATACTTTTACTTTTAATTATTTGAAAATAAGGTACGTTAGGGTATTGTAGAAATGTTTTTCGTATTCAACTTAATCGGATATATTTATTAATATTAAAAAGAAACACCTACATTAACATAAGCAGGTGTTTATTTAAGAAAAAAAAAATAGAGAACTATTCCATATTATATTACTACGAGACAACACATGACGAAGGGTTTCTATTACAAATACATAAATCTATTTCAAATACTTGTGAATTTTAAATACACTAACGTATTTCAAATAAAAAAAAATGTGTTTCAAATATTGAAAAATGTTATTTCATACAAATAATAGTATTTTAATGTATTAAAATATAAAATACTAGTGAAAAGTAGTTAAAGTAAAAATATAAAATACTGTTATTTTCAAGTATTTCAAATTATTACTTAAAATATTTTATCTAATTCAAATACTTATTTCAATTACTTATATTTCAAATATAAACAACATAAAAAGTACGTAAATGTTACCTATTTTTTATGTATACAATTTACTAGACAATATGCATGCCCGGCAATAACTAGGACAGCGAACATGCATCTTCTCAGGAAAACTCTCCTTTTGCCAGACAAAAAACCGTCCCGAAAAACTGGCAAAGAATTGATCTGTATAGCTCACTTAGTGCCAGTTTATAGAAATCTATCGCTATGAGCCTCTCAGCAGGTCTACTGTTCAGGATTTAAGCTTGATTTATTAAATGTTTTCCCATTATATTTACTTTATTTTGTAATAATGAATCAGATTCTTTTTAAACTCCTTTAATGATAATGAAACAAATAATATATAAAAAAAAACAAAACTTGAGACGTAATATAGTAAAAAAAATCTGTATGTGGCCAGGATATTACCTTCCGTCAATTCTATGTATTTTGCACAAATCCCTTACAGAAATTTACTTGGAAAAGATTCTATATATCCAGTACTATTGCAACACGAACAGGACTATTTTCTATAAATTTCTAGAAAATATAATATAAATAAATATATCATTACGGCATATTACCCATTTGTGGGTGTGCCAGTATCTACAACACATGTAGACATCGGTAATGATGACGATATATTTTACCGTGTGGGCGCTTACCAGGCGTCACCTCACGGGCACTCATAGCTGGTGTGGAAAATGCACCACAGGGGTCACTTTTGTGCCATTTAAAATTGGAAATATTTGGCGTCAGTCGGGATCGAACCCAGTTCCCCAGGTTCGCGACCAGAATCTCAAAAAAAATCTAGAAAAAGATTCTATATATCCAATAAGATTATAACAGGAACACATACTATGTAAATTGCACTTGACATTGTCATCTGTCAATTAGAATTTTTAAATATATCACCAGTTCTATGGTTAAAGCACAACTGGCTGATTTAATATGAAGAAAAATGTGTAATGAAACCGTATAGACAATCAAATGTTCTTCCATATTTATAATAACATAAAATCTCACACAATAACATTTAACTGCGTTTTCTTATTTTTTTTTTTAATATGTAACAATGGTCAAAGGCGTAATTTAATTTGCGAAACAATTAAATATCAACTTTGAAACAGAAATTTGCAAATTTAAATTTTTTGCAGTACGACCCTAAGCGACAGGTAGTGCTATACCCTACTGTACAAACTATAATAATATCTATTATTTATTTATAATAAATTTGTTACAAACTGGAATTTCTGTTCATGCTCTACATAAAAGGCAAATAATTATTATTCTTGTCTAGTTGTTTTACATAAAACGTGTTATAAAATATGTCATGTATAGGGAATTTTTGTGGTAAATGTCATTTACTGGTATAATAAATCTAACAAACTTTCTCGTATACGGCCATTTAACTTTTGATTTATAGATATAATAAGTGTTAATAAAATATTGAAAATTGCTGTAATATGATCGTTTTCTTGATAAATATTTTCAATAAATCTTGCATTTCTAGGCTAAAATTTTAACACGGTGTTAAATCTATAATTTAGATAATATATTCATATCTATTAAATAATTATCACCTTGTTATATTAGCAATTAAACTACCTATGTATAGTCGGTGTGAACTACCTTCATTAATTTATTTAAATTGCCGTGATATTACCGCAGATTAGTTTCAGAAAAATAGAAATCTTATTAAATTGTACCTCGCATTGTACGTAGAAAGAGATAGCGGATAGTTAGTGATAGTTTTATATAAGAAGAAAAGAGAAAGAAGAAGATGCGATAAAGTGATAGTATGTTTGCTTGAGGTAGGAAAAATACGCAAATTGTGCAGCACACGTTTAGTATGGTTATACAGTGATATCGGTGTATCTGCTGTGTATGTGCAGTGTTTAGATACATGCAATTCCAGTGGCGTAGACAACGATTTTTATGAGGGAGCAAATAGCTGACATTCAGATTTTATCGGGACGGCATACGCTAACAGCAAAGGTTTATATTACCACAGATATCATTGTTCAAATATACATTTTTCACTGTATGGAGTATCTTTAAAATAGGAGGACATGGCTTAACCACAGATTTTGTGTCAATGTAACATAACCTTTTGTTACATTAAAAATATATAGTTTTAAATGAAATAAGCCATGGAAATATTGTTATTTTTATGAAAACATTTATAATAAACAAATTTTAAAACAAAATACAATATCTAACCTTTACGAAGTCTGACTTTGCTTCTTTCCTTGGACTGCAAGCTACAGATCACGGATCATAACCACATAAAGTTTATAATAATAAATAAAACGTTCAAATTGTTCGTAAATAGCAACAAAAACACTCATTTCACGTCACAAAAACATTGAGAACTGATGACCGATGCTACCAGGCGTACGAATACCTACTATAATGCAGGAATAAACCAGAGAAACAAATGAATGAACAGACAACAGACAGAATTAATATTTAAATAAAATAACTAGATTGAACTATTTTTATTTGTTTGTCATTCAAAAAAACTTTAATTCAATTTTCATTAAGTCGAACCGAACCTGAACCCCGAACAAAACCGCAAATTTTATTAATGGTTGAAACAGAACTCACCCGAACCCATTTCTCAAAAAACAAATTAACTTGAACCTAAACCGAACCCTGTTTTTGGCGGGTTCGATGCCTTGGATAGAGGTTCGACTGTATAACCATTTCTGAAATATATTTAGGAAGATGTTATTGTTCCCTCTACCAAGTAACTGTTGAAATTCTTGCTAGAATTTTTCTTCGTACGTCAATGTAGAATTGCAAACAGTAGCTGCTAGTAAGAACTACCAGGAAATTGATTTACGGTTCACACTACAGCGGTTTCCATATTCACAATCACATGCGATATACGAAATCCGTTCTAAATAATAGCAGACATCTCACGCAATGTTCGTCTGCTCAACATTGCATGAGCCTTGTTGTTAGTAATACAGTATAGTCAGCGTTTTAATACAACACTCTATATGATTGTTAAAGTAACGGATACTTTATTATCACTGGAATTATTCAATCCATGCGGAAGGATTTTTACAATGTATTAACTAGAGTATGTTTTTGTTATGCTTGTTAGGTTCTAGGCAAAATAATAGGCACGTTAATGTTTTGTCATGTTATCTGTCGGATCCAACAATAAAAATATAAATATAGTAATCATTGCAAGGCGGCACATAACTGTCACTGCTTGATTTTACAATGAATGCCAACAAGTCATTATTTGTACCGCTCTGTTGAAATGAAGACATGTGTTGAATAGATTTCCTGCCTACTCCGTATAATAAAATCTTATTGTTCCTTTAATAAAAAGTTTGTTCTATAAGTTTTGGCACAAATTTAAAGAATATCTTTTTTTAACAAAAAAATCTGTTGTGGCCAGCACAAGACTTTCCGTCAATTCGATATATTTTGTACAAATCCCATATCAAAAGTTCCTTGGAAAAGATTCTATATATCATGTAAAAGTGTAACACGAACACATACTATTGTTTACAAATTCCATACTAAAAGTTCTTTTGAATAAATCCACTAAAATTATAACATGAACATACGAGTACACTATGTGAACTGTACTTGACACTTCCTTCTTTTCTTCAGCTTTTCCGTATTTTATTAGAGGTCCCTGTTTTTTACTCTTCTCTTCCACTCATTCCTGTACAACGCATCTTCTTCACACAGTTCTTCCTCTCTCAAGTCTTCTGCTACACAGTCCTTCCATCTTCTCTTTGGCCTTCCTCGTTTGAAAGTTCCAATTCTGAGGCGAGGCTGCAATTGCAAGTCAAAATGTCTTACTAGCTTACTTTTTGTAAAAATCTAATGAAATCGTCTTCTCTTTGGTCCATTTATTCCATGCTAAAATCAACACTAGCAGTTAAGAACTGAAAACTCTAGTGAGTGTCACAGTAACAGAGTCTAATTTATCTTCGTCAGCTGTTTTCAAGTTCTGGAATGAATATACAAAACTGCCAAAAGTGCACATTCAATTTTAACATTATCCGCCAATAATTAAATCCAATAAGTTTGTTAATTATGAAATGTGTGTTATTAAATATTTAAAGTTGTAATACAATGTACATTCACCAGTAGAGTTGTTATTATATATAATTAAATACCTAACCTAACTAAATTGGTAATGTAGCTAACTTCAGGTATATTGTTTGTAGCACGTTTCTAGTATAAAAATGAACCTAACCTATATTTTAGATGTTGTAAGTATTATTTTAATAAATTAAGATTTCAGCAAAAATATGTATTTATCTAAGCGAGCAAATTGAGCACTTTACCGCGCGTTGCTATGGGAGACGCGCGGTAAAGTATTTTTTTGCTCGTTCCGTAGTAACCATCAACTTTACGATGACAAAATAGAGCACAAATGTCAACTTTTCATGGTGGTCGTAGAAAAAGAATTTTAAGCTTCCCTTGTTATATAATTAAATGACATCAAAAATTACAATAATCTAGCTGGAAACAAACAAGATACCTCATGTAAGAATGATTAGGAATTTATTTATGTTGAAACAAAAGTAATTATGTTGGTGTATAATTATATTCAAAGACATTACATGCTTTGTAATCTCATGTAAAGTTTAAAATATATAAAAGTGCTTAATCACACCTGGGTAGGGAGTTCAACAAGGTAGCAAGATCTAATGTAGATAAATTAATGGTAAGCAGAACAATCCAACGATAAATATTCATGTACGAGTACAGGGTTTTCAAAATTTCACACAAGATATACAATTTTTTCTAAAAATAAAAGTTATGGCGAAAAACAAATCAAACTTTGAAAATGACCATTTAAAGAGCTTCTTCCAATTTTTGTCTGAACACAGTCTTCTGTTGATAAGCTGTATTATTTTCCGATTTACGAAGAATGTAAAGTTCTGAAATTATTTCTTGTTTCTCTGTGCAATTATCTCCGATATTTTTGGCAAGACAAGAAGTTATGAGTAACAAAAACTGGTTCTTGAGTTTACAAACCAATGTTTCGGAATCTATTTACCTTTGGCAAACAAAACAGAAACAGACCATTATGTTGCTACTTTATTCGTACGGGGAGGGTACACACAGTGGCGTAGGCGAACTTTTCGTCCTTCAACAAAAGAATATGACGATATTTTTTATATCAGGATATTAGGCTGTGTCCGATGTCGCATTTTGGCATTTAGGATTTAGGTCTTCTTCACATATGAAAATACAACTCCGAATGGCACACTAGTGATATTCATTGGTTTGTATGGCAACACTTTAGAACAACAAAAATAAAAAATATAATTTGATTCAATTTGATGCTTCAGATTAAGCCTGCGTCCGATGTTGCACTCTTATCACCCTGATATCTAAATCCTAAATTTATATGCCCTAAATCTAGTGATTTATTTATTTATTTATCTTATGGAATATACATATAATGAAAAACATAATTTAATATAGAACGAAGAAAAAGGAATAAATAAATACTATATAGTGATGTCCAAATTTTCTAACCATTCCAGCGTCATAGGTGTTAATTTGAAGAAATCTACGCTGCTGCCTGGATACTTGCGCAGACTACACTCTGTTGTGATATGTTCCACAGTCTGCCTGGCAGCACCACAGTCGCATTGAGGTGATTTTATTTATTCCATTTAAATAGAGAATCGGCGCAAACCCCATGATGTATTCAGTTTGGTCCATATTTTCCGAGAGAGATGTGATTCTGGAATATTTTCATTTTTATTTGGGAAAAAAAGTTCAATTCATTTTTAGTATCTCTGCTCCATTCTTCACGCCATTTGTATCTGGAGTTGAAACCTAAATTTTCCAGTTCTTGGGCAAATCGGAGTGGAGGATGTCTGGAACGTAGCCTGCGAAGGTTTACATCTTGGAGATCTTCATGAACTTTTAATTCTGTATTGCCTAGTATCTTCCTATACTCTCTCAGAAGTGCATCAGATCTTCGATAACATGGTGGAAGAATATTGCAGAGAATTGAAAGCCAATATGTAGGAGTAGATCTTATTGTGCCAGAGATTAAACGCATTGTCGAATTTAGTTGGCTTTCGATTTTATTTAGGTGGCAACTATTCATCCAAACTGGAGAACAATACTCAGCTGCAGAAAATACCAAACTCATAGCAGATATCCTTAAAGTTGTAGCCGATGAGCCCCATGTTGTCCCGCATAGTTTTTGAATGATATTATTCCGCAGTATTGTCCATGTGGTTTTTAGTGATTATTTAGGATGTTAGGAATTAGATTTTAGGGTTTTGCAGGAGCACACTATGTCTTAAAGTTGACGCGCACTAATTAAACAAATCATGTTCGGTGTTATAATTTGTACAAAACGTTAAATGTATTGTCAAAGAATAGCTTCTTAGCTTCTATTTTATGAAATATAGTATTAACATTTACTCTCAAACATCAAATTGAATCGAATTGTATAATTCAGTTTTGTTGTTCTAAAGTGTTGTCATACAAACCAATGGATATCACTAGTATGCCAGTCGGAGTTATATTTATGTCAAGAAGACCTAAATCCTAAATACTAAATTGCAAAATACGACATTATAGCAACGAACATGATTTATTTAATGAGTGCGCGTCAACTTCAAGGCATAGTGTGCTCCTGCAAAACCCTAAAATCTAATTCCTAAAATCTTAAATAATTCCTAGATTTAAGGCATATAAATTTAGGATCTAGGTATTAGGGTGATAAAAGTGCAACATCGGACACAGCCTTAGAAACATATTGGCCGATTTCACCACCGATTCTTAAACCGTTACCTAGCTAAGAATTTCCTAAATTTAAGAACTGTCTAAACTGATTCTTATCGATTTTGGATTTCACCAAACAAAGCAATGCCCAACTAGGAAATACTTACGTAGGCATCGGATTATTAGTTATTTTTGTGATATTACACCATTTTTTATCCTAGGATTAAAAATAACTTGTTCTTTCTTTTCCATCTTGTACATGTCTTTCTATTTCTTTGTTATAATTATCAAAATATTCAATAAACTTGTACAATTTTCATTTTAAAGTGTCAGCTGTCAAACGTTAGGAAACGCTTAGCGATTTGGGCATCGGAAAACAGATACCTAGCTAAGCAATTCCTAAATCGAGATAGGCAATGCTTAGCGGTTAGCGAAAACGAAATTTTGCTAGGTAATTCCTATGTGGTGCACATCGGGTACATAGGCATTACTTAAATTTTAGGAACCGGTGGTGAAATCGGCCATTAGAAACAAATCTTCTCAGCAATAATTTTTTTGAGGACGATATGGTTGATAGTTTTGACCAACTTTAATCTGTAGTGTTCCTTTCTAAAATTTCCTTCTCCGTCCCTGTTAAACAAACAGTCCCGTACTCGGTCAACATCTTCCGTGAATTCGAGGACTGGACAAACACAACCAGTAACAGTTAACAATGTCGTACAGGGTCCCGGGCTTCAACTGTTTGCATGACAATTTAAAACGTAAACAAAAAACGATCAATTAACCCGAAGTCGCTAAGTGGCGCATAGCCGACATGTCGGGAATGCAGACAATTGCCAACGGTGCTAAACAATTGAATGCCGTGGGTGGCAATGACGTCATAAGCACTTTCTCAAAGCGTGACATTTCCGAGAGATGAAAATCTGTTTATTAGTCACATTATTATGATTTTATCAATTATTGTGTCGATTTTTAATATGTATTAAATGTAAATATTTATTCTATATAAAGTCATATCTGATCAATTTTTTCAATTACGTACATGACTTGGTATTTGGTATGCAAAGCATTAACATTTTCTCTTTTATAGATACCATATAGTGCAGCTTGATTAATTTATTTAATATAATTAACCTAGTGTTTACCATACTATTTTCTTTGAAATTTTTAAAAGCATGATTGAAAATTAACCTCTACAATACGAATATATATTTTTATTCACAATCATTATAGTAATATACCGATTCCTAACCTTTTGGAGGTTGGGAAATACGTCATTCCTAACTTTAATGACAATCTCTTGGATTGGAAATAACAGATTTGACTTCCATCTCTTCAGTTGGAAATGTTTATGTAGTCGTTGCCTAGCTATATTGTCATAGATCCTTATAATAAAATGGGCTAAAACAAATATTAACCATTAAGCGTTGAAGTAGGGTAACATTTTACTTGATATTTCTTTGAATTTTTTTTTTTTTTTTTCTTATGAATCTTATCATCCCTTTTGTCGCCTTCTCTCTGTTAAGTTACCCACAAATATTCTAAAAATGCGTACACTTACGTAACAATGTATTTACAATCAAACAATATTACCAACAAGTTTATATCTCTATCCATTTTTGAATTATTGCCCCAAAAGTCAGTATACCCCATATTTAGATATAAACTTCAAAATTTTCAAAAATCTAATTTGTATGTGTCTAGATACTTCTCAATGCGCTGATTCCAAATTTTGAAACCGCAGGTCGGTATCTCTTTTCATTCTCGAGATATTTAGATTCAAAGTTTTGCTCAAAATTGCCCATTTTTGGGTAATAACCCAAAAATGGGTCGAGATATGAATTTGGCGACACGACCATTCGATTCTACGGGCAAAATTACATAAGTGTACCAATTTTCATAATTTTTGAACACCGCATACAATCTCTAAAGCAAAATAACTGAAAATGGCAAAAAATCGCAAAAATCTTAAGGGGTACCCCTTAGGATTTTTTCAGATTTTGACCATTTTCAGGGGTTTTCAAACTTTTATTCATAAAAAATGAACCGGTTGGACAAACATTATGAAAATTGGTACACTTATGTAATTTTGCCCGTAGAATCGAATGGTTGAGTCGCCAAATTCATATCTCGACCCATTTTTGGGTTATTACCCAAAAATGGGCAGTTTTAAGCAAAACTTTGTGTCTAAATATCTCGAGAACGAAAAGAGATATCGACCTGCGGTTTCAAAATTTGGAATCAGCGCATTGAAAAGTATCTAGATACATACAAATTAGATTTTTGAAAATTTTGAAGTTTTTATCTAAATATGGGATATATTGACTTTTGGGGCAATAATTCAAAAATTGGTAGAGATATAAACTTGTTGGTATTATTATTTGATTGAAAGACACTGTTACGTAAGTGTATGCATTTTTAGGCTATTTGAACAATTGAGTGAATTTTTAGAAATAAAAGTCTTAAAAAAATCTGTTGTGGCCATCACACTCATAAATGAATGTGAGTGTCACCAACAAAGATTTCCAGTTTTCTATTGGAAATTATTATATTTTTTACCGCCAAACGTCGCTAGGCCGTCAATAATGTTGTGGAAAAAGCGCAAATATCCTTTTTATTTGATAAACAATTTTGATCGCCAAAACCACATTTGGTCGTTTTGTTTTATGGCAAAGACTCCGTATTTGCGGTGAATGTGGTCATTCTAGTCTCATTGTAATCTGAATCTTGCGTGGTAGAGTGTGCACTCCGCTTGAAGTTAATTGTAATGCGTATCAGAAACAAGTAGCAAGGAAATAAACCCAGTAAATAATTAGCAATGTTGTTATAATGCGCAATTACTTGCAACATTTTACTGCACTTACTCTGTAACTAAGCAACGGAAACCTGATAAATAAACACACACAACGACATGGGCTTTAATTAATGGTCTGTGTTGAATTCCACACACACCTCACAAAAAAACCAATTCGACAAACAATCAACAATGCAGACACCATCAAAAACAGAAAACACAAAAGATGGAAGACAGATTTTTATCAAGGAACACCAAACCCAAAAGGAAAACTGTATTAATTATAAATTGCTATGTGACCAAATCATTAATATTAATGTATCTTTCTTTTAATATTGTTTAGAGTATCAGTTAATATTTTTATTATTAGGAAGATGACCCGGCTTGGAAGAGGTGATCGACAGAATTGAGACAGATTTTCTTTTCTGGAAAAAAATCACCGCTTAATTACTTGTCTGTTATAAGAATTTAGAGGAGTTGCAGGCTATGCGGAAGAGATGAGGAAACTATCAGGCATTTAAGGATTTCGTGCAGGGAAGTTACGAGAGAAGGTAGAAAAGAAACGGTTCTGTTAGACGATATAGGGTCGGGACAAGATTGGATGAAGGAAGTCATCGAGAAACGGGGGGTTAATTTATGATGTAGTACCACAATTTATTGTAAAATATATATAATATGTAGATTCTAAGCCGATTAGGGAATAAATATAATAAAATAAATAAATATATCATCACGGCATATTACCCATTTCTGGGTGTGCCATTATCTACAACACATGTAGACATCGGTAATGATGACGATATATTTTACCTTGTGGGCGTTTACCAGGCGCTACCTCACGGGCACTCATAGCTGGTGTGGAAAGTGCACCATAGGGGTCACTTATGTGCCATTTCTGCCAAGCAATTTTCCATTGATCGGAAGTGCAAAAAGGAGCATTAAGAAATAGTTCATTCCAGAAAGGTTTTTCCGGATTTCATCATTTAACAGAAGATGCTCTAAATTGGATAGTTAGGATCAAAAATATTTGTTTTGTTTTATTTATTAATTTATTTATGTATTAATTTATAAATTGTACTGTCTTTCATTCGAAATAATAATAATAATAATAATAATAATAATGTACCATTTAAAATTGGAAATATTTGGCGTCTGTCGGGATCGAACCCGGTTCCCCCAGGTTCGCGACCAGACACTTAGGCACGCGGCCACAGGACCCCATAAATATAATAATAATAATAATAATAATAATAATAATAATAAAAATAACAATTTATTGTCATCACGGAAAACAGAGAAGTGCATTTTTATTTTTCTTTCAATTATACAGTGTTATGTAAGTAAGTATACAACGCATAACCTATAGAAGAAGAAGAAGAACTGGAGGCCTTTAAAACCACTGAAATATATACTAACTGGAATGCGCGTACGAACCGTGACTGTGAAGCATATTGAAAGCCTGCTGCTGGAGTAGTCGGCAAACATCGAGACAGTTCGTGAGTAAACGGAAATTATTTCATGTGGCGCGTGGAGTTATTCGGCTAGGTTCGATTCGGCACGAACGTGCGCGAACAGAACCAGCCATTATTGTTCAATGAGGCTTCAGTGCAGCGTACGCTGATAGGTAGAGTATGCGAGTTACAGTTAGTATATATTTCAGTGTTTAAAACTGACCAATCACGTCAGTTCAAAATTTTGTCATACGAGTACAGTAAAATCCCTTTTCTGACGCGGTGCGTAAACTATTTTTTCGTATTTTAGTATTGCGGCATAATATACTGAATTAAAAACATCTAAAAAAAAACATAGTAGTCTGGTGCTCAGTAACAAAGTAACTTGACAGTTATTTTTTTTGTACCTTACAACCTCCAAACAAATTATTTTTTGAAGATAGATTTGCAAAACTATGGATCTAGATAATGAAAAGAACATGAAAAACAATTTAGAAGATAAACAATAAAAAATAAAAATAAACAATTCCTTGTACCAAAATGTATTTTAATGACAGTAACGGTTACTATGTAGTAAAGTAACCCATTACTATACGAAAAAGTATATTCCATTATCCAATTTCAAACAACCAGTTGCACATGAATCCTATCGTGGCCTATGTTGTTTACCCTGTTTATTAAGACTACTATTACAACGAGTAAATGTGTAAATAAATGTAGCGAAAACCTATCTGATAACAAGAAAAAAAATATAAAAAAGTATTTTGACAAAACAAATAAAGAAAAATTTAAATTAATTCCTTTCCTTCTAGAAATCTGACGAATTACGTGATATTGTTTGAAGTTGCTCGCTTTTAATTCAATTTTTAATCTCTGATCTAGATGTGCAGTTCGATACCGTTCACAGAAATGAATTATAATCATATTAGAGTCGACAGCTGTGTATATTGTTCTCCAAGTCAAAACGATGTTTATCAAAAAATAGATTTCATGAAAGTCCATTCATTGCGGGACAATAACTTATGTTTATTAATCACACCATAATAAAATACACTTATCACTGAGCAAATCACAAGTGGTTTATAATATTGAAGCGAAAACATGTATCAACAAGCGTCAAAAAAAATAAAAAAAACCACTTCTCTTTTTCTCCGTGGAAAACAAAAATTTCTCCGGTCCATTATCACATACCAAAACCTTCAATTATCACCAACAAATCATAAACCATAACAAGAGTAAAATAAAAAACTGGAAACACAGTAGGCCCTGGATGGAGATGAGACAAAAGACAATCTGTGCAGCACATGGTGGAGAAAAAGCTAATGAACATCAGAGCATCAGCGGGCGATCAGCGGAAAGAAAAACAAAAGCAAGATGTCATCAGGTTAGAAAATCAGAGCGACGAGGATAATGGAAGTGGTGATTTGTCATAAGGAGACAGGAGAGGATTAATTACTTTTTCACATTCACACGATGGAGACTCACAGTAGATGGTGTTACACGCAAATACAGAGTTATCAAAAATAAATTATTCAGTTGTACGAAAATTAGTAATGTTTGTAATTGACACATAAATGTGACTGTCAAGAAGAATAAGAGTGAATAGAATGAATTCTAAAATATAAAAATATATAAAGAAGATATGTGTTTTTGTGTGTATCAGAAAAGTCAAATACATACAATACTCATATAGCCTAATATGGAAATGGCGAGAGGTCTTGTGATGGCCACAACAGATTTTTTTTAAGACTTTCATTTCTAAAAATTCACTCAGTTGTTCAAATAGTCTAAAAATGCGTACACTTGCGTAACATTGTCTTTACAAACAAATAATATTACAAACAACTACCCATTTTTGAATTATTGTCCCAAAAGTCAATATACCCCATATTTAGATAAAAACTTCAAAATTTTCAAAAATCTAATTTTTATGTGTCTAGATTCTTCTCAATACGCTGATTCCAAATTTTGAAACCGCAGGTTGATATCTCTTTTCGTTCTCGAGATATTTAGATTCAAAGTTTTGCTCAAAACTGCCCACTTTTGGGTAATAACCCAAAAATGGGTCGAGATATGAATTTGGCGACAACGCCATTCGATTCTACGGGCAAATTTATATAAGTGTACCAATTTTCATAATTTTTGAACACCGCATACAATCTCTGAAGCAAAATAACTGAAAATGGCCAAAAATCGCAAAAATCTTAAGGGGTACCCCTTACGATTTTTTCAGATTTTGACCATTTTCAAGGGTTTCCAAACTTTTATCCATAAAAAATGAATCGGTTGGACAAAAATTATGAAAATTGGTACACTTATGTAATTTTTCCCGTGGAATCGAATGGCGTTGTCGCCAATTTCATATCTCGACCCATTTTTGGGTTACTACCCAAAAATGGGCAGTTTAGAGTAAAACTTTGAATCTAAATATCTCGAGAATGAAGAGAGATATCGACCTGCGGTTTCAAAATTTGAAATCAGCGCATTGAGAAGTATCTAGATACATACAAATTAGATTTTTGAAAATTTTAAAGTTTTTATCTAAATATGGGGTATATTGACTTTTGGGGCAATAATTCATAAATGTGTAGATATATAAACTTGTTGGTAAAATTATTTGTTTGTAAAGACAATGTGACGTAAGTGTACGCATTTTAGACTATTTGAACAACTGAGTGAATTTTTAGAAATAAAAGGCTTTAAAAAATCTGTTGTGGCCGTCACAAGACCTCTCGCCAAAGAATGAATTAAAAAATAAATACAGAAGATATGTGTTTTTTGTGTACCAGAAAAGTCAAATATGTACAATACTTATATAGGCCAATACGGAAATGGCGAGAGATCTTGTGCTGGCCACAACAAATTTTTTACTATGAAATTATTATAATACCTTCAATGTTTACCCTATAATATAAATAAAATAACTATATATTTGTTTATTTTTTATTTATAATAATGTAATATAAAACGTTTAATTTTGTATTAAAAGAAAATTAAATATATTGGGTTTTAGACTGCTATTTTTCTTAAAATAGATTAAAACAATTGTCGAACGGAGACTTTTTTGTATGACTGTACAATGTACGCTCATCCGGATCTTCTTGGTTGTTCCTACGTATGTGGCTTTGAAATTTTCAGATGAGCAATAAACTTTATAAACCAATAGTTCTGTATACTATCTTTTTAAAATTGATTTCCTTTTGTCAACATCTTGTACTTGCGAATGATTTCCCGCAACGTGTGTTCGCCTTAAAGACGTTTTTGTCACAGGTCAATTTAAATTCATTTTAGCACGGTTGTCAAAGTAATTCTTGAAGAGCAACCTTAATGCTTGTATGATTTAAAGAGGAAATGAATCTAGAATTATAGTAACCCACTCTTGCCAACATTCTAGCTCTACTTATTCCTAATAAATTCTCACTTTATCCAATCTTGATACAGTTCCATAGACAATGGGTTCGGAATCAGCGTAAGGACGATAAAATCAACAGCTCACACTTGAAGACAGAGAGAAAGAGAATGAAATACAAGAACGAAACGAAAGAATGAAATGGAAGACTGAAATGGGAGAATGAAATGGTGAGAGGTGCAGTGATATAACTCAGCAGACAATCGGTAGTGGGTAGTAGGTGTGGTCTTACAAAATAAACAGATATACCCAATTATATTCTGCAGGTTTTATTGTGTGCTAGACATATGTCAATGAACTGCAAACATACGTTGCATTCTCAGACAAATTTTGAAAGAGGGTTTTGCCTGCTTTGAATAATAATGACAAAAGTTTATTAATTGAAGAACTACTCTATGAAATCTGTAAAATGATATGTATTTTTACCTCCCGCTACCCTAGGTAAGGGAGGTATGTCTGTAGGTATGTATGTGTGTGGGTCTGTGTGTGTGGCTGTGTGTGAGTGTGGATCTTGTGGATACGATTACTCAAATACTATCAATCAGAAAAATTTGAAATTTTGTATATTCATTCTATACTAATGTGGGAAGAGCTCATTAGTTTTTAGTGTATATCGGATAACCGGAAGTATCATTTATACAAGCTTTTAACAGTTTTTCATGTAAAAAAATCATTGAATATAATTTTTTAGCAAGTTTTACCAATACAAATTGAATATAATGGCACAATCTTCAATTCTACGATAATAGCATTTACTAAATAACTTGAAATAACTTTATATTATATTATAAAATAATTTATTTTTGTACATCACTTTGCCTCTGCGTCAAACAAAAACAATACTTTAATAACAAATTTGACATATTTAAACAAATGTCACTGTCTTGAAGCGATTTTCATTAAAATTAATAATGAAACCGTGTTAAGAAGAATTAGAATTTAGTAGTGTTTAAATATGATTCTAATGAAATTAAGGTTTGTAAAAATATTATATTTTCCATCATACATAAATATTAGACATACAGGATAATTCGACTTAAGTTTGATATTTGCAGCATCAAACAGCTCTCAATAAAAACGTGATTTCAAAGTGTCAAATAATAGTTTGCAACTACTCATTTACGAAATGGATAATATACGGGGAAGAATTTACACAGATTGCGTTTTAGAGCATAAGGAAGTTGGTGATGATTTTGACAATAATGTGTGTGTGACGATTTTTCCTAAAAATATATTAATGATCCAAAACTTCGCAAAGTTGGTATGTATTTAATACGCTTATATAATTTGAAACAACATATTAGATTTGGACTATATATTATAAACCGGATGTAGTACTTAATTTGAAGCTCTAACAGATTTTTCGGGAAAAACAATAAAATATAATCCAAAATTTCGTATTACAAACTTTTCTATTTATTGGAACAACAAAGTAGATTTTGTTTACAAGCGATCAATCGGAAGTGAAACTTTACTTAAAGCTCATTACTATTTTAAACATGGAATTGGCGGGAGGTCATGTGCTGGCCACATCAGATTTTTATAGGGGTGTCGTGGCGATATGCCTGAGTGTCTAGATGCGAGTTCGATCCTGACCCTGTCCTGACATAGTGACCCGTATGGTGCACTCTCCATACCAGCAATAAATGATGTAGTCTAAAATAAGAATTTTCCAATTTTTTTCGCAACTAACCTATTGCTCTCCCGATCTTGAGTTGAACCAAGTAACAATTTGTGTCTTCCTTTGAATTTCGTAGCAATTCTCTCAATGTTGTGAGCATGGTCATTCGGTCATTCGCAGTAAACTTCAGAGTATATGACGGCAAATGGACAGTCCGTTTCCCACAGACCAAGATCAGAGTCATCGCTGGAATCACCAGATATGTTTGCGAGTTTATTGATATGACAAGATGTCCGCGAGATATCACACCTACGACCGGCGGTTTCCAGTTTCTCAACAAGAATAACAAAGGGAAATGAAAATTAAAGAAGGAAAGTCTGCCAGAAGATTGAGAGAACAATATGAAAAAAAATTATAGTGGCCAGCACAAGACCTACCGCCATTTCCATATTAGGCTATATAAGTATTGTACATATTTAACATTTCTGGTACACACAAACATATATCTTATTTACAAATTTTTATAATTTTTAATTCGTTCTATGAACAAGATTCCTCTTATTCTTGTAATGTACGAGATTCTTCCAATTCATTGATGAGATTGGCTGTATTTCTGAAGGCTACATATGTAATTTATGTATCTATAATTATAAATATTTAATTAATAATAAAATAAGAAATTATTAAAATATCTTTCAGAACTCATATTATTAATTGGAATAATACTACCTTTTTTATAGTTTAAGTTCTGTATTTATTATTTAAACCCAACGTTTCGGCACCATAAACTGGTGCCTTCTTCAGGGGATACATTGACATAAATATGTGAAATAACGAAAACAACAAGTAACCAAGGTAACAAGAAATGTTCATAAATGTTACCTTTTTTATGTATACAATTTTCTAGACAATATATGCATGCCCGGCAATAACATGGACGGCGAACATGCATCTTCTCAGGAAAAAATCTCCTTTTGCCAGAGGAAAAACCGTCCCAAAAACTGGCAGAGAAGTGATCTGTATAACTCAGAGACGCTTTACCGGTAGCGAAATACCGCAGCCGTACTCTTTATTAACAGATGTTAGAAAAAGTTTAGAAAAAAAAAAAAATTGTATACATGTTACAAATTACAACATATTTAATATTGGAAGCCATGCGCGACTAAGTTCTAATCCGTCACAATGATTGAGATTGATATTTCTTGTTTTATAAATCTCAATGGCTTCTCTAATTAAAATAAGAAATTTTAAATGTACTTCCCAGAAAGTCTTCAGTAATGTCTCTGGCTTTTTGACACTCACATTTATCTGTCAATCACAAACATTTTAATTTTTCCACTTTCCCATAGGGTGAGAAATTCATTACAACATATTTATATTTCTCTATCTCTAACTCTACAGAAGATATAATAAAAATTTATCGGATAGAGATTTTTATATTCTTTAATATTTGTAATAATAATTTTCAAAAAACAATATTTAGAATTATTTTAAGTAACTAATACTTCCGGTTGTCCAATTGTTACCAAAATGTAATCAGCTCTTCCCAGGAATGTCAGATTGAGGAATTCATAGTTAAACAGGTCTTAAGTCTTATAGTTTTTGAGGAATCGGCCTTCCAACATCCACACGTACACACACACACACACACACACACACACACACACACACACACACACACACACACACACACACACATCATCATCATCATCATCATCGCAAAAATGTTAAAATCGGATTGTATGGACCTTAACTCTGGATATGCGATTTTTAGCATGACTCCAATACCTCTCTTAGAGACAGGTAAACAGTCAAATGGGTAGCAGAATTTGGATATTAGAATTAGAGCAAATCTTACCATCTCTGCTTAAAATTTTGACTACTAGTTAAATAAACAAAACCGAAACAAAATGAACTATCAAATATTATTTAACTGACAGTTAAAATTTTAACCAGAGATGGTACGAATGACCATTAGAATCCCAAATCTGTAACTTCTTTTTTTAGTACCGTAAAGACTATTTTTATTTATTTTTACACATTCTTCAATTCTAAATTAATAATTAATACCTAACACATCTAAAAAAGTTTTTTGCATATGTCACAGCCTATTAGAGATAGCTACAGTGTTTCCAAATTTTAGTAAATTTAAAACAAAATTTATATTTATGGACTTGTCATTCGATACTATTTTCGTTTATTTGACGTTGAAATCTTCTCTGTCATATCATTAACTTTCGTTGGGTTCGATTCCGTTCTACTGACAATAACAAGTTTGAAAATATTATCATTGGTAAACATTACTGCTCGATGTAATTTTCACAGACATTTTACGAAAATGAACAGCGTATCTTCGAGTATAAAATGCGGTATACACACTTGGATGTCGTTTTTGTTTAACATGATATTCAGTTATGCATTTTATGTGTTTTTATGCCAAAGAGAGACTGCAAGAACATGTGTTTCGAGGAATAACAAAATACATAAATTTTGTTTACTTATAACTATTTTTTAACGAATAATCTGATGTGGCCAACACAAAACCTACCACTATTTAATTTTTATTAATTTAAATACATACTTACGTATTTATTAATACTGCAAACTATATTATGTTCCATTGCATATAACTATTGCTTTATTTACTATTTTCTTTTTAAAATGTTACAATTATTAATCTGAAGTGATTAGCGTGAAATATGAACTATGTAATAAAAGAATTGTGTTTATCTTAGGCTTCGGGATATATAAAAGATTATTTTTTAAATTTATCTATAAAATGTATAGAAAAAGTATTAATGTGTACTTGTAGAAAATTCAATAATCTTTAATTTTCATAATGACAAAATGCGAAAAAATGGCATTTAATTGGTATTTTTGAAGAAAAACCATTATTAGCTTGAAGTAAAGTGTCATTTCCGGTTATCCCATTTTCACCAAAATCTAAGGGTTTGTTTCCATATTAGAATAGGGTCGAAAACAAGGTTTCAGAATTTTCTGAATAATAGTATTTAAGTTAGAACGTAGACAAAATCCACACACATACAGAGAATTTATTTTAAAATGCAACATTATGGTTCATCACTTCCATGGTTACTATTGTCAAAAACTGACAGCAATGTAATATTTGTCCATTTTAAAATGCAACATTATAAATAGTATTACAGCACAGGAGATACCTTAGGAACACATCACAAATGGTACCAATTATTATTACGACCGACTAGGATATTGCCTCAGTGTGAATGGGGGTATTTTCTTAACATTCATTACATGAAAGTTATGAATTTTTGTAAGCTAAAGTTTGTTAAGATGTGCAACATTCATATTTTGATTTCTTGCTAATCGTATGTAGACTAATTTAGTGTAAATTAGTTTTGATAATACGAAACTACAAATTTTGTATGTTGCATTTTAAAATGGACAAATATTACATTGCTGTCATTTTTTGACAATAGTGAGTAACCATGGAAATAAAAAACCATACGTTGCATGTTAAAATAAATTCCCTGTATACACACACATACATTCACACATAGACACATACACACATACACACATCATCGTGAAAATGTTAAAATTGGATTCTAGGGACCTCAAAACGTGATCATTTACTAAAAACTCGATATGTGACTTTTAGCACAATCCCTCACCAAAGGTAGCGGGAGATAAAAATAATCATGTCCTAATCAAGTTTAAACAATTTTGATAAGGAACAATTACAGTTTTAAGTTAAGGAATTAAATATTCAAAATGCCCAGTTTCTATTTTAAATAATTGTATGTTTGGTATGAATACAAATGAAGTTCCCGTTTTAGTTCTAAATTAAATTTGTGTGATGGTATCTTTTTAAGAAGGAGTTTATGTTTTGATAGTCATTAAAATAAAATTAAACCTCTGGACGAGATAACATAGTCCAACATATGTTTAGACCGATTCAGATAAAATTAACTACCTAAAATTGCATTAGGAGGTAGTAGTTGTTCACGCACGTAGTCATTTCAATTTCCTCCAAAAAAATCCTATAGCTCACCGCCATTTTCACAAACGATCCAGTGAGAAGCATAGCTAACTAGATTACATTCTTACAATTTAACAATATTTAATTTCAATCAAAAACTCTATTCAACAGACAATGTGATTCGTTTCGGGAGTAGCCATTCGAGGTGGCTATGATATTTTTAATCTAAAACAAATTACGCACTACCCGCGGCTGTCTTTTGTTCCGGTTCGGTCATTTTGGTCATTATCACGGCCGCCTGCGAATAGGAAAGGACGGATGGAGGCTTTGTCATTGCTTTTTGAATTTACTTTAATTATTACAGGGACATTGAAGGAAATGCATTGAATAGATACTTTCATTATAGAGATAATCATATTTTTATTTGGAGTAGCTCTAGCTAGTCATGGTCGTGCAGCTTTTTATAATTAGATATGTAATTTATCTTCTTATTCTTATTTAACACTTTGTATGGGAATCTTCTACTACGGATCGGTTACCGCACATCAAATTGGGTAATTAAATCCGGACCTTCAAATTTCTTTACCAATGATTTATTAACCACTTCCATTCTAAAGTCTGATCTCCAGTCAGTTCAATTCGTACTCTCATTTAAATTCAAAGGGATTCTAATTCCAAAATAGTACATTATATAACAATAGAAGATCGGTAACTAACGATAGAACGATAAAAGCTAGAAGAACAAAATCCGTAAGGCAAAGTTTTTAAATTTAGATTATGCTAACGAAAAGAAGATAATGACAATGTCAAATCAAACAACATCGAATTTTGTAATAGTTATTCACATACTTAGTGCGCTCATTTGAGGAACGAGCGAGCTTGCGAGCGAGAGCTTCATTTGCGCGAATGCGTGGATGGCGTCTTCCCGCAAGAAGTTTGTACAATACTTTTTGTAACGAACAAAATCATTATTATAAATGTTAAGATAATTGTACAAAATTCGCAAATATACAAGTAAATAGCACAGCAGCAATTTCATAACAACGGTTGTGAAGTAAATTGTTGATTCCAAAACATAATTGTTTGCATATTTTTTCAGAATTAAAAGTCAAAATATCTTATTCTGATATTAATAATAATAATAATAATTATTAGGTGGAAGTAACGCCGTACTTGTTGATAGATCAAATGTATTAACGGATTTCTCGGCGGTGATTATAAGGAATTATATTGTTGTTATTCCATAAAAAAGTTAATTTTATTTAAAATCGTACCTAACCCTAAACTTCTAGAAATTAAGCAAAAGTTGTCAAGCATATTTTATGTTATACTTTCCAAATTTTCATATAATTAAATAAAGAATAATGCTCGGGCACGTCTCTATTTTACTGGTAGTTTCATTTTCAATGTAATACGTGTAAAATCTGATAATTTATATTTAAGGTTGTCACAGGTTACGTTCTATTTTGACATTCAACAGATGACAGATTCTCCAACGGATGACACTGACGGTAGACAAATTTATTATTTATTAATAATTTTTTTATTATAAGTGATACTTTCGGTTATCCGATATACACGGATATATATGACGCGATTGGTCAGTTTTAAAGGCCTCTAGTTCTTGTAGAAAGTACGTTAAACAAAAATTATTGCCAGATTTACTATCTTTGGGGTCAGTTCTACCATTGGTTAAGCGTTGAACACTTACTTACATAACAGCCTGTATAAGTCAGGGTTGGCACAAAAACCCGCGACCCAGTTATACCCATGAGTAAAACCCAGAAAAAACCCATTTACAAAAACCCAAGCAAAAACCCAGCCTAATATATCCCATATAGATATCAAACCTAGAGATTAGAGAATATAAAAAATTAATTGAAATCAACATAAATATTATAAGTATATAATACCGATGTATTCGTATTAGGAAAATTGGATTCTTTTGTGTCAGTATCGGTATCGGATACAACACTATTTGGCATTTTAACCAGGTTTTTGTTATATTTTTTTTATATAATAAACAGTTGCTTAAATGATTTCGAATTCTTTCAATTTTAGAACTAATTTTTAATTTGCAGTGTTTACAGTGAGTGACTCCTTCAATATAATAAAGTAGTTTTCATTCAGTTCCTTGCTTCCTGCCACTTCCTGTTTTCTCCTGTTGAGCATTCGCGATTATCCTTATATTCGGAAAAACTCATTTTTATTTAACGCGTACACTACTACTAAGTCGAAATTTCATTCACTATGCGTAAAAACTTTGTTCGGTTTCGTTCGTTCCTGTTCGTAAAACATCATTTTAATTTTCATAAAACCCACTGACCCGCCCAAAAACCCATCAAAAACCCAGTGGGTCGGGTTTTTCTAAACATCGCTGGGTTTTTGCCAACCCTGGTATAAGTAAGGTACTATTAACGCCCATAAGGTTTTATGAATATGTCCCCTTTAAATAATATGAGAAATTAAAAATGTATTCAATATTAAAATATAAAGGAATATTTTTATCGGTACCTACAGGTCGCGCTATTTATGTCTTACACTATTGTATAAGATTTTGAAGAAACGTCAGCTTTATAATTCGTGCAATTCGTAAAGTCGTTACCATTGTTTTTGGCAAAGAGTGAAGCAATCTTCTTGTATGTAAATCCATTGTACGTTTTGGAAATTTACGTTGGCAAAAGTGAAGAAAATGTTGTGTCCATTGTTGGAATAAATCTGTTGGTTCAATTCGGTTCGGAAGTGTCTCAATCGAAATTATTTTGTCTTGTGCTGCAAGCAAATGCATCATGGCCAGACAGATGGAAATACTGGTCATTCCTGAACAATTTTTAAGTATCCGCGTTGGATTTATGGGGAAAACACGTCCACATTTCGTCGGCTCGCGAGCAACCGTCCCTGGCAATTTTTATGTAGATCGTGGAACAATTGCACTTGGCTGGAATACGTAATGGAGCGCCGCCTACTTGCATGCGGATTTATTCGCGTCCATAAACAGTGCCTCACGTCTGTCCGACTCGTGTTCACTTCAACCTCGCTAATTTTGCTTTAAGAACTCACGGAGCCGGTTTCGGACAACGCAAATTTGCAATACTGCAAATGAATATTTATTGTTTCACAGATCGCCGACCACTGAGGAATTTATCACACAACCGACAATCTAAAGCCACTAAAAACAACACAAATGCTATACCAACCCAACGACAACCAGTATATTTACAGAAATTAACAGATTGCAAATGATAATCTTCATAAAATTTGCCAGTAGTCCTACTGAAGACATACAATATACAGGATGTTAAAAATAAGTGTCCCAAATTATGAGGGCATATAGTTTAATCAACATGGGTCCGATCTTCAATAGTTTCCGAGATAAAAGGCAATGAAAAATAAGTTTTTTCGATGTTTACCTCTGCTATCTCGAAAACTGTAAGAGTTAGGACTTTGATTACATGAGAAGACATTTTATTTACCTTTCAGAGGTCATCTTAGATGTGTTTTTGTTTTCAAAAAAATTCAAATAATTGTACTAAGACAAAAGTTGTTGCGACCTTTGTCAATATTTAGTTTTCAAATAACTTCGTATCTACCGTGAGTATTTTTTAACGTGAAACATTGGGTTTGTCATATCCATGGTTACGACTCGACATTTGATTGACAGCAATGTATTTGCTCGTTCCATTTAAAATGAAACATAGGGAACGAATTTGACATTTGATAAGACGTCAATAGAGGTTAATTTTGTTTAAATAATTATACCTGGTTTCCAAATTAAAATTAGTTGTAGAAAAAATATAGTGTGCACCATGTGTCCGAGTGGTTTTCTGACTCGGCTAAATTTCTTACAATATTTAAATATAATACTTCTGTCAAATTCATTCCCCATGTGTCATTTTAAATGAGACAGACAAATACATTGCTGTCAATGAAATGTCAAATCATAACTTATAGGAAAATTCAACGGTTATCTGTCATAATGACAAGATGTTATTAGAGGTTAATTTTGTTTAAATAATTATATCTGTTTACTAAAAAATAATTTTAGATGTAGAAAAAATACTGTGTGCACCTAGTGCCCGAAATATGTTTAGTACTCTCGAGTGGTTTTCTGACTCCGCTAAATTTCTTTCAATATTTAAATATAATACTTCTGTCAGTTTCGTTCCCTATGTTTCATTTTAAATGGAACGGGCAAATACATTGCTGTCAATCAAATATCAAGTCGTAACCATGGATATGATAAACTCAATGTTTCACGTTAAAAATACTCACGGTATAAGAACGTGAAAAAAATGTTTCTTATAAAATGTTATTGGTGTAATAGTCTATTTACTGGAAAAGACAAAATTTTGTTCGACCACTATCTCAGTCAATTTTTCTTCTATTCTAATACAAAATGGGCTCTTTCTTAAAAACAGATGAAGATCGGACCCATGTTGAGTAAACGTAAACGTTTTTTACTCATTTTAGTCAGTACTATATACCATAATAATCTGTGACACTTATTTTTTAAGAGCCTGTAGAATAGGAAGTCCCTTAGTGAGCGTCCGCTGTATTTGGAAGAAAAAATTCGGGTCGCCTAATTTTTGGTAAATTAATACAAACTACACTTTCTTCATAATCTTGTATAGTTCAGTAAATAGTCGCCTCTTAATATTTTGATCCTCAAAAACGGTAACAATAATAACGCTTATCCGTAGCATTTAAATTTACAAGCAACAAATCGCTATACTTTTCAAAATAATTTTTTTTTAATTGTTTAAACTCAAGAGCTTATTTGAAAAGAACAATGCTGGAACAATTATGATACCTCCAACGCAGATACATCTAATCTTCCCTTATCCCCAAAAAAAATGTTCATGTTCATAATACCATCATTATCATCAAAAACAAAATTACAAAAAAATTAAAACCCTCATTTCGGTATAATGTCCACACAACACAAGTTAAATTAACGATTGTATCTCTCGATCGAAACGGAGATACTCGTTTACCTAAAACAGGAAATTTCCCGAGGTAATTAACAAAATAAATTACTCCAACAACCTACCTTCCGTCATAACAAAATGTCTTAATACACACACGAAATTTATTTTCGTATGGGAACGCAAATGACAGGGCAGTCTATTACTTAAACAAATGTTGTAATTTGTAAGGCTACTGGTTTTAGGCTAATTATTAACATAGTTTAGAGTATTCAAATGTCGGTTTGGATGCTATGCTTATTAGGTTTTCGTGAACGGTTTGTGAGAACAGAACACAAAGAAAAATTCAGTGAGCATTAAAATATATCATATAATTATATTGCGACAATAATAGTTTTGGTAGCATGGTCCAGAAGATTTCAAATAGTAGATTAAAATGTGATTACATTTATATTTCGGTTTGAAAATTTAGCATAATATTCTCCATCATGTCATAATATTAAACTTTATAAAATCCCTACAAAATATTTTCTGCAAATCGGTTTAGGTCTCATTTTTATCTCCCGCTACGCTGGATAAGGGAGGTACAGTAAAATTTTTGAAAGAAGTCCTATCAAGGCCATCTACGAATTGCATCTTTGAATTAAGATTTTATGCTGTCAAATTTAGTAGTGTCGTTTACATAGTTTTTATGAGGTACACAAGATATTTTGTACCCTCATAAAAACTAAGTAAAAGACACTACTAAATTTGACAGCACAAAATTTTAATTCATAGATACAATTCGTAGATGACCTTGATCGGACTTCTTCCAAAAATTTTACTGTGTGAACACTGAAAACCGTGACATAGGTGTTTAACATGGGAAAACAGTTTTTTTCAAATATTATCTGTCCCGTAAGACTATAGTGGGAGTTTTCAATATGGTTAGAAAGATTATTTAATTTGGCATCGCAGAGTATCTAAATGCTCTTAATTTAATGCCTTATTATTGAAATACTTACGAAAGTATAATCCTACTTGACAGTTATTACTTATAATTTACTAAAAACATTAATCATGGAAACGTGTTCACTAGTTCAAATCCCTCCCGGTTCAAGTTAATATTTTTATTATTTATACATTTATTTTTGTATTATTAAATACATTCTTTCCGAAAACTTTGTAAATCCAATGGATTTTTCATTAGAAGAAAAAATTAGTATATCTAAATTTTACAATCTAGGGATGAGTTTACGAGAAATTCGAGACTTTTTTGCTAGGATATATTCTGATATACAAATTGCATCCCATGAACGAACTAGACGAATCATTTTAAAATTTGAAAAAACCGGTTGCGTTAATGACGAACATAAAACTAAACTTAATTTGGCTTAAATTTAAATATTTATTTCACTTCTTGTATATTTAGTCAATAAAATACTTGATGTACCAAAAAATTATTTGTTTTAATTTTGTAATATATTTAATAATAAATTGTACGAAATAAATATAAAAATAATAAAAATATTAACTTGAACCGGGAGGGATTTGAACTAGTGAAAAATTATCATGGAGCCTTGATTTAACCAAGTCAGCTACCGAATACGTTTCCATGATTACTGTTTTTAGTAAGTTATAAGTAATAACTGTCAAGTAGTATTATATTTTCGTAAATATTTCAATAACAAAGCATTAAATTAGAAGTATTTAGATACCCTTCGATGCCAAATTAAATAATCTTTCTAACCATATCAACTCCCACTATACTCTTGCGGGACAGATAATATTTCAAAAAAACTGTTTTCCCATGTTAAACGCCTATGTCACGGTTTTCAGTGTACACGCTGTATATATATATATATATATATATATATATATATATATATATATATATATATATATATATATATTAAATTCGTTTGTACCCTACCTTTTGTAACGCAAAGATCATCTATGGTCAATTTTGACTAGACTATTAATGCGGGAATATGAAATGAAGATCATTTTTTATGGGTTAAAGTAATAGAACCATCAATACTTCTGCCCAAATTTTGACTGCTCTCTTTCTGTTCCATTTCTTCTTTATCGGCCAACTGTTGTGCTGATTAGCCATCAAATAAATAGCGTCTAATGAGCAACCTTCCTTCTAATCCATCTAAACAAACAAGGAAAGTCTGGGCCAGCATATGGGCGACTGTCTACTGACAAGGGTTCGCTGACTAATTGTAACGGATAAGGTCGAGGATGTGCCGGGCATTAATACACGTTTGATGAGCCACCGCTGGCGATCTGTTACTCGCGCGTGTACGGTTAAAGAGATTCGGGGATTACAAAGAATCAACCCTTCGAGTTGCTCTTGTGGTCGAGGGAGGGATTCTTAGAACGGTGACAGAAACCGCAAAAACGATAAGCTTTCGAAAAATTAGCTTTAGTTCTTTACAAATAAAAGTGTTTCTCGTACTAGAGTTTCGCGGGCTTGTGTTAAAACAATTTGAAAATCAAATCAAACTTTGAATTTTCAAATTGCAAGGCAAATTAAGCTTTAATTTCATTTAGGCTAAACCCAAGCCAAGACCAACATTTTTATAAACTTGATATTTCAAATTATTAAAATATCTCTCAGAATTCATATTAATACTTGGAATAATACTACCTTTTTAGTTGAAGTTCTGTATTTTTTATCAATAAAACCCTGAAAAAAGGAGAGTTTTCCTGAGAAAATGCATGTTCGCCGTCCAAGTTATTGCCGGGCATGCATATTTTGTCTAGAAATTGTATACATAAAAAAGGTAACATTGACCTACTTTTCATGTTACCTTGGTTACCTACTTGTTTTTGTTTTTTCACATTTTTATGTCAAGTTTATGGTGCCGAAACGTTGGGTTTTATTAATAAAAAATACAGATCTTAAACTAAAAAGGTAGTATTATTCCAATTATTGATATTTCAAACTAAGCCTCTGACTATCTAATAGCACGTTTTGAAAAAAAAAGCTCTTGTAGTAACAATTGTAAGTATAAATATATTGGTCAAACGAAGCGAAATTTCCAGTTGCGATTCAATGAACATATAATACAATTTAAATACGAAAAAATCGAAAATTCAAATTTGGCAAAACATTTATTTAACATTGATCATTTTTGTTCAATTCAAAATTTAAAAATACTCCATATAGAAAATAAAAATAAAAACTAGATTCTCTAGAAGCTTACGAAATAAAAAAAAAATCTTTACATAACAAAGAAAATGTAATGAATGAAATTTTGGATATAAACAATTCTCCATTATTAGAACCTAATATTTTATCAAAATTTTTCAATTTATAAATTGTTTCATGCTTTTTTGTACATATATAATTTATTTTGTACCTGATGATGAGATATACAGTATGTCCCCAGATTGATTTTACAAGGAAAAAAAAATTATTTTTGATGTTACGAAAAAATAGCAAGGGAAGAAAAATTTTTGCTTGAATTAAAATGCATGTTTCAGTTATTAAAATTTTCAATTAATGTAAGGTTCTTTTATTATAACATTTTTTCGTATTTTGTCCTCATAATAATACAGTTATTACATTGAATAAAACATGATTTTAGTTAGCTTTGAAATATTGACAAATGATTATTAATTCTAATTTCAGAAGAAAATAAAACGGCGAAAATCAAAATACTTGTAGTTTATTCAATTAACTCTTTTTTATCTGAAATTAGAATTAATAATAATTTGTCAATATTTCAAAGCTAACTAAAATCATGTTAGATTCAATGTAATAACTGTATTATTAGGAGGACAAAATACGAAAAAACGTTATACTAAATGAACCTTACATTAATTAAAAGTATTAATAACTGAAACATGCGTTTTAATTCAAGCAAAAATTTTTCTTCCCTTGGTATTTTTTCGTAAAATCAAAAAAAAATTATTTTTTTTTCTCTTGTAAACTCAATCCGGGGACATACTGTATATTATGTATTTAATATGTCTTCTTATTTTACTACCTATAACAGTTTCCATTCGTCGTAGGATCGAATTAAGTAATTTTTCGATGATTATATATTTAATTTTGTCAACGATTTACTACAATTTATATTATTTGTTTCTACACTCTGACATTTTTAAAAATAGGATAACATGGTTTAAAAAAATATTTTTTTTGGGAAATCGTTCATAAAAATAATTTTAAAATCATAGAAATATTACTTAATTCGACGCCACGACGAATGTAAACTGTTATAAGAAGTAAAAGCTGTTAGATTAAATTGCAAATTATATTGTTAATTTAAATTCCCTTCATAAATTGTTATTTTGGTTAATTATTTCTTAACGAAACTCTTTGACAGTTCATGCTATGTAAAAATGTAAGAAACATTGCAAAAAAACTGATTTTGGCCACCATTTTTCCAATATGGCGAAGCGAGCGGCAACGCCCCAAAGTCGCAAATTTAATATTTTATTCAGGATATGAAACTGTACTAAACTACCAATTTGCAAAACTCCGGGATTTTTTCCGATCAAATATAGTTTTGACTTCCTACCCTATTCCTTGGCCTAATAAGAATTTTTGGCAAATCTGATATGGAGCTAATATGTTTTTTTCAAAAAATAAGAGAAAATGCATTTTAGAAAGAACAAGTCATCATTACCTGCCAATTTACTTGCAACCCAAGCTATATGTTTTTACCCAAAGTACAATACATAATATATGATACTCGTGTGGTACTCGTATATAAATCTGAAGTAATTAGATGTGAAACGTTGCATAGCGTTGTTGGTTGAGCTATTTCGTGGCCCAGGGCCTAACCTAACCGCATCGTGTAATTAAAGGCCTATTAATTCAGGCGAACAAGCTGGGCTGACAAACGAGCCAACTGCCTTGCTGTTTCCGGTATCTGCTAACAAACTAAAAGACCACTGCATTGGAAATACACCCTATAACAAATTCCAAAAGACTTCGAAGAAATATCAAAAAGATTTGTGTATCATCTACTTAACCATGAAAGAAAGAACAAGTCAAGATCGTATTTTCATTTTTCAGTTGCAGCTATTATAATTCGTTGTAATGTGTCTTCCTAAAAAATAATTTTCCTTCTGAATTATGAAATAATAATTCGTTTTGATGGAAATGTCTACCAGCAGTTACTGTAAACCTGTTTCCAATACGACTACAGTACTTACTTCGAGTACCAGAACCAGCAATACAGAAAAATTATTATACATATTTCATGATTCGTGAAGTTTACAATCGAATAAGAAATATCAAACATTGATTTGCACACAATAAAATACGTAGAGAACGAGAAAACTTTCATTTATACAACAGCATTAAAAACAAGAAGCTGAAAGAACTTTATAGCTGGTAAATAAATATTTATTTAAAATGATCCCTATTTATATACATGCTGTTCTGTAAGTGTACAACGCTTAACCCATGGTAGAACTGACCCCATAAATAGTAAAACTGGCAATAATTTTTGTTCATGAACTAGAGGCCTTTAAAACTGACCAATCAGGTAATAGTTCAAAATTTTGTAAAAAGGTAAATATCAATGTTTCCTCTGGAAAAAGTCACACCTGTCACAAATAACATGAAAAATCATTGACGTCTATTTGGAAATATCTCTCTCTCTGTACCGTCTTGCAGCACCACGACTATTTTGTAATGTCTCGCCTTAAACCATATGCATGTCTGCATACTCTTGATTAAAATAAATAAATAAATATACCATAACGGTATATTACCCATTTCTGAGTGTGCCACAATCTGCTTTATCGCAGATATCGGTAATGATGATGACATATTTGTACCGTGCGGGCGCTTACCAGGCGTCACCTGACGAGCACTCATTGCTGGCGTGGAGAGTGCACCACAGGGGTCACTTTTGTGCCATTTAAAATTTGAAATATTTGGAGTCGGTCGGGATCGAACCCGGTTCCCCAGGTTCGCGACCAGACACTCTCGCACGCGGCCACGGGAAGTTACATACATTTATAAATAATCGATAATGATGACGATATATTTTACCGCGTGGTCGCTTACCAGGCGTCACCTCACGGGCACTCATAGCTGGTGTGGAGAGTGCACCACAGGAACAGTAAATGACATTTGAGAATATCAAAAAAAAAAAACAATTTAAATCGTAGGTCTATGCAAAAAACATCTAACGTCAATTTTGACAATCAATATTTTTTCCAGAGAACACATTGATTTTTACTTTTTTACAAAATTTTGAACTACGACCTGACTGGGCAGTTTTAATGGCCTCCAGTTCTTGAAGAAAGCATGTTAAACAAAAATTATTGGCAGATTTACTATCTATGGGGTTAGATCTACCATGGGTTAAGCGTTGCAGACTTAGGGCCACTTTTACAATCTCTGGTCAGAATTTTAACTGTCAGTTAAATAAACAAAACTGAAACGAAATGAACTGTCAAATGACAGATTGATTGCTGTAAATAATCCGATTCAATATTGTTCATTTAATTTACAGTTAAAATTCTGACCGCAGATTGTAAAACTAACTCTTACCACCAAATTCACCAACCGTTAATCAAGTCTTGATTCTCTCATCAACACTGATCTGTAAATCAAGTTCTGGTTTACCTTGGAGATCAATAGTTTTAACAAAGCAACAGTGTCAATTTTGTTGATCAGAGAATCAGTTTTGATTCAGGGATGGTGAATTCGGTTGTTAGTTACATAGCAGCCTGTATAGCCTTAGGGACAGTTTTACAATCTCTAGTTAATATTTTAACTGCCAGTTAACTAAACAAAACTGAATTAAAATGATCTGTTACATGACAAATTTATCTCTGCTGTCAATAATCCAATTTAAAACTATCAGTTAAAATTTTAACCGGAGATTGTAAAACAACTGGCCCTTAGATTAATTTCAATGACCATACGAGTTTTATTTTATTTTTTAAGTAGAGTTGTTTAACTTTTGTCAATAACCTTTTTCAATGTTAATTTATTTATTACTATACCTACTTAGAAACCTAGAGATTTCAATGATACCTCATTAAATAAAAATATAACAAGTTTAGTTTCAAAGTCTACTTTAACCAGTAAAATGACACTTTCACAATTTCTTAAATAATATATCTTTTTAAATTATGAGGTGTAGCAATAAAATAACGAGAATGTTGTCAAATTTACAGGGAAGCAAAAAAATCTCATTATTTTATTATCACAAACCTAAAATTTAAAGCAGATTCTTTGTTCCATCATTTTTAAACATATAAGTTAAACAAAGTCCGTGAATAAAGCAAACTAATTAAAGTGAAAATATAATTAGTTATTATAAGTAATTCAGTGTGTTAAAAGTTAAAACTATTCGCTTGTATCGAAGCAGATTTCCTGAGCGTAAAAACATGAAATATGTTTCCATTCGTTTAAAATATAGAATTGCATTCTTGGTCGTATGATTGATACCATGTAGAACAAGGAAATAAATTCTAAGAAAGTGCGTATCTAAATAATCTAATAAATATCCTTCCAGTAGGTATCGAATTTCAGTTGATTTATTTGCGTGATTAGGTTAGAACCGAAGAGAATTTTTTCCTGCGAGTATTTTCATTACGAGAATAAATACTGTTTTATATTCATGTTCCAAGCATGTTGTTTGTTGTAACTTACGACCATTTAATGGCTTATGCTTCGTACGTACTATTTACGACTGCTTGTAGTATTTTATGTGATATCATTTTTATTAGTTGTAGATTATTTATTGTTTGAACAATAACACTTGTATTCATTTCAAATATTTGATTGAGTTTGTTGTTATACAAGGGAAGTTTATACAAGAAATATAGAATTTCAATTTAGGTACTTGAAGTTTTTATAATTTTATTTATAAATATTTAAATTGAAACGGTCGTTGTTATAAATTACTTTCAATCGTCTAAACATTTTTAAATTAGAAAACTATGCTTTACTGAGAATAAAATATGCAACAAAAGTTTTGAGAAAAATTTTACGATCCAAATTTTATTACTAAATAAGGTTTAATCTACAGGGTTGTCCAAAAAGATGTTATATGGTACTACATAACTTTCAATTTTCTTTTGTTGCAGACTAGATATGGCCACCCAACTTTATTTGGAAGAGAGAAGGAAGGTAGCAGCTTGTATGGTAGTGTTTCGGTCATCCTCAATACTAAGAAATAAAAATTAGCAATGGTTTCATAAGGATCCTACAAGCCGTTTAATTATCCGTCGACTGCATGAGAAATTTGTGCGTACTTTTTTCCAACAATTTCACAAATATCGAATGTCAAACCTCATTAAATAAACTAACATAAACGATTGTTAAGAAATTTATTTTTATATAATTTTGTATTTAAAACTAAGAATAAGAAGAAGAGTAGACATAAGGTATTAAATATAGCATGAAATAGAAAATATCGTATGGTGTTTCAAAAATAAAGTTAGAGATGTCAAATGAATTATCAAACGTCATAATACCGCCAACTGACAAAATTCTCTAAATTTTGACTACTTTTCATTTAAAAAATGTATAGGTAGTGCAAAATAGAAAAAATAGTATAAAGAACTCATGTCATAATAGACTACTTGGGTACCTTTTTTTATTTAATATTTTTGAAGAGAAGGTAAAAACTTGCTACCCATATTTTTTCTTTTGACAAAATTCTTATTGATTAGCCGGAGAAAATTAATGAAATTTGATTATTTGAATTCCCGCCATGTATGACGTGGATTTACGCCGCACCAATGAATGGTCGTAAAGCCACAGAGTGGTGCCGTCCCATAGTAATGGTACTTTGTGCGGGTAATGTAGATCACCTGTTTGACGTTTCAACAATTGTTTGAAGATTAGTATTTTAGTTTATCGTATTGGTATCGATATTTTAAATTACAAGTAACTACCTATTTGTTTATTTATTAAGTAATTAACGTATTTGAGGGACCAGAGAGAGAGGAAAATGAACTAATGTCAAATTCAAATTAAAACTTTATTGCACGGCGTGCCATCTATTGATAACATTCTTAAACATGCTTCCCCTCCCCAGTTCAATATAAAGACGTCACAGAAATTTTTCTTTCTTAATTTAGTAAAAAACAAATAATTATTTTAAAATAAAATTTATATTTTTATATATGTTTTCAATATAACATTACGTATATAGTGAAACGGATTTTCAGTACCACGCAAGTAGCCCATTGTCGATTATTTTGTTCGAAGGGTTGGATAACGTGATCCAAACTTCATTATTTCTTTTTGATCACTCTGTATTTCAAGAATGCAACATTACGTAAATAATTATTCTATACTTTGTAGATTAATTTTTACTTAAACAAAATTTATGAAGGCTATTTTGTACAAATGCAATCGTCTCTGATACAATCTCATCTTATTAACAACTCAAAAGGATTCTTTGCGTACTTCATACCTTCACATTTAATTACAAATATCACCATCTAATTACTGTTTATTACTTATTGATTTACTCTTTGTCGTTAGAAGGTTAGATGGAAAGTATTCCCTTTTAAATTCCTCTCTGGTTGTTATATCATCTAAAATATCACAATAAGACATTTAGAAGTGTTTAGCATCACATCAATAAATTAACAAGTTGCTCCCTTTCTACTTTCTCGTTGCAAATGTAATGCGAAGTTGATTTAATACTCGACACATACAGCGAACAATCAAATGTCACTATGGAAAGGTCACAGAAGTAGGAATACGATGGCTTTGTACTTAAATGGTAAGATGCTTACAGTTGATCACAAAGGAAAGAATAAACATACGATTTACGAGTTCTTGTTTATCGGTTGCATCAAAGCACAAATGTTTTGGGGACGAATTATTTTAATAAATGTTATACGGTTCTAATTTATATACGAATTGTTTTTTATATCTCGCCAAGAGAGGTATTGGATTCATGCTAAAATTCGCATATCTAGATTTTATTGAATAAGCACGATTTAAGGTACCTAGAAACCGATTATAACATTTGTAAAATGTTGTCTGTGTGTGTGTGTATGGGTGTATGTGTGTATGTGTGTATGTGTGTATGTGTGTATATGTGTGTGTGTATGTGTGTGTGTATGTGTGTGTGTATGTATGTCTGGATTCCTCAAAAACTATAAGACTTAAAAAATATTTAACTGCAGTTTCCTCAATCTAACATTCCTGGGAAGAGCTGAAAAGGTTTTGGTAACAATTGAACAACCGGAAGTAGTAGTTTCTTAGAAAAATTCTTCTAAATATAATTTTTTTATAAAATATTGAAGAACATAAAATTCTCCATCTAATACACTTAAAATTTTTATTATATCTTGTATAGATTTAGAGATAAAGACACTATAATTATACTTTTTTCTGTATGTTGAGTTAGTGCTCAACTTGTCGCCCTAGTGACAACATGTCTTTTTCAATTACCAAAGACTCTCTGTTATAATTCTAGACAAGATGTGGGCATTCACAAAAAAAAACAAAAATTTGTAACTAATAAAGAAACTTTATAATATATTGAAACACACACTTTATAATTGGTAAGACGAAATTTATTTTATATTTTTAATTATATTTCACAACTGTATATAATTATTGTAGCTGAAGATGGACAAATATTGTCCGAAAGGTCCTAATTTTTACAAATAAAGACGATTATGACTGTTAGTCATAATTTTTGGAACCTACGGCCTGTTTTTTCCTAAATTGAAAATAAAGAATTAGGTTAACACTGAATGACAAGTGCAAACATAATGACAGATAGAATCAGGGAGCGGGACGTAAGACAAAGAGGGAAGGTTCGTTTCGAATATGATCTGCTATCTCTCTCTTGCATGTGATGTAAATTCTGTGAGCGACTATTCTGGGGGAAGAGTACATTAAGGGTGGCAATATTAGTTTGGGGGTCCCGTGGCCGCGTGCCTGAGTGTCTGGTCGCGAACCTGGGGGAACCGGGTTCGATCCCGACTGACGCCTAATATTTCTCCACGCCAGCTATGAGTGCCCGTGAGGTGACGCCTGGTAAGCGCCCGCACGGTAAAATATATCGTCATCATTACCGATGTCTACATGTGTTGTAGATACTGGCACACCCAGAAATGGGTAATATGCCGTGATGATATATTTATTTATATATATATATATATATATATATATATATATATATATATATATATATATATATATTAGTTTTGCGTAATTTTTTGAATTGTCGATGTTTATTGCCGCACCTCATAGATCTTTTAGGTTACTGTGACAAAAGTGACTACCACTTAAAATCCTTATATTCTAAAGTTATACTCATTTATTAAAGCGATCCCGCTCTCCCGCAGTTAATAATAATTACTGTTTAGTAAATAAATGTTCTCCCTCCATAAAAATGTGGTCTTCTATTTATTTCGTTCATTCTCGGCGAGTGTTCAGTTTATTACTGCCAAGTCTTTCCTTCTACAGAATTCCATATCTGCTTAAAATGATACCATATAATTTTATTGCATGTTCTCATTTACATAGCGTTGAATGCGACACGCACGCTAAATTATGCAGCATATGTTGAGCGTAAACGCAAACGCACGGCCAGGCCACTTATAACAAGGAGATTTTTTAGCGGTTAAACGTTTTGCAAGATTGAAAATTAACTTACATTCGGAAGAACCAACATGGTAATGGATGAAGATGTGTGGACATACCTGGAACAAAGAAAAAATATTAAAGGTATTAACTATTACTCGTAATCTCCAGCATTTATTCTTCTACTCCGGTGCATATTTGCATCTTCATAACATTCAATAAAAACAAAATAGTTACATAAAAAATAACATGGACATTTTCACATTTACAGTAAGATCTTACAAAATATTACATATCATGTATAGGGTGCAACAAATTCGAGTTCCTAATTTGAAAAACTTTCTTATTATTTTCCATAGTCTTTTGTTTTTGAGCTAGAGGCTAAAACTTGTTTTTCTCTTATTTTAAAAATTCCTCATATCTCGCTTATTATGAGAGATACAAAAAAATAGATTTTTTTTTATGTAGAATAACGTGGTGTAATTATATTTTTTCAAAACTTAATAATACTCGAGATATAATACAAACATCATATTTTTTAAATGGGAACATATGTTTAAAATAGTCTCATCTTTTTACTTATTTTACAAGCTTTTCAACGATGTATAACAAGTCTACATTCTTTTTTTTAAACATGAATGTTTATTTTTAATGTTATTTTCATTATTTTTACTCAATTTTTTAATTTATATACTTTAGAGAGCATGTTTTCCACATTTTTGGAATCGTGTCAAAACCGACTAAAAAGAATTTTTAGAATGTAACTAATAGTTATATAATCAAAATAAACAAATGATAATCCATAATTGATTTTTTCAATTTGTTTCTTAACAAATATCATTTTTTCTATAGCAGATTTTAACCCTGCGGCGGGCGCGCTATTGAAAATCACATGAGCGGTCGCGCTGCGGTATTTTATGCCGCAAGTAAAAAGAACTACAATTTAATGCAAAAAACAAAATTTATTTATAAAATAATAAAAAAAAACATAATTAAATATATTTCTTATTACAATAAATACTAAATGTCGAACTTAATTCGCCTACTCAAGGTGTCGAGAAGAGGGATAATTCATGTTCACAATTCTCTTGATTTTAACATTTATTTGGACACACGGAGGTCCAAAAAACCTCCATCTTCAGCATTTTACATTATTGTGTTCCAAGTTTTACATTTAATGTTGTGTGGTAAGATGTGTTCTCTTACAAAACCCCGTAAATTCGATAAGAGGGTGGGTCTTCACCTCCATCCTGGTTTTTTGAGGGATTAAGGCTTGAAAGTTATTTAAAAAAATGAAAGTGACCGGCACTTTTGTTACCTCGACCACATGGTGACAGGTTTGAATTTAAATTTGAGGTTCCTTCTTGAAAACCACCCCTAAAATTATAATTTTTTTAAGTAAAGTTATTTTACACTATATCGATGTTATAACATTCATGAAAATATTTAAAATCATTCAAATAAAAAAGTAAAATTCTGAAACACATTACTTACATGACTAGTCGCGTTGCGGCACGGAGTGCCGCTATTTGGTAGTTGTCCCTTTTACGGCTTGAATACTACTGGACCTATGGTTACAACTCACCGGTTTTGTGTAGTATGCGTTGTTATAATAGTCATTTAAGAATACCAGAAAGGGCATAGTTATGAAAATAAAAATAAATGTGATATATGTAAAAAAGAAAAATTGCGGCATAAAATGCCGCTGCGCGCCCGCCGAAGGGTTAAAGTGTGCTTTGTTCAAGTCGAAATAGTTGACTAAGGCCCAATTTTACCATCTCTGGTTAAAATTATAACTGCCAGTTAAATAAACAATATTAAATCGGATTATTGACAGCAATTATAAATTTGTCATTTGACAGTTCATTTCGTTTCGGTTTTGTTCATTTAACTGGTAGTTAAAATTTTAACCATAGATGGTAAGATTGGCCCTAAGTGACATTTTAACAGCAAGCGTAGATAAAATAATACTTAAACAGCAAGGGTAGATAAAGAACTTTAATTTTTATTTAAATAAAAACACATTATACATTTTGGCGATTCATATTATATATAACTTCAATTGTATAAACATGAATAAAATGAAATTGTTTTCAAACAAGTTCTATAACTACCACGCTACTGACATTTTTAAATTGTTCTTAAATAATTTAATTTATAATCGGTTTTTCTAAATTTTGCTCTTTAAAATCTGCTATAGAAAAAAAATAGAATTTTACACACGACGATAAAATTAAACAATCGACTCGCGAAATCGCTCGTGAATTAAACTTGCCGCTCGTCGATAAAATACAATTTTATCGTCTTGTATAAAGAATAACTATTTTTCACCCCGAAAAATTAATAATTCAAGTTTTATTCATGTTTAAAACAAAAGAATGTAGATTTGTTATACATTGTTGAGAAGCATATAAAATAAGTAAAAAGATGAGATAGTACTGCCGAAAATTTAGAGTTCGAATAACAATTTCAGAAATTTTATATTCATATATTAAAGTCGTAGTATCTTGGCTAGTTTATTTGTTCATTAATTACAACATTTGTTAACAAGAATAAAATTAAGCATCATTGTAATAAGCTAATGAATCCCTATCCCATGACACATACAGCCGTAATCTAGTTTTAAATTTTCTAGATAACGTGATTAAGGACATAAAGTCATATCTACGTCATTAGTAAGTCCAGCAGCTTGTAGCTTTGGTTTCTGCGTGGACTTTTTCTCTACCCTTTCGACGAGTTCATTTAACTCTCGTTTGCTAGATAGCCGACAAGATAAGCCGAAGTAAGTGCACGGATTAAATACAGCACCGGCTACTGTGTTATGCGAACAGAGAGATTTATAATATGCGATTTTTATTATAAATAATAAGCAATTAATAATGATCTGGTATTAAAAGTTCTAATTACTAGACTTGTTCATCTACAAAAATGTAAGCTTCGCATTTTAAAATCCTATGAAGAATATTTTAATCTTTAGTAAGCTCACATGATTTTTTAAACAACTTATATAAATCATAGATTCTACAATTTATTGACATTATTAAGGGATTTGAATCCAGGACCGGATTCTATTTTCAACAAATTATAAAATCTACGCAAATGGAGAGAAATTTTAAAAAATTTCTTTCGACTAGTTTAAAATACAGGGTAATTCGTGACCTATACGCATAAATGTGAAGAATGATAGTTTGTGATAGGTAATAACAGATAATGAAAAAAAAAAATAGTAAAAGTTGTTTATTTACGAAGATAACCAATAAAGTTTGAAATTATTTTAGTAGCAATAAACTAATAAAAAAATAATTAACTAGGGTGCTGTGCATTAGTGTCATAGCAATTGTTTACAATTCTGTCTGTCATTATTTTGTAATCTTTCGTGTATTTGAGTTTTTATTATGGCGCATCATTTCACCAACGCAGAATTTATGGATATGATATTAACGTCCGCAGAAGCAGAACAAAATTCAGTAGCTGCAGCTCGCCTTTATGCAAAAAGGTTTCCCCAAAGACATCATCCGGGACGAGAAATTTTTCTACGAGTGGTGCAGCGTGGTAGAGAGAGTGGTCATTTGCAACCGAGGCTCGAACAATTGCTAATTGCTATAATACTAATGCACAGCACCCTAGTTAATTAATTTTTTATTAGTTTATTGCTACTAAAATAATTTCAAATTTTTTTCGTTATCTCCGTAAATAAACAACTTTTACTAAATATTTTTTTCATTATCTGTTATTACCTATCACAAACTATCATTCCTCACATTTATGCGTATAGGTCTCGAATCACCCTGTATAAATAAATAAATAAATATATCATCACGGCATATTACCCATTTCTGGGTGTGCCAGTATCTACAACACATGTAGTTCTCGGTAATGATGACGATATATTTTACCGTGTGGGCGCTTACCAAATATTCAAATATTTAATATAAGTTGGAGTAACGATAATCGACGGGAGACTGATGTGTGGAGAAGAAAATAATATAATGGTCTTCCTCAGAATTAAATCAAGTCATAAACTATGAAGAAGATATTTGTAACTCATGTTAACAAACATAAAAATGCAATATGTGAATTACAACGCTATAAAATTGATGAAAAACAACTTTTAAATAAATATATAATGTAACGAACCAGATAGAATGTAACAATTTTATAAAACTGAGTTTATGAGTTGATTTAACCCTGAGGAAGACCATTGTAATGGTCGAAACATAGGAACAAATCAAATAAAACCGTACTGACTGCAGTTTCCGATTACTTTATTTTCTTCTCCACACATTTAATACAAGGTTAGGTTAAAGTATTAGCCCATATGTATTGCAAGTTAGATTTTACTGTACGTAGAGTTTTAAAAAGTTATTTATTGTTCCAAAATTAAAGGGTTTCGATAGATGGTAAATCCCTACCAGAATATGACCCTTTAAATGCCGGCTGAACTATTATCACCTGTCATTTGGCCCAATTTTATTTTTAAGTTTTAAGTCTATATTTACAGTAGTAGAAAGAATTTTCCTCTTTTAAGTTGGCGCACATGAGCAAGTGGACCATTGTTTGTTCTTGACCACAATAACATAAAATGGGTTCTACTTGATATCCCCAGTTGTACATATTTACTCCACATTTTCCCTTTTTCCATTTTATGGGGTCCCGTGGCCGCGTGCCTGAGTGTCTGGTCGCGAACCTGGAGGATCCGGGTTCGATCCCGACCGACGCCAAATATTTCCAATTTTAAATGGCACAAAAGTGACCCCTGTGGTGCACCCTCCACGCCAGCTATGAGTGCACGTGAAGTGACGCCTGGCAAGCGCCCACACGGTAAAATATATCGTCATCATTACCGATGTCTTAATGTGTTGTAGATACTGGCACACCCAGAAATGGGTAATATGCCGTGATGATATATTTATTTTATTTATTTATTTATTTTCCTTTGAATTCGTAGGCGATTTAGGGTTTTCCAAATGCGCCATTTCTGGTCATTATCTGGTAGTAGTTTTAGTTTTTAGATGTCTTGGATCTTGGTACTCTACTCTAAACCATAGATTTCATTTCGGGCAAACTATAAAACAATGCATTGTTGACAATGTATGACATTTAATTAAAAGAGATAACCAAACTTCTAGATTAAAAATTGAACAAACACAGCAACCTTTTTCGGACTGGTATTTCCTCAAAATAGTAAGAACAAATTAAAAATACTACCATATACAGCACTGCATTATTTTCATTTAGTAGTTAGTGTAGTTAAAACATAAAGCCTGTTTACTGTTTTGCTGCACTGTACTGCAGCTCGTGCATTGCCCATTTAAAAAAATCCTTAACAAGTTATTCCTACAATTATCGTACCGCTGCGAGCATTTCAAAACAGATCGTTTACTTCACAAATACTCAACAGCGCAAAAGAAAAAAGTCCTGGTATGATTCCCGCAACCTTGGCTCCATCGACAAGGCATTGTAATGCAAGGTACACGGCTAACTACATCGAGTACGCGTATGACAAGCCTGCTGACATATGCAGCTCCAATAATAAAGAAATTGACATTTTTCCCTCCCCCCACTGGAGAGAATTACCCGACAAAGACTTCAAGCTTGTATCTCTGTCATCGGTCTATGTTGACAGCGCTTTTTTCAACAGAAAAAATGAGCGTATGATTTTTTAGGAGCTGCATTCCACATCAGACCAAGATCATAAGATGACTTGTTGATCGGAGATATCGATCCATAAATAAATATCGGACAGGCTTTCGGTTCGGATTATTGGGCGTAGTAGTTCTCTTCATGTATAATAATTTGATTTTAGCAGTTCGCTTTACATTTTACGGTTGTTCTTCGGACCACTTGTGATTGATGCCGACTCACGTCAAATTTGAAATTGAACCCTTTTAAACCTCGGTGAGATGAAATGAATAAATTGTCATCAATGTTAATTAGTTGTGGAGAGTTGGAGTAACTTCTAACTACTAAATTTTAAAAGTTATTATTCTTTATAGCCTCAAATTTGAAAATATCGCAAAATATTTATTAGATATTTTATAGTTACATATTGAAATTTGTATAATATTTTGAAAAAGTCGCATGGTCCGAAAGAAAATACGTCAGAGAACATACAGTTTAACATGTGACAAACTATCGCTTATATTTATTTATATAAATAACTTAAACTGTTTTTCCTGTATGTCCCCGGATTGAGTTTACAAGAGAAAAAAATATTTTATTTTTGATTTTACGAAAAAATGCCTAGGGAAGAAAAATCTTTGCTTGAATTAAAACGCATGTTTCAGTTATTAAAACTTTTAATTAATGTAAGGTTCTTTTATTATAACGTTTTTTTCATATTTTGTCCTCCTAATAATACAGTTATTACATTGAATATAACATGATTTTAGTTAGCTGTGAAATACTGACAAATGATTATTAATTCTAATTTCAGAAAAAAAAAAATCTGATGTGGCCAACACAAAACCTCCCGCTATTGAATTTTTATTAATTAAAATACATACTTACGTATTTACTACCGCTGCAAACTGTTCCATTGCAGAAAACTATTGCTTTATTTACTATTTTCTTTTTAAAATGTCACTATTATTAATTTGAAGTGATTAGTTTTTTGACAGTGACATTAACTGTCAGTTACATTCATTTGAAATATGAACTGTGTAACAAACGAATTATTGTGTTTATCTTAGGCTTCGCGACTAATAAAAAAAATTATTTTTAAATTTATGTGTAAATTATATAGAAAAAGTATTAATGTATTCCAGTAGAAAATTCAATAATCTTTAATTTTCATAAGACATAAAATGCGAAAAAATGGCATTTAATGGTATTTTTTGAAGAAAAACCATTATGAGCTTCAGGTAAAGTGTCATTTCCGGTTATCCGATTTACACCAAAATCTAATGGCTTCTATTCATATTAGAATGGGATGGAAATACAAGGTTTCAGAATTTTCTGAATGATAGTATTTGAGTTAGAGTGAAGACAAAATCCCTACACATACACACACACATACATACACACATACACACACACATACACACATACACACATACACACATACAGACATCATCGTGAAAATGTTAAAAATGGATTCTAAGGAACTTAAAACGTGGTCATTTACTAAAATCTCGATATGAGATTTTTAGCACGATCCCTATACCTCCCTTACCAAGGGTAGCGGGAGGTAAAAACGGCAAAAATCAAAATACTTGTAGTTCATTCAATTAACTCTTTTTTATCTGAAATTAGAATTAATAATCATTTGTCAATATTTCAAAGCTAACTAAAATCATGTTAGATTCAATGTAATAAATGTATTATTAGGAGGACAAAATACGAAAAAACGTTATAATAAATGAACCTTACATTAATTAAAAGTTTTAATAACTGAAACTGCGTTTTAATTCAAGCAAAAAAATTTCTTCCCTTGGCATTTTTTCGTAAAATCAAAAATAAATCTTTTTCCTCTTGTAAACTCAATCCGGGGACATACTGTATACAGGGTGTTATGTAAGTAAGTGATTAACGCTTAACCAATGGTAGAACTGACCCCAAAGATAGTAAATCTGGCAATAATATTTGTTTAACATACTTTCTACAAGAACTAGAGGCCTTTAAAACTGACCAATCACGTCATAGTTCAAAACTTTATAAAAAAGTAAAAATCAATGTGTTCTCTGGAAAAAATAATGATTGTCAATCTAACATTATTTTTTTTTGCATAGACGTACAATTTATATTGTTTTTTTGATATTCTGAAAATGCCATATACCTTCACCAACCAAGAGTACGCAGACAAGCATATGGTTTATGGCGAGACATTACAAAATAGTCGTGCTGCTATAAGACAGTACAGAGAGTTATTTCCAAATAGACGTATACCGCATTACTCTGTTTTTATCCGAAACAGAATATAAATTGTACGTCTATGCAAAAAAACATTTAACGTCAGATTGACAATCAATATTTTTTCCAGAGAACACATTGATTTTTACTTTTTTATAAAGTTTTGAACTATGACGTGATTGGTCAGTTTTAAAGGCCTCTAGTTCTTGTAGAAAGTATTATATTCAGCACTTTAAACTACTTTTACAACAAATAAAATATGTAGTAACTTATCATAACTAAAATTGATTACATATATTGATTATTGATTAATGAATATTGATTGATCTTAAATTATAAAGGGATGGACTTTACTACATGTGTGTGTGTGTGTGTGTGTGTGTGTGTGTGTCCCTTTCATTATCTCATCCCCATCTTTGTGATATGCAATACAGCAAAAACAACTCGCCCCCATAATCAATTGTTATAGGTAATAGATAAAATAATAGTATATTATTCAATGAGCATGTACCAGCATGTTTACCACAAGAATTATTATTGTTTTCGGGGTGTAAAGAAAGTTCTGTTTTCGAAAAGTATGCTCGTTAGGTACAAATGGGAAAAACATTGATTTCCAAATAATTAAAAAAACGTTGAGACCGATTAAATGCTGCGAAAAAAAGATATCAGCTTGTTATGCAGGAAGAGCGTTAATTTTATTCAAAATTAGCAATTTCTATTCCTGATTTTGAAAGATAGAGAGTCAATGCAACCTGCCACGTTTACATAAAACAATACCAACACATCTGTTTTGATGCACTTAATTCTATGCAAATTGAATCGTGTTAAGATGTCATTTTCAAATGGCTTTTTAACCTTAACTTCAATAATTACAGATTTAAAAAATGCAGATAGTAGCTGGAAATAGTAATTAAAAATTTGTAAGCAATCCTTTGTAATTAAATATGCAATTATATTGACTTGGAGTTTATTATAGTGCAAAGCAATTGTTCTATCCTGATTGAGTTTTTTATTTTACGAGAAATAAGAAATAAACTTAACTATTCTTAGTATCACGGTCATCAAGAAATAAATATTAATATTTCAAAGAACAGAAGCTTAGCAGAAAAATTTTATTATTCATATAAACACAATACTACTCGTATACATGTTTATTTTACGGTCTAGTACAATTAAACTGGACATTTATACATTTATTTATATAAGTAAATCTACTGTTTCATTTCTTATAAATTAGTGGAACAAACAATTTATATTATTATTCCCATTCTATATATTTATTTGTACATATTTACTTTCTTACAATTCTATTCTTCTTATTGCCCTTTCTTTAAAATCCTGTAAGTCTTCATAAATTCCTTCTGATAATAAGTGGGAGTGAATCCTCTCTGAGACAAATCCGTATGTTTATTGGATCACGTCTCGATATTAGCAGGAATTAAAACAAGAAATAAATTTCAGACTAAACAGCATACAACTAAAGTATGTATTTTATGTGAAGATATTAATGTTTTATGAAGAAAATCTAACAGGTATTTCTAAGAAGACCAAATATGAACACCGGAATAGAAGAAACAAGAAAATAAGAAGACAAGTGGTAGTTTATTAATTTTAGTAAAGTATTAACAAAACACTCGCCATGTTTCAAAGATTTCAGCGTCTGAATCAACCTTTCGGCCATCATCAGACGCCGGCCGTGCTCAGCTAGTAACCACAGACGCGTTTCGCTCTTGTATAGTATTGGGCTTCCGAATTATCAAGAGATGACGCTGACGTCAAACGTCAAAATTCAAACGAATGGTACATTTTTCGCTGGCTTCCATAAGAGTACAATTGGTCTGAGACTAATTTTCGTAGTTTTTAATTTAATTTCGGATTTAGTATAGTGTTTTTTTTTGTTAATTTCGGTAGAATTGAGTTTGATCTTTCTTGTAGTAACAATTTAGTGATAGTTTTAATAATATTTTAGTTAATAGGGTTAATTTTAGTAAGTATTTGTAGGTTAAGAGTATTTTAGTCGTATTTTAATTAACAGTATATTAGTTTTTTAATAAAAAAACATTTGATTTACTTTACTTAGATTGTATTTCATTGCCGTAGTTGTACATATATTAATTTCTATCTACATAGCTTTACTTTTATTTAATTGTTTTTCTTTCACAATGAACAATTTTCTTTGCTTAGATTTAGATACTATTTGTAGATTTGAGAAAGTGTATCATCTAGAAATATGGTGGAAGGCCAGCAAGTAATAAATAGTGGCCACATAATATTATGTGGTAAATATTTTCGGAGAAAACTCCATCGTAACTTTAACCTATAAATTGCATGTCTCCTAATTTGTTCATTAATTTTTTAAAAATCAAAAACTTACCTGTTATATTAGCACAGAGTTCGCTATTGTACTATTATTGTTTTATTAATGTTGTATTCTATATTGCGAAACAATTAATATGGGAACTAGATCCAAATCTAGAGTGTTTGATCCATAATGTGTCATCTTATAGTGTTGAATATACAGAGAGTAAATTAATAAAGTGATAATAATTACACGAGACGCATACAAGCTGAAATGTGTCTTGCTGGGCGAATTTGCATATCTCGCATCCGAATGTAACTCTATATACAGATAATTAAAACTTATTCATTGAGTGTTGCCACGCGACTATACACCAAAAACAATTAAAATGAAGAAGAAAAACACTCCTTCGTTTAATTACGAAATAACATTGATTAGATCATTAATGCAAAAAATCAAAATACTCAAAAATTGATAGTATATAGTTGGCATCTTTTTAATTTAATAATTCTAAATTAGTAATTCTGTATACATACATATACCCTTCATATATCCTCTTGAATTAGATCTAAAATTTATCATCTTGTCAGATGTTTAAGTCTACGTTCACAGTTACCATTTAAAAGCATAGTTCAAGAACATTTATGATGGATTTACCATTCTGTTATTATTTATTATGTTGTGATAGTATTGCTTTTTCCTCTCGCTAAGAGAGGTATTAGAATCATGCTAAAAACCGCATATCCAGATTTTAGTAAATAAACTCGTTTAAGGTCACTACAATCCGATTTTAACATTTTTATAATGATGAGTGTGTATGAATGTATATGTGTGTGTGTGTGTGTGTGTGTGTGTTTGTGTGTGGATATATGTGTGGATGTTGTAGATACGGTTTCTGAAATTCTATAAGACCAAAGACCAATTTAACTACGTATTCCTTAATCTGACATTAATAGGAAGAACTGAAAGGTTTTTTTAAATTTAAATATTTTTTGGAAATTTATGTTATTTCAAATATTAAAAAATATAAAATTCTCTATCCAATACATTCAACATTTTTATTATATCTTCTATAAATTTAGAAATAGAGAATTATAAATATATAAAATAATCCATTATACAGCCCATGGAAACCAGTTGAAAAATTAAAATGGCTACAAGAACTTCTTGACTGGAAAGGTGATGAAGGAAAGAAAATTACTGGATTTCAGTCAATTATTAAATATATTTTCCGCCTCTACCGGTTTCGACACCTCATGTGTCTTCTTCATGGGGTCCCGTAGCCTCGTGCCTGAGTGTCTGGTCGCGAACCTGAGGGTACCGGGTTCGATTCCGACCGACGCCAAATATTTCGAATTTTAAATGGCACAAAAGTGACCCCTGCGGCGCACTCTCCACGCCAGCAATGAGTGCCCGTGAGGTGACGCCTGGTAAGCGCCCGCACGGTACAAATATGTCATCCTCATTACCGATATCTGCAATAAAGCAGATTGGCACACCCAGAAATGGGTAATATGCCGTGATGATATATTTATTTACTTTATTTATGTGTCTTCTTCAGGAGCTACAATAATATTACAGATTTTGAAAAAAATATTTTTAAAAAATACAAACATGTGTAACTTACGTGAAAATTTTTAGATTGTAAAACATGGATACATATATAAGACAATAATAAATAACATATAATACATACAATGGTCGTCAAAATTTAAAAAAATAAATAAATACCTTAAAAAACTCATTATTTATTTATTTTTTTTAAATTTTGACGACCATTGTATGTATTATTAGTATATTAAAGAACAAGTTTTATAAGACATGTTTTTTTCGCACGCGTCAAAGTTTAGAAAACGAGCCTTGGCGAGTTTTCTAATTGACAAGTGCGAAAAAAAGTCTTATAAAATGAGTTCTTTATACTATTTTTTAGATTTTGCGCCTTCTACATACTAAAATATTATAAAAAACTGCTAATATTAAACCGAGTCAATTTAAGGAAATTTGCAAGTGAAATGTTGTAGTTGGTATCACTGAACTAACCACATTAAATTATTATTTATTTGAAGATTTGAAGGTTAAATTTAAGTATTTGTAGTGTAAATGTCATCTAGTACCAATCTTCTAAAACAAAAAAATGCGTATCGAAATGAAGGCCATTACGATACGCAATTGCGTATCGTAATGACTTCATTATGAACGCAAAATCTAAAAATGTTATTTATTATTGTCTTATATATGTATCCATGTTTTACAATCTAAAAATTTTCACGTAAGTTACACATGTTTGTATTTTTTAAAAATATTTTTTTCAAAATCTGTAATATTATTGTAGCTCCCGAAGAAGACACATGAGGTGTCGAAACCGGTAGAGGCGGAAAATATATTTCATAATTGACTGAAATCCAGTAATTTTCTTCCTTCGAAAAATTAAAATGTTTATAATTGACAGAAATGTCAGTGTCAAAAATCCAGATACATTACTGAAGACTTTTTCTATACATTTAATATTTGTTATTTTATAATTAATTAAATATTTAAAATTATAGATATAGCTGCCGCACGTTAAATTGACAAGTTGAGATGTAATAGTACATATAATATGCTATTGTTATAACGAGGAAAAGACTCCGTCAACATCTAAAATTGGTATAAAAAGAAAGAAGATTCATTTAGAAGCCAAAGTATGTACAGTATCAGCGTCAACCGAACACCCTTCAGAAATACCGCCAATCTCGTCAATGAATTGGAAGAAACTCGAAAATTTAGAAGACCAGGAGGAAACTTGATAATAAAGAACAGATGTAATTAGATTTTTTTATGCGTACTAAAATGTTATATATTTACAATACTTATATAGCCTAATATGAAAATGGCGAGAGGTATTGTGCTGGTAACAACATATTTTTTTACTAGTTGAAACATTTAGTTGTTCAGGACCAATTCAAAAATTAAATATTGAAGAAAGATATTAGTAAAAATTTCATAGATTTCACTGGAACCTAAATCCAAGACCTTCCTATGTCTAGTACGATTCTCTACTAATTAAGCTAGTTTTAATTAACTGTGAAACATAAAAAACTTAAATGCTTCAATATTTCTTCCCTTTTTGGATACAACTTTATTGGCTTTTCTTGTCTTTCTGTTCTCATTATTTTCAGGTGGTTAGATTTCTTTATTATCTACCTGAGTTCAACCTCGCTTTCCATATGTTACCACAATGCCTCAGGCATCCATAATGCACACTTCTATCCTGTTGCACGTGCTATTATTTCTCTATTAACATCTTTGGGTAATAGTGCGAAGCAGAGGGTTGTTCCTCCATTCATTTCCGCTTTAAATTTCAAAAACAATTGTGGTCACAACAGGATATTGTTATTGGGGGAGGGAAATTTAAATGAGAATAAAGATGCACTGGAAGGGAAGTAATGATGAGAAGAAACGAAAAAAGTATTAGGAACAGGATATGATCATGATTATACTTTCAAAAAGAGACATTTAAATTTTTTCCAGATATTAAAATCATAACATTTAAGCTTCATTTCCACCGATTGTCCTAATGCGTATGAGCTATAATTAATAACTAAGAGCAATGCGTAAAAATGTTTATCATATGGCAACTTTTACTACCATTTTCAGCTTTGCATAAAGCTTAATGCTTAAAAATTAAGAGCAATGCGTAAGAACAAAAGACCTAACCTGAACTGTCAACTGTCAATCTGTTTTACAATTATTATATTTTTAATTTTTCGGTATGGATATAGATACAGAAAATTATGTACCTAACATTTTTTAAAAAAATAAGAATTACTGCTGCAATGGCAGTCAGCTAGACAACAAGTAATAAGGAAAATAATTGTGACCTTTTTGTTGAATTAATCACTAAACAGAGTAGTTGGAAATAGTATCCTATTAAATTGTCATAATGCATTACGCTTTATGCACTAATCATTATGCATTAAGCATTAAAACATTCGGTGGAAATGAGACTTTATGCTTCAAATTAAAAATGTGACTCCCATTATATTCTATACATATACCATCCATTTTCTTCGTCATTTAGATGAAAAGAAGCATAGCATTTCTTTAAAAAATTAAAATTTGACAATTTTCGTCAAAAGTTTCAAAGATCTTATTTATTTATTTTTAGGTACATACAAATTTTTCTACTCGCAACCAAATAATGGTTATAGATTCGGCATGGCGACTTCACCATTCGATTCTACGGACAAAGTTACATAAGTTTAGCAATTTTCAGACTTTTGAACACCGGATACAATCTCCAGAGCAAAATAACTGAAAACAGCCATAAATCGCAATAAATCTATGGTATAACCATTTTTCATGATTTCGGCTATTTTCCTGGCTTTTCAAACTTTCATTTGTAAATATTGAATCAGTTGGTCAATAAATATGAAAATTAGTATTCTTACGTATAAAAATTCTTAGAATTGAATGGTGAAGTCAACAAGGGCATATATATACCCATTTTTGGGTTATGGGGCTGTTTTGGTAGTAAAACTTTGAAGTTGAATATCTCGGGAATGGAAAGAGATATTGACCTGCGATTTCAAAATCTGGAATCAGCGTATTGAAAAATTTCTAAAAAGTTTTGAAAATTTTGAACTTTTTAACCAAAATTAGATGTATGTAGCTTATAGGGGCTATTACTCAAAAATTGATACAAATATAAATTTTGCGAGTTCATTTATAATTTTATGGACAAAGTTACATAAGTGTCTTAATTTTCAGAATTTTTAAATAGTAAATACAAAAAATATTGAAAATATTAATACGAAAATTAATTTTTTCAGCGTTTTTAATAACAATACAAACTATATGCTTCCCATACAACTAAAAATCGACGTAATCTATATCACACGCTATTTTCATGTCAAAATCAAAGTCCATTCTTCTTTCTTAAGCCTTTTCTTCCGACTTAGCCTTGATCTTTTGACGTGTACATTTTTGCAAAGCCTCTGGCGATAGTGAAAGTACAATGCAACCGGAGACTTCAATGCTAGGTCAAACGTGTTCTAAGGATATGTCACATATAGGGAAAGCAAGCTGACTGAATTGACTTGAAGTCGATGTAATGAGCTAATTCAACTAGTATACTGTACAGTATACAACTCCAGCTGTGAGATTCGGTGTACTTTCTACACGGATTAGGGTTAGAAAGTAAGTGACATTTCAGAAAAAGTAATTGATTCCTGAATAGCAGAATAAATGTTAGTTAAGATTTTTTTTTCTTTCCTTTAACCATTTGAAAAAAAAAAATACTTTGTTCCACAATCGTTAGCAAAATTAATTATTATTCAACTTAAAATAGTGAGCAAAGTAACATGTTGAATCACAAGTGAGCAAAGTAAATAACTTTCTTCACAAGTGAGCAAAATACACAAGCCTATAAAAATCTACGTCAGAAGTCATAAATTTTGGTGGAGTTACAAATTATACAATAAATATCTACTATTCTACAATGCAGTTAACATTAAATTCAGTTATAAACGTATATACTATTGAGTTTTTCATTAATAAGAAAAAGTACAATGTTTCGTTTTTTAGAAAAATTATATTTCAAGATTGTGGAAAAAATCATGTTTAGCGCACGTGAGCATGTCTTTTTCTCACTTGTCCAGTTGGCAAACTTGCTCTCGCTCGTGTGGCCAATGGGGAAGTTTAGCGATTTTTTTTTATTCTTTTATTCCATGTAAAATGACTTGAAAAATGATGTAACATGTTTTATTTTTTTCAAAAATGCCCAGATTTTCCGGAAAAGCCGATTTTAAGCTGTGATGACGTCGGTAGAGGCTTGGTACAACGTATGTCCCTTATACACTGACGCACGCGGTTGCGGTTATCAGTCACTTGAGACTGACGTGTTGTTCGACCTACGTTCAAGTGGTTCGCATTCACCGTTATGTCTGAATTTGCACATAACTGACTTGTGACGTACTTAGAGTTTATCCAAAAAATATTAATTATAAATAAATGGAGCAATAATTTTAATTTTTAATTTCAATTTCAGCAGTCATTTGTGTTATATTTATGAGAAAGTAGTATGTTATGTAGAATTTTTACCATGCTAAACTTCCCCATTTCCGGGCGGGTGAGAAAAAGATATACTTTGCTCACTTGTACTAAAAATACCTATTGGTAGAGATGTGGTTTAATTCATTAATCACACGTTGAATGGGTCCTCCACCATGACAAAAAATAATAAAATGTACACTTTATACTTCAAGAACTACTCAATAAATAACCATTAAGATAAAAAAAATATATATTTGTAATAATTACTTTAAGAGATATTTGAATTTTTTTGTCAGTGTCAGTGTGACGTCACACTATTGCTATCTTTCTCTCGCAGCCTATACTGTAAGTCTGGTGCAAAACAAGAGAAAGATAGGAGTGTCGCCATGACGTCATATTTACATTAAAAATCAAATACAGGTAAACTAAAGACAATTAAGATTTTTTAATACTCCGAATTACTTCAAAATTAAACGGCTCCAATCATTCCACCGTCAAGAAAGTGTACAGCATCGGTAAAACAGTAAGTGCATGAAACAACAGAACCTTCCCCCTCACCCCGTGTTACAATAGACATTTCAGCGATTCCAGTCTTATTTTCAAAATGCATTTAATATTCCTGAATCGTTCCATTTTTAAATGACACATTACAAATATCAAAGACACGAAATTAAATACAAATATAAATCTGCGCTTTTATTGGAACAGCTTTATATAGAAGATATGCACTTTCCTATACGCATACCGAATGTTGAAACTATAATAAATTCCAAAGAAGATAATCCATACTAATATAATAAATGCGAAAGTAACTGTGTCTGTCTGTCTGTTACGTTTTCACGCCTAAACCACTGAACCAATTTTGATGAATTTTGGTATAGAGATAAGGGACATAGGCTACTTTTTGTTGCGAAAATAAAACTTGAAGGGGGTGAAATAGGGGATGAAAATTTGTATGGAGAACCCATAATTTCTCCCGCTGAACCTATGTTGATGAATTTTGGTATAGAGATAGATTGGCCCTCGGAGCATAGCTACCTTTTGTCGCAATAATAAAAATTGAAGGGTGTGAAATAGGGGATGAAAGTTTGTATGGGGAATCCATCATTTCGCAAGTTAAGGATATAAAAATTCTTATTTATGCTTTTGGAAAGAAATAAAGAGTGTTTTGCGTTTTTGAAAAATCATCCCTCAAGACGGTATAATAGGGGATGATTTCAATTATTTTTTTTATCCTTATATCTATAGTTAAGTTTTAACCGTTAGCAGATTTTCGATATTTGTCGGAGAGATAGTTTGGATAATATGTACATAAGTAAAAGTACCCGAATGAGCTATCCAAGAAAAGAACAGACAACTTACTTGTAATGAGCAAGCAAGATGTCAGACTAATAACAGGACTGGTAACAGGACACTGTCAATTAAATAAACATTTGCATAGGGTGGGCCTCAAACAAGAACCAACATGCAGAGGATGTGGAGAAGAGGATGAAACCCCTGAACACTTAATATGTCACTGCGAAGCATTTATGGCAAGCAGACATAGCCTTTTAGGAGCAAAGAAATTGCACACTGAGACACTAAAGGACATTAGTCTAAAGAAAATCTTGGAGTTTACAAAACATACAGGGCTCCTAGAATAGGAGGAAACACGGAGGGTACAATAGACAGAAAGGTCGCAGTACAGGGCAAGAATGAACCACCTCCCGACAATAATAAAAGTACCCGAGACATGTTTAGAAAAGGTTGCCGGCGCATGTCTCCGAAGTAAATGTAAAAAATCTGTTGTGGCCAGCACAAGACCTCTCGCCATTTCCATATTACGCTATATAAGTATTGAATTGCACTTCCCTTTCAAACCGTCATTTTATAATAAAAAAAATACAGGACTTTACCCAAATACTGTTTTTTATTGTATTTAACATGTCTTCTGCACACATATAATTCTAATTATATCTATTTCTCATTGTATGAGGAAGTTTCTAATTGTCAGAGATTCTTCCAATTCATTAACCAGATTGGCGGTATTTCTGATGAATATATGCATTTTACCTATAATTTCAAATATTTAATTAATAAAACAATAAGAAAGATTAAATATACTTCCCAGAAAAAGCTGTCTGAATGACACTAAAACTGTTCATTTTTGACAGTGGCATGTGTCATTTAAAAACTATGGAATTTGTCAACTGGTTTCCTTAGTGCCTTGGCCTCTGTGATTAAATTACTCTATATATTATAGTGTCTTTATCTCTAAATCTATACAAGATATAATAAATATTTTAAGTGTATTAGATAGACAATTTTATTTTCTTCAATATTTAATAACAAAAATTTCCAAAAAATTATATTTAGAAGAATTTTTCTCAGAAACTGCTACTTCCGGTTGTTCAATTGTTACCAAAACCTTTTCAGCTCTTCCCAGGAATGTCAGATTCAGGAATCCATAGTTAAACAATTCTTAAGTCTTATGGTTTTTGAGGAATCGTGTCTACAACATCCAGACATACACACATACACACATACACACATCCACACACACACACAGACATCATTTTAAAAATGTTATAATCGGATTCTAGAGACCTTAAATCGTGTTTATTCAATGAAATCTGGATATGCGAATTTTAGCATGAATCCAATACCTCTCTTAGCGAGAGGTAAAAAATACTGGTACACGTATAGCTAATCGTTATTCTAGCTTTACCCGTGCGAAGCCGGGTCGGGTCAGCTAGTAATTAAATAAAGATGAGTAAGTCTGAATGTAAGTATTCTAATTAAAAATTTCACGATATTTACAACGCTCAAACAATCACACCAAACTCATGAATATTCTAATGAGTAGTTAGATACAAAATATGACGTTAAATATCATTTAAGTAATAATAATAAATAACGCACAGTTACAATTATACATTTGCATATTTTAACTTGCATAACTTTCAGTCATTAAAAACATTCTTAAAATGTTCAAGTCTATTTCTCTTTCCCATAAAGTCTAAAAGAATGCAAATGAATAATGAACTATTTCTAAAAAAAATGGTCTTCCTGAAATCGATTATCTCTGTAATTAAACCTCTGGATGTAAATGGTGGTTTTTTAGTCTCCCAAGTGAACAAAAGCTATTTGGGTCTTATCTTTCCATTTCCGTATTAATACAAATTACGTACTAAATCTGCCTAGCATTGCTTGCAAGCGGCTTGTACCAGCCTAATCAGATCTACATATCCGGTATTAAAAAAGACTTAAGCGGATTAAATTGAAACGCATATCTAGATTAAGGAAACAAAGAGCTGGTAATACTTTTTTCATGACTAGCAACTTTCGGAAAGGTACAAAGTTAATCAATTGCTTTCTATTAATTACCTAAACGTCAAAATGCTTTCCTACACTATTACGAATTATTGTGAACGATCTGATACTATCGGCAGAATTTTTGATTGGACCAACATATTAGATCAAATATTAGATACTTATTGTGTTCTCTGGAATTGCACGACAAATATGTTGCTTTCTAAAACAAATTTAGCAATGAATTCTTTTTCGTATTTTTGGGAATGAGTAATAATTATTTTTTTTACAATGTATAGGATTTGATAGGTATACAAAAATTATTCGTTAATTCAATTTTTTAATTCGAACTCATTTAAATGCATTAAATTATCAGGCATTTATTATCAATTTCAATAAAAATTACCTCTCTATAAATCGAACTTAGATTCAATTCTTAGACGCGTTAGTCGTAGTCGCCCCCTCTAGAACCTCTACCGATATTTTCTATTGATTTAATTTTATTTGAAAAGAGCGACTGAGGCATCTTGTGAGTTATCCAATCGAGACGAATTTAGAATTTAGTACAGAAGAAGAATATGTCGCTAATTAACAATATTCTCTTTTATATTAATTATTTAAAAAAGTTTAAAATGTGTTTTTCAGTGGCTTGATCTATTTTAGAATTTCTTTTATTTGGTAATTGCTTCAATTATTGCTTTATGGGCAGTTCAAGGAATTGAGATAAAAAAAAAACACAAGACCTCTCGCATTGTATTGTATTGCACTTCGCTACACAAATGTTTTTTTTTTTTATTGTACTTAACATGTCTTCTGCACATATTTTTTCATTGTATGAGGAAGTTCCTAAATGGCCGAGATTGGCGATATTACTTAAGGACATATGCATTTTACCTATAATTTTAAATATTTACAGCCCGATTCACAAAAAAGTTTAAGCTAATCCTCATTTTTGGATTAGCGAATTCTACTCTAATTTTGACAGTTTATAACTTAAAATATAGTCTAATCTATTCCTAGTATCTACCTTCATTGATAATATTATGAAGATTGAATTTTAAATACTTGAATAGAATAGAATTCACTAATCCAAAAATGAGGATTAGCTTAAACTTTTTTGTGAATCGGGCTGTTAATTACTAAACAATAGGAAAGAGCAAATGTAGTTTACAGAAAAAGCTTTGAGAATGTCTGTAAAACTATTGATTTTTGACACTGACATTTATGTGTAATTTATAAACTATGTTACAAACATTTGAATTTGTCAACTGGTTTTATTTTGTCTTTATCTTTAAATTTATAGAAGATATAATAAAAAAATTAAATGTATCAGATGTAGATTGCAGAATTCTATGTTCTTCAATATTAGTAATATCACAATTTTCAAAAAATAATATTTAGAAGAATTTTATAAGAAACTACTACTTCCCGTTGTGAAATAGTTTCCAAAACCTTTTCAGCTCTTTCCATTAATGTCAGAATTCGTAGTTAAATTGATCGTCAGTCTTATAGAATTTGAGAAACCGTCCCTTCAACATCTAGCACATAACACACTCCCACAAACACACACATACATACATACATACACACACACACACACACACACACACACACACACACACTTTATCAAAAAATATCTAGGGGCTTTGAAACGTACTTATTCGCTAAAAAAAAACTGGATATGGGATTTTAGCATAAATCCAATACCTCTCTTAGCGAGAGGTAAAAATTGAATTTTACTACAATTAACATGGTTTCTATTACATTTACATACTCTTTTTAATATATACAAATATTCTTTTAATTTTCGTTCACTCCTTTAGATCGAATTCAGTCTAATTCGAACAAATTCAAATATAATAAAATAATTAACACTTGGCTAAGTTTCACAAAATAAAGTTTATTATATTTACCGCGATTTCGGCTTTTACGCCATCTTCAGAAGACTGAGAAATGTAAATTTAGAGACACCAATATTAAACCGGCCTATTACAATAACAATACTCTAAGTAAGCTAATCAACAACAAAATTTATACAAAAAATGTTCTAGACAAATCAGGTGTATATGAAATCCAATGTGACATATGTGAATATAAATATATTGGTCAAACGGGTAGAAGTTTCCTCATTAGGTTTAATGAACATACGAGATCTTGGAAAAATAAAAAATTAGATTCTAATCTAGCCACACATCTTTTTGAAAACAATCACAACTTTTCAATAAAAAACTTAAAAATTTTACATTTAGAAAAGAAAGGTTCGAAATTAAATTTCTTGGAAACATTTGAAATAGACAAAGTCATTAAACGCAATGAGAAACTGATGAATGACCAAACAGATGTTCTCCACTCGGATATTTTGGAAATATTATCGAAAGGGAATTTTTGTTGATCCCTTAAGTTGGTATTCCCAAGACTCCAACAAATTAGTTTATAATCTTATACCTGTGTCTTTGTATACCGTGAGTATTTTTTAACGTGACACATTGGGTTTGTCATATCCATGGTTACTTGACATTTGATTGACAGCAATGTATTTGCCCGTTCCGTTTAAAATGAAACATTGGGAACGAATTTGACATTTGATAAGACGTCAATGGAGGTTAATTTTGTTTAAATAATTATACCTGCATTCTAAATTAAAATTAGTTGTAGAAAAATTGTAGTGTGTACCTTGTGCCCGAGTGGTTTTCTGACTCGGCTAAATTTCTTACAATATTTAAATATAATATTTCTGTCAAATTCATTCCCCAGTTGTCATTTTAAATAAAAGACAAATACATTGCTGTCAATCAAATGTCAAGTCATAACTTATATGAAAATTCAACGGTTATCTGTCATATTGATAAGATGTCATTAGAGGTTAACTTTGTTTAAATAATTATACCTGTTTTCTAAAAATTAAATTTAGATGTAGAAATAACTGTGTGCACCTTCTGCCCGAAATTTGTTTAGTGCTCTCGAGTGGTTTTCTGACTCCGCTAAATTTCTTACAATATTTAAATATAATATTTCTGTCAGATTCGTTCCCTATGTTTCATTTTAAATGGAACGGGCAAATACATTGCTGTCAATCAAATAAAATATCAACTCGTAACCATGGATATGACAAACCCAATGTTTCACGTTAAAAAATATTCACGGTATATATTCATGTAGTTCTCTTGTACATTTCTCAGTCTTCTGAAGATGACGTAAAAGCCGAAATCGCGGTAAAGATAATAAACTTTATTTTGTGAAACTTAGCCAAGTATTAATTATTTTACCTTATTAAAATGTTTCACCTAGTGCCAACGACGGATTCAATCAATCAAATTCAAATATGCTTGCGAGCCAACTGTATTTTTCCCCTTGTTTTGTAATATTTACCATACCGTATGTCATATTCCAGTCTTTGTCTTTAGAATTATGATAGTGGCGAACCATATGACAAATTCCTAATTCACAACTATGATACTCGCCATTTATCTGGTGACTCACATCGCTTTGTGTCACCATGATTAACACGTCGAGAGCGAGAATTGTGTAATTATAGGCACGTTCCATGTGGGTGGCTGGAACTCTTAGCCAATGTTATAATTCCGGTATTTGTATTGGTACCGTACTGCATTTGTAATTGGGAGAGTAATGTTCCTTACCATTTGATGTGAAAGTAAAAACAATTGACGGGTAGAACAATCGAATACGTGGCGCATCCCACGCGAAATGAGTTATTGATTATTTGTTGATCTCAGTCTGACTTTTCGTAATCTATCCATTATGATTTGAATTAGATTCTAATCTACAGCATCGGAGATTTCTCTTTTGGGTTTGTAAGCTAATATGGTTAGTATCTACAGAACGTGTTGTACACCTAAACTTGATACTTGACTACTTCAAAACTAATTGGTTTATTGGAGAATTATATTTATTATTTTCAAGAATGTAGTCAATCTTATATGTATGATATAATTTTAATGAAGCCATGACCATATAAAATATTAAAGCTCAATGTCATGAAGTTGGTATTCTGTAAGTATGTGATCGCAGGTTCGTAATAGTTCGGCCGACTTACATTTTCAACAGATTGTAAAACGAGTACCTACACATATGGGGAAAAATTACTACAAAATTCTATGAACCAAATAACGGGTGATAATAATTCGACCGGCTTCAAAAACGATCCTTTAGCGACGAGGCAATAAGGTCTTGCAAAAAAAATATTTGTACCTTTTTATGTTTAAATCGAAGAAGGATAATCTAATTTATCGTTCAGTATGTTTAAATATTTTTTTTACTACTAGCCTAGGAACCCACTATTAGGTTTGTTCGCGGTAGCGATCCCGGACTAGTTTGAGAATCACACGCATGCGCAGTTTCGATTTAATCGTTCGCGGTACGATTCTGACTGATAAGTCCGTGTTCGCGGAACACTGTGGACTGGTACATGATTGGTTACGTACTAATCAGACCAGTCCGAAAATTGAAGCTAGTACTATAAATCAGGGACTAATTGCGAGTATTCAGTGCATACTTTTCTGTTTACTGTCACTAATTTTAAATTACTAAATATTTGAAGGTAAGTTTATAATATTGCCTCCATTTCAGTTCAAAACTATAAAATATTTTCATTCAGGTACATAACATACATAACCTCAAACGTCAAAACGAGCGTTCGCGGTAGAAAAACTCCCAAATCAATCTCGGATCATGCATGTGTTATTCACGATTTATGAATTAGTACGGAACAAGTACGAAATAAGTTTGGGATCCGTCAGGGATTGTAACCGCGAACAAACCTATTATTTACCTTTATTTGACATGAGAAGTTATTTTTCACTACCGCTTGCTTGTAACCACGGTAACCTAGGTCTATAATGCAAAACTGTCACTTTTCAATCAACCTCAAGCCTCCCAATTCAAATATTATTTAACTCATTAAAGTCAAGAAAGGTGTTAAGTATATAATACTCGTATAAATTTGCCGCTTAATTTTAAATTGACCTACGCTGCCGCCTCGCCTGGCCACTGTTCTGTTTTGGTGAAAATGTGAAATATTTGTAGATGTAAGATTGAACAAATCACTATTTTTTGTATTTGTAGGTAAATACATTTCAATAGATTTATTTAAAAATAATAATAAACTAATAAGGCTGCTGACTGTAACAGCACAAAGTGTTTTTATTAAATAATTAAATCAAATACAAATCAAGGCCCATAAGTGAGGTTATCAAACCAGCGAAATGAGCGAAACGTCAGATAAAAACAAATGCAGCCTACTTTGTTAATAATGTTATCTCCTCAACCTTGGCGTATAATATACTATTATTTACATTTTTTGTTGTATAAAATCGTTTTAAAATATGATATTTTTAAAAAGTTGCAAAAACCAGTCATGTTGTGACGTCACAGGTTCCGAACCTAAGTTCAGACTTATTTCTAACAGACATTTTATATGGATACAAAATTTCTAGAACAAAAATGTGTACAAACCGTAAATTGATGATTACACATCTAAATATGATTTTCATTTGGCGTGAACTTATCTACGCGTTTCATCATATGTTTCTTTCACTTTTGATTTGAGATTAAACGCTAGAAGTTTATAAATGCATGTGAGACATTGAATATATTACAGAATATTATTTTATTCTTTATTTTGGCACGAAATAACATTTTATCGACATATTTACTTTCATAAATTTCACGTTATCTTTGTCATTTTGACGTTTAAAACAGTGTGAAATTCAAAGTGGTCGTTGCTCCGACCTGTGACGTCACTGGGCAAGGGACGAAGCGGGGGTCTAGCAGCCCCATTTTAAAGAATGGCATTTTCTATTACAATTTTTTCATGATTACAGATGGATTTAAAGAAAATTAAAAAATACGGGTCTCACTACTCTATCGATTAAAATTATAAAAAAAAGTCGTGCATGACCTCATATGATTCAACTACAGACCAGAAGACACAGTATTGATTCGTCCCCTACTGTATATCTGAGGTAGAGAAGCGTAACGAAATGAAGGTAGCGCTTAGCATTTGCAAATCAGTTTCTAGTAAATGCTTTACAGAAACTAACACAAAGAGCGCCCAGATTTTATAGTTAATAATAAAGTCAACAACATTATAAAAGACAACCATGATGATATATTTTTAAACAGTTTATCTTACTTCTCACGAAAATACTTTATCATCTGATAATTATTTAAGTAATTACGTTAATCAGATAACCCAGCCTTCATAAATTATCAACAAACTACAAGAACCTTAAGTCTTACATGTATTGTTCACAATGTAAAAATGATCTCTTCACAGAACATTACACCTACAAAATCATCGCGAAGTCTGACTCACGAATTTGAATAATATATGCAAAGGAATAAAACGTACCTTGAAGTTAACTTTTATAGTAAAAAGGAATAAAATATTTCTTAGATTGTTATTGTATAAATGCCGTAAATTTGTTATTTATTGCTTGTGCATAATTTATGCATATGTACTTTGTTACAAATTTTATGGAATAGTTTATTCAAGTCGTATATTATACAGTTTATATTATCGTTAATTCTAATCTGAATAGTTAGCATGCATTAATAATTGTAAACGTAAAGAGAAACTGTGTCAGAAATATGCAGAACTCTAAACAAGATAGAACGATTCCAAAGAAATGAGCAATGCGTTGTTTATGCACGGACGTATCATAATTTGACAAATATACACGAATTTCTTTGACATAATCGTCATTTTATAGCCCGCGGGCCTCATTATAGTCCGCCGGACTATAATGAAACGTCAAACCAAATTATAACCTACAATATAAACAATTTAAACAGGCAACATGAAAAGTTTTTATTACAAATCGAATTTTTTATATTTTTTAATGAAAAATAAAAATTAATCTTGTGATTTTTATATGGAAAACATGGAGATACACAAAATAAAACTCAAATGACATAACTAATAAACAAACAATAAACTGTTGTTCTCCGCTTTCATAGCAACACTTAGATACTGGATGTACGAGGACAAATTCTTTTCGATACAATTTTTCTAACAATCAATTTGAAAATTTTCGTCCGTGCATAAAGTTTTGTATGTACCACGAGCGTAACTTGCTTTTATGGCCTTTGACGTGTTTTTATCCCTCGGCTTACGCCTCGGGCTCAAAATCCCGCCGCAGGCCATAAAAGCCTCCTTATGCTCTTAATACATAAATATTACAAAAAGTAAGAATAAAAACGACCCAAGATTAGAACCTTGGGGAACCCCAGATTAAATCTGTCAAAATAATTAAACATTTAAACAAATGAGTCAACAAGAGGTAAAAATACACAATACCTCCCGCTATTTAATTTTTATTAATTTAAATACATACCTACATATTTTGTAATGCTGCAAACTATATTAAGTTCCTTCGCATATATTATTGCTTTATTTACTATTTTTTGAAGTGATTAGTTTTTTGACAGTGACATTTATCTGTCAGTTACATTCATTTAAAATATGAACTGTGTAACAAAGGAATCTGTAAATTATAAGCTTTGAGATTTATAAAAAAGATTATTTTTTATATTTATCTGTAAAATATATAGAACATATTAATGAATATTCTTGAGAAAAATAGAGGGGAAAACAAGACTGGACAGAATTGAAAACACAACCTACAGACAAAACTTAAAAGTAAAATCAATAGAAGATAAGATAGCAGAAGGACAGCTGAGATGGTATGGTCATGTAGAAAGGATGGGAGAGGAGAGAATAGTTAAAAAGCAAAAATTGGAAGAAAGAAACCACGAGGACGACCAAGAAGAACGTGGCTGGAAGAAGTAAAGGGTGCAGCGCAAAGAAGAGGTCTAAGAAATATGGACAAGACCAACGAACCAGAACTCAACCCCCTCCCCCGCAAGCCGGGGGAACGCCATACACCCGTGAGGGTAGAAAGGTGCAGGATTAAGTAAGTAAGATTAATGAATATCTGCAGAAAATTCAATAATCTTTAATTTTTATAATCTCATAAAATGCAAAAAAAATAATATTTAATGGTATTTTTTGAAGAAAAACCATTGTGCTTCAAAGTGCCATTTCCAATTATCCAATTTACACCAAAATCTAATGGTTCTTTCCATATTAGAATAAGGTCCCATTACAAGTTTTCAGAATTTTCTAAATAGTCGCCTCGGTGGTCGAGCGTGTAAAGACAGCGCTCAAGCGACCTTCATCGCTCGGCTCCGAGGTCGTGGGTTCGATTCCCACCAGGGACTTGGATATTGTATGTGTCTCAAAAATACTTCCATTAAAATAGCTCCGGACCAAAGTACAAAAAAATAGGAGTCCGAACCCAAATAAATAAAAAAATTCTAAATGATTGCATTTGAGTTAGAGCGGAGACAAAATCCATACACATACGTATAAACATCATCGTGTAAATATTAAAATTGGATTCTAGGGACCTTAAAACATAGTCATTTACTAAAATCACTATATTCGTGTTTTAGCATGATCCCTGTATCTCCCTTACCAATGGTAGCGGGAGGTAAAAATCCCTAAAATTCCAATCCCCTTCTGTATGTAAAGTACTCCTACAATCTAAATAATCTTGACATAAAAAAATGAATTGAATAAAAATACAATATTGCTTTAGTTCATTTCGTTTTGCAATGCAATTTTCTTTGTTGCTTATTGATAATTACCTGCGAACAATACTGAAACTATGTCATACAATAAACATTCATAATTCCATAATGGTAGGGTAAAAAATCTATTACAATATTGAATAATCTAGATTGACGGACTGTGAAAAAATCTCTTTGTTGGTCGGCGGTTGCACAAACGTGTGCCCATTAAAATAGAAATTATTGAAGTGCAGTAGCTGCTATAGCTTAGCATGTAGACTGGCTCTACTGGTATAATGGTATGCCGTAGTACAGCCAGCACTTTTGGGTGGGGCACTAAAGTTTTTTCGCTACCAATGCTTTGTATGCTACTATTATTTATAACGTTGTCCTCCACTCATTCAAGCTTGTGTTAGTCATAGAAAGAATGCGTGAATAACTCTTAGAAGGAAAGAAAAGCAGACTGCAAGAATGAGAAGAACAATCATAAAAATCCTCGTATCTTCGGTTTATATTTTTGATGGTATAAATTAGGAAATGTTGACATTGGCTCTTCTTGCCCCTCTAATTAAAAACGCGATGTTAATCTAAAGCCCGTTTGACAGGATCATATATTTTTAACAAATTTGTTACCAATAATCAATAAACACTTATGGCCGATTTCACCACCGATTCCTAAAATTTAAGTAATGCCTATGTACCCGATGTGCACCACACAGGCATTACCTAGCAAAATATCAATTTTGCCCTCCTGAAGTGTAATGGGAACTTTACAATAGTATACACAGCAAGTGTAACCTACATTTTACGCTTACTGTGTTGTAACTTGTCTAACTATGCGGTAAAATAATCAAAATACACTGGACGTTTATGGGCATTTAGAAAAGAAATCATCTTTACTATAATAAAGTTCATGTAAAAAAGTACTACCTACTTAAGTTATTTTTACCTTCCGTCACCTTTAGGTAAGGAAGGTATTGTCTTTGGTCAAAAAATTCGGTGGTGAGTTTTTAATGAATAAGCACGTTTTAGGGTCCCTACAATACGAATTTACTATTTTTAAGATGATGTCTGTATGTAAGTGTGTGTGTGTGTGTGTGTGTCCGTGTGTGTGTGTCCGTGTGTGTGTGTGTGTGTATGTGTGTCCGTGTGTGACAAATTTTTATCCGACGATAACTCCAATACTACAATTCTAAAAATTATAATTCTTTCGTATTCCTCTTCTGTACAACCATATGAAGAGTTGATTAGATTTTGGTTATAATTGATCCACCGGAAGTACCCTTATTTGAAGTTTTTAACAGTTTTTCTTAAAAAAACGCAGTTAAATATTATTTTTTGACATTTTGTTATTATACATATTAAAGAAAATACTCTTCTCTATACGGTTTGATTATACATTTTCCTTCATATTCAATAGATGTAGATTTAAAGCGTTATAAAGATATTAATTTTCAAAAATTAATCAGCTTTGCTATTTATCATGGAAACAGCTGATGCTGATATATTAAAAAAATTCTAATTGACAGATGTCAGTTGCAAGCGCAAAACCAAATATGGAAAGTGTAGGATCACAAAATTGGTATGTCATAGTGCTCCTCGCAAATGACACGCAGAGAAAGGCCAAAGAGAAGATGGAGGGACTGTATCGCAGAAGACTGAAAGGAATGCCTATGTCAAGAAGATTTGTTGGACAGGAATGAGTGGAAGAAAAGAGAAAACAGCTACCTCTAATGAAATAAGGGAAGCTGAAGAATAAGAAGAAGTGTCAAGTGCATTTTACTTAGTGTATGTTTATGTTATAATTTTATTGGATTTATAGAATAGAAATAGTATGTGTTCGTGTTTGATTTTACATGATATTACATAGAATCTGTTCCAAAGACCTTTTGGTATGGGATTTGTACAAAATACATCGAATTGACGGAAGGTTTTGTGCTGGCCACAACAGATTTTTTCTAGCATAAAGTACTGCAATGATTTTTCTATAAGCTCCAATCGCGCTTCAACTAAAATGTATCACCTTTCGCGATCTGTCTATTCGCAAACTGCCACACTGAAAGTACTCGTCATTTTTTGAGTTCCTTTACAAATACTTTTCTCCAACAATTCTGAATCTTCGCCGATATTGTTCTGCAGCTGGCCAGCAATTTCTTGCCGACAATTTCTATCCGTTTGGTATTGACTATTGCCGTGATCGACTGTGTAGTCAGTCAGGCGCTGAAGATTAGCTTGGTGGATAACCTATGCTGAACACTGGAACAGTTGATGTTCGTACAGCATTGACTCGTGAGACGCGAAGTTTCCTGCTGGTAGATGAACATGGAATAGCGATTTGCAGGTGTATGATAATGTGCAGGAATGCCAAACAACTATTTCTTTACCTACACTGATAGCGAGGCCAGTACTTTGTTTGTACAATGCCCATAAGATGAAGTATGATGCTAAGTTTCGAAGATGGAGCTCATGTAGTTTTACTTGCATCCATAGTTCAACTATTGGCTCAAATACCTTATTTAAAATCAACTCATCTTCATAAAAAGTTTGAATAGACGATACTGTGGTTTAAGGAAAGTACAGGGTGGAGCAGAATGACCTCCCTGATTTGAAGGGTTAATTGTAAAAAAACGGTTCAAGATACATAAAAATGTTTTTATTACTCAAATGTACATATAATGCCGTTTTATTTTCACAATGTTTGGAAAATTATATCGTCCAAATGGCGGCCTCTGCGGGCAATGCACATGAAGTTTTCGGATACTCTTCCCAGTATATCTTGCGAAATTCCAGCGATGACGTCCTCAATCGCCTCCTTCAGAGCTTCTAGCTACAGCTTTGACATATCCCCACAGAAAAAGTCACACGGGCTCAAATCGGAGGAGCGAGGGGGCCATGGAACATCCTCCCGGTGAGAGATCAGGCGACCGGAAAAGAGCTATTGCAGAATTTCGCGTGATCGACGGGCAGTATGGGCCGTGGCTGAAACCAGAAGGCTTCTGTGTCGTATTCCGCGCCATACTCTTCCATTTTGGGGGCAAAAAGTTCTCCATGTCACAATAGCGAGCCGAATTCACAGTAACAGAACAGTTAATCCTTCAAATTCAAAAAATAAGGCCCAATAATGCGTATAGAGGACACAGCGCACCAAACTGTTACTATGGGGCTGTGAAGAGGTCTTTGATGCAGTATACGAGGGTTCTCATATGCCCAGTAACGAAAATTTTGTTTATTTACTGTGCCACAAAGATGAAAATGCGCTTCGTCGAAAGGCTCAATATGTGCGTTGCTCGCCAAGGCCGCTACTTGGACGATATCATTTTCCAAACATCGTAAAAATAAAACGGCATTATATGTACTTTTGAGCAATAAAAACCTTTTTTATATATCTTGAACCGTTTTCTTACAATTAACCCTTCAAATCAGGGAGGTCATTCTGCCCCACCCTGTATAATGAATTTGATTATTGCTTTAACATTCATATTTAATATAGAAAAAAGCCAGAGACATTACTGAAGACTTTTTCTAGGAAGCACATTTAATATTTTATTAATAATTAAATATTTATAATTATAGATACATATATTACATATACCCTGCAGAAATACAGTCAATTTCATCAATGAATTGAAAGAATCGCGAACATTAGAAGAATAAGAGTGAATAGAATGAATTAAAAGATATAAAAATTTATAAAGAAGATATGTGTTTTTGTGTGTATCTGAAATGTCAGATATGTACAATACTTAGATAGCCTAATATGGAAATGGCGAGAGGTCTTGTAATGGCCACAACAGATTTAATTTTAAGACTTTTATTTCTAAATATTCATTCAGTTGATCAAATACTTTAAAAATGCGTACACTTACGTAACATTGTCCTTACAATCATATAATATTACCAACAAATTTATATCTCTACCCAATTTTGAATTATTGCCCCAAAAGTCAATATAACCCATATTTAGATAAAAACTTCAAAAATTTCAAAAATCTAATTTTTATGTATCTAGATACTTCTCAATGCGCTGATTCCAAATTTTGAAACCGCAGGACGATATCTCTTTTCGTACTCGAGATATGTAGCTTCAAAGTTTTGCTCAAAACTGCCCATTTTTGGGTAATAACCCAAAAATGGGTCGAGATATGAATTTGGCGACAAGACCATTCGATTCTACGGGCAAAATTACATATGTGTACCAATTTTCAGAATTTTCGTACAACCGGTTCATTTTTTATGAATAAAAGTTTGAAAACCCCTGAAAATGACCAAAATCTGAAAAAGTCGTAAGGGGTACCCCTTAAGATTTTTGCGATTTTTGGCCATTTTCAGTTATTTTGCTTTAGAGATTGTATGCGGTGTTCAAAAATTATGAAAATTGGTACACTTATGTAATTTTGCCCGCAGTATCGAATGGTCGTGTCGCCAAATTCGTATCTCGACCCATTTTTGGGTTATTGCCCAAAAATGGGCAGTTTTGAGCAAAACTTTGAAGCTAAATATCTCGAGAACGAAAAGAGATATTGACCTGCGGTTTCAAAATTTGGAATCAGCGCATTGAGAAGTATCTAGATACATAAAAATTGGATTTTTGAAAAATTTTAAGATTTTATCTAAATATGGGGTATATTGACTTTTAGGGCAATAATTCAAAAATGGGTACTTGTTGGTAGTATTATTTGATTGTAAAGACAATGTTACGTAAGTTTACGCATTTTTAAAGTATTTGAACAATTCAGTGAATTATTAGAAATAAAAGTCTTAAAATAAAATCTGTTGTGGCCATCACAAAACCTCTCGCCATTTCCATATTAGGCTATATAAGTTTTGTACATATATGACACTTCTGATATACAGAAAAATACATATCTTCTTTATATATTTTTATATTTTTTAATTAATTCTATTCACTCTTATTCTTCTAATGTTCGCTATTCTTCCAATTCATTAATGAGATTGGCGATTTTTCATTTTGGGGCTCCTACAAATTGTTGTACAACATTTTTGTGAGTAACGCTTAAAAAAAGTTTCATCTGAGGAATAGGCACTCACAAGCGTTGATTTCGGCACCAAACTTAGTTTAGAAACAGACATTAAGAGAATGCTAATGAAGAAATTTCTTGCAATAAATATACAAGTTTTGAAGTATGCTTGTTACAATGTTTTCTTCTATTTTCCTTTTAGAAAATATTACGTCTTTCTATTTGCGTATCCAGTTATCTGCCGATGAACTAAGTGATAATTAAAATACTTCTCGATGCCTAGCATATAATTTCTTCCCATAACTTCTTGGCCGCACGTCATGGGAGTGTTTTCAGTTACTCGTTCATTCTCCTGCCCTTTGCATATCACCGTACGGTACGTTTACAAATGCACAACGCTTGAAGTCGGTACAGTTAAAGTCGTGATCGTGAGCACAGTTTCACGGAATCAGGAAAAAACTAATCAGTTTTTACTTTCACCGTAGAAACAGTAATTGGGAATTATAAATCTGATCTTGTTATGCAAATACCCAACGATTTATAGCTGCCGAAGTTAAATAGATCAAAAGGTAGAACAGCAGTTTCTCTTTTATTCCTTATACAGATATAGGTAGTTGGTTGAGTATAAACATTCACGTTTCATATTCAAATGATATTGCTGCAAATTATGACATACCAAGGAGACGAAAAAAACTATGAACAACGCAATTTCTCAACACTGTCACTGTCCACAAAAGCTTCTTGTGAATATTTCATTCAAAGAGATTTCCTAGCTCAGAGCATCTTACTACACATACAGTTGCGTGCAAAAGTTTTGGATGATATAAATTTTAGTTTATTTTATCTATTCGCCTTGTTTATTTTATTAGAATATTTAATTTTGACAAACAAAAAAACTAATCGATGATAGACGACAAGTCATCTATTTAAAAAGCTTTATTGTCTTTCACTTTTCGCGTGAAAAATAATGAAAATGGCTGATAATGTCTGATAAATACTGTGAGAGTGTTATTTTGGTGCCTGATGTTATTTTAAATGCATTATTTGTTGCAGAGTGTAAAAATTTTGTGAGAATGATTTAATAGTTATTTGTGTATCAAGAGCGTAAAGTGGATCTTTATTGCTCGCGTTCGAAAATTGAAGCGAGGGCAATAAAGATACTTTACGCTAGAGATGCACACATAATTTTTTCTACGACTTTACTAACCAAAATAGAAAAAAATAATAATACCTATTTAGTAAGTTCAATTCAACCTCAACCAATTTCTGTTTTGTGTTGTGTGTAACCATGACGATGTGAGTATCCAAGTAAATAAATACAAAATTCTGTCAGTAAAAGATAGTAATTTTTCCTGTACTCCTCCAGATATATTTGAAACGGCGCAAAATACTTCCTTGAATTTATTATCTGCTAAATCAAAAGCATTATACGAAAAGAATTATAACCTCTCCATTGAATGGTGTAATTTAAAAAAACCAAAAATTACAGTGAAAATGTCTTACTAGCTTACTTTTTGTAAAAATATAATGAAATCTTCTTCTCTTTGATCCATTTATTCCATGCTAAAATCAACACTAGCAGTTAAGAACTGAAAACTCTAGTGAGTGTTAGTCACAGAATCTAATTTATCTTTGTCAGCTGTTTTCAAGTTCTGGAATGAATATACAAAAAAAAAAGTGCACATTCAATTATAACATTATCCGCCAATAACTAAATCCAATAAGTTTGTTAATTATGAAATGTGTGTTATTAAATATTTAAAGTTGTAATACAATGTACATTCACCAGAAGAGTTGTTATTATATATAATTAAATACCTAACCTAACTAAATTGGTAATGTAGCTAACTTCAGGTATATTGTTTGTAGCACGTTTCTAATGTAAAAATGAACCTAACCTATATTTTAGATTTCGTAAGTATTATTTTAATAAATTAAGATTTCAGCAAAAATATGTATTTATCTAAGCGAGCAAATTGAGCACATTACCGCGCGTTGCTATGGGAGACGCGCGGTAAAGTATTTTTTTGCTCGTTCCTTAGTAACCATTAACTTTACGATGACAAAATAGAGCACAAATGTCAACTTTTCATGGTGGTCGTAGAAAAAAGATATTTACACATCAAGTGAGCTAAGGTAATGTTTATTCATGCGAAGAAAGTTTAGTTAATTTCTTCGAGAGAATAAACAATTTTGACAAAATTAAAAAATGATCAGTTAGTAAGCTGAGCATGACAATCGTAGCTCATAGACGTCAAGTCAACTATTTAAAATGCTTTATTGTGTGTCTTTTGTGCCATGAAAAATAATGAAAATGGCTGATAATATCTAATAAATACTGTGGTGTTATTTTCGTGCCTGATGTTATTTTAAATACATTATTTGTTGCAGAGTAAGTTAAAATTTTGTGAGAGTGATTTAATTTTTTTTAATTCACATGTGAAAAAAGTGTTACTTATAGTTGTTACTATGGAGTTAATAATGACAGTTTAAAACGTCAATATTGAATAAAATAAACAGTACTTCTCTCTTTCGTAATAATATTTCGTCCTTAGCAAAATAAGGAGTTGTAGAGCATTAGACAAAAACCAGTGACGATTTATTTTATTTTGTATAATTATCAAAAAAAAAAACAAAAGAGGATTGTTTGTATCCACGCGACACAGTGGCAAAAAGCCGTAACCTGTATCTCCGTTTTGACTTCCTGTGGTCAGCGACTCTATCTCTTTCCATTCCAAGGCTAACTAGATGCACCGCGAATTCTTCGATAATGAATAGTTTGAGCGAAATGCGATTCCTCACAATCTAAACAAGACTGCAGTTAAAACCTTTCATTAGATTAACAACCGCATCGTTTGTCTTTTTGTTTGTTACCCGAAAACGAGTCGTAGGCAGCCGCGGAACAAAAGCCAGAGGTGAAAAATCTTCGTGTGATGTATCATTCCATGACGTGCTGTCCCGTACCAAGGAACGTTCTTGTAAGTTTCGTAAGCTGCCATCAGAGAAGGCCTGGCCCACAAGAATTTCATTGCGAAAGGAGGAAGATAATCAATGCATAAATAGATGAGCAACAAATTTGAATCTTAATAAAGATCTTCACAGAATTTCACCAATAACTTTGGGGTGTGCCGTTTATATTTGCTTGCCTAGATTTTTAATATAAGGTCGGCATCTTAGAAACACCAATGCTACTGTAGAGAATGCACTTTAGGGCACATATGATACATTACTGACTTTTGTTAGATACGAACTCGGGCTATAAAATCTAGAATTAATCACTTATTCTTTTTTTTACCTTTCGTCACTTTTAGGTAAAGAAGGTATTGTCTTTGGTCATAAAAATCGGTGGTGAGTTTTTAATCAATAAGCCTGTTTTAGGGTTCGTAGAATACTCCAACACTACAATTCTAAAAATTATGATTTTTTCGTATTTCTCTTCTTTACATCAATATGAAGAGCTGATTAGATTTTTGGTTACAATTGATGAACCGCAAGTTCTCTTATTTGTAGTTCTTAGCAAATTATTTTGAAAAATCGCAGTTAGGTAAATATAATTTTTTGACATTTTATGTGATTATCAATATGAAAGAATATCTTATTCTCTATATGATTTGATTATACATTTACCTTTATATTCAATAGGTATAGAGTTAAAGAATTATAAAAAAAATAACTTTCAAAAATCAGTCAGCTATGATATAATCATGAATACAGCAAAGATGGAAAGTATAGGATCAGAAAATGGTGTAAGTGATAGAGTGTTCCTCGCAAGTGATGCATGCAGTTGCAGCCTCGCCTAAGTATTAGAACTTTCAATGCCAGGAGTACGAGAGACCAAAGAGAAGATAGAAGGACTATGTCGCAGAAGACTTGAGCGAGAAAGAACTGTATGAAGAAGATGAATTGGAGTGGAATGGGTGGAAGAGAAGAGTAAAAAACAGCAACCCATAGAATCTTTTCAAAGCAACTTTCTATACGGAATTTGTAAAAAATAGTATGTGTTTGTGTTACAATTTTACAAGATATATAGAATATTTTCCAAGAAACTTTTGGTATGGGATTTGTACAAAATACATTGAATTGACGGAAGGTCTTGTGCTGGCCATAACAGATTTTTTCAATTTTTATTTGACAAGAAGAACTGTTCCCTTAAAGTTTTTTTGCAGCATGACGCAAAAATTACATCCATTTTATTGTCAGATTTTTGTAAAAAGGTGTCTAGGTTTGATGCTTTCTGTATCATCTAAACAATAACTTTCATAATGGCTCGTACCCCGATCACGGTTTTAACTAAAACACTGTTTTAAAATATGTAAAATTTCATTATTTAATGATAATAATAAATAGTATTAATTTATTAAAATATGATTGTAAAGCAGAACGTAATTTGTATTCAAACAAATATTTTTAAACAAATCAATCTTCTAGCATAAGGGTGAAATTACAATTTGAAATTTGAATTTGATATTTCTTAAAACAGCGTTTTAGTTAAAACCGTGATAGTGGTACGAGACAATAAGTTTTAAGTTCTGAGGAAGAAAATCTCGGTAGTTCTGCCCTGTTGAAGGCACTGGATTACGTGTCCATGTGTGTAGGTTTCCTAAGCTCGTTAGACCTATTGTTCTTATTAGAAAGTCGATGTTCATTGATGAACTGACGACCGGATCTTTGACGGATGAGAGGATATGAAACTCATTGATTTGTTTATATTCCATCATGAGAACACCAAGATTATACAATGTGCCAGTTCTCACATATAACTACCAACATACGATACGAATACCCTTAAAAGAACAAAACTAGAGTTAAAGATGTATTTTGTGAATGACATTTAATATTTATACAGTCCAGCTCCATAACTCGAAACTCTCGGTAAGTCGAAGCTTAGTTGTGTTCTCGGTACAATTCGAAATCACTCACGTGCCCCAGTAGCATTGTAGTCTCTATAACTCGAATTTTCAGAAACAAAATAATTTTTTGGTATTGTATTATGCACGTTAAAAGATACGGACGAAGAAATTATCGCCACTATTGCTAAACAAGATGAGCTTCAAGACAAATCGGATGCAAGTGACACTGATGGAAAATTGACCAGGGAGAAACCTTCTCACCAGAAAATAATAAAAGCATTTGAAACAATTTAACTCTTTTTTGCTATGAATGAAAATACAACAGATTTATAAGTTAAGCATACCAAAAAAAAAAAAACTTCAATCATTAATATACACAAATCATTCAAGTAGCAAATGCACGTCATTAATACAAATTGAATAAAAGTAACTAGATGAACTGTCACATCTACAAAATAAATACTATATTTTCGTTACTGTCCTTTTCTATTTAAATTATTTTATAATGCTAACCTTATTTATACTTACGTATGCCATATAAAGGCAATAAATAAAAGTGAGCCGAATTTCAAAGAATTATATCGAATTCTTCTGATTGATTAGAAGTGCTACCTTCGGCAGATTCACAGATTTTGTGTTTGCGTTAACAGTCACGTTGCGTTGCGTTTAACATTACTTTATTATAAATAGACTTTTACAACGCACAAAAATGTTTCAAACACGATACAAATATTTTTCAAATAATAATAATAACAGTATGAACATACAAATTATCAATGTTGCCAACTATAGCAACAATTAAACGAATAATATGACGTTGATGTACATTATTTATATATAATTCATGTCAAATACGATAAGTAATGTCCTCTACTACTCATCTTAATAATTATTATTTAAGCCATTCACTTTTTGACGGTTGAAATATGATTAAAATTTTATTTCATTTTTCACTATTAGTGATTTTAATGTATTAAGGTTTTTACAATAAGTGATGACGTGCATTGGCTGCTTGAATGATTTGGGTATAATTGATTATTTTAAAAAATAACTTTTTTGTTAAACAACCCAATTTTAAAGAATATTTAAAAATGTTTTAGAATTATATATTTTTTTAATAAATTAAACTTGTTAGCAATAAGTATGTTTTCCCTAACTCGAAGTAATTTCGTGACTCCATGAGTTTCGAGTTACGAAGGTTCGAATGTAGTTCATTTTTGTACTTTTCAAACAAAATTTTTGTTTAGTGTTATTAATTTGTGTCACCGTCATTTTTAAATACTTACTTTAGCCATAAGATTTACCTATTTATTATTAAGGTAACTTCTAGATTTTCTTGTGTGTATTTGGGATTATTTTCGTTTTGAATTGTCCAATTTTTGCGTCTGAGTAAATTCCATTAGCCTGGTTTTTTGGTTGAAGATAACTGGACATTTTGCGAGCAGTAATTCATACTGCAAGAGGAAAACGTCTTGGCGTATAACAAGGCCCAGAAGAAAAAAACTCCTTCAAGTCTCGTCTCAACATAATTACCAATTCCTTGGTCGGCAAAGCCACCAAACAAGGCACACTAACAATTCCTCAATTTCGATTTTACATAAATCACAAGTGCCTTGGACGCGGACGCAGACTCGCCACTGCACAAACAAAACAACAAGCGAGGGAAGATCAAAGACATCCGAGAAGAAGAAGAAGAAGAGAACAAACACAAGAGAAGACAATTATTGCCAAAACAAGACCACTTTGCTAACAACAATGAAATTCGTAAGAACAGTTTCAGGCCAGCGATTACGCCAACAATATATACAGGGTGTCTCTTAAATAGGGGGAAATGGCTTAACCACAGATTCCTGAGGCTAAAATAAGACGATTTAATTAAACTTGCTTCTACCGGAAAGTGTACCATTTAGCCAGTATTCTGCTTCAAAGTTCTTCGAAAAAAAATTAATTTTGCTTGTAATAACAGAACGCTTTATACGATTTGGATGAAATTTGGTATGACAGTTCATATAGTTATGTCATCTTTAAAGGTGATACTTGTTGTTATTAGTGAACCACTAGTGTATGAAACCCAATAAGTCCCAACATTAATTAGACCGTAACTTTTTAATGGCAATGCCGAAAACGTGAAATTATTTTTCTTCACAAAGATACATTCAATAGTAAACTTTTCTTTCTGTGTGCAATTTGCGATATATGTTACGGTTCATACAGAAAAAAATAAAATCTGAGTGTCTGCACTGCTAAATATTTAAAATAAATTTAATCTAGCAGTCTATCCAAATGACAAACAAGTAATTTTTAATGACAGTAACAATTGTTTCACGGGTTGTCAAAAATTTTGCTTCGTAATATTCTAAAATTAGTAACATCCGTTTGTTCAGCCTAATAATATTTTACTACTATTATTATAAATAAGGCAATTACATATCTCAGCTTACTCCTAAACAAGTTGTGAAGATTGACAATTCGTTACTGTCATTAAAAATTACTTGTTCGACATTTGGATAGACTGCTAGATTAAATTTATTTTAAAAATTTAGCCGTGCAAACACTCAGATTTTTGCGAAGAAAAATAGTTTCACGTTTTCGGCATTGCCATTAAAAAGTTACGGTCTAATTAATGTTGGGACACCTAAGTTTCATACACTAGTGGTTCACTAATAATAACAAGTATCATCTTAAAAGATAACATAACTATATAAACTTCCATACCAAATTTCATCCAAATCGAATAAAGCGTTCTGTTATTATAAGCAAAATATATTTTTTTAAGAACTTTGAAGCAGAATACTGGCTAAATGGTACACTTTCTGGTAGAAGCAAGTTTGGTTAAATCGTCTTATTTTAGCCTCAGGAATCTGTGGTTAGCCATGGCCTCCTATTTAAGAGACACCTTTATATATATATATATATATATATATATATATATATATATATATATATATATATATATATAATACTTCGCTGACTAGGAATTGAATTCGAACCGAGTTTATCAAAATCACAACCGGTTACCTGTGCATGTAATAACAGGTATTCGAACAAAACTCCAGTAATAATAATAACAATATATTAGTGTCTATCTTGTATACCTTGAAGGTATAAAATCTCATCTTTTCTCTCTTATTTGTTGCATCTCAAACTAGATCATATTCTGTCGAGGAAATGCAATGCATCCAAATTGAAACTCTTTATGCTCTACTCTTTGTTTGACAGGGTCAGCAATTTTAATCCCAGTAAGTCATGACTCGCAGATCTTCATGCAAATCAAGTAACCAAGACGGCTACAGGAACTTCTTTTCAGTCTTCTTCTCTCTCTGTTTATTCTCGCTTCTAATTTCATGGTTGTATGTGAATTTAACGGAAAAAAAATCTATCAAGCAAAAACAACAAGACTTTTTTGGTTTAGATCTCGAAGTATTTAATATTAGGTGTGGGATTTGTATTGCTAGTATTATATTAGATTTATAAGCTATCAATACGTGATAAATATAGTATGGTTGACCTGTAGTTAAGGTTCAAACGTATTATGTATTTATGGGAAGGCCTAGTTCTATTGTTCTAACTTATGACCTATTATCATATTATGAGTACAGTTCATATGCTAGTTATCTCCAAATTTATTATAACATGTTTTATAGAATGGTTGTTTTTGAGTTAAGCCACAGATTAGTTTGGAGTAATAATCGACGTTTCACAAAAATTAAACTATTTAAATGTTCTACGAATCTATAGTCAAAAAAATCTGTTGTGGCCAGTACAAGACCTTCCGTCAATTCGATGTATTTTGTACAAATCCCATACCAAAAGGAACTCGGAACAGTTTCTATATAATATCATGTAAAATAAATCGCGAACACATACTATTTTTTACAAATTCCACACCAAAAGTTCATGTGAAAAGGTTCTATAAATCCAATAAAATTATAACATAAACATACACTGAGTAAAATGCACTTGACACTTCCTTCTTTCTGCTTCAGCTATCCCCTATTTTATTAGGGGTCGCTGTTTCCTCTTCTCTTCTACTCATTCCCATCCAACACATCTTCTTCACACAGTCCTTCCTATGTGTGTGTGTGTGACAATTTTTTCTCCGACGATAACTCCAATACTACAATTCTAAAAATTATAATTCTTTCGTATTCCTCTTCTTTACATTCATATGAAGAGCTGGTTAGATTTTGGTTATAATTGATCCACCAAAAGTATACTTATTTGAAGTTTTTAACAGTTTTTCATGAAAAAACGCAGTTAAATATCATTTTTCGACATTTTGTGATTACCAGTATGAAAGGATATCTTATTCTCTATACGGTTTGATTATACATTTTCCTTCATATTCCATAGATATAGAGACATTAATAGAGATTAACTTTCAAAAATTAGTCAGCTTTGCTAAAATTATGGAAACAACAGATATATTCAAAAAAAATTAATTGACAGATGGCAGTGTCAAATGCCAACCAAAGTTGAAGATATAGGGTCAGAAAGTTATATGTGAATGTGATAGTGTCCCTCGCAAGTGACTTGCAGTTGCAGCCTCGCCTCAAGATTGGAATTTTCAATGCCGAAAGTACGAAAAAGGCCAAAGAGAAGATGGAAGGACTGTGTAGCAGAAGATTTGAGAAAGGAGGAGTTGTGTGAAGAAGATGCGTTGAACAGGAATGAGTAAAAGAGAAGAGTAAGAAACAGCGACCCTTAATAAAATAGGGAAAGAAACTTTCGGTATAGAACTTGTAAAAAATAGTGTGTTCGTGTTACAATTTTACAGGATATACAGAATCTTTTTCAAGGAACTTTTGGTATGGGATATGTACAAAATATATCGAATTGACGGAAGAATTTGTGCTGGCCACAACAGATTTTTTTCTTGAAAAAATAGATTTTTTAAAAGTTGCGTTTAATTTAAAATATTCCAACGGCTAACGACACAATTTAACGGACACTACAGTCGAGTTTTACCAGTTTAATTTGGAACTATGATTATTTGGTTTGGTATTTATTTAAATAAATGGTTTATTTCTTTAAACACTAATAATCTTCTTGAATCTCATTTATTCGTAAAGCAAGTAATTATATCCTATTCCTCTTTTGTTGAGAACAATGCAAAATAGTAAGAAGTGGCTTCTTTTGCAAATAAAACAACTCCTAGCTAACTGTATCCAATTCACCTGTTATCAATGCATTCAGCCATCTCCTCACGACTTTACAAATACAGTAGACAAGACAAATGCAGAGCTAACGGTACCTTGCGACAATGACACAGACAGAGACATCGCAACGTGCCTTGCAAAGTTTCAGGAAGTCAACTAGGAAATGATAAGAAGGTCCAGGACTCCAGGAGTTCGTCAAGTAGAATAAATAAATCATAAAAATATACAGCCCGATTCACAAAAAAGTTTAAGCTAATCCTTATTTTTGGATTAGTGAATTCTATTCTATTCCGGTATTTAAAATTTAATTTTCATGATATTATCAATAAAGGTAGATACTAGGAATAGATTAGACTATATTTTAAGATATAAACTGTCAAAATTAGAGTAGAATTCGCTAATCAAAAAATGAAGATTAGCTTAAACTTTTTTGTGAATCGGGCTGTAAGAGACCATTTAAGACTGCAAGTAGACAAGATAGTAATTTTAAAGTAATCTAATTTTTATTACGTTTTGTATTTCAAGTAAGTAAAGTTGGGCTACATTTAAATAACGGCGCGTAACCTTCGGACAGGTTACGGAAAATGATCAATTCATAAATTTTAATTTTGTGTAAAAACTACTAAATATTAATTACAAAACACAAGATAGAATCGTTATCTCTGTTGCTTCGCAGAATGCAATAGTTATTAAAATTTCCTTTCTTGGATTTATTCTTGTAGTCAATATTCTTGGGCTGGAATCAAAATATGCTTTGTTGTAATCAACACTTTTACATTTACTGGAATAACAACAATGCCAGAAAATATTTCTTTTAAGTAGTTCTTTCTACTAACTAAGAAAATATCTAATCAACAAGATTTCAATTTTCTATCATAATTTTCAAAAGAGTAAAAATATAGTTATAGTAAATCATACGCATTTGGTTCTTTGTTAGTATTAAAACATTCATGAATTTTTCGTAAATTCATTCTTTTAATCAATATTCGTTTTATAATTATCGTATTTCATTATAATTATTTCATTTTCGCTGTGCTAAAAAGAATACCTTTCAAATTTGATATATTAATTTAATGACATTTCTTTCCAAAACGTCAAATTTAATTCACTGCTCACTACATTCTTTTACTTAAATGTAAGTAAATTAGAAAAAGATATACCTATACCCAAATGTATGAAGTAAAAAGGGACGTAAGATACGACTGTCGTTTTTGCATGCTTTGAGAGTGTCGACTAGAATTCACATTTTTTTTCGGTCCAAAACGATATCGTTTTCGGTTTTCACTATTTAAGTGATCACATTTTCACTTGTCGACAGTCGCAATATCGTTTTCACAGTTACATGATCCCACTCCAGAACCGAAACTGAACCATAAATACATTTCGGTTTAGGTCCCTGCTTTCAACAGCCGCTATAAGTTCGTTATCGTCCCTAAATGTGGTTTCCCTTTGTGTCACAGGGAACTAGATCTGGACTATAAGGCGGATGGTCAATTACAACTACATTCAGCAACAGCAGTTTTTGAAAGTCTTGGTGCATTGTCGGGTATTGACAGATATTATACTTGCCGTCAAATAATTATGGACTGGAGATTTCTACACTGATGCCAAATTTTTGAAGTGTCTGCCTGTACAAATATCTGTAATCTGTCAATGTCATTTTATATTTTGACATTTTCGTTAGTACTTGCGTGCGCTTTTTATTCCCAATCCTATAAATTGCATTATATTTAAACTTTTGAAAAGAAAATGAGTGAAACTCATGAATTAAATAGTCCTGGTTCTTATAAAAAACGTTTAGGAAAACAAGATTTAAATGGTCAGGCAAAAACAATTTAAAAAAAAATTATTATTTATTAAATAACAAGAAAACTTTGGATTTGACTACAGAAGCATGTTGTGTTGGCAGATCCACTGTTCAACTAGTATTCTTACCTTTTATTTAGATTTGATCGGTTATCGTATTTTAACGCAAACGCGACCTTAGCTTGATGTGGGGAAACTTTGGTCAAAATATAAATATAAATTTTCCACTCTTTCCACATCGCTGGGCAAGGGACAGGGTGCGGAAAGAGATAAAAGTTGAGCATCAGTCCATAATCATTTGACGGCGAGTATAGAACTAATATTGCAGCAATTGTTTTGAAAACTACCACACACATTACCAAGGCATATGTGATTAAAAAACAATACAATGAAAATTTACATTTAAACTGAAAACTTACGTATACGATTAATGATTTCATAAAGAACTGCAATTTGCACTTACCTATAACAAAAGAAAATTATATAAATACAAACATTATAAAATAAATAATAACAAATATTTATTAAAGATTTTTTTTAAAAATAATTACTAACTACCGAACAGCTGCTTTGGAAAGTCATTAGTGAATAAAACCTGTAATAATATCTTCATGTGCACACACAATAAGCTGTAAAATTTTCCATAAAATAAATGCAAATATTCCCTAGAAACAGTTGTTATTTCTTTACATGCCACACAAAGAACTTGTGTCCCATTATTTATAATTCCTATCGTGTAATTATTTAGAGAACGTTCTTTACAATTGTAATTATTGCTTATGATAATGTCAATGTGTAAATCTATATTACAGCAAGATAATAATTACAGAGTCCGTAGTAATACAATCAGTATAAGTAGCTAAGTAATTACAGAAGAATTAATAAGAACTGTCAACACTTGTGATTTAAAACTCGTAATGTCACCTTAAACGTAGATTTAATTTCGAAAAAATATCATTCGTAATGGTATTATAAATCAACTATATCAATATATCTTTTACTTATAATTTGTAAAAAAATGTCAATGAAATAAAGAACAACATATCAGTACCAATAAAATATTTATCTTTAGTAAAAGTCTATTTTCTGTTTAAAATCATGTAACTTCAAACGGCTGTAACTCGAGATCCGATGATGTAAAAAAAATCATGCCTGACATTAGAGATGCATTCGGGCCGGGCGGGCCGGGCTTTGAGGTTTGGATTGACTCGGCCCGAAAATAAAAATTACCTACCCGACAAAAAAATTAGCTAGCCCGGCTCGAAAATTGACTCGAAATCGGGCCGGGACGGACCAAAGCTCAAAATTGGGTGCATCCGGCATTCGTAATGTTGATTTTTATGTTGAGGCGAAATGTTTAACTTTTTTCGTGTCAAACTTATAAAAAACCTCTACATTCTTATAACTTTCAACATTAGTTAACATAAGTAGTTAAAAAACAGACCCTTCTAGTGTAAGTTTGTTATAAAAATTACAGACCTACGAGTACTTAACACTTTGTTTACCAAAGCCGTTCGAAAATTTAAACAACTTTTTCACAAATCTTGTATAAAAAATATAATTATAATTTACCTAAGGATTTTTTATCTAACATTGTTTCTGCTCAAAAATAGAACAAGAAATCTTTATGGTAGGAACAAAAATCACTTTTATTTAAGTATAGGAGTAATAACAATAATAATAGCAACATCACCATATAATTATTATGCTTTAATTAATAACCTTGAATTCTTGAAGTAAAATAATACATTTTTATTTATTAATATGTGAAGTATGTTGTTATTAAATCATTTTGATCCTTTTTAACTTCATCCATTTTCATTAAAATATTAAGGAAACTGTGCATTTGACTGAACTATAAGATTTTTCGGGCCGGCCCGAAAAGCTCGAATTTTCGGGCCGGGCCAAAATCAAAAGTCCGACTCGCCTCGATTTTTGAAAATGATTAGCCCGATTCGGCACGATAAAAAATATCTTCCGGCCCGAAGCCCGCCTCGATTACGAGTCGATCGTCGAGCCGGGCCGGGCTAAAGCTCGAAATCGAGTGCATCTCTACCTGACATGAAAAGAAAGAGAATATCAAGCTGAATTTAGATATTCATCGTGCGTTATTCAACCGTGTATAGTCTGCATGATTTATCTTGACAAGCCTTAGGAATGCAGGTCGATTCACAATTCCTACGATGCGGTATGTTAAATATATACTTTTTCTTAGATACCGCACTGCGTTAAAAGTAAAATAGTGATTTTACGACCTTTTATGGCCTAACACAATAGAAAAACATTCCGAACCGCACAATTTATGACAATTATATTCAAGCAGTTCTCTTTGCACATAGGCGTGCATAAATTTTCTTACTGGCAATAAGAAATCTACAAATGATTCAATTTTTTGAATATTTATTTCAGATATTACATATAACATGTTAGTAAAGTAAACGTTTTGACAAATACTTATATTTTGTAGCTAGTAGTAACTTGTAATGTAAATTATAATATAAGCTAAAATCTGCTAAACCTAAAGACTAAGATTTAAACACAAATTACAAGGAAAACCCTTATATAAATTATGCAATGTGATTATTATACGAATAATATCAATACCCGTCTTCCAGCAAAGAGGGATTAAAGTAGAAGAAGCTTAAAATTTCAAAAATTAATGAGAAAATAACTGTAGGTTGATTAAGATTAAACGGTTCTTTTGTGTTTGAAAATTTCAAATAATGTAATGGCTAAATTGAACAAAGGTATACGTGGTGATGGAAGAAATATTATTGCCAAAGTTATTGAGACTTGTGATTCAGAAGCCAATAATAAAGAATTTTAGTTTATTTTTTTTATTTACATTTCGTACTTGACATTGTTGTTGTTGTTTTTTTTTTTGTACTGTTTGTACATTTATTAAATTGATTCAGCTCGCCAAGTAATATCGTCCAGACTATAGTGACTGTATATACATTTAAGATATTGTTGTGAATTATATCTGAATTTAAAGTAATTATACTATATTTATAATTCCAATAGTGTAAATAATTAAATTATGTGTATTTATAACTCAAAAGTGTTTGATTAGGTTAAGTGCGTTAATATAACTCGATCGTTATTAACACGATTTGTATTAATATGTTTCTCTGTACTAAACAACGTACAGTTAATATACATATAGTAATTATAAGTACAAACGGATATTTCTTTTAGTCTCGTTATATTGAAATAATAATTGTGAAGGTAAGATTATTTTATTTTTCTGTTCTGCCGATATCTATTTTCGCTGATTTACTATTAAAATTTAGTATAAAAAAGTAAAAGAAATACCCTGTCAAACAGATAATTTTCTGGCATTGTTATCTTGCAAATTAAAACTGTAAAATTACTGATTACAACAAAGGATTTTGATCATAACCTATAATAATACTGATTACAAGAATGAATCAAACACAGGAAATTTTATCAATATTTTAAAAATAGCATTTTTCGAAGAATCAAAAGTATAGTTTAAATTTTAAAGCGTGTGTTAATTTACAAATTAAATATTATGGGAGGCGTATGTACATATTTATTATTTGTATGTAAATATTTGTATAATTAGAAATGAATTATACAAAAAATATAATATAATACTTTTATTTGTAATTCAGTGGTGTATTTTGAAATAAATAATATTGCGTTTGCAATTTATATGATATTTCATTAATTGTTTGTCGAATTTTGTTTAGTTATCACATCATATGAATTCAAATTTCCCGCGCATTTTGCCTAAATATGGCGGCGGTTGGCCACACTATGTATATACAGTCACTATAGACCAGACTATACGTGTGCATAAAAATATGAGAAATGAACTAAATTATTTAGTTGATTTCTCATATTTATTGCGCCAGTCTCACACGATTAGAGATAGAATAACGGACGATGAAAGTATATATTCAGTATGAAATTCTCTTTTCATGTTAGGCATGATTTTGTTACTTCGTCAGATCTCGAGTTACAGCCGTTTGAAGTTACATGTTTTTCATCGAAATTTTGTATTATTGAAAATACACAAAATATCTTCAACCATGTATGAGTGGTGCAAGAAAATGAGAAATGAACTAAATAATTTAGTTCACGATAAGAAATACCTATAGTGGCTTCACAATTAATAACTTTCTTTGCGTCGGCGGCACAGCCAATCAATTTCAAAAGCAAAAGCATTTCGGTGCCTTATAAAGTCTTCATATGGCTTTCGCTCACTTTCCGTTTCGTTTGCGAATGCAATGCGATTTACTCGTTTGCCAATATGTGCCATCTCTCTCTACACTTCATTAAACATGTGAGAGCAAGAGAGATGGTTATCTAGATTGCGTGTATGGCTGACATTGTTCAGTAAAAATGAGGGATGCATTACAATATTCATCAATTTGAAATGTTAACGAGAGGATGTGAATTTTTTAATATTATTACAAGTTAATTTGACGTGTTTTATATGATAATATAATTCAATACTTTGAAAATACACTGTTTATACAAATTTTTACATGCATTAACTAAAAAATATCGATATAAAATAATGATACATTAACAGACAATCAGCCTTATTCTTGTGAGCCTTGTTAAGCGAATAACAATTATTATATGTAACAATATTGTTAATATTACAATACAATGATGAATTAGTATTCACGTAATCATTGATGTTTGTTAGCAATTGTCTGCTGGGCAATATTGTTACACTTGATATTAATATTGTTATTTTGGCAATCTCCTAATTCTTGTGACCTCTATTACCTTGTTATTACAACAAGAATTGTTATTTCTAATTGCTAGACAGGCGAGAACTAAAACATTGTTATATTTTAAAGTTAAGTATATTTTGAATAAATATGGCAAATATAGATTTTGTTTTACTTTTGGAAGCAATTGAGAACGAAGAACTAAATAATAATCAATATTTTTCTTGTAATTTAAATATTTCAGATACAATTTAAGGTTAGAACGACAACAACTTCGTGATTCAAGTAATCCGTTAACGAAGTAACGCTAATTCGATTTTTTTTAAATTTTATTTTATTTTATTTTATGAATAGACAAGAATAGGTTTCATATTTTTGTAAATGCAACCAGATGCATACTCAACGCCCGAATATTCAAAACTAGAATACTAAAAATCAGAATATTCAAAAGCAGAACCATCGCTAATCAACGTAAACATAATCTAACGTTTACTCCTCCTGGCCCCGCCCACATACTCGGTTTATGAATCATTCGGGCAAAGCGCTTTCTGGCGATGCACGATTCGGTTCTTGAATTTTCGGGATTTAAATTATTCTGTGCGTGCATATTCTGGTGTTAAATATTTTGATTTTGAATATTTGGATGTTAAAGGCTTTCCCAATGAAACCTATAATATTTGAAATAAGTGGCATTTATAATTTAATTTAATTTTATTTCTTTTATTTTTAATATTAAAGTTCACATTTGACAGTTGAAATAGAAATTTTTCGGAAGTTGCGCTATTTCAAGATGCTAGAATACAGGCCATAACCACTAAATTAAACGTCAAATGATTAATATATTCAGTCAACTGCTTAATGTCCCTAAATTTCATCAAAAATTTCCCTAAATTCATTGCTAAGTTATAACAATTGTTATGATACTGAAATTGTTGAACGTTAATAACAAGGGTGCCATCTGAATACAAAATCAAAACAATATTGCTAACAGCCTTGTTAGGAAAATTGTTATTTTAGCCATCTTGCTATAATTACAAGAGTCACAAGAATAAGCCTGAATAACTCCATTGACATTATGTTATTTTACAAAATGAGATTAATGCTCAAACCAAACTATGCTTCAAGCCAAGCTTTTCTATTTCAAATCGAGCTACTTGGCTTGGTGAATCCCTAGTTCCATATTGTAACTGAGATGCATTCTAAATCTAGTCTAAGTCTCAAGAAAGTAATGTTTTTCTTTGTGTTTATATTTTCGTGTTGGACCAGAATCTGTTGTGAGCTGAACACTGTACGCTAATACTGTTGATCTCTCCCCGAAATGATTAATGATTGTTGAGCAGTGGTCAGCAAACAGTGGGACGGAACTGCTTGTCAACATGTTTTATACATTATTAACTCGTAAACGTGTTTTACATATAACTAGCTCGATAAAAAATTTAATGAATATACAACGATTCGGCCTACATCAAGCAAATGCATCATGCATGCTCTCAACTGCTCTAATTTATTATTAATTTAAAACCGGACCCGATTTATTGTTGACAAATACCCGCATTATACTAACTTACGGCCTTTTTCATGTTATTATCCCATTATGGAATTTGGCCGGCCTTATTTCGGAAAATATTTTAAAAGAACCACTTTAATCCAAAACGATTCAAATGGTATATCTATGTTTTAAAGTCAAGCAAGTTACAGTGTACTTACAGGATGTATCTAAAATAAAGGGACATGACAGTTCATATGGTTATAAGCAGGGCATCGAACCCAGGGTTGTTGTAATTTTGCCCGACCCAAAAAAACCCAACCGGGTTTTTTTTAAAAAACCCATCTAAAAAAACTCAAAAAAAAAACATCTAAAAACTCGCTTTTATGAAATCTTATTTTATTAATTAAATATGGTACATACTTATATGGTACATACATATATACATCAATTTTTGTCACCGGCAACATTTTACAATCAATTTCATTTTGTGTACTTCATTGCTGTACGAACTGTGCACGGTGTTTCTTTTGTAATTGAACAACTCCAACCCTTGTGTCAGCATTTTCATTATTTTTTGAGTTGTGTGTTAATAATACTATTTGTTTAACGTGGCTGTAACAACTACTGAAATAACTTGAATCTAATTCTTGTACACACTTGCATTGCACAGACTTGCAACTATTAATATTAATTCGTAACTTATACACATGTACACTCTCTAGTTAATTTATTGTTTATTACATTACAGTCTTCAAAAAAAAAAAAATTAATAATATTAATATCTATTATCTATTACGCCGACTTGTGTATGTGTATTAAGATACTTTATAAAACTAAAGTTAAAAGTGATACATACTATAATTCGATGTTTGTCAATAAAACCAGCTTTTATTTAATAAAACCAGGTGGGCTGGGTTTTTTATAAAAAAAAACCGGGTTTTTTCAACCCTGATCGAACCCGAACCTGAACCGAACCAAAACCGGAACCTAACCGTAACATTTTACCGAACCCAAACTCAGAACCGAACCTCAGATATATTTTTCATTTGAACCCGAGTTGGAAACGAACCGGATATTAAAATTCGAAAATTGCGGCTTTCATTTTAAATTATTTTTATTTGGTTGTCATTCAAAAAACATGGTTTATAATTTTAATGTTTTTATTATCGTTCGAAATTTTGTTGTAATAAAATTATGAATACTTTCAATAATTACTCCATAAGTAAATAAAATAATTGTATGTTTGTCTATTTTTTATGTTCAATATACCAAATAATGCTTTTAATTCTAAATTAAAACAAAATATATTATAGACTATATAGACTCTCTATTCATTAAACTATTATCGTATACCTACTTCTACGTATTTTTGTGTCAATGTAACCTAACCTTTTGTTACATTAAAAATATATAGTTTTAAATGAAATAATCTATAGAGATATTGTTATTTTTATAAAAACATTTATAATAAACAAATTTTAAAACAAAATACAATATCTAACCCTTACGAAGTCCGCCTTTGCTTCTTTCCTTGGACTGCAAGCTACGGATCACGGATCATAACCACATTTCACTATTAATTAAACAAATGTAGTATAAATAACACATAAAACACTTGATAAAGTTTATAATAATAAATAAAACGTTCGTAAATAGCAACAAAAATACTCATTTCACGTCACAAAAACATTGGGAACTGAGGACTGACGCTATCTCGCTTACGAATACATTAATGCAAGAATAAACCAGAGAAACAAATGAATGAACAGACAACAGACAGAATTAATATTTAAATAAAATAACTATATTGAACTATTTTTATCGCGGTAAATTTAATTGTTAATAATAATAATATATCATCACGGCATATTACCCATTTCTGGGTGTGCCAGTATCTACAACACATGTAGACATCAGTAATGATGACGATATATGAATGAATGTTTGAATATGTTAAAAAATATTTTTTCATTTTAAATTATTTTTATTTATTTGTCATTCGAAAAAACTTTAATTCGATTTTCATTAAGTCGAACAGAACCTGAACCTGAACCCCGAACTAAACCGCAAATTTTATTAATGCTTGAACCAGAACCGCACCCGAACCCATTTCTCAAAAAACAAATTAACTTGAACCTAAACCGAACCCAATTTTTGGCGGGTTCGATAAGTCATCTTTTATGATGATACTTGATATTATTAGTGAACCACTAGTGTGTGAAACTTAGGTAACTTTTCAGAAAGATACATTCAATAGTAATCTTTTCACTCTCTGAGTAATTTGTGATATCTGTTACGGTTCACACACAAAAAAAATAAGTGTCTGCACCGTTAAATTTTTAAAAATTTTAATGACAGTAACGAGTTGTCAATCTTCACAACTTGTTTAGGAGTAAACTAACATATTTAATCGTCTTAGTTATAATAATGGTAGTAAAATATTATTAGGATGTTACTAGTTTTAGAACCTGAGTGTCTGGTCGCGAACCTAGAAAACCGGGTTCGATCCCGACCGACGCCAAATATTTCGAATTTTAAATGGCACAAAAGTGACCCCTGTGGTGCATTCTCCACGCCAGCAATGAGTGCTCGTGAGGTGACGCCTGGTAAGCGCCTGCACGGTACAAATATGTCATCATCATTACCGATATCTGCGATAAAGCAGATTGTGGCACATTCAGAAATGGGTAATATGCCGTGATGATATATTTATATATTTATTTATTTACGAAGGAAATTTTTGTCAACCCATAAACAATTGTTACTGTCATTAAAATTTGGTTGTTTGACATTTAGATACACTGCTAGATTATTTTTAAAAAATTACGGTGCAGTCACTTAGGTTTTATTTATATTTATATAATTTCACGTTATTGGAGTGCCATTAAAAAGTTACGGTCTAAACAATGTTGGGACAACTAAGTTTCACACACTAGTGGTTCACTAATATTAACAAGTATCATATTAAAAGATGACATAACCTTATGAATTGTCGTACCAAATTTCATCCAAATCGAATAAAGCTTTTTTTTTTGAAGAACTTTGAAGCAGAATACTGGCTAAATGGTACACTTTCCGGTAGAAGCAAGTTTAGTTAAATCGTCTTATTTTAGCCTCAGGAATCTGTGGTTAAGCCATGTCCCCCTATTTTAGAGACACGCTGTATATGGTATTATACTCCTCTATTCAATATTGTAATAGTTCTTCTTGTGCTTGTAAGGTAATGAGCGTTATTCCAAAACAACTACAATGGATCTAAACAAAACAAGTGTTATAAAACGAATTCCGCTATTTCATCTAATACTAGATATTTTGTTCCCGTTAGTTCTGATTACGAACAAAACTGATTTAAAACATCCAACTAATGATAGTTAATAATTTCAAAATTGCTTAAGTGTTCTCGATCGGCAACTTCCTTACATGGCAGAAGCTACAATCACAACGAAGAAGACTGTAAAATACTAAGGGTAATTCGTGAAGAAAATATGGCATTATATTCCCGTAAGAATTGCACATGGTACTGAAAAAATTCAGGTCGTACTTCGGAAATACAGAAATTACTAAAGTTCCAAGAAATAACAAGGAAATAGAGATATTATTAGACAAGGCTTATTACCTATTTCTGGGTGTGCCATTCAGTTTCTATTCGCAGATTATGTAAAGACAATATTATCTTTACTATAGGAGGAGTCACTTTTTACCTTCCGTCACCTTTAGGTAAGGAAGGTATTGTCTTTGGTCAAAAAATTCGGTGGTGAGTATTTAATGAATAAGCACGTTTTATGGACCCTAATATACGAATTTACTATTTTTAAGATGATGTCTGTATGTGTGTCTGTGTGTGTGTGTGTGTAAAATTTTAGAGCACTGAGTTGTATCAAACAAATATGTAGATGGTCATGAATGTTAAGAGTCTCCTTTCTTACTGTACCAGCTACTAGCGAACCTTTGTTATTTATTTCTCGTTTAGTTTTTTCCGGCATAATGGTATGTTGATATCTACATCACTTGCCATTAAACGAATCACGTGATCGCCATTCAAGAATCTTGGACTCTTAGATAACATTCCTTCTTGGCAACATTGAGAAAATCCACAGAAAATACATGATATGAATCGATGATGAAAAATATATAAAGAAGATATGTGTTTTGTGTGTGTCAGAAATGTCAAATATGTACAATACTTATATAGCCTAATATGGAAATGGCGAGAGGTCTTGTGATGGCCACAAAAGATTTTATTTTAAGAATTTTATTTTTAAAAATTCACTCGGTTATTCATGTACTCTAAAAATGCGTACACTTACGTAACTTTGTCTTTACAATCATATAATATTACCAAGCAGTTTATATCTCTACCCATTTTTGAATTATTGCCCCAAAAGTATATGTACTCCATATTTAGATAAAAATTTCAAAATTTTCAAAAATCTAATTTTTATGTGTCTACATATTTCTCAATGCGCTGATTCCAAATTTTGAAACCGCAGGTCAATATCTCTTTTTATTCTCGAGATATTTAGATTCAAAGTTTTGCTCAAAACTGCCCATTTTTGGGTAATAACCCAAAAATGGGTCGAGATATGAATTTGGCGACACGACCATTCGATTCTACGGGCAAAATTACATAAGTGTACCAATTTTTATAATATTTGTCCAACAGGTTCATTTGTTATGAATAAAAGTTTGGAAACCTCTGAAAATGACAAAAATCTGAAAAAATCGTAAGGGGTACCCCTTACGATTTTTGCGATTTTTGGCCATTTTTAGTTATTTTGCTTTAGAGATTGTATGCGGTGTTCAAAAATTATGAAAATTGGTGTACTTATGTAATTTTGTCCGTAGAATCGAATAGTGTTGTCGCCAAATTCATATCTCGACCCATTTTTGGGTTATTACCCAAAAATGGGCAGTTTTGAGCAAAACTTTAAATCTAAATATCTCGAGAACGAAAAGAGATACCGACTTGCGGTTTCAAAATCTGGAATCAGCACACTGAGAAGTATCTAGGTACATAAAAATTAGATTTTTGAAAATTTTGAAGTTTTTTTCTAAATATGGGGTATATTGTCTTTTGGGGCAATAATTCAATAAGGGGTATTTATATAAACTTGGTAGTAATATTATTTGATTGTAAAAACAATGTTACGGAAATGTACACATTTTTAGACAAATATTAACAAAAGAATAATATTATCTTCTAATTAATATTATTCATCTGCGCAAATTGTATAAAATTTCTTTATTTTAAAGTATTTCCCGCAATTAAAATGAGAAATAGCCGAATGAATTTCTTGTTCATTTCGCATAAGCTAACTGCGAACCAGACTTGTTAACACGCGAATGTAGTTAATTGAGTTACATTTTTTATTCTGTAGGCTGCAGAGTATAGCATTAAGGACCGCGCGCTTGCAAATTGAAGAAACTAATCAAATACTGCTCAGTTGCGCAAGTCATTTATAAGCTACATCGTTTTGGGCTTATTTTAAAACAGGATGATTGCTGTAAATAACTTTGAATTAATACTCATATTTAATTTCTAACCGTACGGGCTAGTAAATTTTTATTTAAAATATCTGATTTATATTCGATTTTGAAATTCTAGATTTGACCAATCAGTATCTATCGATACCAAAAAGACAAACTATAATACTAACCTCCAAATTTTTGTTGAAAAGTCAAACAGGAGATTTAATATCAACATTTTAATTCTGTTATCTTTGTAAGTCAAAATTCTGTTTAGAAATAATAATCATTTTTCCTATATCTCTGTTTAGTCTAGATGTCAACCGCGTAGACATTTATTGTTTTGACAATTAACTATATAAGTTATTGCCCAGACTACGTGAAATCTTGTTACTTAGCTATGGATGCTACACCATCGCACCCTTCATCAGATCTGCCTGTTGAAGAGATAACCATTTTGTTTTAAGGCAGTCGAGATTAAAGACTCAGACAGGACAGATATGTAGTCGGCGGTTTAGTTTGGTGCGCGTACGCGAGTACGCGTAATTAGGGTTACAATATAATTATGTAACAGTTTAGTTTGTGTTCAGAATGTAATCAATAATTATAAGTTAGTATTAATGTAAAATATGTGTAAGAGAATAATTAGTATACAAATAATGTGTCCGCCATTCATCCAAAATATGTTCATCATCTATCATCAAGTGTTAAGTGTTTAGTGATAGTGAGCATAAGGGTGTTCCGTCTCAATATAGTGGTGGGCGAACCAGCAAGCGTCCACCAGTGAGATAAAGTTAGAAGAAAAAGTGTCATCGTTTGGGTACGAAAAGAAAGTGAGAACAAAGAGTAAACAGAATCATCTGACTCTCCCTCACAAACAAGCCGTTGCTATGAGGCGGTACCACGCTATGGCTTTACGGCAATTCATTGGTGCGGCGTAGTTCTACGTCATACATGGCGGTAATTCAAATAATGAAATTTCATTATTTTTAATTATTTTAATTAATAAAAAATTTGTCAAAAGAAAAAATATGGGTATCAAGTTTTTACCTTCTCTTCAAAAATATTAAATCAAAAAAGCAGGCAATTAGCCCATTGTGAATTAGCCATAATCTCCAAAAAAAATTCAGAAACGATATTTATTGAGAAGTGGTCTTCACATTTTAATTTTCTTATTGTACAGAACAAACTCTTTACTTTATGCTGTAATAAAATAGTAATAAAAATTTATAATTCAAGTATTCTAATATTCAAATCAGGTTCTATAAGATTTCAAAAGTGATAATAAGAAACGATACAAATGCAAATCTAAATATTTACTCTATCCCATCTAGTTGGCTGGCCAATAATTAGCTAGACTGCAGTTAACATTGGATTTTATTGAAGACACGTCTACACATAGACTAAACCTCAGATTGAGCGGAGACATTGTACAGTAATAATTAACTTTTATGGCAACATGTTAGGAAGAAATAAAGAAGATATTGCGAGATATTAACCAGCAAATACGGAAGAGAAGACAAGTATCAAGTTTTTAATAGTTTTTCTACAGATCAACAAGTAATCATTTGTTCAAGTGTTCAGCGACGTGTACACTATTCATTTTCCTCTATTAATGTTTTATTGTTTTAATTAACGTCACGAGTACAAATAAGTTGAATTAATACTATGATTGGACAATATAATATAACGGGTGTCTACTTTTTTATGGACCATAGGTAGAGATGCACTCGATTTCGAGCTTTGGCCCGGCTCGGCCCGAAGCCCGCCTCGATTTCGAGCCGATCATCGAGCTGGGCCGAAGATATTTTTATCGGGCCGAATCGGGCTAATCATTTTCAAAAATCGAGGCGAGTCGGACTTTTGATTTTGGCCCGGTCCGAAAATTCGAGCTTTTCGGGCCGACCCGAAAAATCTTATAGTTCAATCAAATGCACAGTTTCCTTCATATTTTAATGAAAATGGATGAAGTTAAAAAGGATCAAAATGATTTAATAACAACAAACTTCACATATTAATAAATAAAAATGTATTATTTTACTTCAAGAATTCAAGGTTATTCATTAAACCATAATAATTATATTGTGATGTTGCTATTATTATTGTTATTACTCGTATACTTAAATAAAAGTGATTTTTGTTCCTACTATAATGATTTCTTGTCCTATTTTTGAGCAGAAACAAAGTTAGATAAAAAATCCTTATGTAAATACACGTAGGTCTGTAATTTTTATAACAAACTTATACTAGAAGGGTCTCTTTTTTAAGTACTTATGTTAACTTATGTTGAAAGTTATAAGAATGTAGAGGTTTTTTATAAGTTTGACATAAAAAAGTTAAACATCTCGCTTTAACATAAAAATCAACATTAGGAATGCCGGATGCACCCAGTTTCGAGCTTTGGCCCGGCCCGGCCCGATTTCGAGCCGGGCTAGCTAATTTTTTTGTCGAGTCGATCTTCGAGTCTGGCCGGCAATTTTTATTTTCGGGCCGAGTCGATCCAAACCTCAAAGCCCGGCTCGGCCCGGCCCGAATGCATCTCTAATCATAGGAAATACAATGGTAAAATTTTCATTTACAATACAAAATTCCTTACCTAAAGGTGACGGAGGGTAATTAAATGATTGGTTGCATCAAATTTTTTTTTTTTGTCTTTTCCATTTTGTTTAATGGCTTTTCGACAGTCGGCAAGCGTTCCTTTTTTCGTATCCTCTTTCCTGTTGCCAATTGGCAATTTCTGACCACCCTGTTAATTTAAAAGCAGGCGCCATCTGAACTATTTTTCTAGTTTTCCACATAATTATAGTGTGCGCAGCAGTGCCCATTTTGTGGTTTGTGCAGAATGCAGTCTGACCTAGCGTTAACGTCTCCAGGTTTCTCTATTACAGAAGCGTAGTTAGTGGGTTTTACAACCGTTTCGTCTAGCCGAAAGGAAGTTGAATTGAATATAGGGATAGTTAGTGGTTTGGCAAATAGTTTGGTTTGCAAATGGGCAGAAATATAATATAATTAGAGGAAATATACAATAGTGGAGTTTGCGTTCAAAGCAGATGTCCATAGCTTAAACCATTTCTTGAATAATAGCAAAAAAGAAAAAAAAAACCTAAAATTAGATCATCAGTAAATTTACGTCTAAGAACAGATCACTTTTGGATTACTCAACATGTCAACCATGCCAGAGGTCCAAACACGAATTTGAAAAACAGAGCAGATTTAGGTATCTTATTATTTTGCAATAATATACTCACAATATAGTATATTTAAAGAACGAATGTCATAATTTCTATTTTATTTTGTAAGAAGGAAGTTTGGATCACGACCCTTAGAACAAAATAATATACAATTATGACGTGAGTTCTTTATACTTTTTTTTTCTATTTTGCACTTCCTATGCCTTTTTAAATGAAAAATGGTAGTGTCAAAATTTAGCGAATTTTGTCAGTTGGAGGTATTAATATGACATTTGATAATTTATTTGACAACTCTAGCCTTATTTGTGTAACACCATACGATATTTTCTTTTTCATACCAAATTTACTATTTTATGTCTTTTTTTCTTCTTATTGTTAGGTTTAAATTCAAAATTATACAAATATAAAATTCTTAACAATCGTTTGTGTTCGTTTATTTAACGAGATTTGACATTAAATATTTTTAAAATTCTTGGCTAACAACCTTATAAAAATAAATTGTACTAGTCTATTACATCACATGACGTTTGATTATAGACACTTACAAAATTGCAATTTGCACGAGCGCCTCTAACGGCAAAGCATAGAAATCAAGGTTGCTATGGTTACTCCGTCCAAACAAAGACCTGTCATCAGCCGTAGACTCTACACTCTAGCCATCGTTTTAGTGGAATAATCCGAATGATCTTCAATATTATCAAACAAAAAAGTTGCCCGAGACACATCTTCTGGTTTTAAACTCATTTTTATTAAACACAACGTACAAATCACAATAAAGAATTAGGTTTAACACTGAATAACAGATGCGAACAGAATGACAAATAGGAACATGGAACGGGACGCAAGACAACGAGGGGAGGTTTGTTTGGATGCATAATCTTCTATCTCTCTCTTGCAGTGACGTCTTTGTGTCTATTCATTTAACAATTCTTAACCTTATTTTTGTAACACCATACGATATTTTCTATTTCATGCTAAATTTACTACTTTATGGGGTTGTAAAAATTCCTGGATATATAGTCAAAATAAATTTAAAAAATTGACTGCATATCCAATCCAGGATTTTTTTTAACCCCATTTACCATTCCAGTCAAGAAGAACCTCCATAGATTACTACTTTATGTCTTCTCTTCTTCTTATTCTTAGGTTTAAATTCAAAGTTATATAAAAATAAAAATCTTTACAATCGTTTGTGTTCGTTTATTTAACGAGATTTAACATTTGATATTTTGGAAATACTTAGCCACTAACCGACAGGCACCAAATATTTCCAATTTTAAATGGCACAAAAGTGACCCCCGTGGTGCACTCTCCACACCAGCTGTGAGTGTCCATGAGGTGACGCCTGGTAAGCGCCCACACGTGTGATGTGTGTTATTAAATATTTAAAGTTGTAATACAATGTACATTCACCAGTAGAGTTGTTATTATATATAATTAAATACCTAACCTAACTAAATTGGTAATGTAGCTAACTTCAGGTATATTGTTTGTAGCACGTTTCTAGTGTAAAAATGAACCTAACCTATATTTTAGATTGTGTAAGTATTATTTTAATAAATTAAGATTTCAGCAAAAATATGTATTTATCTAAACGAGCAAATTGAGCACTTTACCGCGCGTTGCTATGGGAAACGCGCGGTAAAGTATTTTTTTGCTCGTTCATTAGTAACCATCAACTTTACGATGACAAAATAGAGCACAAATGTCAACTTTTCATGGTGGTCGTAGAAAAAAAAATTTAAACGTCAACTTTCATTCGCTAGTCAGTAGTCACCTATAGATCAATCCAGAACAAATGAATTTCGTAAGGGACAGCTGTCAGCAGTGGCGGCTGGTGATATCTTTGTATGGTAGGGCACAAAAATTTAAAAAAGTAAAAAGAGTATATTAAATTATTTAATCTTTAAGATACAGAAGCCATCTTCGTAATTACTCGGACATCTTCGTTTAAATTGGGCTGTGCCCGGAACAGGCTTAATGCAGTCATATGGAGCTTCGCGCGCTTCGCTGCTATTGGTCAAAATTCGAGTAAAAATAGTGGGAGACCGGGGCAGAAACATTTGTGCCCTAGCTTCTAGCAGCATATCGGTACGTGCACACGTCAGTATATAGGCTATCTAGCTATCGGCGGTGTAGTAAGAATTGCATAATAATGAAAGTAAATAAATAATAATTAATGTATTTTTAAAATGTATATGTACTCGCTTATTTCTTTTTTTCTTGTCTTTTTATTTGGTAGGGCGCCCTTGTGCCCTATAGCACGAGCCGCCACTGGCTGTCAGAAATAAATTTCATACATAATTTACTCAATGATGGAGCCATGGAAAAATGTATGGTTTAATGTTATGAATGAATTGTATCAAAATCAAAATTTCTCGATATTAATCATAAGATATATAATTAAATAATTTTTAAAAATATTCGAAAGTGAGGTTAAAATCACTCCTGTGGAAGGCAGGTGACGTCATTCTGGAATGGTCTATACCAAACTGACAACCCTTGAAGAGTTAGCCTCTTGTGTAGCACATTCGAGAAAGAATTTCTCGGTCAGTGTCCATGTTAGTCTCCCAGAGGTCAGACTCGCAATGATTGTAGGCTCTCCGATGGTCCGATAGCTGGACTGACGCGTTATTTATCATTCCCATTGTTGACCTGACGCGAACGCTGTCGATTGACGCGCCTGGGGTTCACTTGCTTGACCTCTGCTTCCCTCGCCCTCCCGCCACACCATCAAACAACAAAACAGTTGCGAAACGCATCAACAAACACCAATACCACACAAGAGTCATAGATTTTTTCCAAGAAGTCTTAGTTGCAAATTTGACAAGATTAGAATTAGAGATTGTGATGAAAGTGAAGATGATTAATTGGATTTTTAAAGTAAGGATTGTCAAAAAACTATTGGAGTATAATTCACATAATTCGGAATATGATGGTGATCCATGAATTTTTCACAAAAATATTTTTCTTCAAACGTCATAAAAATGACATCTTTTGTGACTTGATTCACAAGGTAGAAATGATAACCAGTATTTATTGTTCCTCTCTTCATTATCACATCTGAACCTGGCAATCATCATTCGTAACTATTTCCCATAACACGAATAAATAAAGCTGAAGGTATAACTTGTTATTCCCGACAAAGTCTTCTAGAATACATTTTAGAATATTTTCTAGAATCTTTCTAGAATCCGGAATGTTCAGGATTGTCTGATATTTACAATGTTGTTAAGAGTTTAATGAAAGTGTTTAGCGTATTATTAAAAAGATGTTTCTTCATAAAAATGACGGCACATTTCCTTTTGGTAAAATAGTTCAATTAACAAAGCTTGAATGAGGACAGGATGCAAAGAAAATAGCACAACAAATAATAATTGGTACAAGTAGAGAATTTTGTACACGAAGCACGTATGATGCTGGCAAATAAGATGATGTGCTATAATTAACTTTTTGTTATCTTTGATTATAAATTGAAAATTTATAATGCAACAAAATTATAATTAAGTGAAACATCCTCGAAATTTATCTTATAAATCATCAAATTAAGAAGTAAAAAAGTAGCTTTGTGCAGAGTAGATTGTAACACACTGTAAGTTGCAACAAGAGTGACTTGTACTTAAAATTAAAACATAATTTGGTTAGTCAAAAAGCAGAAATATTAAAGAATAGTATATGGTGTAATTAGGAGTAAAAGTGTGGCGAGCATATAAGTTTGCACGACGAGTGGAGCGAGTCTGGCAATTGCATGCGAGGCACACAATTGGGCTTACTCACTTGTACATTGTTATTAAACAAAAAAATGTTACTTAACAAGAATTGATAACAATATTGTTAAAATTTCGTATTCACGTGTCTCGTTGTTAGATGAGCTATAACAATCATTGTTTAGTAACAATCTTGTTATCATTTAACATGAAGTTGTATTCAGTACAGCTGTCATTATTTAAAATTGCAGTGTTGCAATCATTAGGATATTAAAATTAAAACATTTCTTATTTAAAATAATGATTTTTTAAATTCATTTGGATTATTAAAGATCCGTTTATTATAGTATAATATTTAAAACTGACGAAAACATTTTTAACTAATAAATCTCTAACTATTAATGTTCGCATTGGTATTGTAAGGGTGGTAGAAGTGTTTTAAGATTTGTTAACTTTGTTTATGAATGACAAGTGTGACAAATAGAGTTGTTTCATCATTTACGTCTAATTTACTTCAAATTCACAGTAAATATGGCGAAAAGAACAGCAAATACCTGCCAGAAATATGAAAAAAAAAAAATTGCATCTTGAATCAAAAAGTATTTTCCATGACAAGTACTTTTTATTGTTTATTACTTCGTTTAGTGATTTATATATCTTCAATTAATAGGAAATACTATCTGCGTGTTGTCTAATCCTAAAGGAATGGTGTTACTTCAGCAATTGTACTCTGTCATGACATACGAAATATGTATTCCGAAAAATATATTTCAGGTAAAAAAGCGGTTCACTTCCATATCCTTTAATTGCGGCATATTTATTCTTAATACATGCCTAATGGGGTAGACAATAAATGAGCTAAAAATTATCTACCTAATTTACATATGTATATCACTTATTTAAAACAGAAGTTATTCGACAAATCAGTCTGCCCTTTAAAGACACGACTACGCACTAATATCAAATAAAGAAGCGATACGAATTATATATTTGTGCACGAATTTTAGTTTAAATACACTAAATTTACTTACCTTTGATGAATATTTATGAGCATTTGCCATTTTAATTTATTCTTAACAATAATTGTTGACACCTCGGCAAGTGGTCAGGAGCTCTTGCCTGACTGATAACAATTTATGTTAAAATAACGACAGCTTGTTGACACGTGAATACGAATTTTAACAATTATCTTTAAAATAGCAATAAGTCGTTACGTAGCAATATAGATGGCATAACAAGGTACACGTGAATAAGCCCGAATGACACTTTTACTCCGAATGACAAATTATATTTTTTCTTCAAATGTACATAGTTAAATAAAATAATTACAATTTGGCCTCACAGTAATTATAAATATTTTTTAGACGACCAGTATGATAAGTATGACATATCAACGTAGTATCCTAACACTGAAAGTTGAACTTATGACATTAGAGTTACGATATATTTCATATCGTAATAGTTGACACGGTTGCTAGGTTACTGTCATTATTTTCTGGCTATATGTATACATTATTCATTTGTCAGCTGTCCGTACGTTTGAACCTACATTTCAGTTTTGTAAAAAAAAAAGTAAAATTTATTTATGCTCGTCTAAAAAATAATGTTCATAACTTGTATGAAATACAAATATCTTAGCTCGTGTGTATTGACTTGCACTCCGCTACGCGTCGTGCGTCAATTTACACTCGCATGATATTTGGTATTTTTCATAACTTGTTACGAAAATAACTATTACGTGAAGTACGTTTGCTCATTTCAATTGCTCTGTTGCTATGGATACTTTCGTATTTGTTCACTTTTTGTTATAACATTCAAGTGAAAATTTTCACGTTTTGACGTTTAAATAAAAACTATACAATTTAATATTTTCCTTTATGTGCAATTTTATCAGAATTTGAAGTATTGCTATGTATGGCCCGTGAAGTTGTTCAATCGGATGGAAATTCAACAAAATGGCTGGAGGATATGATATGTTCAGGAATTTCTGAAGAACAATATGAACTTTTCTTATAACTTTAATTCTGAGTATTCTTACCGTCATTGCCAATATGTAAGTCTGCTATTTTATAATATGTTATTTCGTTAAATATAAACTGTTTATATTTAAATTTAACAGCTGTTGGAGATTTTTAGGCAGTGTCCGATGATGCACTTATCACCCTAATATCTAAATCCTAAATTTATATATCCTAAATCTAGTGATTATTTAGGATTTTAGGAATTAGATTTTAGGGTTTTGCAGGAGCACAATATGCCTTGAAGTTGACGCGCTCTAATTTAGGGTGACCAGATCTTAGATCACGAAAGGAGAACACAGCAGACAAAAAAAGGATGATTTTTAGTAGAAAAGGATGACAAAATAATAATAGCAAAAAACAAACATATATTTTATTAAACACTTGAAAAGAAATAAAAAATAACATTTATTTGAACTTAACAATTTAGCTGGTCGACAGCGCGAGTACCGAGACTCAATGAACAAATCCGATTCTTATTAGACGGCAATGCGTGCGACGAATTCAGCACTTGCGAGTGCGGAAAAAGTTGTGTTCTATTACTGTGAGGTAAAAACGATTTTTTTTCATTATTTCGTGAAAAAGCCGGACGTAAATAAAAGCCGGCCGGATATTCATATTTTTGTTAAAAAGCCGGACAAGTCCGGCTTTATCCGGACGTCTGGTCACCCTATCTAATTAAACAAATCATGTTCGTTGCTATAATTTGTACAAAACGTCATATTTACTGTCAAAGAATAGCTTATTAGATTCTATTTTATAAAATATAATATTAACATTTACTCTCAAGCATCAAATTAAGCCGAATTGTATAATTCACTTTTGAGTTGTATTTATGTGAAGAAGACCTAAATCCTAAATACTAAATGCCAAAATGCGACATGTTGCACTTTTATCATCCTAATATCTAAATCCTAAATTTATATGCCCTAAATCTAGTGATTATTTAGGATTTAGGAATTAGATTTTAGGGTTTTGCAGGTGCACACTATGCCTTGAAGTTGACGCACACTAATTAAACAAACCATGTTCGTTGCTATAATTTGTCCAAACGTCAATGAATATCACTAGTGTGACATTCGAAGTTGTACTTATGTGAGGAAAACCTAAATCGTAAATACTAAGTTCCAAAATGCGACATCGGACACAGCCTTAGTATTAGGTTATCTAGTGTATTTAGTGTATAGTGTAACTTGGGGCGACATGACAGGTTTCTATTTTACAAGTTACTTCTTATTGAAGATGTTTATAAGTCATTGATTTTATAAAACAGAAGAATTTTGACATTATTTTAGTTAAAATTTACAAAAATAAAACTTATAATAATAGGCGCAACTACAACGTACTTAAACATGTGATTTAGTCAAAATTATTATAAGTTTTATTTTTGTAAATTTTAACTAAAATAATGTCAAAATTCTTCTGTTTTATAAAATCAATGACTTATAAACATCTTCACCAAAACTGTCCTGATGATGTGTAAAAACTAAATACACGAAAGCTTGACATATTTTAAAAGAATCAACAATCCACTGACACACCCACAATATTTTTCTCCTTTTATATATATATTTATACCCTTCAGAAATACCGCCAATCTCATCAGTGAATTGGAAGAATCTCGAACATTACAAGAATAAGAGGAAACTTGTTCATAGAATGAATTAAATTTTTTTTGTGTATTAAATAGGTACAATACTTATATAGTCTAATATGGAAATTGCAAGACAGATATTTTTTAAGTAGTTACTTTTATTACTTAATATATAAATAAACCTTGTCACGAACCACATGCATAAGTACGTGTCATGTGATTATTATTAATCTTTACAACACTACTAAATGATAACTAATTAAACACAACAATTAAGATTAAGAATATCATAATGAAATTAATGAAATCATTCCAGCTTTTAGTGCACATCGTAAAGTTAAAAAAATTGTCGATGTAGGCTGTGTGGGCAATTATAGTGGAACATAGACGTTAGTTAACAAGGCAAGACCCAAAAACAAACTGCTGAAGAGAAGAGAGAAGTCCGGAAAACTAAGAGAGACAAAGAGTTCAATTCTCGTCATTATCACATTATCGGCAAAGCTTGTGCGGCCGACCAGTTGCCGTCGAAGGCCGAAGACAAAGAAGATGAGATAGTAAACTGTTGAAGGAAGACAGAGATGTGTATAGAGGTAAATTATGAAGTTGGTTAACATGTAATTATGTTTGGGGATAAATGCTCCCATCCAGCCGAAGATGATGCGTTTTTTTCTTGGCTCCGCCCAGCCTACATGATGAATTTAACAAATAAAACTGAATATTAATTACCGTCTCGAATATTTTAAATAGACAGAAAATTAAATAATACGTGTTCGTTATCTGCTTTCATAAATAATCTACTACAGCTGTATCATCGCCCATGTAAAAAAACCTATTTTTATTACGAAATAATTAATTTCAAACAAATTTATACAGCACCGGCTAACGAGAATGTATTTAATTAGTTTTGATGTTGGATGGCAGAGGAAATAAAATAACTCGTAAATTTGAAATATTGTTTCTCTTATGGCCAGGAATCTTGTTTTGCCTTTTATTCTCCAATATTAATATGATATATTGTTTTCACTACCTCAATTTACATATTTACCATCGAACAAATATAAGCAAGACGTTGAAAATAGTCTACTCGATTTATAACCACGCTTTATCTATATAAGTAACAGGAAGAGATATTTAAATTACCTTACACCAGTGTTGCATAAAATACTTTGAAAAACGTATTTCAAATAGAAAATACAAAATACTAAATAAAAATATTTCATATGTTTGGTAAAATACAATTATTTTTTTAGTATTTCAAATATACCAATATTTCAAATACTTTCAAGTATTTCAAATATTTTACTTTGAATAATTTAAAAACAAATAAGATAAGTTAGGATATTGTAAAAATGTTTTTTTTTATATTCAACTTAAACGTATAATTTTATTAATATTAAAAAGAAACTCCTACATTAACATAGGCAAGTGTTTATTTAAGAAAAAATTAGAAAATTATTCCATGTTATATTACTAACAGGCTACACACGACGGAGGGTTTCTATTTCAAATACATAAATCTATTTCAAATACTAGGGTATTTTAAATACAAAAAAGTATTTCAAATAAAAAATGTATTTCAAATATAGAAAAGTAGTATTTCATACAAATAATAGTATTTTAATGTATTAAAATATAAAATACCTGTGAAAAGTGATTAAACTAAAAATACAAAATACTTTTATTTTTAAGTATTTCAAATAATTACTTAAAATACTTTATCTAATTCAAATACTTATTTCAATTACATATATTTCAAATACTATACAACACTGCCTTACACGACACAAGTAATCACATACTTTCAAAGTTTATAAAAAAATTAGAAGGAAAAAACTTTTCGTTACTAATATATTGCCCTTTCTGTAGCTTAATGCAAGAAGAACCAATGTTAATGTTTAATTAAAAAATATATCGAACTAGATGTTGTAATATGTATACAATTTATCTAGACTTTTCGAAACATCTGTTAAGGTGGATTTATGCAGCTTATTTTTTATTTTACTTTTTCTTTTCTTTTTCGCTTTTACTTTTACTTTAAGTTTGGTACTTTATGCAGCTACTTTAAAGCCTTCGGTACACATGCGCAGATGTGATTTTTCTGGCATATCATTTGTCATAAATGTAAAGAGATAATTATAACCTGTAAAAATGGACACAAATGTAATAATTTGTACATTTGCTATATTACTTGTAGCTTTACCCATTTTCTAATTTTTGCAATCTTACCTTCACAAAAACAAATAAATACAGCACACGCTGACGTTTGTCACGTGAAATGGTGCACATGCGCAGTTGAGAAATTCTTTTACTTCAATGGTCTTAAGTTGAAAGTTGGTTAACTTTAGTTCTTAAAGTAAAATTAAAAGTGTGCACATAAAGAGGTACATTTATTAACACATCTTTAACTTTAGTAAAGTAAAAGAAAAAGAAAAGGTAAAATAAAAAGTAGGCTGCATAAATCCACCTTTAATAAAGAATACGGCTGAGGTATTTCGCTACCGAAAAAGCAGCTCTGAGTTATGCAGATCACTTCTCGGCCAATTTTTGCGGACGGTTTTTCCTCTGGCAAAAGGAGAGTTTTCCTGAGAGATGCATGTTCGCCGCCCTAGTTAACGCCGGCATGCATAATGTAATTATGTCTAGTTTCTTTAGATAACATATTTAACAATATGACGTGTCAAATTGGCATTTAATTAAATACTTTCAAATTGACATACATTTCTTTGTTCATAGCCTACACCGAATTAGGATTTTTTTGAACACAATGTACCATCAAAGAAGTAGGATGTGCCAGTGTTAAAAAACCTTTAGTTAGTAGAAGAAAAAACTAAATTTTGAAAAACATATTTTTTGGAAATGATGGTACGAAGATACCAAATCCCTACAATTTTACAATAAATATGTACATACAGAGAATTTATTTTAAAATGCAACATTATGGTTGATCACTTCCATGGTTACTCACTATTGTCAAAAAATGACAACAATGTAATATTTGTCCATTTTAAAATGCAATATTATAAATAGTATTGCAGCACAGGAGATACGTCCAGAACACATCACAAATGGTGTTAATTCTTATTACGACCGACTAGAATATTTTTTAACAATTATTACATGAAAGATGAATTTTTGTAGGCTAAAGTTTGTTAAGATGTTCAACATTCATATTTTGATTTTTTTGTTAATCGTATGTAGGCTAATTTATTGGAAATTTGTTTTGATAATACAACATTACAAATTTTGTATGTTGCATTTTAAAATGGACAAATATTACATTGCTGTCATTTTTTGACAATAGTGAGTAACCATGGAAGTGAATGACCATATGTTGCATATTAAAATAAATTCCCTGTATATGATATTGTTTAAAAGTCTGTTTGGCTCAAAATATTTTGCACATAACTGTATATCATCAAGTACTCCTACCATAATTCATCAATAACAGATCTACCAAATATTTATCAGTGTTGATGATAATGATGATGATCTACATCCAATTTAGTAATGACAAGGTGTTCCCACATATTGCAGGTCAGTTAATTTTTTCCCAATTTTGTGGTAACCCAAAATCTGATAAATTCATTCAACTCTTTTAATCTACCCATTTTCTTGGGAAATCTGTCCTATGAGTTTATAATTATATATAATCTGTCAAAAAACAAAAGGACAGTCTGGCTTTATTTTCTCATTAATCGACATTGGTTCTTGTAAAAATTTGTTGGAAATAGTATTTGCTCTATAGAATAAGTGTTAAAGCCTGGGATCACAAGACAACCCCTAATTTCACACTTTTTTAAGGGTAATAATAATATAGGATAATATGACATCTGTTGCAAAGATCCAAAGAAGGATTTTTTTAAGAAGTAACTATTGTGAGATAGGGTTAAAATATCTGTGGTAAGTATGGGGTAAAGTTATAAACCCTTTTCTCAGCTACAGAGAAAGTAACGGTTGTTGTTGATTACCTACAGTAACGTGAAAAATATAGGAAAGTATGTATATATTCTAAAGAGGTCAATTCAAATTTTCTGATTTATTTTTTTCTTGAAAAAAAAGGTCAAATTAAATATGTAGGTGTATGTTTACACCTTACAAGTTTTTAGACTCAGAAATATGATTTTTTAAAAGTTGCGTTTAATTTCAAATATTTCAACGGCTGACGACACAGTTTCACGGATACGACAGTCGAACTCTACCAGTTTAATTTGGAACTATGATTGTTTGGTTACGTATTTATTTAAATAAATGGTTTATTTACCTTATACTGCACTAGTACCCATTTCTGGGTGTGCCAGTATCTACAACACATGCAGACATCGGTAATGATGACGATATGTCTTACCGTGTGGGCGCTTACCAGGCATCACCTCACGGACACTCATAGCTGGTGTGGAGAGTGCACCACAGGGGTCACTTTTGTGCCATTTAAAATTGGAAATATTTGGCGTTTGTCGGGATCGAACCCTGTTCCTCCAGGTTCGCGACCAGACACTCAGGCATGCGGCCAAAGGACCCCAGAAATAAATAAAGAAATCGAAAGTAATAATAATCTTCTCTCTTGTATATTTTGTTGTCAGCTGTCACAATTTTAGGTTAGATTACTGTTCATGTTGTGTGTGAGAGAGAGAATTGTCTTTGTGTGAGTATGAAACTGTGTCGTTACAAAAGTGTGAACGTTTATTAGCAAATTTATGAATGAAAAGTCGCATATTTCAAAATATTTTCTATTACTATATCTATTAAATGACACATATTTCATGATTTTATAAAAAAACATTTTTTTTAAAAGACCTCATTTATATAATCAATTAAATTGTTTCTAACATGATATTTATTTTACTACTTAATTTCAATTTTCTTTGCAGCAATAGCTGCTAAGTACTGGTATTATTAAAATATTTATTAATTTTTTACCGGAGGAAACAAATTATTATTTTTATTTTAATTCCCTGTAATTTAGTGCACGAAAGTACATATTTCTCAATCCAAATACTACTTGTTTATTTCCTGCACTACAATGTAGTAATAGTGAAGCCAAGAAAATAACCAATGTAACTTGTCACATAATGTTTTGAAAAAAAATTGAAAAGACTGTTTTGTGTATAAAGAAGAGAAATACAAAAGAATTATAATTTTTAGAATTATAGTATTGAAGTTATCGTCAGAGAGAATTTTGTCACAAACACATACAGACATCATCGTAAAACTAGGGACCCTAAAAAGACAATACCTTCCTTACCTAAAGGTGACAATATTTTCAGTTTTTATAAAAAAAATCAAGTACATTATTGTGATATACTGACTGATATTTTGGCTCAACTATAAATAAATTCTTCTACAACTTTCTTATTTTAATTATCACAAACTAAAAAATAGATTTTCCTATGATATGAGGAGTAATGCCCCGAGACATTATGAGATTTTAATAGCATTCATTACCAGATTTGGTTTTCTTTCTCTAGAATTTCGGGTCCTAAATAATAAAGTCATTACAACAGTTTTATTAAGTTCTCGGGCTATTACTTTAGTTTTTAAGCACCTAGTATGTCATCATAGGACCATTATATTCTTAGAATATAGTTTATTTTTTCCTAGAAGATATAAGGATCTTAGAAACACGAAAACATTAAAATTATTATATCATTAATATGAAAACAAGTTGTATATCACTTAAAATTACAGGATATGTACGTTTAAATATTTTGCAGATTTACGAATGGAATTCGGTATTAATTAAAAAGTTGCATATTTTTGTCAAATATTTTAATGGCCGATTTCACCACCAACTCCTAAAATTTAAGTAAAATAGTTTGTACAGAATTGGAAAGAAAGATGGAAAGCTTTTCTAGAATCGTATTAAAATACTCCATTATGGTGTGTTAATCTCCTCTTCTGACGTAAAATGACGACCACGTAAATGTTTTTTCAAATTAAAAATAGCCAGAAGTCACACACTGCAAGATTAGGAGAATACGGTGGATGCTCAATGAATTTAATACCATTTTCTTTCAAAAAATTAACAGTTGTCGCAGCGGTATGGGAGGACGCATTATCATGGTGAAGCATTAAACCCTTAATTTTCACACTGCGAAGAACTTTAGGTAGACATTTTTGTATGTAGCAATTGGCAGTAACAGTCTTCTGTCCCTCTAACCTAATTGCTTTCACAAGACCTGTACTTCTGAAAAATACAGCGTACATAACTTTTTTAAGTGCACGTTGTTTTTTCACGGTAACTGGTGTTGGGTCATCTTCAAACACCCATACCCTACTTTCTTGACGCGTTGGAACATCATAAAAGAGTAAGTAAGTTTCATCGCCAGTTACAATTTTAGAAAGAATACGATGACCGCCATTATTTAACAATTTTAAAGTCGCGCGACCAATTGTAACACGCTTGGCTTTTTGTTCTTCCGTTAAATTGTGTGGCACCCAACGAGAAACAATTTTTCTAACACGAAGTTCTTCATGCAAAATTTTTGTTATTGCTGCGGATCCAATGCCAAGGGCATCTTCCATCGTTTGATAGGTGACACGATTGTAATCCTTTACATTTGTCTGATGGCAGGTACATTTTCTGGCACTACCGCTGTACAAGGTCTCCCTGAGTGTTTCTCATCACGCAAGAAATTACGGCCTCTTTTGAATTCTGAAAACCAGCGAAATATAGTTGCTCGAGATGGAGCTTCATCTCCAAATTCCAATCGTAGACGTTCCTCGCACTGTAATCCAATTTTAAAGTCGTAGTAAATCATAGCGCGATAATGCTCTCTTCCTAACTTCATGTTGCAGTTTATTTCCACTTCGAATTCCACCACAATAAATCACTTCAACCAGATGTTATTATTAGACAGATATTTTAAATAAATTGTAGTTTGACATTTGTGCACTAAAAATTTTCCAAAGCCAACTGTTTCCCAGCATCTCAATAATTTTGGAGTGACCCTCGTATATGACAGCGTGATTTGCTTACTTCATTAATCACACCTATTATTAATTTCATTCCAGTTTGCAAATATATCACAAAAATAACTAATATTCCGATGGCTACATAAGTAATTCCTAGCTGGGCATTGTTTTGCTTGGTGAAATCCAAAATGGATAACAATAAGTTTTAGACACTTCTTAAATTTAGGAAATTCCTAGGTATTTAGGCAACTGTTCAGGAATCGGTAGTGAAATCGACCATATATGATTTAAAAAAATAAACCTTTTCATTCATAATTTTAATAAACATACTTATGCATTCTTTGTAAGCCAAAGAACGGTTCTTATCGAATCCAGAGCGCATCAAATGCGGCATCTAATCCTCACCTTTGCCCTACTTCATTCAACATCCCATTTCCATTGAAACCATTTTGCCACGCTGACCAGCGAATCTAGGCAAAGCCAATGACTTCCTTATTCGAGGTGTATTGTAATCTATTTCACCACAGATCAAATGAAACAAGGCAGGCTCCCCGTCGAGACTAATTTGCAGAAGATCTGCCATCTCCTTCTAACACACTCAAAGATAAACATTGTTGTCCTTGTTTGGATAACATTTGGTAAAGTAATAACAGTATAAGTATACAGTGTTTCCAATATTTGTTAAGAGGTGAAAGAAAGGTGCAACGAAAAGCAGGTGCAAAGAGTATACTTCAAGATGGAGATAATTTCATAACTTATGTTTTGTGAAATTCATATACAGGCTGTATCAGGATTAATGTAAAAAAATAATAGCGCATTCTTGAAATTATTTCAAGTAAAAAATGTAATGTAGACCCTATTCCTTTTGGTCACACAATTTCTAGGGAATAAAGTTTTATAAATTGCAAGAATAAAAAAAAAATGTGTAAATAACTGTTTAGATGTATTTCAACTAGTGCTGTGAAGATCCGACAAAACATGCATCCGAGTACCCGGATTTTAAAATATCCGGTTCCTCGGATATCAGATGTTCGGATATCCGTAAATTTAATCCGGATTTGGATCCGGATCCTGATTTGGATCCGGATCCTGGTTTGGGTACCATATCCCATTCGGATCCGGATTCGATGTGTTGTAAAGGCAAATATTTGAATATAGACGGTTGTAGAGACAGCGGTCTGTAATCAGCAATAAATTTTATAATACCCCTCTAAAATAGCCAGGTAGTTGGTGCAAATTTTTCTTAGAATATTGAAAATTCTGTAGTTCTAAAATTTTAACATTCAATATAACAAATACTTCAAAGAAAACGAAATTAAGATTAAATTTGAGAAATAATGGTTACAGGTTCATTGCGGGTATCGAAATACCTATTTATTTATATCGTGCATGTGTTTCACATAAAAGGGATTGTTTTTGTTACATACTTATAGTTCTGTGGAATCGAGGAATTTCCTTCTTAGCGGATGCTAAAAGTTTAACATCGAAAATATACCGACTATTAACTACATCAAACAAAAATGTATAGTGGATTATTTCATAATCAAATTTATTTGGTTTTGTGACTCCATGATAATATACATTCAAATATTATCATCTGGTTCAATACTGAGAATAGGTACTCGAATCCGAGAACCGATGCGCATACTGAAATTCCATATCTAAAATCCGATACAACAGTGAATTTCTGTAACTTAGTTATTATGAACATGTCAAATTAAATTGTATAAATATTATAAATACCGAAGACAAATTTGTGAAAAATTGATGAATCTCACTGGGATTTGAATCCAGGGCCTTCCGATATCTACTCGGACACTCTACCAACTGAGCTATGAGACTCCCATGAAATTCTTGAATTTTTCACATATCGCAAACATCAATTGTAGACAAGAACGTCTCCTACTTGGAGTATCGTCACCCGCACAACACAGCGACATCACCTGTGGCAGTGTAAAGTTCTTAAAGGACTCTTCTTTTATGTATTATATATTATATTTCCAATAAAATTCTAACACGGACATACAATTTAAATTACATTTAAAACTGACATCTGTTATTCAGAATTATATTGATATAGTAGTTTTTTCCATGGTTATAGCATAGCTGGCTGATTCATAAAATTTAATTTCTTTATAATTCTTTAAATCTGTATCCATAGAATATGAAATATAAAATGCAATTAAACCGTACAGAGAATACAATATTCTTTAATTTTTATAATAACATATAATATCAAAAAACGATGTTTAAATGCTTTTTTTCAAGAAAAACTGTTAAAATATCCAAAAGAGGGTACTTCCGGTTGAGCAATTATAACCAAAATTTAATCAGGTCCGCCTTTGATTGTAAAGAGGAATACGAAAAAACTGTAATTTTTGAAATTGTAGCATTGGAGTTATCGCGACACACATCATCGTAAAAGTAGTAAAATCGTATTCTAGGGACCCCAAAAGTGCTTATTCACTCAAAACCCACCATCAAATTTTTTGACCAAATACCTTCCTTACGGAAATATGAGGTACTGAAGTAAAATATATCTATTTCAGATTAATTTTGCATTGTTTTTACCTTGTTTATTCTTTTGTTTCAAAAGTAGGTATCTAGATTAAAAAATAAAAATAAAAATTTGCTGCTATTTATAAAAATTTGATCCCTTGTAATTCCATAACCAAAAGGAATAGGACCCACGTTCATATGGTCATGATACTCATCGTTTTTTATGACCATACTTTCCAAATTTATTTTATTTATACTGGAAATCTCAAACAGCACTTATTCTTTTACACAACCGCCGTTACACCTAGATGAAGGTAAAAAAAGTATGAAGAAGTATCTCAGGAAACTATTAAAATACTTCTAGCAAATTGTAATTCGATAACATTATCGATTTATTGAAATCTTTAGCAAATTCAAGGAATTATGTCATGTTATCTATTTTATTTTCGCCACACATCTAGATATGTGAGTAGGAGTCTTTATTGTATGGTTTTTCTAACACTTTGGAGATATAAATTGCGTCTTCCTGACCACAAACCACTATAAGATGTAGGACTAATATTTGTGGTTTTAGACAGATCGTAAATATAGAAGAAACGTGGAAACTATCGCCTACATGTCGCAGGCATAGTGCAGAACACTCGGCTCCATTAAGATCATAAGCGTACACAAATGAGAAGAAGTTACTGTAATAATTATTATTTGGCGGCGTTTATGAGCATTTCTTTCCCTTGCCCCCCAGGTCAAGATTCGTATCCCGCAATATACGAGGTCTGTCCGAAAAGTATCCGACCTTTCTTTATATTTGATTGAAGAATACGCTTCCAACGGCCTTTTTACTTTTGGAAACAGTCTTGGACCTCGTTTTTTGGTATTGCCTTTAATGCATTCGTCGTATTAGTTTCGACTGTTTCTTTGTCGTCGAATCGGTGTCCTTTGAGCGACATTTTTAATATTGGGAACAGCCAAAAGTCGATAGGAGATTTTCATCATTATTAACCATTTCCAAAGGTTTTTCTGCTCCACCGTTAGCAATTTCGGAATGAATTTCGCACAAACGCGAACCATTTGCAAATTTTCTGTTAAAATCTTCCAAACACTAGTTTTCAGTATTCCCAGATCATATTTTAGTTCTCGCACAGTCAATCGACGATCTTCATTGATCACAAGTTGCACACGTTCGATATTATCCGGTGTTTTTGTCGTCGAAGACTGCCCAGAACGTGGGTTACTATCAACAGATGTGCGGCCATCTTTAACCGTTTACACCAATCTTTTATTTGTGTTTTGCTTATACACTCGTCCCCAAATGCCGTCTTCATCATTTCGATGGTCTCCACACAACTCTTTTCGAGTTTTAAGTAGTGATGGGATCCGGATAGTTTCGGTTTCGGATCCAAAAATATCCGGATAACCGGATAATTGATTGTTGAACCATCCGGATCTGAGTATCGGATTTTGGATCCGGATCTGAGTATCGGATTTTGGATCCGGATCTGAGAATCGGATTTTGGATCCAAATCTGAGTATTGGATTTTGGATCCGGATCCGAATATGAGTATGAGTATCGGATTTTAGATATGGAATTTCAGAATCCACATCGGTTCTCGGATTCGAATATTCTCAGTATTGAACCCGATGATAATATTTGAATGTACAGTAAAATTTTTGAAAGAAGTCCGATCAAGGCCATTTACGAATTGTATCTATGAATTAAGATTTTGTGCTGTCAAACTTAGTAGTGTCTTTTACTTAGTTTTTATGAGGGTACATAATATCTTCTGTACCTCATAAAAACTATGTAAACGACACTACTAAATTTGACAGCATAAAATCTTAATTCACAGATGCAATTCGTAGATGGCCTTGATCGGACTTCTTTCAAAAATTTTACTGTATAAGAATTATCATGGAGTTTCAAAACCAAATAAATCTGATTATGAAATAATCCACAATAAATTTTTGTTTGATATAGTTAATAGAATTGGATCCAGAATTAAAATTCGGATCCGGATCCGTAAATAAAACATCGAATCCGGATCCAGATCCAAGTCCAGAACCAAATCTAAAAGGGATCCGGAGTCAAATCTGGATCCGGATCCAAAGCCGAATTAAATTTACGGATATCCGCTTCAATATCCGAACATCGGATATCCGAGGAACCGGATATTTTGTAAACAAACGCATGCTGCACGTAAACTAAAGCGATCCTACCAAAACTACCGCATCTAGGGAATTCGTGAAGCTTTATAGTTGACACGCGTACCCGGTAGAGGGCGCTAAAATTATCAGGCGCGAAGATATGAAGGAAGGTCGGATACTTTTCGGACAGACCTCGTATGTCCTCCACTGAAGATATGCTGCCATCTGTTCCGAATATTTTCCTGTCCATTGCATTAATTTTCTATTAGCTGGCTATTCGCCTTTGAGTAACAACTATTTTTAAAGCTTTCTACTCTGTATTTACCGATCATTCCTCGCATAATTTCGCAACGACGGCTCGACTATCAACAAGCCGAGATAACATCACATACTAATTTAAACAACGGCACATATATTATCCTCCATTCATACTACGACTTCGTAACATTTCCATCTTATTTTAAATTTAATTGACCATCTATTGATTATCAATCTAAAATGATTAGATGATTGTTACGTAATTACACATCAGAAGAAGTCACCTGCCAATATAATTAAGTATTTTGGTACCGTTATCTTTTAAATTATCTTTCTTTATACGATACATATTTTTTCATGACTACCGCCTTCATTTTTATATTCAACATAATGTTTATAATTTGTAAATAATATTCAAGAAGTCATATACTTTAAATATAGACTAGATTTTAAATTCTATTATTATAATGAAATATTGAATTTAACGAACACCTATTTTACACGGTAGTCGAGAAATTTGTATAGAAACTTCAACTATTCGTCAAGAAAAATTCTGTTGTGGCCAGCACAATACCTCTCGCCATTTTCATTTTAGGCTATATAAGTATTGTATTTAATATTTCTGGTACACACAAAAAATTCTAATTATGTCTATTCTTTATTTTTCAATTCATTCTATGAACAAGTTTCCTCCTACTCTTCTAAATGTTCGAGATTCTTCCAATTCATTGACGAGATAGGCGGTATTTCTGAAGAGTATATGATGAATTATATGTATAGTAAGCGCGTGTTTAGTTGACACTGATACTGTAGATACTTTGGCTTATACCAATTTTAGATGCTGACGGAGTCTTTTCCTCGTTATAAAAATAGGATATTACTACTACATTTCGACTTGTCCATGTACGAATTTTAGGTTTTCCTCATTCAAGAACAGTGTCAACTTAACATGCGGCAGCTATATCTATAATTTTAAATATTTAATTACTGATAAAATAAGAAATATTAAATGTACTTCCCAGAAAAAGACTTCAGTAACGTCTCTGGATTTTTGACACTGACATTTGTGTCAATTACAAACATTTTAATTTTTCAACTGGTTTCCATGGGCTATTTGATTCATTATAGAATGGATTATTTTATACATTTATAATTCTCTATCTCTAAATCTATAGAAGATATAATAAAAATGTTCAATGTATTGTATAGAAAATTTTATATTTTTTAATATTTGAAATAACATAAATTTCCAAAAAGATATTTTTAAGAAACTACTACTTCCGGTTGTTCAATTGTTACCAAAACATTTCAGCTTTTCTCATTAATGTCAGATTAAGGAATATGTAGTTAAATTGATCTTAGGCTTATAGAATTTGAGAAACCGTGTCTACAACATCCACACAAAAATACACACATCCACCCACACACAGACATCATTATAAAAATGTTAAAATCGAATTCTAGTGACCTTAAAACATACTTATTCATTAAAATCTGAACATGCGATTTTTAGAATAATTCAAATACCTCTCTTAGCGACACGTAAAAACTATCAAAATTAAATGTATAAAACAAAAACGTGATGATTTATATAAATATATAATTTATAAAAAAAAATATACCGTAAAACTTCCAAAATGTAAACAAGTTCAAATTACCCATTACAAATTGCGTGTATTATCTTTCATTTTCTTATTATTTCCAAACAAAAAACACTAACGGTTCCCATAACAATCTGCATCAAATTTTTTACTTAACAGTACTCTTTTCGACGGAAGTTTAGTGAATAACTTCCATGGCCCCTGGGAAATATCTTCCGCACGCCTTTGGTAACCTGAAGGTCGAGATGAGACTGTCATTCGATCAGGAATGCGTAGAGATGTAAGACTTGAAATCTTACATGAGAAACATATGAAAGGAAATATTACAAAATATAGTATTTATTTTTTAAATTTATGTTGGTAATTCTGCGAATATTTCTTCATTAACAGTATCACTTCTTTAATAACTCTAGTTATGTAAATAACAAGGAAATAATAGCTACTGGAATATTGGCAATGAATTATTTATAAAATATTCCGAGAACTTTTATAATAACAAATATACTAATCATTTTCTATGTTTTCTGACGGCTTCCTGATTTGAAATATTATTTAAGGGGATATTTTTACCTCGCATATCGATTTTAGTGAATAAGCACTTTTTAAGGTCCCTACAATCCGATTTTAATATACAGGCTGGTTGATTTTTCATTGTCCAGCTTATATCTTCTGAAATAATAAAGATACAAGATAAAGTTATATAAAAAAGTTATTTGATACAACCTGGTCTATAATTTAGCATAAACAATTTTTTTCCAAGGCCTACCAATTTTCCAGAAAAATATTTAACTTTGATTTTATAAATGGAATATCCTGTATATTTTTACGGAATAAAATGAAACTTGACACATTAATTGTCACACTGACAGTTATAAACAATAACAATATAATCAGTATACAGAGAATTTATTTTAAAATGCAACATTATGGTTCATCGCTTCCATGGTTAGTCACTATTGTCAAAAAATGACAGCAATGTAATATTTGTCCATTTTAAAATACAACATTATAAATAGCATTGCAGCACAGGAGATACCTCCAGAACACATCACAAATGGTACGACCGACTAGAATATTGCCTCAGTGTGAATGGGGGTATTTTTGTTTAACATTTATTACATAAAAGTTATGAATTTTTGTAAGCTAAAGTTTGTTGAGATGCGCAACATTCATGTTTTGATTTTTTGTTAATCGCATGTAGGCTAATTTATTGGAAATTAGTTTTGATGTTACAAAACTGCAAATTTTGTATGTTGCATTTTAAAATGGACAAATATTACATTGCTGTCATTTTTTGACAATAGTGAGTAACCATGGAAATGATTGACCATATGTTGCATGTTATAGCGTTTTCCGCTTACCAAAATTTAGTGCGCACTGGAACGCACTCAGTGCAATGTATGACGTCATGCACTGTTTTGGTTTTGTGAACGGTGCGCACCCATACAGTGACAAGTGGAAAATACGTTCCTATTTCAGTTCACATTTGTTTGTGCAAAAGTTGAGGTTAAGTTTGGGGTTTGAAAGTTTTATTGACATAATTGACAATAAATATAAAATATGACGACGGTGTCATTTATAATACCTCTTTTAATTCTGAAGGATTCTTGAAACTTGATAAAATTTAAGCTTTTTTATTTGTTCAATACAATATATGTAATTATTTCCTGTTTGTCAGAATATTTATGTACTACACTAGATATGAAATTAATTATTTTGGGTTGGTCTGGTTTATTTAATTAGTCTAGAGCCGTTTCTGTTATATCATCAGATGACGGAGATGAAGATAAAAGTCCTTCAATAGTAGATATCACTACGGCATTTTTGAAATCTTCCGCCGCCATATTTGCACTCAAATTGTCGCACTTGCTATAGTAGTCGGTGCAACAAAATGCGCACTGAGTGCGAGTTGATTTTGCCCTGAGTGCGATTTCGTAGTAAGTGGAAAATAAAAATCCGGAACAGTGCGCACTGAAAAGGTAAGCGGAAAACGCCACTCACACTCAGTGCAGCTAAATTTGCACTCAGTGCGCACTGAATGTGTAAGCGGAAAACGCTATTAAAATAAATTCCCTGTAATACTGTTCCCATTGGTTGAATTTTCAAGTGTTTTGCATCATGATTGGTTAAAAACTAGTCGTTGGAATTTATTTATGTAATTTTCTTTCGAATGTATCAAAAATAGTGGAACAACTGCTCGTTTTGCAGTATATAACTAAAAGCATTATTCTTGTGGAAGGAAAGAATATTGTTACGGCTTTATACTAAGACAATTACACACGAGTGCATTAAACAGCAGGGCATTGAAGACTCGCCACGTTAACACGTTTTTTCTTCATGTGGAATGGATCTTGTTTAAGGTAAACACGACCTGGAAGATAAATTGTCCAAGAGGTTTTTTAATTGTTTTGCAAAGCGCTACTGTTAATTACAACCGTAGATTTAAACACGTTTTGTCGCGGAGGAATATAAATGATATAAATTATACTTATTAGTTTATTAATGGGGTATTCTACCTTGCAAAGAAATAGTAAACTTCAATAATTATAAGGTTACATACGTTAAATTAAAAGGTTTAGTAAAAACTAAATGATGAAATATTACTTTGTTGTAATAAAAATAGTTCCTGGGGTCCGGTATACACAAAAACTTCTAATTACATTTCTTATATATTTTTATATTTTTTAATTCTATAAACAAGTTTTCTCTTCCTCCGATTCATTGATGAGATTGGCGGTATTTCTAAAGGATAGTTATATGTAATATAAGTGTGTTGTAAATATTTATTTAAAAGGTAAAATAGGAAATATTAAATATACTTCCCAGAAAGTCTTCAGTAATATCTCTGGATTTTTGATACTGACATTTACCCATGAACATTGGATTTCCAAATAACTTCGTAACTATTAAAAAGTGAAAAAAATGTTTCATATAATATGTTATTGTTTTTTTATAGTCTATTTACAGGCATAGACAAAATTTTGTTCGACCAATATCTTAGTCTGTTTTTCTTCGATTCTAATACAAAATGGTCTCTTTCTCGAAAACAGTTGAAGATCGGACCCATGTTGATTAAACTTTTTTTACTCATTTTGGTCATTACTATATGCCCTCATAATTTGAGACACTTATTTTTTAACACCCTGTATAAATAACTATTACGGTCTAGTTTTATCATAAATGATAAATATTCTAATTTGTTACTAAGTAAAACTTTCTTTCTTGATGTATCGTTGCAATCTCTCATACAATCTTTTACTTATCAATTCTCTTGTAACGTATACGCCTTCATAAACTTATTAGCTAAGTGGGTGTGCTATGTGTTGTATGCATGCAAAATTTCTACTCGAAGTAATGGCGAATTATGCATTTTTGCCCTCGTTTCAGAGTTCCAGTTCGTTTGTCTAATGCTCCATAGACACGCTTGTCAACAGCATATTCATATACAATGTGGAATAGTTCTTAGAAACGTAATGTACGTTACATGTTACCTGAACCACTTTCTAAACTACAGAACTACACCCTTCAGTGATAGAGTTACAAAAATGTATTGTGCTTCATCCCTTATATTAAATGGTGTCCACCCCTCGATTTCGTGGACTTTGTCGGGTAAAGCGTTTGAAAGATGAACCAGTATTTAAGAATCTTTTACGTACGTGAATACGTATCGTTATTATTATTGAAATGTAAAATCATGTAACTTCAAAGGACTGTAACACGAGATCCGATTATGTAATAGTTATTTACATTCGAGTGCGTGTAAGTTGTATTTTACAGCGCGATAGCTTTGTTTAAGGCACGAGTCCTTAAGGCGAGTGCCTTATTAGCTGGAGCGCTGTAAAATACTTCACGCACGAGAATTGTATCAAATTTTTTGGCCGACGATAATGAAAATCACTTTTTTCAATGAGATAAGTTGTACTTCTGAAAAGGGTTACTTTAAAATACTGGGGTTAAGTCAATTTCCAAATTTGATTTTACTTACCTTCATTAGAGTACTTCTTCTAGCAAAAATTTATCCGTAATAATAGACGTTGTTTATGACTGATAATATATTTATTTGCTCATGTTTTCTTCGTAATAAATAATAGGTAGGTGTCGATATTTGACATTTCAGCAATGCTCGCGTATTTGACAGGTATATCGATCGGTGACTATGTCGGTAACGGCGGATTTTTACAATAATGACAGATGTCGCTACCTTGAGTTTGATTTATATAAATTAATGTTAAATATAGGAAATGTTAAAGTAAAAAAATAACTTAAGTAGGTAGTACTTTGTTACATGAACTTTATTATAGTAAAGATGATTTCTTTTCTAAATGCCCATAAACGTCCAGTGTATTTTGATTATTTTCTTAGCGTACTCCAATAAGTTCATATAAAAATCTTTTATAATAGTGACCATTCTTAAAAATATTTTTTGAGACGTGATAATATTCCTATTTCTTCGGCAAGTTCTTCGGCGGTCTTATAGTAACCCGATCCCTTTTTTTGCAAGTATCCCTTACGCCCTTACACCTTTTGGCAAAGCTAGTGCAATGCACATGTGCACTACAGCCGACAAAGGGCCGGAATGTTTGATATTGTACACCGGAACCGACAGCAGACTTGTGTCACACGAAGAAAAGGGAAAATTGCCGACCCAAGCCTTTGCCAGATACCGTGGGAGACACAATAGAAGATAATTTTTCTCTTAGGGCAGTTATTATTGAATATTTCAAGGGCATATAAAAAATCCATACTAATATAATAAATGCGAAAGTAACTCTGTCTGTCTGTCTGTTACGTTTTCACGCCTAAACCGCTTAACCAATTTTGATGAATTTTGGTATAGAGATAGATTGGACTTTGGAGACGGACATGGGCTACTTTTTATCGCGAAAATAAAACTTAAAGGGGTGAAATAGGGATGAAAGTTTGTACCGTCCTATTAGTACAGTTGCACAAGTGAATAATAAATTGAACGTCACTGACGCATGATGAGTAATTCTTTGGTTAATTGGACAATGAAATTTTTGTCATTGGCGTGTAGGGCAAGATAAAACTTTCGTGAAAAAAATTTAATTATCAAAATTTAATAATCAAAATGAATCGAAAGCATAAGCAAGGTTCTACAATAAATATTTCACGAAGTACAGTAAAAAGGATTCTAGCTGAAAACAAAAAGAAATTTAAATAATCCAGAATCAAAATTAAATTCTCCGGGAAAGAACAAAATTGAAAATTTTGATTTCCAGGTATTTCTCATATTCTTTCTCACATCTATTACTTTTACAGTTTATTACAGTGTAATTTTATTTGATTAGAACAAATAAACGTTCAAATACAAAAGATTAAATTTGATTACAACAATGAAAAGTTTTACAGTTAATAACAATGTAGTTTTATTTGATTACAACAATTTTCACCTACAGTAGACTAAATCTGATTGCAATAATAAAAATAACTATCACACAAATTATTGTCATCATTGTTAACTATATTGATTATTGTAATAAAAAAAAATTAATTGTGATTTTGATTTTTTCTTTATTTAATTGTTAATATTAACCCATACTAATATAATAAATGCGAAAGTAACTCTGTCTGTCTGTCTGTCTGGTACGTTTTCACGAATTTTGGTATAGAGATATATTGGACCTAGGAGAAGGACATAGGCTACCTTTTGTCGCGAAAATAGAACTTGAAGGTGGTGAAATAGGGGACGAAAGTTTGTATAGAGAACCCATCATTTCTCAAGTTAGGGATATAAAAATTCTTATTTATGCTTTTGGTAAGAAATAAACAGCCATATTCATAGTAAAATAGAAAAGCCAGGTCTAAACACGAGTTTAATAGTTCAGGTTTAGTCTAAGACCAAAATGCCCTATTCATAGTAAAATTTGTGCCAAGTTTAAATCTGGGTTAAAAAGATCTAGATTAAACTCATCGATCTACTAGGACTTGGTCTTTTTCGATATCCGCCATGCGCAGTAGCACAGTTTGTGACAGTTGTCAGATGATAATTATTTGTTTTTAAACCAATCTACAAAATTAAACTTGTATGCAGTTGGCATTTAAATTTAAATAATTGTTATAATTTGAAGGTCCATAAGAGAAATACAGAAAAATGCGTAATATTTCTTTTTAGTGTGATATATTCAGACTTACAATGAGTAAGCGAGAATCTAATTGGATATAAAATGAAAAGAATTTGCTTTTGGAGCAAGTGAAAATCCATGCAAAGGTTATGAAAAATAAAACTGTAAATAGTGCAGCCAATTCCAAAAAAAGAGGAAGCTTGGAAAAGTATATTTCATATATATATTTGCGGCTTACGGTTTTGCAAGGAACAAAAAGGAAATAAAGGAACAATGAAAAATAATGAAAATGACAGCAAAGTAACTACAAAAGCAGTAACATCAACCCCAAAGAATTAAATTTTATTAGTTATAATCTTTCATACAGCATGTATTTTATTTATGAATCATGTTTGTCTGCTATTTTAATAAACTTTGTTAATTAAAATGTTTCTATATAGTTCCGTCTAAATATATTTCTTGGGTCATTATCCTGTCTTTCGTCGTTTTGTTCTTCATTATCCGGTTCATAGGAATCTCCGCTACTTACATCATCTATAAAGAAATAATATAATATTAATAAAGTTATTTTACTTCCCAATAATAAATATACCGTCTCTATCATCCAATGTTTCACAGCTATATTGTGAAGAACTGCCAATGCAATAATGCTAACTTTAGCTGTTTCTAAAGACATCTGCATTCTAATTAAAAAACATCTAAATTTATTTTTCCATTGACCGAATTATCGTTCCACAACGTTTCTGGTTCAGATGTGTGCTTCGTTGTATCGTTGTTCCGCATCTGTAGTAAAGCGAAGATCTGGAATAAGCATAAAACTCCGATGATGAATATCCATTATCTCCTATGAGGATTCCATTGAGTTCACTAGACTAACATAATTTAATATTATTAATATTAGAATATCGTTTACATAAATGTCTGCCTGTTGTATAATGTACCTAAAATCGTGGCTTCAAGTTGCAATGATTCCATATTCTTGAATCGTATGCACTGCTCCTCCATCGTGCAACAATGTCCCAGATCTTGGCATTTGAGTCACAAACAACCTACAACCAAGTAATAACTGTTACACAGGGTATTAATTAAAAAGCGGGCCATAGGCGTCTAACATGGGAAACTTATTATTTTCTTTTTACGTAATGTAATATATTTTCGTCATATTTTTCGATGGGATTAATGTGTTGAAGATATAACTTTTGCTTCCTTTTGCTTTCAATTACATCCTGAATTTTAATCACATAATCTGAAAAATAAATTAAAAATCATTAATATAAATATATTAGTTATATAGGTAGATATATATTATTCAATAAAATAAATATCAACTTACATTTACTTCTAAAATAATATTTTCAAATATAACCTCACTGGCTTTCTTCTTGTTGACAATTGAACATCTGCATTTAAACCAGCGTAAAACTAGGGGTCTGCCAGGTCTAAATATCAGACCGTATTTAAACCAGCACTACCGTTAGTCCAGTTCTATGAATAAGAGAAAAGCCGAATCTAAACTACTATGCCTATAGACCAGGTTTAAACCGGCATATTTTTACTATGAATACGGCTGAAAGTGTTTTAGCGTTTTTAAAAAATCATCCATCAAGGCGGTACGATAGGGGATGATTTCAATTATTTTTTTTATCTATAGTAAAGTTTTAACCGTTAGCAGATTTTCGATATTTGTTGGAGAAATAGCTTGCATCATATGTACATAAGTAAAAGTATCCGAGACATGTTTAGAAAAGGCGCTTTTAGGTGCGGAGCCTGTTACATGTACGATGCGAGGCAGGTTGCCGGCTCCCTACGCAGCGCATGTCTCCGAAGTAAATGTGAAAAATTACTGGTACATGTGTAGCTAATTGTTGTTTTAGCTTTACCCGTGCGAAGCCGGGGCGGGTCAGCTAGAAGTAAATAAAAGATTGTATAGATTTCAACGTTACATCAAGATACATTTTAATATTTCTAAACATTTCTTGTGTAAACAATCCTCGCCATTTTGTAGTGTCTGTTCATCATCAATCAATGGTATGGCGATGGATCATACTCATGGATGATAGATCTTAGACTGGGTATGATTGCTTAACATAATAAATGGAAATGCAAAACTGGGACAGAGTGAAGAGATCCATCACGAGGTAGGCTTGCCCGCCCCCGCCTACAGATAAACATAAATCATCAAGGGCCAGCCACAGCAACCCGGAAACACGTAATTAAATACCACGACAAAGAGAAAGACTTTCCTTCGATTCTACGAACAATAAAAATCATCAAAGACGCCTTGCTATTAACTATAATAAATAAATTTGCTTCGCAAAGTAAATGTCTGCAGTCGCAGTTTTTTAATATGTAAAAACTAACCAAGATTGACATTATTCCTGTTATGGCTGCCATTAGAAACAAGTGAATAAGAAAATTACTCGTCGCTAACTAGATCTTGATTTAAACAAAAAATGTAAAGCAGCATGTCAAGATAATAAAGATAGACAACACTAATTATAATTAAGGATAAAACTAATAATTTTAAAGCATAAAAATTTAGAAGTGCCAAAATATACATTCAACTATTAATTAAGCTAGTATTATCAGATTATTAAAATACACACATGATGAAAGAGATTAGCATATTAATTTTGATTTTTGTCTTCATTAATTAGACATACATAAGTGTTGATTTTAATTATTGTTATTTGTTTGTTTCACTATACCATTCAGTGAGATTAAATTATATTTTGAACTATTATACTGAATAGCTGAATTCAATATAAGGGAAGTACAGTAAAATTTTTGAAAGAAGTCCGATCTACGAATTGCATCTATGAATTAAGATTTTATGCTGTCAAATTTAGTAGTGTCGTTTACATAGTTTTTATGAGGTACACAAGATATTATGTACCCTCATAAAAACTAAGTAAAAGACACTACTAAATTTGACAACACAAAATCTTAATTCATAGATACAATTCGTAGATGCCCTTGATCGGTCTTCTTTCAAAAATTTTACTGTATAATAATTATACTAACATCCCGGGTATCCACGTTTTTCTGAACAAGAACATACAAATACAATGTTAAAATAGTCATTTAGCGATATCTCTTTATCATTTAATTTTAGAGCAATAGTTATTTACATTATACGTAGGGTATAAATAAAATAAAACCAAATGTCAATATACCCCATATTTAGAAAAAAACTTCAAAATTTTTAAAATTCTAATTTTTATGTATCTAGATACTTCTCAATGCGCTGATTCCAAATTTTGAAACCGCAGGTCGATATCTCTCGTTCTCGAGATATTTATATTTAAAGTTTTGCTCAAAACTGCCCATTTTTGGGTATTAACCCAAAAATGGGTCGAGATATGACTTTGGAGACAACACCGTTCGATTCTACGGGCAAAATTACATAAGTGTACCAATTTTCAGAATTTTTGAACACCGCATACAATCTCTAAAGCAAAATAACTGAAAACGGCCAAAAATCGCAAAAAATCTAAGGGGTACCCCTTACGATTTTTTCAGATTTTGGTCATTTTCAAGGGTTTTCAAAATTTTATTCATAAAAAATGAACCGGCTGGACAAAAATGATAAAAATTGGTACACTTATGTAATTTTACCCGCAGAATCGAATGGTGTTGTCGCCAAATTCATATCTTGACCCATTTTTGGGTTATTACCCAAAAATGGGCAGTTTTGAGCAAAACTTTGAATCTAAATATCTCGAGAACGAAAAGAGATATCGACCTGCGGTTTCAAAATTTGTAATCAGCGCATTGAGAAGTATCTAGATATATAAAAATTAGATTTTTGAAAATTTTGAAGTTTTTATCTAAATTTGGGGTATATTGACTTTTAAAGCAATAATTCAAAAATGGGTAGAGATATAAACTTGTTGCTAATATTATTTCATTGTAAAGACAATGTTACGTAAGTGTACGCATTTTTAGAGTATTTGAACAATTGAGTGAATTTTTAGAAATAAAACACATCTTCTTTATATATTTTTATATTTTTTAATTCATTCTATTCACTCTTATTGTTTTAATGTTCGAAATTCTTCCAATTCATTGATGAGATTGGAGGTACTTCTTTAGGGTATATGTAATATATGTAGGGTGACCATAATTTAAAATCTCCTTTAAAATTTGAGGACTGCTCTGGAGTAAATAGAACATTTCAGTATTTCAGCATTTGATGCGCTTGTCCCAAACAAAAAATGAACTCTAGATTGAAATAAAACTTTTGTCGAGACACTGACAAGTTAAAACAATTTTTTTATTTTTTTTGTTGCTTTAAAATTTTAAACAAGTCAGAAATGAATAAAATACTTAAATAATTAATGTTAGAACTAATATTTAGTGATAAGGAGGAAGAACGAAAAATACTTTACTCGATCGACGCCGAATCTGACCAGTGTAAGACGCAACATATACCTATATATTTACAAATACATAGCTAATTACGTTAAGTTTGACTCGAACAAACTATTGTTCTAAAAAAAAAGTACATTTACGTGTACTTAATGAACCTTTTAAGTACAGTAGGACATCATTCAAAAAGAAAGTACTGTCCTATTAAAATAAGTACATATGGTCAGCCTAAATATATGTATCTATAATTATAAATATTTAATTAATAATAAAATAAGAAATATTAAATGTACTTCCCAGAAAGAGTCTTCAGTAATGTCTCTGGCATTTTGACACTCACATTTATCTGATGCATTAATAAGTCCTGTGTTGAATCATAAGTCATATAGTTTCATCGTGTGATGTGCAGAAATTTCTTACAAACTTCTTCGTGTTGGGGTATAATAAAACGCCATATACGGGTTATGAACACCAGGAGGTCTTCGCTACCAAAATAATCCAACCAAACTGGGATAAAGTTCTCACTCATGCTGTTTTATTACTCATATAAAAATTATTCGCAACTTATGCAAATCATTTGCGCGTTATTCAACTCGCCATGAAAATATACCATAAAGAACGACAATTTTATATAATACGTACCATCGCTATTATTAGTATTATTTACCCATTTCTGGGTATGCCATATGCTTTACTTAGACGGAAAATTACAGTACATATAGATACATAAATAATGCTATCATGGCATATGTGCTGATTGTTTTGTACATTATAGCTATTTGCGCTCGAAACACACACAAGATTTTTTCTACAGTCGCCACAATGGGGTCCTCCACCATAACAAAAAATAATAAAATGTGCACTTTATACTTACAGTACTGCTCAATAAATAATGATTGGCTAATACAAAAGATACGGTTTAAACTTAAAAAGGCTTTTAAATGATTATATCGTTACATTAGCCATCTATTCTAAAAAAACAAACTTAGAGCGTGAAAGCAAGGATTTGTGAGGTTTGATGAGTTTTTGTACCAAAATGTGTGGTTAGTTGTCACGCCTGTCACACTGAAAAAATTAACAAATATTTCAAGGAATTTGTGATTTATAGACATGTATGTGCATTGACTGACTTCTCGCAATTATTTAAGTAACGAAATAACTAATAACTTTATTGTAATCAAAATAAATAGTTAACTAGAGATCAGATGTCAGTACGACTCGCAACTATCCTACCGCCATCTATGTACAATCATTCCTATTACTAAACATAACTTCACACAATTTATTTTATATTTAATTTTATTTTATCGTTATTTTCCATTCTTCTTGAGTTTTTATTCAATCTAATCTAAGCATTTTATACTTTTGTTTTTGTAAATGAATGCCCTATTTCATTTTCACAGCAGTGTGGCATTTTGTTAGGTTATGTTAAATACAGACAGAACATATGTCAAATTGACTTGTGAACGTGATAAATGTGTAATTACAGTGCCATTAGTTCCTAACTAAACATTTTCATTAAGAATGTAGACAAGTGACATTTCTCAACATTGTATACTTAGAAATTTGGACAGCGAGCGTTTTTACTACTTTGTCGCGCATGGGCGGCAAAGTGACATTTTGCGTTGACAAAAGAAAGCGCAAATGGCTACTTTCTATAGTGACTGTAGAAAAAAATATTTATTATTGACAAAGTTTGATTTCACAAATTTAACTTATTTATTTAATGCATGGAAAACGGTCGGCTCTCAAGCGCCATCTACTATTTTCTTACGTGAAATGAAGTATAGAAATTAAACCGTAATAAATTTATAATAATGTAGGTAAAACTATATTTAGAAAAGACTTCTGTAAAGTTTTTGCCTATTAGTTCATTTATTTTATTAACAATAAACTGTTAAGGTTTATATATTTATAATTTATTACGCTATAAAAATATCGGTTAGCAAGTTTTATGAATGAAGTTCTTGTGCTCTGTTTTATTGAAAAGTCGCATTACACGGTTTTTATATATGTTCCGCTTCGGTTAGTTTATAAAACCGTAATTAACGCGGTATGTGCCCAGTATAAAAGTTTATTTAATTGGCTAGGTAATAACAATCGTTGTACAGCATACGCCTAATAACAGTTTGCGTTCAATAGCTATCATTACGGGGGAAAATCAACAACTTCAACTTCTTTTCTTTTACTTCGCGATTTTTCTGTCAACTTCACGTTTATTAAAATCAAACTAGTTGTTAAGAAACAGAGACAGAAGATTGTGACTGTAATAAGAGAGACAGTGATGGCAACAGGCGTCTTAATCACAATCGTGTGTGTTTGCAGATGTTAAAGAAGATTTTTATTAACGAACGAATTTGATTCTTATTGTATGTTGTACTAAGGAGCAGAATTCAATGCTTGAAAGAACAGATTATACTCCGCAGATAAGAATTTCATCTTCACGATTTGTTTTTTGTTTTTTGCTAGATCGATTGAATTTTTTGTTAAACTTTTTATTATATTTAGTTTTACATAAAATATTTTACCTTCAAATTTCAATGTGGCTAGCACATTACCTTCCTCCAATTGTAATTAAACTTTTTCACCCCTCGCTAAGAGAGGTATTGGATTCATACTAAAATTCGCATATCCATATTTTATTGAATAAGCACGATTTAAGGTCCCTAGAATCTAGAATCCGATTATAACATTTTTAAAATGATGGCTGTGTGTGTGTGTGGATGTGTGTATGTGTATGTGTGTGTGTGTATGTATGGATGTTGGAGGGACGATTCCTCAAAAACTATAAGACTTAAAAAATATTTAACTGCAGTTTCCTCAATCTGACATTCCTGGGAAGAGCTGAAAAAGTTTTGGTAACAACCGGAAGTAGTAGTTTCTTAAAAAAAATCTTCTAAATATAATTTTTTGGGAGTTTTTTTTAATTAAATATTGAAGAACATAAAATTCTCAATCTAATACACTTAAAATTATTATTATTTCTTGTATAGATTTAGAGAAAAAGACACTATAATTTATAGAGTAAACTAATCGCAGAGGCTAAGGCACTAAGGAAACCAGTTGACAAATTCCAATGTTTATAATATAGTTTGTAAATGACACATGTCAGTGTCAAAAATCAACAGTTTTAGTGACATTCTGATAGCTTTTTTGGGAAGTATATTTAATCTTTCTTATTGTTTTATTAATTAAATATTTGAAATTATAGGTAAACTTGTGGTAAACTGCATATATCCATCAGAAATTCCGCCAATCTGGTTAATGAATTGGAAGAATCTCTGACATTGAGAAACATCCTCATACAATGAAAAATAAATATAATTAGAATTATGTGTGCAAAAGACATGTTAAATATAATAAAAAACAATATTTGGGTAATGTTCTATAATATTTTGTTATAAAACGAAGGTTCGAAAGCGAAGTGCAATACAGTACTTATATAGCCTAATATGGAAATCGCAAGAGGTCTTGTGCTGGCCACAACAGATTTTTTTTCAAAATTAAATGCGGTTTCAACAAATATAAAAATTGGATTTTTGAAAATTTTGGCCTTTTTACTCAATTTTGAGAATGTGACATTTTGCGGTAACAATTCGAAAATGAGATTGTAGGAATAAAAACCAGTTTTTGTAGTTTTAAAACAACTATATCAATTTTTTTATAAATCACTTTTTGGGGTAATAATTGGAAAATAGTTACTATTTATTATTCGATTCTGAGTTCTAGGGATTAGCATAATTTAGTTGTACATTTCTGTGTTTTTAATGTCACAATATTAAGACTAATAAAAATGCAAATGGCAAACTAGAAAATAAATTTGATATATTTATCATCAAGTCGTTAACAAAACTGTTTTTTAGGAAATAATCATTAATTTTATTTTATCTTGAAATTAATCTCACTTTGAATATTTCCGAAATTTTATAATTTTCTTTGTACCGTTATTATTGTATAAAATTATCACAGTTGTATAAATATTTCTAAATGTTCACACATTGTTGAAATAGTCGCCATGTTACAAAACACTACGAAATAGAAGATTTCGATTAGTAATATTTATGTACGTAATAGAATATTTATTTGTGGTAATTTAAGAATTATTGAATTTGCCTTTTAAAATACTTAATTATTTGTTAACATCGAGTCAAAATTTAGAAAATTAGTCGCGTGGCGAGTTTTACAAAGAGCAAGTGCGTTAACAGTCCGTATGAAACATGTTTTTTTACTATTTTTATCTATCAATGAAAGAGGTATTGGATTCATATTGAAAATCGCATATTCAGATTTAAGTGAATAAGCACATTTTAAGGTCCCTAGAATCCATTATGATGATATCCGTATTCGTATACAGGGTGATTTTTTTCAAGGTGTACATAGGAGATTATGCCAAATTTCAACAAAAAGATAGACAAATGCTTGACATTTTATCGGTCAGAATAGGTTAATTGACGTAACTCCAAAGTAATGTCTCTTGACAATGTCAATTAACCTATTCTGACAGATAAAATGTCAAGCATTTGTTTCTGCTTGAAAAAAAATTTTTTTAGTCTTTCTACAATATTCACGTCTCCTCAGATCTGTTATGTAGTGACTACGTCACGATTAATTCCCTACAAATTCCGCGTTGCAGACAGCGGCAGCACCTATCGACTTTAACCACTTTAACTTTTCACGATGATGTCTGTATGTGTGTGTGTGTGTGTGTTTGTTTGTGTGTGTGTGTGTGTGTGTGTGTGTGTGTGTAAGAATTTTGTCTTCGCTCTATCTCAAATACTATCATTCAGAAAATTCTGAAACCTTGTATTTCTACCCTATTCTAATACGAAAAAAAGCCATTAGATTTTCGTGTAAATCGGATAAACGGAAATGGTACTTTACTTGAAGCTCATAATAGTATTTCTTCAAAAAATACCATTAAATGCCATTTTTCGCATTTTTGTCTTTATGAAGATTATAGATTATTGAATTTTGTACAGATATACATTAATACTTTTTCTATATATTTTACAGATAAATTTAAAAATCATTTTTCTTTTTTTAATCCCGAAGCCTAAGATAAACAAAATTCTTTGTTACACAGTTTATTTTTCAAATGAATGTAACTGACAGGTAAACGTCATTGTCAAAAAACTAATCACTTCAAATTAATAATAGTGACATTAAATAATAAAGAAAATAGTAAATAAAGCAATAGTTATATGCAATGGAACATAATATAGTTTAAGCATTAATAAATACGTAGGTATGTATTTAAATTAATAAAAATTAAATAGCGGGAGGTTTTGTGTTGGCCACATCAGATTTTTAATTTATCATAAACAAATTCATAATTTATAAAAGAATACCTTATATGTATAAATAATTGAATAAATATATCATAATGGCATATTACCTATTTATAGGTGTGCCAATCTGCTTTCTCACAGATAGCGGTAATGATGATGACATATTTGTACCGTGCGAGCGTTTACCACGCGTCACCCCACGTGCACTCATTGCTGGGGTGGTGAGTGCACCACAGAGGTCACTTTTATACCATCTAAAATTCGAAATATTTGGCGCCGGTCGGGATCGAACCCGGTTCCCCAGATTCGCGACCAGACACTCAGGCTCACGGCCACGGGATCCCATATAATAAAGAAATATATTCCTACCTGTTAGATGGTTTCCGGTGAACTCGAAGTCGTCATCCTGGTCCCAGTGTTTCAGCGATAAATTCGAAAGCGGAGTGGCGTTCGCGAATTCTAGATTGGCGAAATGCCAATCGAGGATTTGACGGTCTTTTGACGATAAATATACGTCACTGTAACAAATGGTACACAATGAAATAAAAAAAAAAAAATAAAGGCTGGTATACAAAACACGACTAATAATTAGAGTACATTATTATTGATAATTAATATTTAACTATACATATTAATTATAACATTCAAAATGAAATAATAAATTGTACAGGGTATTTTTACCTTCCATCAACTTTAGGTAAGGAAGGTATTGGCTGGTCAAAAGATTCGAAGGTAAGTTCTTAAGGTACTTAAAATACAATTTTACTAGTTTTACAATTGTCGGTATGTGTGTGTGTGTGTGTGTGTGTGTGTGACAAATTTTTCTCCGAAGATAACCCCAAAACAACTTTCTGTATGGAATTTGTAAAAAATAGTATGTGTTCGTGTTACGATTTTACAGGATATATAGAATCTTTTTCAAAGAACTTTTGGTATGGGATTTATACAAAATACCTCGAATTGACGGAGGGTTTTGTACTGGCCACAACAGATTTTTTAACTTTAACTTTAAAAAAATTATTAAACGCAAAGTACTGTATCTTGTTAATCAAACAGATTTTTTTTTTGTTTATTTCATATTATTGATAACCACATGATACACAACATGTAAAATTGAAATAATGTTCATTCGGTTTAGTTATTATTATTAAATTTGAAAAAAAAACGTGTTGTGACAGTAAAAACTTTTTTATAAAAATAAAATAAACTTTATTTTATAAAATATCGATAAGAATTGTTTGTGGATTAGCCAAAATACTTTAAATATAGAAATAGGCCTTAAAGATAAAGTAAATTTTAATTAACGAAGAAACCCTGGACGTTTTCATATCTAGAGATCTTTAAGGCCTATTTCTATATTTATAAAATATCAGTACTCTAAAAATTAAATCGTTTTATCACACTCTTAAGAAATAAAACAAGCGTAAATAAAAAATTAAATGAATATAAAGAAAGCCTAATAATTCCATTTCATTTACTTTAATTTTAATGACGATACAAATAATTTACCGTGTGGGCGCTTGCCAGGCGTCACCTCACGGGCACTCATAGCTGGTGTGGAGAGTGCACCACAGGGGTCACTTTTGTGCCATTTAAAATTAGAAATATTTGGCGTCTGTCGGGATCGAATATATCGTCATCATTCCCGATGTCTACATGTGTTGCAGATACTGGCACACCCAGAAATGGGTAATATGCCGTGATGATATATTTATTTTATTTATTTACAAATAATTTGTTTCTGTTATAAATTTCCATTTTTTATAGTACAGATATTCTCTTAGCGAAGCTTACTCTTTCCGTCTATTTTAAACATTTGGAAATAAAAAAGTAAAATAAAAGTTAAGTTTTGAAATTCACATTTCGTTCTAATACTGCATTTTAAGATTTCATTCGCTTTTGTAGAGTCTATCAGTATAAAAAAAAACTTAGTTTTGATTATTTCAATAGAACAACATAAATTTAAAGCATACAATGCCATCTATAAGTATTTTTTCATACTTTTGGTTAAAACTGCATTCAGAATTTCTGTTTCTCATACAGTAACGACAACGACCAAAATGAGTAAAACGAGCGTAATAAACATAGGTCTGGCCTTAAACTGTTTTCGAGAAAGAGGCCATTTTTTATTAGAGTTAGAAAAGTTAAAAAGTAAAGCTAATGTTTTTTAATTTCAATTTCTATTATTTGGCCGAGTTCTTAAAATTCACGCAAAAATGGCAAAAAAATGTAAAACAGGCTTAAAAACTGTACAAATGAAATATTTTAAATTTTGCAATTATGTATTATTTTTGCAGAATAATATATTATTTTGTATTTAATGTAAACCCAGTTTTTTCCATATCTTGATAAAGTTCCAGTTAACTTATGCACCAGATAAAAGAAAAATATCGCATCATTTAATTGTCATATTTATAATTATATCAATTTACGCTGTAACATCGATGCGATATTTTCATTTTATCTGGCAGTTAAATTAAATGACACTTTACTCAGATATGGAAAAACTGAGCCTCAGTATGAAATAAATAAAAATAGAAATTAATACAAAACAAATATTTTATACAGGTGTCCCATTTAAGGTACGAATGCTTTGGTATCTCGAGAACCGTAAGAGCTACGATGTTGGTTAAGTTAGACAAAAGTTGCCCCATTAGGAGGCTATTTTAATGGTGTTTTGGTATATGCGAAAAAATGCATAGATCACTAGATACAGGTGAAAATGTAAATTTCGCGATTTTCTTTTTTTGCTCATAACTGCCTCATAAAGGCACTTTTGTATGGTGAATTTCCAGAAGTACTCAATTTTTTTTTATATCTAACCATTTACGAGTTACTGATAGCAACTTTTATTTTTCATATGGAGGTCATATTAAGCTATGGCATTTTTAAATAGAGATTTTTTTTATCTTTACAATGATATAAAACAATAACAATTTGTTTTTATAATTAACAGAAAAATTAACAAAAATTGTTATTTATACTAAAATTAAATTGAAAAAAGTAAATCGAAAGCTGCTATGGAAACAACGAACAATGAAAAAGTGCAACAATTGAATTTCTGAATTTTACTTGACAATAGTAGATTATTACGAGTAAAAAACGAACTTTGACAACGAATATAACAACTCAATATATCATATTTTTCCCAACGAGAAAAATTCATTTTTATAGCCTCCTAATGGGGCAACTTTTGTCTAATTTAACCAACCTCGTAGCTCTTACGGTTCTCGAGATACCAATGCATTCGTACCTTAAATGGGACACCCTGTATATGTAAAGTTTAAGAATATGCAACACAATACATTTCACACGCCATTTCATATAAATTATTAGTATTTAAATCGTAATCACGGTGGGTAAGAGCAAAAAAATTTTGAAAATCAAGTCACTTATGAAAAGTGATATTGGTTGCATACTCATAAATTTGTAGGCGGAAACAAATAAAATGGAATCCCAGTATGTTTAAAAAAATTGACATTTTTAAGAAACCTAGCGTTGCGTTTCGTAAAAATTTCCATTTCGAACCCTGCCGTCCCCTATAAATTACAAATAGCATTTTTTTACCTAGGTGGTGAATTTTCCAACTCCAGCAGTTTCTCCTCAATTTCTTTCATTTGTTCTTGCAACATGTCCCATTCTTGAGCACAATTATGCAGATCTCTCAATTGGCTCCTAAATGCAAACTCTGTTTTCGTATCTCTCTTTTCATCACTCTCACTCATTTCTTTATAAATCTGAGACGCTTCTTTCATATGTTCCATCAAAGCCGTTAACTTATTTTGATTAGTTTTGAATTTCTCTTGCAAAGTAATAACAGATTTAAGATGTTGTATTTGTCTTTCTTTTACATGTTTTTCTTGAAGTTTTATTACCCATTCTAAAGCTTGGCCCAGACTTACAGGTTTGTTTCCCGCGTAGTTGAAATCTAATTGGTGGGACAGATAGCTAGTTGCTTCTAATAAGCGATTGAATTCGCGTTCGACCATTTCGTCTTTGTCTTTATCGACGGTTTCGCCGTTTGATTCATACAGCGGGCATTTTTGTCTGATTCTATGAAGCTCCATGTCGATTTGTTTGCTTAAAGTTGTGACAGGATTGCCTCCTAATCCTGTGACAACCATTGCGCCTAAATCAGCAATATAATTGCCTTTTCTAAATGTTGCAATTCTTCCACCAACCCTATCTCTAGCTTCTAAAACGATAACTTCTAAACCAAATTGCTGCATCTGTTGGGCAGCAGCTAAACCGGCAATACCCGCCCCGATAACAATAACTTTGCCGAATTTTTTGGCGGGAATTGGCTTTAAACGTTTAAAAATTCCGAAATTTATGTAGCCATTTCGTTGTAAAAATGAGTGAACGCGATGGACTAAAGGCGCGTCGCTATTATATGGAGGTTCAATTCCCGCCATAACGTTTTCTATAATCAGTTGTTGTTTAGGATTTTCTAACCACATTTGTAATATACGATTACGAATGTGTAAATATACTTTCATTGTTTGAAGCGGGCCTTGAGAAATATCTGGGAAACAAGCAGCTTCATTTGAAATCATTTTATCGTACGGCATTCTACTTTGAAAAGCAGCGCCTTCCAGACCTCCAAAAAGTTCTTTAACAGATGGATCTTCTAATTCAGACTCCATTTCTTCTTCATTCTCATCTTTTTTAATATCTGGATCTTTTTTGGGAGAGATATCTTTCTTAATATTTACTTTAGAAGTTGCAGGTTTCTCAAAAGTTGCAATTTTTTCCGTTTTGATTTTCGATTTATCATCAAGAATATTCTCGTCTTCATTGATGTTGAACTTATCTTCTGTTTCTTTAGTTTCAATCTGAAAACAAATGAAAAGTTATACATAACCTCATTTTTTTACAAAATAATTGTTTATAGTTACAATACATTAATGACAAACCTTTACTTTCTTTCTTCTACTCATTTTGAAGAAAATTCACCACCAACCACGAATTGTTCAACCGCACGATATGAATAAACAAGTTTTTATTAATCAATAACCTTATTATCAAACCGAACCGAATTCCGCACTTAATATACACTTACAATCAATGCAAATTTAATATAAAATACACTTGAGTCCACTAAGTTGTTTGAAAAGGTCATGAAATGTTGATAAACAATTTTTCATTCAAGAATTCAATGTTTACATAAATACACAAACATTACACATTTTGACGTCTGGCTGTCTGCAAGCTTCTTAAAGTCGCCGAAGGATGGCGTTATGGGTATTAAACCAAATGAATAGCAAAAGCCATATCAACTTTTATTTATTTATTAGTAACAGAAATTGTAGTAAATTAACAACTAACTAATATTACACATTTAAAAAAAACTGTTGTTGCCAGCACAAGACCTCTCGCCATTTCCATATTAGTCCATTGTATAAGTATTGTATTGCACTTCGCTTTCGAACCGTCGTTTTATAATAAAATATTACAGAACTTTACCCTAATATTGTATTTTATTGTATTTAACATGTCTGCACACATATAATTCTAATTATATCTATTTTTCATTGTATGAGAAAGTTTCTAAATGTCAGAGATTGTTCCAATTCATTAACCAGATTGGCGGTATTTCTGATGGATATATGCATTTTACCACAATTTTATCTATAATTTCAAATATTTAATTAATAAAACAATAAGAAAAATTAAATATACTTCCCAGTAAAAGAATGTCACTAAAACTGTTGATTTTTGACAATGACATGTGTTATTTACAAACTATATGTTATAAACATTGGAATTTGTCAACTGGTTTCCATAGTGCCTTAGCCTCTGCGATTAGTTTATTCTATAAATTATAGTGTCTTTATCTCTAAATCTATATAAGATATTTTATGTTCTTCAATAAATTAAAAAAAAAACTCCCAAATATTATATTTAGGATAATTTTTCTAAGAAACTACTACTTCCGGTTGTTCAATTGTAACCAAAACCTTTTCAGCTCTTCTCAGGAATGTCAGATTGAGAAAACTGCAGTTAAATATTTTTTAAGTCTTACAATTTTTGTGGAATCGTGTCTACAACATCCAGACATACATACACACACACACACACACACATTTTAAAAATGTTATAATTGGATTCTAGGGACCTTAAATCGTGCTTATTCAATAAAATCTGAATATGCGAATTTTAGCATGAGTCCAATACCTCTCTTAGCGAGAGGTAAAAATAGTTGTTAACCAGAAGACGTTAACATAAATCACAAAACTTATTATTGTTTATGTTATTGCTAATAATTATTTAAAGCCCTTTTAAGCAATTTTTTTTTGACCTTTCGGAAATAGTCAAAAAGCAAGGAATTTTTTTTCGAAAATCAATGCCCTTTTACGCTATTTCTTTTAATCTTTCGGGAAAAGTCAAAAAAAAGTGGAAATTTTGTCAAAAATCAATTTTCTAAGGCCCTTTCACGCATTTTTTTTGATCTTTCAGAAATAGTCAAAAAAAGCGTGGATATTTTTTCAAAAACCAATTCCTTAAGGTCCTTGCACGCAAAAACATTTTAACCTTCCGGAATTAGTTAAAAATGCGTGGAGTTTTTTGAAAAAATCAATTTCCTATGGTCCTTCCTTTTTCAGAAATAGCATGCATGGAATTCTTATATCTATTTTCTAAGGCCCTCATTAGTTTAGTATAACTGGGTTAAAATAATCATGCATGATTACTGTAGCATAAAAGATAAAAAAATTAATAGTTTTATATGTATATAGTTCCACTGATTGCAATAGAATAGTCGTTAATAGATGCTATGAATGAAGTAACAATACAAAATGTAGTAGGTACAGTCGACTCTCTCTAAATCAAACTCTCTCCTGTTTTATTTTTTCACAAAAGTGACCCATGTGGTGCACTCTCCACGCCAGCAATGAGTGCCCGTGAGGTGGCGCCTAGTAAGCACCCTCACGGTACAAATATGTCATCATCATTACAGATATCTGCGATAAAGCAGATTGTAGCACACTCAGAAATGGGTATGCTGTGATGATATATTTATTTTATTTATTTATATAAATATATTTACCGTTCGTAAAGTAAGCAGAACAATAATGAATATTCATTAAATGATGTTTTCTTCAAAATGTCACAAATACAACGTTAATAATATTTTTGTCTTAAAAAATAACAGCAGGATATTTGAAATAAAAATAGAACAATTTTATATAAAAAAAACTAAGATAGAGTATCTTGATAATTTTATCTTGTAATTTGAATAGGCCAATGACCCATACTCTCTAGTGTTGTTTCTAGCCTAACCGATTTAAGTTTTCATTTTATTTTAATCTATTTTAAGAACAGAAAGTGCATAAAAAGAACTCTTCGAGCTATCTGCCTATAAATATGTTTGTATCTTCATTAATGTATTGAATAATTTATTTACACCATTTTTACTTTTATCATCTTTTTAATAATTATTATTCACAAGATAAAATTTATACAGTTCTCGTCTGTAAAAATATCTTAATTTTTATAACACCCTCGAAGATTTATACGATGTATACATGCTATCCTTCGATATTTATTATGGAATATCGTGATATATTATAAAAAGCTGATTGCGAGCAGTTTATAATGAAGGAGAGACTTTAATTTCCATAAGCTTGTTTGAAACATGCTTATAATAATGTGGATAACTTGTTTTATTTCTTAGGAAATGTAAATATTATTTTAATGTGAGAAGAATTGGTATTTTCTATTCGACATGCAATATTATACCTGTAATAATAATTAAAATGATTAAAAAATGTATGCATGGGCATGAAATAATAAAATTAAACACACTCAAATGTGTGACTAAATTTTAATTTTACATAATTTCATTACTAGAAAAAAAATCTGATGTGGTCAAAACAAAACCTCCCGCTATTTAAGTTTTATTAATTTAAATATATACCTACGTATTTACTAATTACAAACTATATTATGTTCCATTGCATATAACTATTGCTTTATTTGTTATTTTCTTTTTAAATAAATAAATAAATAAATATATCACCACGGCATATTACCCATTTCTGGGTGTGCCAGTATCTACAACACATGTAGACATAGATAATGATGACGATATATTTTACCGTATGGGCGCTTACCAGGCGTTACCTCCCGGGTACTCATAGCTGGTGTGGAGATTGCACCACAGGGATCACTTTTGTGCCATTTAAAATTGGAAATATTTGGCGTCTGTCGGGATCGAACCCGGTTCCCCCAGGTTCGCGACCACGGGACCCCATATTTTCTTTTTAAAATGTCACTATTATTAATTTGAAGTGATTAGTTTTTTGATAGTGCCATTTACCCGTCAGTTACATTCATTGGAAATATGAACTGTGTAACGAAGGAATTATGACACCAAATATTTCGAATTTTAAATAGCATAAAAGTGACCCTTGTGGTGCACTCTCCACGCCATGAATGAGTGCCCGTGAGCTGACGCCTGGTAAGCGCCGCACGGTACAAATATGTCATCATCATTATCGATATCTGTGATAAAATTAAAACAGATTGGCGCACTCAGAAATGAGTAATATGACGTGAGGACATCTTTTTTATATTTTTACCTCCCGCTACCCTTGGTAAGGGAGATATAGGGATCGTGTTAAAAATCACATATAAAGATTTTAGTAAATGACCACGTTTTAAGGTCCCTAGAATCCATTTTTAGTATTTTCATGATGATGTCTGTATGTGTGTATGTGTGTGTGTGTGTGTGTTTGTATGTGTGTGTATGTGTATATGTGTGTATGTGTACGAATTTTGTTTGCACTTTAACTCAAATACTATCATTCAGAAAATTCTGAAACCTTGTATTTCTATCCTATTCTAATATGAAAAGAAGCCATTAGATTTTGGTGTAAATCGGATAACCGGAAATGGCACTTTACCTGAAGCTCATAGTGGTTTTTCTTCAAAAAATATATATTTCTATATATTTTACAGATAAATTTTAAAATAATTTTTTTTATTAATCGCGAAGCCTAAGATAAATACAATTCCTTTGTTACACAGTTCATTTTTCAAATGAATGTAACTGACAGTAAATGTCACTGTCAGAAAACTTATCACTTCAAATTAATAATAGTGACATTTTAAAAAGAAAATAGTAAATAAAGCAATAGTTTTCTGCAATGGAACAGTTTGCAGCGTTAGTAAATACGTAGGTAGGTATGTATTTAAATTAATAAAAATTAAATAGCTGGAGGTTTTATGTTGGCCACATCAGATTTTTTATATTATTTTTCTGTTTATCTTCAAGCTTTCTTCTCAGATCGTCACATAAATTATATCACATTGTTACTATTAAAAATTTCAATTATAAATTAAAATTAAAAAATATGGCACCAAGAAAAGAAATTCCTGCAATATTCATGTTTTGCGTGAATAAGACAATAGCCAAGAAAGTTTGCCAAGTCACGCGCCATGGGACATCAACAAATTTACCTGACTCAAGCCGAGCCATGCCATTTACAAGCCAACACGTGGCATGGGGAGTGACAAGCCATGCTCGCTAAGTCACGTGCCATGACAAACTGGCTTAACGCAGAACGCATAATTCTTTCGTATACGAGTACATTATTCTAACAATGGGTAAATATAATATTTTTCAGTGACAAGTACGATAAAAATTATCTTATTAAATTATTATATTTGTTAAAGATCTAATTTTAAGGTCTAAAATAAACTAAATAGGTGTAAAATAAATGTATGTCGCATGTACTATCTAAATATACATTTGCATAATCTAATTTTATATTAAGAACATATACTGAAGCGTACAAATACAAATATATAATTGCTGAGTTTGTTTATTATTTTTATTTCTAATTTTCATCGATTAATTAATGTTAAAGTCCATCTGAACTAATTTTATCATATAACAGACAACTTTAATTATGCAGTTTGTCAGTTTTTTATCTGAACGTTATATAAAGTCCAAAAAAACAATAATTTTTATGAAAGAACATTCAATATTTTTTAGAATTATTATTAGAGTCAGTGGCGTAGCTATCGGAGGGCAAAGTGGTGCCCTAGAGTTCAAGGGGCCCTAACCGCGATTTTAATTTTACTTAAAAATTCGTATAATAAATATACAAATAATATAAATAACTAGAAGCACTTTAAAGTTTATTTATTTCGTACGCATAAGTTAACATTTTACTTTCAAACGAAATATATTTACACTTACATTCATTCATATTTCATTTCAAATTAACTCAGTTGTTGAAATACTCTAAAAACGCGTACACGTACGTAACATTGTCTTTCCAATCATATAATATTACCAACAAGTTTATATTTCTACCCATTTTTGAATTATTGCCCCAAAAGTCAATATACCCCATATTTAGATAAAAACTTCAAAATTTTCAAAAATCTAATTTTTATGTATCTAGATACTTCTTAATGCGCTGATTCTAAATTTTGAAACCGCATGTCGATATCTCGTTTCGTTCTCGAGATATTTAGATTCAAAGTTTCGCTCAAAACTGCCCATTTTTGGGTAATAACCCAAAAATGGGTCGAGATATGAATTTGGCGACACGACCATTCGATTCTACGGGCAAAACTACATAAGTGTACCAATTTTTATAATTTTTGTCCAACAAGTTCATTTTTTATGAATAAAAGTTTGAAAACATCTGAAAATGGCCAAAATCTGAAAAAATCCTAAGGGGTACCCCTTAAGATTTTTGCGATTTTTGGCCGTTTTCAGTTATTTTGCTTTTGAGATTGTATGCGGTGTTCAAAAATTCTGAAAATTGGTGTACTTATGTAATTTTGCCCGTAGAATCGACTGGTGTTGTCGCTAAATTCATATCTCGACCCATTTTTGGGTTATTACCCAAAAATGGGCAGTTTTGGGCAAAACTTTGAATCTAAATATCTCGAGAACGAAACGAGATATCGACCTGCGGTTTCAAAATTTGGAATCAGCGCATTGAGGAGTATCTAGATACATACAAATTAGATTTTTGAAAATTTTGAAGTTTTTATCTAAATGTGGGGTATATTGACTTTTGGGGCAATAATTCAAAAATGGGTAGAGATATAAACTTGGTAGTAAAATTATTTGATTGTAAAGAGAATGGTACGTAAGTGTACGCATTTTTAGAGTATTTGTATATCGGGTTCGATCCCGACAGATGCCAAATATTTCCAATTTTAAATGGCACAAAAGTGACCCCTGTGGTGCACTCTCCACACCAACTATGAGTGCCCGTGAGGTGACGCCTGGTAAGCGCCCACACGGTAAAATATATCGTCATCATTACCGATGTCTACATGTGTTGTAGATACTGACACACCCAGAAATGGGTAATATGCCGTGTTGATATATTTATTTATTTATTTTATATTTGTATATGAGTATACATAATGTATATTCATATGAGAATATAATTCATTAGGCACGTGACATGTGTTCCGCCAATCAACATTCAGAATTTCCCTAGTTACATGTCTATCACAGCGATGATAAAAAACAAAGAAATTATCACCTTATTTATATTCGTTACTAAGGGATTTTTACAACAGTTAATTTCAATAAAAATTCATTATATTCTCTCATTAAATATAAGCTCGTGATATGATTAATAATCGAAGATATTGCTCGCGAAACCGAAGCAGCACATTTCACTCGTCCTTCGGACTCGTGAAATCTGCAACTCGGTTTCACTCGAAAATATCGTCGATGATAATCATATCACTTGTTATATTACGTATGATAATTTTATTGGATTTATAGAATATTTTCCAATGAACTTTCTGTATGGAATTTGTAAAAAATTGTATTATGTTCGTGTTACAATTTCACTGGATATACATAATCTTTTCCAATGAACTTTTGCGGTATGGGAATTGTACAAAATACATCAAATTAACGGAAGGTCTTGTGCTGGCCACAACAGATTTTTTTCACTTGTCCAGCTGGCATACTCGCTACTGCTCGTGCGACCAATGGGGTATTCCACCATAACAAAAAAAAATTTAAAAAAAATTCAATTTAACATAAAGTATGGCGCAATAAATAATAGTTAAAACAATGAAAACATTTTTTAAATAATTACTTTACGAGATATTTCACATTTGCTAAAAGGGAAAATTGACGTCATACAATTGTTATCTTTCTCTCGCAGCGTACTCAGAGCAGTGTGTGTGAGAAAGACAAGTATAGGGGAAATGTGACGTTACACTGATTTCTCGAAAATAAAATACTGTTAAACTAGGAACAATTAAGATTTTTTAATTCTATGAATTGCTTCAAAACTGAATGAAGTTTTATTTAAAATAAAAAAAATTGAGTGGAATACCCCATTTCCAGCCGCGTGAGAAAAAGACATATTTTGCTCACATTTATTAAAAATAACTATTTTACGTCTGTTAAAAAAAGTACACTTTTTTCATTAAAATGAGTTTATATAGTACATCTTTTTTAACACTTTTATTGCAAACAAAAAATTTATATGCAACTCGAGTAAAAATTATCATTTCACTCATAGAAATTAACCAAATCGTTCCTATTCGTGAAATAAAACTATACTTTTTACTAGTGTTGCATAAATAACTATTTTATGTCTGTATTTACACCTTTATCTTTATATTGTGACCTAACCATGAACCTGACAATATTGATCCCAGTTTGACCTCTATTCCTGCACTGCAGGAAGGCTTGTCAGTGACCTGTCAAAATTTCGAGCTTTGTTGAGAGTGCAATACTTGAATTTAAGAATAGTAATGGATTACAACTTTATTTTTTATTTTATTTATGTCTGCCAGAATGTCGTTTGTACGCGGGCGGCATTACAATTGTACTTAATCATATGTGAGTGGATTTCATATTATTTATTTCAAGATAAATTATTGTTATTAACTGTTTTATAATTATGAATGATATTGCAATTTGTTATTAAAAAGACTGATGTTGATTTAATTTTACAGGAAGCTGTAAAGATATTAAAGTTTTTAATAATTGGAAATATGGTTTTTCATTTTCTTATATGTGTTTTACGATTATGTCAATAAAAATTAAATATTGATTTCAATTATAATTTTGTTATAAGGAAGTACTAAAGATACCAATATATTTTTAATAGATTATTTTCTTTTTATTATAATTTGAATTATAATTATTATCATTTTGGTTTTATTATAATTGTTAAATTTTTTGACAGTTTATATCATGTTAATTTATTTATTTAAACAAAATTATATTACGTACTTCTTATCATTTATTTACTGTCGTATAAAACTCATTGTCAAATAATTACACGTTAAATATACATCAAATAAAGTGAATAAATATATTTAAAAAAATCTGTTGTACCTCTCGAAATTCCATATTAGGCTATATAAGTATTGTAAATATTTAACAATTCTAGTACGCACAAAAAATTCTATTTCCATACCTCTCGCTAAGAGAGGTATTGGATTCATGCTAAAATTCGCATATCCAGATTTTATTGAATAAGCACGATTTAAGGTCCCTAGAATCCGATTATAACATTTTTAAAATGATGTCTCTCTCTCTGTGTGTGTGTGTGTGTGTGTGTGTGTGTGTGTGTGTGTGTGTGTGTGTATGTATGGATGTTGGAGGGACGATTCCTCAAAAACTATAAGACTTAAAAAATATTTAACTGCAGTTTCCTCAATCTGACATTCCTGGGAAGAGCTGAAAAGGTTTTGGTAACAATTGAACAACCGGAAGTAGTAGTTTCTTAGAAATATTCTTCTAAATATAATTTTTTGGGAGTTTTTTTTTAATAAATATTGAAGAACATAAAATTGTCCATCTAATACACTTAAAATTTTTATTATATCTTGTATAGATTTAGAGATAAAGACACTATAATTTATAGAGCACACTAATCGCAGAGGCTACGGCACTAAGGAAACCAGTTGACAAATTCCAATGTTTATAACATAGTTTGTAAATGACACATGTCAGTGCCAAAAATCAACAGTTTTGGTGACATTCTGATAGCTTTTTCTAGGAAGTATATTTAATCTTTCTTATTGTTTTATGGGGTTCCGTGGCTACGTGCCTGAGTGTTTGGTCGCGAACCTGGGGGAACCGGGTTCGATCCCGACTGACGCCAAATATTTCCAATTTTAAATGGCACAAAAGTGACCCCTGTGGTGCACTCTCCACGCCAGCTATAAGTGCCCGTGAGGTGACGCCTGGTAAGCGCCCACACGGTAAAATATATCGTCATCATTACCGATGTCTACATGTGTTGTAGATACTGGCACACCCAGAAATGGGTAATATGCCGTGATGATATATTTATTTATTTATTTATTGTTTTATTAATTAAATATTTGAAATTATGGAAGAATATGTTACATTTAGGAACTTCCTCATACAGTGAAAAATAGATATAATTAGAATTACATATGTGCAGAAGACATGTTAAATACAATAAAAAACAATATTTGGGTAAAGTTCTGTAATATTTTGTTATAAAACGACGGTTCGAAAGCGAAGTGCAATACAATACTTATATAGCTTAATATGGAAATGGCGAGAGGTCTTGTGCTGGCCACAACAGATTTTATTCATTCTATGAACAATTTTACTCCTACTCTTCTAAACGTTCGAGATTCTTCCAATTCATTGACATGATTGGCTGTATCTCTGAAGGGTATATAATGAATTATATGTATAGTAAACGCGTGTTTGGTTGACACTGATACTATACTTTGGCTTATAAATGAATCCCCTTTCTTTTTATACCAATTTTAGATGTTGACGGAGTCTTTTCCTCGTTATAACAATAACATATTATAATTACTATTACATCTTGACTTGCCGCATTCAAGGAAAGTATCAATTTAACGTGCAGCAGCTATGTATATAATTTTAAATATTTATTTAATGACAAAATAACAAATATTAAATGTACTTCCCAGAAAAAAATTTCAGTAATGTCTCCGGATTTTTGACACTGACATTTATATCAATTACAAACATTTTAATTTTTCAACTAGTTTCCATAGGCTGTTTGATTAATTATACAATGGATTATTTTATATATTATTTTTGACACTGACAATTATAAACATTTTAATTTTTCAACTGTAAGCCAGTCGAAATATTATGAGCCTAGGCTCGTAAAAGAAAATGGAATGTGGCATTTTGTAAGTAATCATAATCGAAAAGTTTTCAGGATTGAGAAAAATTCGTTGAATTTCAGTAATTCAGACATTAGTTATAAATGTGTTGATAAATTTAAAGTAAATAAACAAGTGAATAAAATATGCAACTGTTTAATATTCATTTCATTAGCATCCTTGCTTCCTCCATCCTTGTCCTGTTTTTCACTGGTCAACCTCCTTAAAACAACTGACGACCACTACACTCCTATCAAAAAACTTGGTAGTATATATCTCGAAGATAAGAATACGACCGCTTTGAAATTGTTTCAGTTCTCTTTCACATATGGACCATGCCAGACGTGTGTAGTGTTTTGTTTTCTTAATATTAGTGACTGTTTTTTGTTTATATTTTGTTTTAAAATGACGGGTAAGTGATGAAGTTTTGTAATCGTGGATATTTGTAAACGGAAGTGTAGGTTAAATAAACATTAATATTAATGGGATTGATAATAAATTTTAGAAAATATTTTACGAGAAAATTATTGATATATAAGGATATATAATAATTAATTTTAGTTAGTCGTATTTGTGAATATGTAAAACACAATAGAACATTTATTTGTGTAAAATAATCCTCAAAGCATTTTATATTTTTATTTTTAGACGAAAACAAAACACTTCACTGAAACGTGCTTCAGAACGGCTGAAAATCTGAATTATTCTGATTTTGTAAAGGTTTGAAATACATTTTAACTAATCTAATGGTGACATTGCACGGTACTAATAAATTCTATAAATTATGTTCATATTGGAATTAATATATGTTGAGTATACTAACAACTATGCACATTAATATTAAAACCATTTAATATAAGTGTCAACGACACCATATTTTATAAATATTATAATAAATCAGAGTATATTGCATGTTTTATTTAAATTATGTAAACATGTAAATAAACATAAGAAAATAAATAAATTTATTATTCATATTCCTTGTGACTAAATTGGGAATTCCTATAAAGTAAACATCTATCCTAAAAATCGATTTTCAATCGATTAAAATATTGAAAAATTATTATGAAAATGTATAATGATATTATAAAACGATTTACAGTAACCTAAAATCTTTAAAGAAATTCATAAATATCAAATTCTTCTTAAAATTAAAATTAAATTTAAGGAAATACATTTAAATGCTATTAACTAATTAAAAAAAAGTTGTTTACATGAAATATTAACGGTAACTGTAACTTCTTTTATATTAAAATCCTTCTTCATTTTATTTAAAAACTTGTTGAATACTTATTAATTACGATCCTTCATTGGAAGAGTCAAAAAAATTATTCTTATTTTTTTAACTACATAATCTAGTGTTTATAAAATTATTTATATATTTTAATTTAAATTTCAACCACCTCTTGTAGATAACATTTCTAAATCATATTGGGACAGGTTCATAAAATGATTTTATGTAAAAATCTTGCCTATATACATTTATTGACACTTGATCCATTTAATTGTTAATGGTAATAATGATAAAATAATTGTACCTATCAAAAACAATGGCGTGGCAATATTATTTTATTTTTTATATATAAAAACAAAACCGGTTCGATAAAAATTCTCGTGATATCATATTCCACTACACACAAAAAACACCAAAAAAATAAAAATATCAAGTAAAAAATTTGTTTTTCATTAATGTTTATGACACGAAAAAAGGAAAAATATGATAACTACAGAATATATATATACCGTGAGTATTTTTTAATGTGAAACATTGGTTTTATCATATCCATGGTTACGACTTGATAGGTATTTGATTGACAGGAATGTATTTGCCCGTTCCATTTAAAATGAAACATAGGGAACGAATCTGACAGAAGTATTATATTTAAATATTGTAAGAGAATTAGCGGAGTCAGAAAACCACTCGACAGCACTAAACATATTTCGGGCACAAGGTACACACAGTGTTTTTTCTACATCTAAATTTAATTTTTAGAAAAAAGATATAGTTATTTAAACAAAATTAACCTCTAATGACATCTTGTCAGTATGACAGACAACCGTTGAATTTTCCTATAAGTTATGATTTGACATTTGATTGACAGCTATGTATTTGTCTGTCTCATTTAAACCACTCGGGCACAAGGTACACACTATCCTTTTTCTAGAACTAATTTCAATTTAGAATGCAGGTATAATTATTTAAACAAAATTAAACTCTATTGACGTCTTATCAAATGACAAATTCGTACCCTATGTTTCATTTTAAATGGAACGGGCAAATACATTGCTGTCAATCAAATGTTAAGTCGTAACCATGGATATGACAAACCCAATGTTTCACGTTAAAAAATACGCACGGTATATTTCCAACATTTTATTTATAAAATGACGCTTTATTCAATGAAAATTTTGAAGTAAACATATAATAAACAAACAAACGAACAAAAGAGAAATGAGTTTTTTAAAAAAATCTGAATCTTTTATGTTCTTCAAAAAACTTAGATGAATATATTTGTTCTCAACTACTCAAAGTCAAAATAAGAAAAAATACATAATATATAACTTTTTCATTACGAGTAGATTAAGCAATCGAAGACATTTTGGTAAAAAAAAAAAAACATAGTCCAATTATTGTAAATATGAGTATCATAGCGACATGTACTTTCAAGGATGCTAAACAATTTGGTAAAACTGTTTTTCGCAAAAAATATCTTAGTCACAAGTTATTACATTATTAAAGTTTGAGCGTTTCTACAAAAAAGTCCTATAAAAAATGTCTAGTTATTATTTAATAATTTTCTAATATTTAAACATGATCTTGAATGAAATTAAGTTACAGAAATCTATAAAAATAAGGAAGCTAGAAAGTTGTTCCTTTATCTCAAATTCAATATATCTGTTTGGCTAGCACAATACCTCTCGCCATTTCCATATTAGGCCAAAAAATACCACAGTTAAACATATCTTAAGTCTTATAGTATTTGAGAAAATGAGGCTCCAACATCCACACATACACACACACACACGCACACACATACATACACACACACACACATACACACACATGGACATCATCGTAAAAATTTAATAATTTCTAGGTACCTTAAAAAGTGCTTATCCACTAAAATCTGGATATGCGATTTTTAACATAAATCCAATACTTGCGAGAAGCACTATTATTATAAAAAAATCATTTGTGGCCAGCACAAGACCTCTCGCCATTTCCATATTAGTCTATATAAGTATTGTATTGCACTTCGCTATCGAACCGTCGTTTCATAACAAAAAATTATAGTACTTTACCCAAATATTATTTTTTATTGTATTTAACATGTCTTCTGCACACATATAATTCTAATTATATTTATTTTTCATTGTATGAGGAAGTTCCTAAATCTCAGAGATTTTTCCAATTCATTAACCAAATTGGCGGTAATTCTGATGGTTATATGTATAATACAATAAGAAAGATTAAATATGCTTCCCAAAAAAAACTATCAGAATGTCACTAAAACTGACATATCTCATATACAAACTATGTTATAAACATTTGAATTTGTCAAGAGGTTTCCTTAGTGCCATAGCCTCTGCGATTAGAATATTCTATATATTATAGCGTCTTTATCTCTAAATCTATACAAGATATAATAAAAATTAAGTGTATTAGATAAAGAATTTTGTTCTTCAATATTTGTAATAAAAAAAAAAATTTCCAAAAAATTATATTTACAAGAATTTTTCTAAGAAAGTACTACTTCCGGTTGTTCAATTGTTACCAAAACCTTTTCAGCTCTTTCCAGGAATGTCAGATTGAGGAATTCATAGTTAAACTGGTCTTAAGTTTTATAGTTTTTGAGGAATCGTCCTTACAACATCCAGACATACATACACACATACACACATCCACACACACACACACACACACACACACACACACACACGCGCACACACACACACACACACATCATTTTAAAAATGTTATAATCGGATTCTAGGAACCTTAAATCGTGCTTATTGAATAAAATCTGGAAATGCGAATTTTAGCATGAATCCAATACCTCTCTTAGCGAGAGGTAAAAAACGTAAAAATATTTTAAAACATCTCAATAACTATGTCAATTTGACAAATAATATTTTCCTGTTAATAATTGAATGATTATACATATTTCCTTTACACTATTATAATTTTAATATTCACATCCTACAAATAATTTAAAATAGCATGTTACACTATTTCCGCATGCAGTCTACTAAAATTACACTAAGTAATTTTTTCATTATTTAATTATTTCTTAAATTCTTTTTCCTTTTCAGAAGAAAAATATTCGTGGCACCCGGTGCCACAGGACGAACAACCGGAGATGACGTCACTCAATATAGCATCCAATAACTTGGATATCGTCCTAGGCAAGCTTGGATCTCATTTCGGGAGATATCAAATAAAGAATTATATTTTTATAGCTATTCCGCTAATTTTTTCTGCACTCTACACGTTGAGTTATATTTTTACCGCCAGAAACTTAGATTACAGGTAATCGGTTCAAATATATTATTATGATAGATGGTTATTTTAAATAATTACTATTTGTGTTTATGAGTTTTGATATGATTAAATGATATGGGGAAAAAACAAAATAAAATATGGGAAATTTTATTTATCTATTCTGTTATACAACAAAAATTTGAATAAGTAATTGTACCTATATTTTCTTTAGTACCAGTAAACAATAATTTATTGCTATGTCGCATAAATTTTAAAGTAACTTTAAAAAGTTATTTTAATAAATTAAAATAAATTCATCAAAAATAATGGGCTGTATTCATAAACCACCATTTGTTGAATGTGTATTTTTAAAAAGTATTTTTTTACGTCTGTTAAAAAAGTACACGTTTTTCATTAAAATGGATTTATAAAGTATATCTTTCTTTAAAACAATAAAAGTGTGAAAAAAACAGTGTTGTATAAAATACTTGAAAAAACGTATTTCAAATAGAAAATACAAAATACTAAATAAAAGTATTTTATCTGTTTGGTAAAATATTATTATTTTATTAGTATTTCAAATATACTAATATTTCAAATACTTTTACTTTTAATTATTTGAAAACAAATAAGATTCAACTTAATCGCGTAATTTTATTAATATTAAAAAGAAACTCGTATCATACCTATAGGCAAGTGTTTATTTAAGAAAAATATTAGAGAATTATTCTATGTTATTTTACTAACAGACAACATTCGACAGAGGATTTCTATTTCAAATACATAAATCTATTTCAAATACTTGAGTATTTTAAAATACAAAAACGTATTTCAAATAAAAAATGTATTTCAAATATTGAAAAATAGTATTTCATATAAATAATAGTATTTTAGTGTATTAAAATATAAAATACTTGTGGAAAGTATTTCTACTAAAAAAACAAAATACTTTTTTTTAAGTATTTCAAATAATTACTTAAAATATTTTATCTAATTCAGATACTTATTTCAATTACATATATTTCAAATACTATACAACACTCAAAAAAAGGCACTTTTTTAACGCAAATGCGTGAAATAATGAAACGTTACGGCACTTTTTTTCACACTTTTATTGCATACGTAAAAAAAATTGTATGCAACTCGAGTAAAAAGTGTCTTATTTCACTCATAGGATCTTTCCTTTTCGTTAAATAATAGCATACCTTTTACTATTGTTGCATTAATAACCATTAAATAAAAGTTTATGCAATAAATAATAATTAATTTGTTGTTATTTTCATGAATAATTAAATGAAAAGATTGGCGCGAAAAATAGGCGCCACGGAAATTTTCTATTGTCTTTTGTTTTTGAGCTACAGACTAAAACTAGATATTTGCTTACTTTGAAAATACCTTATATCTTATATCTCGTCTTTAGATAAAGAATAAATGTTTAGATCACATTTTATCTTTTTCCTTATTTTATAAGCTTTTCACTTTTCTTTTATAATAAACAGAAATAAAACATGTTAATCTGTATGAACTTTGACGTCACAATTTGTTTCAGATCAAGCGACTTTTTCAAAATATTACCTACATATCTAATGGATATTTCGTGATATTTTCAAATTTGAAGTTATATAAAGAACAATATTTTTTCAAATTTAGTACTTAAATGCATATTCTTGCAGAACCCCTATTAGTGGCATTTGTATATTGCGGGAATCCAATTCCATATATACAGGATGTTTCAAAACATGTGTCGGAAAATAAAGGATGGGATTGGTTAGCTAATTATAAGAAAAAAAGTTCCTATTAACATGGTTCCGCAAACGCACCGTTTTCGAGATACAGGGTATAAAAAAAATTATTATGAAAAGCATGAAAAAAAGTAGCAACATGATCACAGAACTTTTATTGTTGCTACTTTTTTTCATGTTTTCCATCATGAAATGCCGTATTTCTCTAAAACGGTTTACGTTAGAGCTTTTGACTAGGAGTACCTTTTTTGTGTAAAAAATATTGGTAGTTCACAATGTGCTTTCAGAATGCCAATTTCCCAAGTGTCATAGAAATTAGGGCCATAAAAACCTCACTCAACCCTAAAATCTCCGAAATGGCACATGAAAAAAATTGAATAAGCGCTTAAAAAGTAGCTAATATTAATGCTAAGATGTGTACAAAAGCTGAGTTTTGTATCTCAAACGGTTCCTGAGATATCGTCAAAAAATAAAAAAAAAATATTTTTTTACACCCTGTATCTCGAAAACGGTGCGTTTGCGGAACCATGTTAATAGGAACTTTTTTTATATAATTAGCCAACCAATCCCACCATATATTTTCCGACACATGTTTTCAAACACCCTATAGACGCCGTCAAATAATAATTATTACAGAAACTTTGTGCTTCTTTTTCATTTGTGTACGCTTATGATCCGAAAGTAAACAAAACAGGGCCTAATTACGAACACAAATTGCTCAGATCAACTGCCAATATAAGATACGCAACTATTATAATATGTTATATTCGGTATGCGGAAAATAAATTAATTGTATTTCGTGTGGATTTAAACAGAGCGCATATATTAGACAGTGATTTGTGCTAACATTAATAATCCAGAATTTTTCAATCATTTTAACACTTTTTCCATCTTTTTAGATGTTACATTCCAGAATGCGATACCCCAAACCCTCCGTACAAACCTCCATGGGTATACAACGCTATTCCAATAACCAGGACTCATAACCCCAGTCGATGTTTACGATATCCATCGATATCCGAATCTAATAACAAATCTACAGCGATATGCCCTGCTAATATGTTTAATAGAAGTACAACAATCACTTGCGATGATTTTGTATTCGACACAGACGAAATTAACATACTCAATGACGTAAGTAAACCATAAAGTTAGTGGTTACGGATTGTATATCGTAAAAGGAGGGACATTAACACGTGAAAATCGTTAGTGTCGAAAACAATGACAATGGACAATTGTTTATATTTAGCTCTACATTTTTGATGACATTTTCATTATCGTTTTAAATATTTTCTTGTTTGGTATATGCCCCCCTCCTCCTGTGACGTCAAATTACATACAACACGCCACTTATTGCCAGTAGGAAAACAGTTTTTCCATCATCTGCGTTATACAGGATGTCTCTTAAATAAGGGGACATGGCTTAACCACAGATTCCTGAGGCTAAAATAAGACGATTTAACTAAACTTGCTTCTACCGGAAAGTGTACCATTCAGCCAGAATTCTGCTTCAAAGTTCATCGAAAAAAAAAATTAATTTTGCTTGTAATAACAGAATGATTTATATGATTTGGATGAAATTTGGTATGACAGTTCGTATGGTTATAGGTCAACTTTTAAGGTGATACTTGTTATTATTAGTGAACCACTAGTGTATGAAACTTAGGTGTCCCAACATTGATTAGACCGTAACTTTTTAATGACCACGCCGATAACATATTTTTTTTTCAGAAAGATACATTCAATAGTAAACTTTTCTCTCTCTGTTTAATTTGTGATATCTGTTACGGTCCAAACAGAAAAAAATAAAACCGGAGTGACTGCATCGTGAATTTTTTTAAAATAAATTTAATCTAGAAGTCTATCCAAATGTTAAACACCTAATTATTAATGACAGTAACGAGTTGTCAATCTTATCAACTTGTTTAGGAGTAAGCTTACATATTTATTCGTGTTATTTATAATAATGGTAGTAAAATACTATTAGGCCGAACAAACGGATGTTACCAGTTTCTAAATACATATTGCGAAAAAATGTTTTGACAACCCATAAACAAATGTTACATTCTTTTTCAGATCACGTGACTTTTTCAAAATATTACACAAATTTCATTAATTAATTGTAAAATATCTAATTGATATATCGTGAAATTTTCAAATTTGAGGCTATTCAAAAAATAATATTTTTTAAAATTTAATGCTTATAAGGTCTATAAAAATTATTGCAACAGCCCTATTTTTCAATTTTTCAAACAAAATTTGTGTTTTTAAATATAAATTATATATCACTATGGACGCAGAATTTTATAAATAAATATATCATCACGGCATATTACCCATTTCTGGGTGTGCCAGTATCTACAACACATGTAGACATCGGTAATGATGACGATATATTTTACCGTGTGGGCGTTTACCGGGCGTCACCTCACGGGCACTCATAGCCGATGTGGAGAGTGCACCACAGGTGTCACTTTTGTGCCATTTAAAATTGGAAATATTTAGCGTCTGTCGGGATCGAACCCGGTTTCCCTAGGTTCGTGATCAGAGATCAGACACTCAGGCACGCGGAATCAATTTATTACAATGTAATATTTTAATCTCTAAAATTTCATATATATTTTGTAGAAACTATTTTTTTATAAACCACAGTTTACTGAGAACCAACAGATTGTTCATTTTCTCCATTTTTTCTGCCTATTTCTTTCCTTGTTATTTTACCTGTAAATAACTGGTTTGTATATTTTGCATAATGAGGAAAGTAGATACAAAATATCAGATGGAATTTCTAAAAAATAATTCTTGTTACGTGTAAAAAAGAAATTGACCTTTAGTAATTTAGTTTTTTTAATTCTAATAGTTTGTAAACATATTTTTATTCTTTTTAAATTTTGCGTATGATATTTATAAGTAATTATTTATTTATATCTCAACAATAAATTATAATTGTAACGTAATATAGACAAATATGTAACAATTTATCTATATTATTATTTATTATTTCAGTTTGGACTTATGTGCGATGAGAATATATGGAAACTTACATTAGTTGGAACTGTAAATAATATAGGACAATTTGTATGCCTTCCAATAGCCGGATACATATCAGATAGGTAATAAAAATAATGAAAACAACATAGATTATTAATTGGAATAATACTACCTTTTTTTTAGTCTATGTTCTGTATTTATTATTTTAACCCAACGTTTCGGCACCATAAACTGGTGCCTTCTTCAGGGGATACATTGACATAAATATGTTTTTGTTATTTCACAAATTTATATCAATGTATCCCCTGAAGAATGCACCAGTTTATGGTGACGAAACGTTGGGTTAAAATAATAAATACAGAACTTAAATTAAAAAAAAAAGTAGTATTATTCCAATTAATAATATGAGTTCTGAAAGATATTTTAATAGATTATATTTGATATATAAGATGATAGTTATCAAATTTATGCATTATGGATGGAAAATATTATGAATCAAATGTTATGCCTCCCTATAGTGTTTAAATGTTAAAGTTATCCTCAGGCTCAGTGTCCGATGTTGCACTTTTACTACTCTTATATCTAAGTCCTAAATTTATATGCCCTAAATCTAGTGATTATTTAGGATTTTAGGAATTAGATTTGAAGGTTTTGCAGGAGTACATTATGCCTTGAACGTCAAATTTACTGTCAAAGAATAACTTTTTAGCTTCTATTTTATAAAATATAATATTAATATTTACTGTCAACCATCAAATTATATCGAATAGAATAATTTATTTTCGTTATTCTAAAGTGTTGCCATACAAACCAATGAGTGTCATTAGTGCGTCATTCGGAGTTGTATTTATATGAAGAACACCTAAAACCTAAATACTAAATGCCAAAATGCGACATCGGACACAGCCTCACTACTAGTGACGTAGAATCCAGATAGCCTAACTGATACACTCCGTAGGATCCAGCAATAAAATTATAAATTTCATATTTATAACTGTCACTGCTTGCTTTTACATTGAGTGTCAATGAGCCATTATTTGTGCCGTTCTGTTGAAATGAAAACATGCATTGAAAGGTTTTCCTGCCTACACTGTAAAAAATTCCTCTGTAAAATTACTATAATTGTTATTGGCGTCCAAATTGCCTAAGTGAATTATAGTAAATTTACAGTTAAATGTAATTTTGTCTACCATTTTTAAAATTACATAAACATAAATTCCATAAAAATTTTGATACATACTTTAAGTAAATTTACATATTAATAATATACATAATCTTTTTAAAACATAATTTAGTAAAAGTACATATTTTTCATTATATTTTAAATAAATTTCACGTAGTAATAGATTATGTTTATGTTGTATTTTCCCCGGGCCTTGAGTCTAATTTTATACTCTGCCCAAGTCCAATCCCTAAGCCTACCTAAAATCATGAAAAATCCAAAAATATTAGTAATTAACTCTAACTTTGTAATAAATAACATACAGTATTTTAAATTTACTGTAATAAATTTAGAATTTACTCCTATTTCATGTAAAAATACATACTAGAATAGAAACATTGAGTTTTTACATAGTACTTATAAAATTTGACAAAATTGTTATACAAATATAAATATATCATTGTAAAAACACAAATATTTGTAGTAATTACCTCTAAACTTGTAATAAATACAAATAGTATTTTAAATTTACTATAATAAATTTAGAATTTGTCCATAGATCCTGTAAAAATAGAAACTAAAATAAAAAGAATTGAGTTTTTACATAGTTCTTACAAAATTTGACAAAATTGTTATAGAAATATTAACATATCACTGTAAAATTTCATATATTTATTGTAATATGAATATGACAGTAGTTAGTAGTTCTAGTAATTTTTTTATATTTGTAAGGGTGAATTAGCAAATTTATAGAATTATTTGCTATGTAAATGTAAGTCTACATAGTTTATGTAAAATTTGTTATTGCATACATATTATAGTAAAAAATTACTATAACTTTTTGACAAAATCGCTATTATTTTTTACAGTGTACTCTGTATAGCCAAATAATCTTATTGTACCTTTAACATAAATGGGGAATCCATTCAATGCTTGTCTTCATTTCAACAGAACAGCACAAATAATGGCACATTGGCATTCAATGTAAAAGCAAGCATTAACAGTTATGTACTGCCTTATCATACGATATTTAATAATTTTATTGCTAAAATTGCCGTTTGTTGTCAAATGCTAAGTTATGAAAAACCGGCAACACCGCAGGGCAAGGGACAGGGTGAGAAGAAGGGTAAAGGTTGAGCATCAGTCCTAGTCAGAGTATAGATCCGATAGAGATTTTTTTTGAGTATAGGTATTTGTCAGTAGAGAGTTATTATTAGTGATTCATACACTGAGATAAATGTTCGTCCCAGTTTAGCACTTGTAGGATTAGGATTAGGCTATCTGAACTCTACGTCGCTATTAGTGAAAATAATTTTAGCACATATAACAATTATTAATTTCAGGACTGATAGTTGTCATCAGAATCCCTCTAAAATTTAATTTTCAGATTTGGTCGTCGATTTTTAATGTTAGGGGGCCTTATCCTCAGTTCCATTAGCGGTATATTACGATCAATTGCTCCTTCGTACTTGTGGTTTCTATTTTTCGAATTTCTGGACCCAGCTTTAGGATCAGGAGCATATAGTTCCGGATTTATTCTAGGTATGAATAACATTTTTCTAAACAGCGCGTGTTGCTGTATTACAAGACTTATTTTGTTTTTATTTACTGATATTATCAATTAATCGCTGATAAAAACAATGATGGTCGTAAATATTGTTTAATTAGTCTGCGTTTCCGTAATTTTCAGATAAATATCTATGAATCCTAAGTATTTGACCTTCGAACGGATATCATTTAAGGAATTAACAATGCGTAAAAATTACTTAATGCACGGTTTTATCACAATTTTTTTAGAGTATGAAATTTCTCAATTAACATTTTATCTCTTACCTAATAATATTTAACAGTAATTAAATATCGTTTATTAATATCGTGATATTTTTTTCAAGATTCTACTGTCTCTATCTATATTTCGCACTCAGTTTTAATATCAATAAAAACACAAAGTTTTTTTCTAATTGTTGTCCTAATACTTCAGATTTTTTGCTCTAATATTTGATTAAATTAATTCTCTATTCATATAATATTTTCCTCAAATTCTTAGCTTAATGCATGCTGTAAATTTTACCACTGTACTTCAGATTTTTGCTCAAGTATTTGCTCTAATTCTGCTTTTCAATATTCTGTAGTACTCAAATTTCATCATTAAACTTTATATTAATTATATATTTCTATTTTTTTATTTAGTTGTTTTAAGTGAAAATGAAGAGCAACTGAGAAGAATGATAGAGAGAATTAACGAAGTTGGAAGAAGTATGAATTTAATGTTGAATGTTGATAAATCTAAGGTGTTAGTAATTGAAAGAAGTGAATTGGTGACTGAGTGCAATGTGTTGGTGAATGGAGTAAAACTGGAGCAGGTGAATGAGTTTGTATATTTGGGTAGCATGATGTCGAGAGATGGACGAATTGACCGAGAAATTGATAGGAGGGTGAGTGCGGGATGTAAGGTAATGAGTGCTCTGGGTACGTTTGCTCGTAACGTAAACGTATCTAGAGAGGCTCGGTTAAGTGTATATAATGGAGTGCTGGTGCCTGCTTTGATGTATGGAAGTGAATGTTGGGCATGGACGAAAAAGCATAAAAGGAGAGTGACTGCCGTGGAAATGAGGTATTTACGTGGTGTTTGTGGGTATACAAGACGGGATCGCGTGAGGAATAAATTGGTGTATGAAGAATGTATGGTTAGGAAGAATGTTGTTAAGAGAGTTGGAGTGAGTCAGTTGAGATGGTTTGGTCATATGGAGAGAATGATGAGTGAACGACTTGTAAAACGCATATATGTTGGTAAAGTTGAGGGTGTTCGATTGCGTGGCCGTCCAGTGTGTAAGTGGATGGATGTGATTGGTAGTGTTTTGAAGGAGCGTAAGTTTCCGAGTGGAAAGAGAAGAAGAGCATGCATGAATACGATTATGAATGTGGCTGAGGCGAAAGAAGTGTGCCTGGATAGGAATGTGTGGCGAAGGATGATTGTTTTGTAAATGTTGTGGTGTGAAGATATATGGTTAGTAATAATGTTTTATGAGAATGTAGAGACAGCTGAAGTTTTATGTGGACGTTGTGAACGAAGTATGTTCGTACAGGAATGTGTGGCGAAAGATGATTTTTTTTTATCCCTTTCCCTATTGTTAATATATTTTTTTTCGGGTTTTTGCTAACCCACTAAGTGGGATACGCGTGATTTTATGTATGTATGTATATTTCTGAATGTACAGGCCAATTTTTCATACATAATTTTATCTTCTAGGTGTAGAACTGGTCTCCCCAGACAAAAGAGTACTCAGTGGAACTCTTTTGAGTTCCTGCTACGCAGTGGGCGAAGCCATAGTTGGTCTCGTAGCTTGGAGCAGCAACAATTGGCGCATATTTCTCCGATATCTTTATTTCCCCGGTTTGATTTTACTCAGTTTCTTTTGGGTAACGCCTGAATCCGTTCGCTGGTTATTAGCGCAAGGAAGAAATGAAGATGTGAAAAGAATATTGAAAAATGCGGCGAAGACCAACAATGTAGAATTATCAGAAAGTGATTTGAAAAGTTTGGAATATGAACCACAAATGGACAAAGAAGAAAGGAAAACATATCCGATGAAAGAAGTGCTTAAATCGCCAACTATTCTCTTCAGAGTTGTAAATTGCAGTTTTTGTTGGATTACTTGCAATTTTGTTTATTACGGGCTGTCCTTAAATTCAGTGGCTGTTGCAGGGAATATGTATATGAATTTTATATTAGTTGCTCTTATTGAAATTCCGGCGTATGTGACAACATATCTTGTATTAGACAGATTTGGAAGACGAATGTCTTTATGTGGATCGCTTCTACTGAGTGGAATTGCCTGTCTTACATTTATTTTTTTACCAGAAGGTGAGAATAAAGTAGTTACAAAATCGTTAGTATGAACAAGAGGTTAAAAAGGTTTGTTCTAAAGTGTTCGAACAAACTTTTCTGAGTGTTTCATGTACAAGTGGAAAAAAATCGAATTCTTTATATGAAAAACTTTCTTATTATGAACGCAACAAAAAATTGATGTAGGTTTTTAAGGGCCAACTTTTTTAGACAACTTTAAAGCGTGGATACACGACGAAGTTTTTCTTTTCAAGTGACTTGGAAAGTTTTCTCTCTCGCACAATGATGCGAGTACAAGAGAGACAAATGAACAGACTATTCACGAAAAACTTTCGTCCCTATAAGTTTGACTGTCAAGAAACTGTCAAATGTCATTTGTGTCTATATTTTTTATGTATTAAAGTAGTGATATAAGTGATCGATATTAAACTGAAAAATGGCAAATGGGGTACAGAAGTAAATGAAATATTGATGGCTTTATATGAAAAATTCAAGTGATGAAAATTCAATAACAATTTAAAGTAGGTATAACTTAAATTTTGACACTTGGATATTATAATTCACGCAAAACTTGATCATGTAAATAAACTTGTAAGGTCACTTGTAAAGACACTTTTCAAGTCACTTTAAAATAAAACATCGTGTAATCCACGCTTAATAGACACCACAGGAATTTTCGATCGTCTTTTGTTTTTGAGCTACAGGTTAAAACTTGATTTTCGCTTATTTTGAAAATACCTGATATCTCGCTTATTATGAGAGATACAGAAAAAATGTTTAGATAATTTTTATACAGTTTTCTACGTAGAATAACGTGGTGTAATTATATTTTTTCAAAACTTAATAATTTTCGAGAAATAACACAAATATATTTTTTAAATGGGAACACATATATCATATTTTTCCTATTTTATAAACTTTTCAACGATGTATGACAAGACTACATTCTTTTGTTTTAAACATGAATAAAACTTGAATTATTAATTTTTTGTGGTGAAAAAAAAATTCATTAAGAAACAAATGAAAAAATTAATTATAGATCATCATTTGTTTATTTTGATTGTATATTTATTAATTATTATATTATTTTCTGATTGATAGTATTTGAGTAATCGTGTTTTCACGATCCACACAGGCACATACATACCCAAAGACATCATTGTAAAAATGCTTAAAAATGTTACTATCGGATTCTAGGGACATCAAAACGTGCTTATCAGTAAAATCTCTATATGAGATTTTTAGCACGATCCCTATACCTTCCTTACCTAGGGTAAATTTAAATAGTATATTATGTGGCAAGTGTGTGAAGCTGAAATTTTTACATGAGGGTGGAGACCCGAATGTAAAATAGGCTTCACACACGTGTTACATACTATACTTTTTCTACGACCTTGCAATAAAATATATTTTTCTTCACATTGTCATTCTTTTAACGTAAAGCCTCTGTATTATCGACTTGTGTAATCATGGTTACCAACGTTACGGGTGTTTAACAGCTTTGTTTTATTAAAATACAATCAGTGCGTGAAATGTTACTTCACGCAGTGTGCAAAAAATCAAACTTCACATATAAAAATTGATACGTGAAGTACTCACTTCACGCATGGGAGTAGAAAAAATTATTTCATGTATTAAAAAACCAAAATAGGCTGTAACTACCCCATAAGAAAAATACTTTATGAAGTATATTAACGGTTTTGGTGTGTTTCAGAATCTACGATCTTAAGGCTAACAGTATTTCTAGTAGGCAAATTTGGAATAACCATATCATTTACCGTATTATACGTATTCAGCACAGAAATGTTTCCTACCTCTTTAAGACATTCCTTAATAGGTACTTGCTCAATGTTTGGACGTACGGGTTCTATGATCGCTCCACAAACGCCTTTATTGGTAAGAAAAATATTACTTATTACCATAAACATATTTTGGGTACAGTAAATAGCAAAAGAAAATATACTCATATGTAGATATAGGGTGTTAGATTGCGTGGCCGTCCAGTGTGTAAGTGGATGGATGTGATTTTGATTGTAGATGAGTGCTTGGATAGGAATGTGTGAGGAAGGATGATTGTTCCGTAATTATTATTGTGGTTCAGATGAGGTATTTCGCTACCGAAAATCGGAAATTTTAATATGTAAGGAGTGAAATTATGAGTAATTGTAGACAACTAATAAAAAATATACCGTGAATATTTTTTAACATGAAACATTGGGTTTGTCATATCCATGGGTACAACTTGACATTTGATTGACAGCAATGTATATGCCTGTCCCATTTATAATGAAACATGGGGAACGAATTTGACATTTGACAAGACGTCATTAGAGGTTACTTTGTTTAAATAATTGTACCTGCTTTCAAAATTAAATTTAGTTATAGAAAAAATATTGTGTGCACCTTGTGCACTAGTGATTTTCTGACTTTACTGACTAAATTTCTTACAATATTTAAATATCATACTTCTGCCAAATTCATTCCTTATGTTTTATTTTAAATGAGACAGGCAAATACATTGCTGTCAATCAAATGTCACATTGACAAGATGTCATTAGAGGTTAATTTTGTTTAAATAATTATATATGTTTTCTAAAAATTAAATTTAGATGTAGAAAAAATACTACGTGTACCTTTGTGCCCGAAATATGTTTAGTGCTCTCGAGTGGTTTTTTGATTCCGCTAAATTTCTTACAATATTTAAATATTTTTTAACGTGAAACATTGGGGGTGTCATATCCATGTTGACAGCAATGTATTTCCGTGTCCCATTTAATATGAAACATAGGGAACGAATTTGACAGAAGTAATATATTTTTAAATATTGTAAGAAATTTAGCGGAATCAAAAAACCACTCGAGAGCACTAAACATATTTCGGGCACAAAGGTGCACATAGTATTTTTTCTACATCTAAATTTAATTTTTAGAAAGCAGGTATAATTATTTAAACAAAATTAACCTCTATTGACGTCTTATCAAATATCAAATTCGTTCCCTATGTTTCATTTTAAATGGGACGGGCAAATACATTGCTGTCAATCAAATGTCAAGTCGTAACCATGGATATGACAAACCCAATGTTTCACGTTAAAAAATACTCACGGTATGTCAAAGAAATATATTCTACAATGGAAATGAAGAATATAACGTCTATGTTTTAAATTAGAATGTATTATTTTTTCAGGCTGAAATAATGGAATCTCTTCCGCTAATAATGTTCGGCACAATGTCCGTAACTTCCGGTTTACTCGTCCTGCTCTTTCCGGAAACTTTGAACACGAAATTACCAGACACGATAGAAGAAGCAGAAAATATAGGACGAAAAGAAAAATCAACAACGAATTTATAAAGTATTTGTTCGAGTCGGACAGTTGTATATTATTTTATAAATAATATTTTATTATACACAAGTTAATAAAGTTATTTTATAAATTTTGTATGGAGATTAGGCTGTATTTATTTGTAAATTAAGTAAATAAACTTGAACATGATTTATTTTTAACTCTTATGCTATTACACTACAGATTGTCCTACAGTACGATAGATGGCAGTTAGTCTCCCTGAATGCTGGTAAGATAGTCGCTAGCTTCTCTAGATTTGCGGTGGTATTTAGCTAAAACGGGTCTGTAGTAGTAGGATTGGAAATCGCGGCGTTCTTCCATTTTCTTCTTGACTTCTGCTTCCAATTTTCTACCAGAAACATGCGTTTATTCTCAGAAACTTAATATTAAAATAAAATGAAATACCTGAGATTTCTTTTTTCGTCTTCCTCAAAAATGTGGTGCATATATTTCTCGTATTCTTGCTGGGGGTTGTGGAAAACTGTACGAGCTAAGAAACGCGTAATCGGGTGCTAAAAATCAAAAAATGGAGCTATGTACCAGTTAATTAAAACAGTAGTATTTTAGTTTTGTTTAGTACAGAGTAATTCTTGAATCTATTTTAGTGGAACTATACAAGCTGTTTCAAAGAAAGTGTATATGATTATTCAGTAATTACGAGAGATATACAAGAAAATTCAAAGTACTATACAGGTGTCTCAATAAGCTTGCTCACTATTGGTATCTTTTTTATTTGAAGAGGTACGAGGTTGGTTAAATGAGAAAAATTGTACCATTTTATATTAGAAAATTGGTCATGTAGACAAAATAAAAATTGTGTCAGCGGTTCTCAAAATTTGGGACAGAATATATATTTTTTAAATGGAACTATATATTTTTTATTATCTTATTAGAAAGAGTATTTTTTTCTCTTTCCAATAAGGTAATGTTGTTTATGTACAATTTTTTCAAATAAACGAGTTATTTACGTTTAAAGATAAAACTATTTTACTAGTTTTTTAGTCAAGTAAGCCATGGAAACAATTAATTCTTTGTTTGTTTGACGTTTAATAATTTTTCCCGTAAAGTTCTCTGTGTTTAATAATGTTTAATTACTTTACAAATGAAGAAAAGTTAGATATGATATTGCTATATGGAAAGTTATATCTAGACACCAGTTACGTAGAACGGTCGGCTCTCTTTCCAAAAGAGTTTAAATGTGCGAAAGAAATAATGGCTTTCAATTTGAATATTTTCTTTGTTTTGTTATTACTGTAAAATAAATTAATAAAACAATAATTTTATAAGACAATTGTTTCCATAGTTTACTTGACCTAAACTAATAAAAGATAATTTTTATCTTTAAACGTAAATAACTCGTTTATTTAAAAAAATTGTACATAAACATTACCTTATTGAAAAGAGAAAAAAATACCCTTTCTAATAGGATAATAAAAAATATATAGTTCCATTTAAAAAATATATATTCTGTCCCAAATTTTGAGAACCGCTGACACAATTTTTATTTTGTCTACATGACCAATTTTCTAATATAAAATGGCACAATTTTGCTAATTTAACCAACTTCGTATCTCTTCAAATAAAAAAGTTACCAATAGTGAGCAAGCTTATTGAGACACCCTGTATAAGAAATACTAAGCCTGGAAATATAGATTTTATTAGAAAAATTCAGGCAGCATTTATGGAAATAAGTAAATTCCTATATGTATATTGGATTATCAGACATTTATAGATATTGTTTGGAAAAATATACAAGAAAATTTAAGGTAATCCAATGGAAATATTAAGTATGGTATTCCAGGTATTACTGAAAGAATTCGAGCATATTTTTCAGAAGCACAGGAATTCCTATAGATATTACTAGATTTTATCAGACATTTATTGGTATTTGGAAGAAATGGTATTACGAAAGATATTATGACTGGACGAATTCAGACGTTATTTATGATGTTCCCTATAATACGGGAATTTCTATAGGTATTACCAGATTGTATGAAACATTTATGGGTTTTATTTGGAAAACTTGGTATTACGAAAGATATTCAAGAAAATTTGAATTACTGTATGAAAAATATTAAGTATGATGGAATTACACGTATTATTGGAAGAATTCAGACGTTATTTATGGAAATACTGGAATTTTAGGTTATTTCGGACATATATGGGGTATTACGAAAAGTGTAGAAGAAAAGAAAATATAAGATAATAATATGGAATCCCATATGGAACGCTGTTTTACTTTTTATTCCATTTTTTTCCCTTGACTTTAAATAATGTGACATATCCGTAATTGAATTAAAGATATCTTAAATATAATTTCAGATATCTATAATTCAATTCGATATATCTCTAATTTGGTTACATTTTAGATAGTTGAAATTCAATTCGAGATATCTGAAAATGAATTTTAGATATCTAAAATTCAATTAAAGATATCTCATGCTATCCTATATGTAATTTTAAATATCTAAAATTATTTACAGATATCTGAAATCGAATTTCAGATATCTTAAATACAATTTAAGATATCTTTAATTCAGTTTTAGATATCTAAATTTGAACATATCCATAATTCAATTTCAGATATCTGTAATTAATTTTAAGATATCAGTCATTAAATTTGAGATATCTAGAATTGAATTTGTGTAATTTGAAATAGAATAGTGGATATCTAAAATTGAACATATTCATAATTCATTTTAAGATATCACAAATTCAATTCAATATATCTCAAATTTAATTACTGATATCTTAAAAATGAATTACAGATATCTGAAATTGAATTATGGATATGTTTAAATTTAGATATCTAAGACTGAATTAAAGATATCTTAAATTGTATTTAAGATATCTAAAATTACATATAGGAAAGCATGTAAATTGAATTTGATATATCTTTAATTGAATTTTAGATATCTAAAATTTATTTTCAGATATCTCGAATGGAATTTCAGATATCTAAAATTGAATTTAAGGTATCTTAAATGTAACAAAATTAGAGATATCTCGAATAGAATTATAGATATCTGAAATTATATTTAAGATATCTTTATTTCAATTAAGGATATGTCACATTATTTAAAGTCAAGGAAAAAAAGATGGAATAAAAAGTAAAACGGCGTTCCATAATCCCAGGTATTACTGCTAAAATTTAAGCATTATTTATGGATATACAGGAATTCTTATAGGAATTACCACACATATGGGTATTATTTTGAAAAAAAAAAAAAATGTATTAGGAGAGATATACAAGAAAATTTAAATGGGAAATATTAAGAATAGAATTCCAAGTATTACTTGAAAATACATGGGTATTACAAAATAAAGGAAAATAATTAGAAAATCAAAGGGAAAAATTAAATATGAAAACAATGGATGAAATATTGAAGAGTGAATGAACATGTCTTTAATTTTGGAGTAATTAAAATAAAATATTCATGATTTAAAGTTGTTATTATGTAGTACAGCGCAAATTTTGCTAGTGTTATGGTTAGGACAACGAACCCACCAAAAACTGGGTTCGGTTTAGATTCAAATGAATTTGTTTTTTGAGAGATGGGTTCGTGCACGATACTGGTTCATGTATTAATAAAATTTACGGTTTTGTTCCGGGTTCAGGTATTGGATTCAGGTTCGGTTCGACTTAATGGAAAATGAATTAATGTTTTTTGAATAACAATCTTCATATAGAAAAAAAATACATTGCGAGCCGAAATTTATAATGCAACCCAAGACAAAAATGCAACTCAATTTTCACGAACAGTTACGCAGGAACATCGCAGATGCAGAAGGCGTTAATGATCGGCTGTAAATATTACAATTACGTTTACGTTTCGAATTGAAAATGAACCTGAACCGTGGCTGAACCCTGAACCCGAATTTTAATACTCGGTTCGGTTTCGATTCGGGTTCAATTGTAAAATATATGAGGTTTTCTGTTCTGGGTTCGGTAAAATGTTACGGTTTGGTTCGATGCCTTAGTTATGGTGGTATTATTTCAGACATATATACGAGAATATAGTGGGTTTAGGATATGTTTAGGAAAACAAAACCATCCTAACCTGATAGTACTCCCAATATTTAGGGGTGTACCCCTGAGGAATTTCCGTTAGAGTAGCAGGTCCGATGAAAATGTTAGCATACAAGATAACCGCAGTAACTGGAATCAGTCCAATGAAGCCATAAAAGTACAACAGATCCTTGAATTTATTCCATTGCCAACGAGTAGGGGCAAGGGGGAAAACTCTGGGCCCTCCGCTCATTCCTCTATGGGGAACTGTCAAAAATATCTTTGAGGTTGTGTTACATAATTCCATATTTGATCTTACCAATAGTTTTAACATTGTTAATATTTGTTAAAGATGATCGTAAGACAGGGCGAAGGGTCGATAATAAAACCATTGTAAAAATAATAGATTACAATCAAAATTATTCAATATTTTATTTTGGAATCACATAACCGGAGAGAGGAAAATTCAGTGCGACGATTGGCGACGATCGCACAAAACGAGAACTATATTTTGACGCGTTTGACGTAATTGTTAACCTTTAATATGAAACGTTTTTGAATTGCACATTCTACCTTTGCGAAGCTTTTTGTTGCGTTATTATGCTTATATTTTACTAGTAATTTATTTATATTATTGTTACAAAAATTGTAAAATAATGTCATTTATTATTCCTATTTTAAGCCAATTGAACAAAACTATTGTTAATAGACTTTCCACTAGTTTAATAAGAAATAAATATTTACATACGTCAGCTGGTAATTAGAAAAACTCTTTAAATAAATAAATAAACATCAAAGTATAAAGTATCTATTTTTCTTTATAGTTTTACACCACGGCGAGTACGAATGGCAAGACCCAAAATCAGAAGATGAAGTGTAATTGAACAATCAGGCTTTTAAGTATAATTATTTTACTAGTATTTGTTTTAGAGTGAATATAACATACATCACAAAAACCGGAGAAAGAATACCTGTAAAAGGCAAAGTAGGAGATAATGTCTTGTATTTAGCTCACAGATACGGAATATCTATGGAAGGCGCGTGCGAAGCATCTTTGGCGTGTACTACTTGTCATGTTTACGTACTTGATAAATATTGTGATAAGTTACCTACAACAGAAGAAAAGGAGGATGATTTGTTGGATATGGCACCTTTTTTGAAAGAAAATTCGCGATTAGGTAAGAATTGCACAACATATTAAATCGGACAAACAGAACGACTCTGTACGAACCAATTTTAATTCAAATACATAAGTACTTGTAAAATTTAATGCAATACTTTTGAATTACTCATACGTCGATAAGGTTTTATAAATATGTCACCTTATACTTGTTATTATTAGTGAACCACTAGTGTATGAAACTTAGATGTCCCAACATTAATTAGATCGTAATTTTTTAATGGCTACGCCGATAACGTGAAATTATTTTTCTTCATAAATGTACATTCAATAGTAAACTTTTCTCTCTCTGTGTAATTTGTGATATCTATTACGGTTCACACAGAAAATAATAAAATCTGAGTGTGTGCACCGCTAAATTTTTAAAATAAATTTTATCTAGTAGTCTGTCCAAATGCCAAACATTTAAATTTCAATGACACTAACGATTTGTCAAATCTTCACAACTTGTTTAGGAGTAAGTTAAGATATGTAATCGTCTTATTTATAATAATGGTAGTAGTGTGTTATTAGGCCGAACAAACAGATGTTACTAATTTTAGAATATTGCGAAGAAAATTTTTGACAACCCATAAAACAATTGTTAGTCATTAAAAATTAGTTGTTTGACATTTGGAGAGACTGCTAGATTAAATTTATTTTGAAAATTTAGCGGTGCAGACACTCAAATTTTATTATTTTCTGTGTGAACCGCAATAGATATCACAAATTATACAGAGAGAGAAAAGTTTACTATTTAATGTATCTTTCTGAAGAAAAATAATTTCACGTTATCAGCGTGGCCATTAAAAAGTTACGGTCTAATCAATGTTGGGACACCTAAGTTTCATACACTAGTGGTTCACTAATAATAACAAGTATCATCTTAAATGATGATTTATAACCATATAAACTGTCATACCAAATTTCATCCATATCAAAGCGTCGGGTTATTATAAGCAATTTTTTTTTTGACGAACTTTGAAGCAGGATACTGGCTAAATGGTACACTTTCCGGTAGAAGCAAGTTTGGTTAAATCGTCTTATTTTAGCCTCAGGAATCTGTGGTTAAGCCATGTCCCCCTATTTAAGAGACATCCTGTATTATACAGGTGTTCAAAAAATAGAGGTCATGGATTTAATGATAGGTAATACATCTCAAACAATAAAAAAAAAGTTCATATAAACATATATCCGGAAATGCCTAATTTCAAAGCTTAAGTGATTTTAATATTTTATTTCTGTCATATACAACTCATACTTTTAGCATTACAATAAAATCATATATATTATTTTTTGAAAATTTCTGTTATTACTAATATTAAAGAATATAAAATTCTCTATCCGATACATTTAAAAAAATTATTATATCTTCTATGGAGGGAGTTAAAGACAGAGACATATAAAATAATAAGTTGTAAATGAATCTCGCAGCCCAATATTTATAATTGACATAAATTGTGTCAAAATGCCAGAGACATTATTGAAGACTTTTTCTGGGAAGTACATTTAATATTTATTTTATTATTAATTAAATATTTAAAATACATATATTATATATACTCTTCAGAAATACCGCCAATCTCATCAACATTTGAAAAATAAGAGTGAATAGAATGAATTAAAAAATTTAAAAATATATAAAGATATGTGTTTTTGTGTGTATCAGAAATGTCAAATATTTCCAATACTTATTTAGCCTAATATGGAAATGGCGAGAGGTCCCAACAATTTTTTTTGTTTTGAGATGTATTACCCACCTTTATATCTGTGACCTCTATTTTTTGAACACCTGTATAAAATGTTTAGAAATATATAGAATATTTAAAATACCGGGAAGTATTTGGTTCGTACAAAGTCGCTATATTTGCCCAATATATTCAAGTTTTGAGAAAAATGTATTGTAGGATGCCAAATAAAACTAACAAAAGATTTAGAAGGCCTAGAATTAACTCTTCCACAAGCAACTAGAAATTTCTATGTAGACGGACATACACCGAAACCTCATTAGTAAAATATTTTTATTGTTAATACACAAATAAATCTATAAAACCATGAACAAACTATTTATTTTTATCATCCTTAACAGTTTTGATCTCTTTAACAATTTCATCGATTCTATACAAATCTTTAAGCGATACTTCTCCTGTTCCTCTTTCTATTGGTCTTGGCTGAGATGAATGGGGTTTCCATCCGAGCATATTAATAATTTGAAACGTTGCTGGTATTGTTTTCTTTCCAGTATCGTCGCTAACTTTTCCATATAATTGCTGATATATTGCTGCTGCTGCAAATTGTATTTCCCGGTGGAGATGAGAGCTTCTGTTATGAGCTGCGTTGCTTTCCGCCATTCCTAAATCAATTTTTTGTACATGTTTCTATAGTCCATTTGAGAATGATTGGCAGTAATAAATCATTCTGTCAAAGACATTCCAGTGGCGCGCCAATAATTGTCAAAACTGAGCTTCTGGCTATAGCTAAATTACATAGACATAAATTTATTCATCATGTTATTGATGATATGGCAGCGAATCGTGGTATTACTGCCCTTCGTTTACCGCCCTATCACTGCGAGCTCAATCCAATTGAATTAGTTTGGGCTCAAGTTAAAGGTGAAGTAGCGCGAAACAACACCACTTTTAAATTGGACAATGTGAAAAAACTTTTTATGGATGCATTAAAACATGTGACTGCCGATAATTGGAAAAACTGTATTCAACATGTCATAAAGGAAGAAGACCAAATGTGCAAACTTGACCATCTGATAGACGAAACGATCGAGCCATTTATAATTTCAGTAGGACAAGATTCAGAATCAGATTCTGATTTTTAATAATTTATGTATAAATATATAAGTATATGTAATGTAATATGTATATTTAATAGAAATATGACAGGTACCAATATCTTGACAACACACATGAAATAAATATAAATTTTAGTAACAAATAAAAATGTAAATATTGAATGTATGTATATAAATATTAAATGTATACAATATAATAATAATGACTGAGAAAGTTATATTTAAATATTAAAAACTTTTATTTTTAGTAAATGTATAAACAGATCACTTTACAAATCCTATCTACGTCTATGACACAGTCCGACGGGGATTATCGGACGGCATTTCTATTGTTTGACAAGTAAGTTTCGTTCCAGGTTCAAAGCGTGCGGCTTATTTTGACCATCCTAGTGTAGTTACAACTGATTTTTCTGGTAGTTTTATTTGCCGCATTGCTGGCAAAAATCCAATACTACTCTTGCAAATAATGATTTATTACTGCCAGTCATTCTCAAATAGACTATAACGAGTGTAACAAACTTTATACCTTTTAAATCCCACATAAGTTCGAACATACTGGGATACGAAACAACAATTTCATCAGTGTCAATTGTTAACATTGTAAATCCAGCTCTTGTGAGCAAACTACCAATATCTCTCACTTCTGTGAATGGAGATACATGAGGGCTTAAACCACCACGTCTTTCTAATTCGGCAAGCTGTAAAGATGATCTGAACATTTAAAACAAAATTAATACTAACACAATTTTCGGTATTGGAACAATACCACAGAATAAACATTTATACAGAAGCGACAGTCAGAGAGAGAAACGAAAATTAGAGAGAGAAAGAGTATGCCAACAAATTTAAAGGGCTAATCAGATAAAATCGGATTGTTTCGGCATATCTTCGTATCTTACGATTCTTTGTTCTTTCATTATCTCGACGTGAACATTTTCCGTTAGGTGTCAATAATAAAAGTATATTGAGGAACACAAATTGATTTCTAATAAGAACAAATATGTTATTTTTTCAACAAACGATAGGAAAAATCGTTATCATAAAGAAAATCATTATATTTCACATATTCTGGAAGAGCTGTTGTCTCAGCTTGTCACGCTTATGTATTTTAGGGTTATGGCTAATTTAAGCAAACCAAATACGTCTTCTCACTTTTGACATATGTCATTTTGTGAACTGTTTGTGAATTTTAGAAGAGATGTTAGTTTCTAATGAAATGGATAAAATGAAGAAAGTAGAATCGGGAGGACTTGTTTGTTCATTTAAAGACTGTATAAATAGATTTAAAAAATGGAGAAAGGGAAATGTAAGTTTTTTTCGTTTCCGAAAGATCCAGAAATGTAAGTTATGTAAAACGACTACCATATCATGTAAAATGTATGTTCATTTAATAAATATAGGTGTAAAATGTGGCTCAAGGCCTGTGGAAGAGAAGATTTGATGGAGAAGGATATATGGGACATATTCATCGAGTCTGACGTTTGTGTTTCCCACATCAAAGATATAGAAAATTCTGCATTGTAATGAATTTGTAAAATTCAGGTATTTGTTTAATAAAAATATAATTATGTGATTATTTTATCTGATTTCTTTTTAATTCGTTAATAAAATTAAAATTTTAGTACTTTTATGTTCTAATTTTTCTTTTGCCATATAAAACAATTTAAATTTCGCGCGTAAATTTGCCAACAAATTTAAAGTTCAAGGTCATAAACGTAAAATCGCAACAACAATGGTGCCGACAAGGAGTGTCGCTTCTCTATAAATCTATTCTGTGACAATACCTTAATTCGTATAATGTATCCCCGCCAAAAACAGATGCTAAAAATACGCCATCTTCTTTTAAAGATTTTAAAATGTTGCTAAAAGCTGCGGGTAAATTATTTACCCAGTGTAAGCTCAAACTAGACACGACCAGATCCAAAGAATTTTCTTCAAACTATAACAAAACAAGTGGAATATTTGCCCCTTGTTCTGCACAAAAATTGTTTTACCTTTATATCTTCTTCATCAAGGATTTTACGCCTAACTTTTATTCCATCAGCAACTTGAACTTGTTCCAAATTTTTCTTATTAGTATCACATAATATTATTTCTTCTACAGAATCGGGTTGGATATGTTTCGATACATAGCCTCTGCTACAGCCTATATCAGCAGCTAGTTTAAATTTTCTCTTAATATCAAAGATTCGATCTGCTAATCTATAACCAACTTCATCTTTCACGTAATCGTAAACTGTAGCATCATTCGCTGATGCAGCTCTTTCTCTTTGGAGAAATTTTGTTTTTCTATCGAAGATATATAGAGGTGTCTCATCGTTACGAATTTGGCAAACACAAGACGATGATGATATATATTTTTTGCTATTATTTGTTAGAATAGTTAAAAAACTTTTTGTGAAAATCTTACTACCTTTCAACACAGAAAAAGACATTGCACAGTTGTGAATATGTTAATTATATGCGATAATTACTGATGTTATATGTGTAAACATTTTGGAGAATTATCAATAAAATATATGTATCATCCTTGTATTTAATTGAGGTTACATCAGAGTTTGACACCTGTAATTACATGTAGTGTTGCCACTACCAAAAATATATCCCTAAATATACGTAGAAAGGCCTTTACAGATTGACTTTTTAAAGAAATTTTCATGCTTTTTTTTGACTACGAAAGTTAAAAAAATAATGCGAGAAGAAACCCTAAGAAATTGGTTTTTAAAAAATTTCGACCCTTTTGACTATTTCCGAAAGGTCGAAAAAAATTGCGTGCAAAAGTCTGGGGTCGATTTTTTTTTTCGTTATTTTGGCTATTTCGAAGAGGAAAACGAAAACAAGTAGAAAGATAACAAAACTAAATGCATATCCTTTTGAACTCAAAAATATGGCACAGATTTAAACCCGATCTGCTAACAGTCAATAAAAACAAAAGACAACCATAAAACAATAAAGAACTTATCAATATCTACTAAAAATTCTTATTTTCTCTAAATTGAATGATTTATTAGGAGAGAATTATTTAAAAAACTCACCAAAGTCTCAGTTAAATTATAATAAAAAGGCATACATCTTACCTTTTTTCGCAATTACTGTTGACTACTACATCCAGCAGGTTCTTCAGCATCTAAAATCTATTCCTGGTTTGAACTTGAAAACGTGGCACAGACACAGATTTAAATCCCGTTCGCGTCCGCACACACCATAAAACTATAAAGAACTTATCAAACATATAATAAATTTTCTAAATTGAATGTTTCCCAATAAAAAAATAATTTATTTCTTTTCGGGCAGGCGGCGCGTAGGAATACATACACTATTAACACTAACACAAGAAATGTACACTTATTTATATAAAAACACAATAAAATCTCACAAAATTATATTAAAATGAACGGTAGACATTCACGAATCGTTTAATGTACATATTATTAATGATACTAACATTTTAATCACTCAAAACTTATTAATTAACACAGCACAACAATATACGTGACAAAACTTCTTCATCATTGTTGAAACAACTGCGCGCGCTCTGCAGCCAATGAGAAGGCAGCTCTCCGTTGTCACGGCAACGTGGTGGCGGTTTGAATACGTTGGGAAATATTCCTACGGAACGGATGGCAACACTGATGCAGCGAACTGTGTACTGTGTGTGTTTTGTGTAGAAGAAGAAGAATTTTAAACGGAACCGGAATTTGGTACAATCCTCCATCTTTTACGTTTCTGCTGTGGTGTGATACACAAGGTGAATACGATTTTTACTCATTAATTTTAATAGTTTAACTATAAACTGTTTAAAAGTAACACATTTTGTTTAAAGTATAATTTAGTAAGGATTTAAAGTCATAGTTTGTGCTAATGAAGTATTTCACAACTTTATTTGTCTGCTTGACATAAGTCACATGTTTTGTATGTTTTTGTAAAGTATTTTAACTGTTTATTAAATTTCTAGAAATCAAAATGCAGTTGCATATTCACGGTCAAAGCCAACATGTTTTGGAGTGTCAGGGAGATGAAAAAATCTTCGAATTAAAGGCAAGTACAATTTCATACATTCATAGGTTAATTATTAAAAAAAAAATATATTAAAGCATTCTTGTGTTTTGTTAATATGATTTGATGTATAATTTTTGTGTTTAGGGCCGCATTGCAGCTCTGGAAGAAGTTTCCAGCGATGATATCGTTTTGTTCGCTGCCGGTGCCCCAGTATCGGATGAAAGTCCAGTTGCAGACTTCGCTTCTGTGTCTCTGGACTTAAACATCCCTTTACTGGGTGGTAAAGTCCACGGATCTTTAGCCCGTGCTGGTAAGAATCGTTTTAATCAATTCGCAAGCATCAGCTGGCTTCTGAGTTATTTATCTTTAGCCTTCCTACGTCTTGCTAGAATAATTGAGGTTGTTTGAGGTGCAACTGAATTTTTATGTCAGTTGCGCTATAGAAAACTTCGTACATTTGATTTGTAAATATTGTGTGAATGTGTGGTGATAAAATGTGTGTTTAGGTAAGGTTAAGGGCCAGACTCCCAAAGTGGAGAAGCAAGAAAAGAAGAAGAAGAAGACTGGCAGGGCTAAGAGGCGCATTCAGTACAACAGACGATTTGTCAACCTTGTACCCACGTTTGGACGTCGCCGTGGACCCAACAGCAACTCATAAATAAATGTTTTGTAAATTTATTAATGTAAAAAACTTGTAATTTAATAAATACTTACAAGAAACAACTTCTTTTATTGTTTTAATCGATTGTTTCGTTTTGTAATATTACCCAAAGTTGTGCAATAATAAATATGAACAATCCAATATAACTAAAAAAAACTGATGTGGCCAGTAAATTGTCTCCCGCCAATTATTTGTTAATTGTTTGAAAACAAAATCTATTTTGTTCCGATAAATAGAATAGTCTGTAATAAGAATATTGGATTATATTTTATTGTTTTTCCTTTAAAATCTGTTAAGAGCTCTAAGTTATGTATCACATCCGGTTTATTATAATCAAAATCTATCATATATGAGTTTTAAATAATACATTTGAGAAGTTTCGGGTCATATATACTTTTTCACGAAAATCTGTTCAGAGCTTTAAGTACTACTTCCTGTTTATCAATTTTAGCAAAAATCTAATATGTCGTTTCCACTGATATAAAAGACAAATTGTAAAGTTTTGGCTTATATTTTAATAGTTTTTCGTTAAAAACAGTTATGGGCTTCAAGTAAAGTACCACTTCCCAAAACTCAATTAACCTTTTATATGAATACAGAAAGCTTAAATACGGAAAATGGAAAATTTAGAAAAAATCGCCATACACATACTCACAGACAGACAATTCTAAAAATGTGTTGTAGGGAATCTAATTCGTGCTTATTCACTGATTTTTTGTCAAGAAATTATAAGGCCTACTTTGTTACAGATTTATTAAAAACATATATTACAAATTATGTACAAACAAATATATCACATTACAAACAATTTTCATCGCGTATTATCAAACATACGGGTTCCAATTACTTCCGTCTTCTGGCGTTAAACCATTAGTTATTAAAAGCACAATATCTACAATCCACCATATTCCTACGCCCCCTAAAGTTAGTAATTTTCCTACGGCAGTCCCAGTTTGGCCTAGACAGAATCTATCCATTCCTAAGAAACCTAACAGTATACTATATAATAAAATCGTTGTAAAATATTGTTCAGAGTATTTAACACAAGGAAATCCTTCTTTGAAGAACGTTCTATTGCCAAAACACTCAATTCCTTCTAAAACCGTACACAACACTTTCGTCCGTTCCACATCTTCGTACTTCATTCCTCCGAACTTTACGCAACCGTGGCCCATTTCATCCCTCGCTGTCTTGTTTCCTTTGTGATCCACAGGCTCAGCACACTCGATGAATTCATCAGGAAGGAAGGAACACTTAACCAAGGGCCCCAGGGGATGGTAGGTTAAGTTCTCAGGTTTGTGTTCGCAGAATATCAACGGACAACCAATTAGAAGTGTGAAAAAAGTTATCTGTATGGCCATTTCACATCACAAATACTTGACAAATACGTCTCAAATGCATGTCAGACTTTGACATTTTATCTGACAGATGATGATGAGTGGTTACTGTTGAGTATGGTGTAAACTTGAATTTTTTAAATATAAATATAACAAAATGTAAAATGTTATATTAAATTTGTAATATAAAAGCTTGTAAGAGTATAAAATAATTATTACCACACTTTATTTCACGAAAATAAATATTTTGACATTAAAAATGTGCTAAGTACTGACATCTGTTGGAAATTATTGAATGGTGAACTGTCACGGTCATTGGCGTAGCAGGTAGGGTTTGGATGAGGTTCGAAACCAGTGGCCCGAATCAAAATTTTACAACAATATAAAATTAAGACTCATACGGCGGTAGCAGTGTTTTAACTCTGTCAATCTTATATTTTAGAGAAAAATACCTGAAATAAAAGTTGCGTAAAATTAATTTTTCTTTAACTGTTATTTGAATTTCTTTTTTCTAAAGTAAATCTTAAACGATTGACAGAGTTAAAACACTGCTAATCATCTCCTCCCAAGTCATCCTCTAATCACTATTTATACTACCACGCCTAGCTTTTTGTACATAAAGGGTTCTTAAACTTTTTATCTAAGATGAACTTAGGCAACCAGAATAACAATTTGTGAAATAAATTTAAATTATTCAAAAAATAAACAATATTAGGTATTTAATACTAGTCTAATAGGTTTTACTATTTATAACAGTTTACATTCGTCGTGGTATCGAAATTCATCCACCACCAAGTTAAAGATACGATACGTGGTTTGAAAATTTAATTTCAGCGATTCGCTACTAACAAGAATATCAAATTCCTCTACAATTTTAAACATCTGCAAATCGACTTAGTTCTCTTTTTTCTCATCTAAAATTTCGATATAATTAATGATGAATAATATTACGTATTTAATACGTGTAGAAATTTCAGATGAAAAATAAGAACTAAGGGAAAAAAAATCTGTTGTGGCCAGCACAATACCTCTCGCCATTTTAAAATTAAGCTATATAAGTATTATATTTAACATTTCTGGTACACGCAAAAAGTTCTAATTACATTTATTCTTTATTTTTCAATTCATTCTATGAACACGTTTTCTCCTACTCTTCTAATTGTTCGAGATTCTTCCAAATCATTGACGAGATTAGCGGTATTTCTGAAGTGTATATGATGAAATATATGTATAGCAACGGCATGTTTAGTTGACACTGATTTTGTACATACTTTGGCTTGTAAATGAATCCCTTTTCTTTTTAAACCAATTTTAGATGCTGACGGGAGTCTTTTTCCTCGTTATAACAATAGCATTATATTATTATTATTATTTTTTTTTTAATAATAAATTACATTTCGACTTGTCTATGTACGAATTTTAGGTTCGCATTCAAGAACAGTATCAAATTAACGTGCTGCAGCTATATCTATAATTTTAAATATTTACTGATAAAATAAGAAATATTAAACGTACTTGTCAGAAAAAGCCTTCAGTAACTGACATAATATGTCAGTTACAAACATTTTATTTTTTCAGCTGGTTTTCATAGGCTATTTGATTCATTATACAATGGTTTATTTTATATATTTATAGTTCTCTATGTCTAAATCTATAGAAGATATAATAAAAATGTTCAATGTATTGGATAAAAAACATCATTTATTTTTTCATTTTTAATATATTTAATGGTGCTATTCTGTAACTTTGCTCTATAACACTGTATCTCTATAAGCTCTGTAAGCTATAGAGCTCTATAAGATCACACCTTATAGAATAGTAAAATTGCCTATTCTGTAACTCTCTCTGTATCAAGTCTGGCTATAGAGTTGTTTTAGTTGTTATTCATGTCAAACTGTCAAATATTCTATAACCATATTTTTGACAAGACTTTAAGGAATCATATATAACTCTAATGATATGTAGGTATATATATATATATATATATATATATATATATATATATATATATATATATATAATTATATTATTGAATTAATGTGCGGGCGTTTAAGATTTGAAATAATTTTGGCTTCGGTCGGGATCGAACCCGGTTCCCCTGATTCGCGACCGACACTCAGGCTCTACGAGACCCCAGTTATTATTAATTATTAAAACATGTGTACTTACCTTCTATGATTAATATTTAATAATAAATATGTCAAAAATGGTATTCTTTCATTTTCCATTTCAATATTTTGTAACGTTTGACAATATTTCTTTTAATATAAATATTTTTGACGTTTCAATATGCTCTGTAAATACTTTACAGTCAAGATTTTGGCGCTGTAAGATTTATAGAAATTTCTATAAGACTATAGCCCTTATAGTACTGTAACCTAGTTACAGAATAGCTATTTTCTTACATACTATAACGTCGGTTGTTTATAGAGCTTATAGAACGTTACAGAATATCACCATAAATTAAATGTGTTAAAAATATGTAAATAGATTAATAATTAATATATGTATTCATAAATGCATTATTTACGGCCTACATATTTTCAGGTGATATCATACTATTGAAAATGATTCACAAACACTTTTTTGCTTGACTAATAAAATTTCACTTGCAACTAGTAACTTGAGAACTAGTACAATACTTTTAACAAACATTGTTTCAGAAACATAATTTACTGGTACTAATAAAAATTACACTTGTAACTAGTAACTTGTAATGTGTAACTTGTAAATTGTAACTTGTAAACTAGTATTTTTTGAGAAACAGGCCCGGCTTTCAAATAAATATGTATAAATTAAAAAAAAATCACATATCAACATCTCCAAAATCAAAAATAAATTTCCTCCAATCAATTTCCTCTTACACCCATACATTTCAACCTATTTTTTCCTTTCCAACAATAAGATTAATTTAGAACAAATTCCCTTTTATCTGTAACATATTCTCCCGTTTCTCTCCTTTGCAAAATGATATTCCTTGTTGTTTTTGTTCGTGTTTTTCTGCCAGTTTTTTCTCGCATCTCTCGTAGAACATCCCTGAGTTCGCAAGTTGTTGACGCCGACGCGTAAGCATCGCACGTTGTCCTGCAAATTTATATCGCAGGAGCACATGGCAGGAGTTAGTACGCGCGAAACTCGGAGAGGTGGTGGAGCCGACGTCGTGAAAATATTACGTATTGTGGGTGCGCGAGTGAATGAATAAATATAGAAAATAATTGATGATTTAATTTATGTAAGTTGAGGATGATATATGATTATACAGGGTGTCTCTTAAATAGGGGGACATGGCTTAACCACAGATTCCTGAGGCTAAAATAAGACGATTTAACCAAACTTGCTTTTACCGAAAAGTTTACCATTTAGCCAGAATTCTGCTTCAAAGTTCTTCGAAAAAAAATTAATTTTGCTTATTATAACCGGACGCTTTATTCGATTTGGATGAAATTTGGTATGACAGTTTATATGGTTATAAGTCATCTTTTAAAATGATACTTGTTATTATTAATGAACCACTAGTGTATGAAACTTAGGTGTCCTAACATTGATTAGACCATAACTTTTTAATGGAAACGCCGATAACGCGAGATAATTTTTTTTCAGAAAGATACATTCAATAGTAAACTTTTCTCTCTCTGTGTAATTTGTGATATCTGTTACGGTTCAGACAGAAAAAAATAAAACCTGAGTGACTACATCGTGAATTTTTTTAAAATAAATTTAATCTAGCAGTCTATCCAAATGTCAAACAATTAATTTTTAATGACAGTAACGAGTTGTCAATCTTCTCAACTTGTTAGGAGTAAGCTAAAATATTTATTCGTGTTTATTTATAATAATGATAGTACAATACTTATTAGGCCGAACAAACAGATGTTACTAGTTTCTGAATATTGCGAAGGAATTTATTGACAACCCATAAACAATTGTTATTGCCATTAGAAATTCGTTGTTTGACATTTTGATAGACTGCTAGATTAAATTTATTTTAAAAAAATTCACGATGCAGTCACTCAGGTTTTATTTTTTTCTGTCTGAACCGTAATAGATATCACAAATTATACAGAGAGAGAAAAGGTTACTATTGAATGTATCTTTCTGAAAAAAAAAATAATATCACGTTTTTGGCGTGGCCATTAATAAGTTATAGTCTATTCAATGTTGGGACATCTACGTTTCATACAATAGTGGTTCACTAATAATAACAAGTATCATCTTAAAAGATGACATAACCATATAAACTGTTATACCAAATTTCATCCAAATTGAATAAAGCGTCCGTTTATTATAAGCAAAATTAATTTTTTTTCAATGAACTTTGAAGCAGGATACTGGCTAAATGGTACTTTTTCCGGTAGAAGCATGTTTGGTTAAATCGTCTTATTTTAGTCTCAGGAATCTGTGGTTAAGCCATGTCCCCCTATTTAAGAGACACCCTGTATATTATTATTTTTATTTAGTACTACAGTATCCCCAAAAATATACAGTGTGTTAATTAAAAATCTGGCCATAGGCGTTTAACATGGGAAAACTGTTTTTCTTTGCGCAAAAGTCCCCAATTAATTTAAAACAAAAATGTTTTAAATAAAAGTTGTAGATAATTATAGTCTATGCCTAAATCAGTAAACAGTTTTAATTTTGCACGTTTGGTACCTTGTAAAATCCAATTTGAAATTGTATAAATATTGCCCATTTGTAGCGATAGTATAGTTCATACTCTAATGTTATCTGTATTGAATCGTGAAGAGCATTTTACTTTCATTTTATTTTCATTTTGTAGACTGCTGTTGACATGCTAGTACGGTAATAATATTACCGTATAGATACAGTTATTAATTAGTTACCAACCTACTTTTGTATACAGGGTGTTAAAAAATAAGTGTCTCAAATTATGAAGGCATATAGTACTCACCAAAATGAGTAAAAAAATCTGTTGTGGCCAGCACAAGACCTCTCGCCATTTTCATATTAGGCTATATAAGTATTGTATTGCACTTCGCTTTCCAACCGTCGTTTTATAACAAAATCTTACAGAACATTACCCAAATATTGTTTCTTACTATATTTAGCATGTCTTCTGCACATATGTAATTCAAATTATATCTATTTTTCATTGTATGAGGAAGTTTCTAAATGTCAAATATTGTTCCAATTCATTAACCAGATTGGCGGTATTTCTGATAGATATATGCATTTTACCACAATTTTACCTATAATTTCAAATATTTAATTAATAAAAGAATAAGAAAAGTTAAATATACTTCCCAGGAAAAGCTATCAGAATGTCACTAAAACTGTTGATATTTGACAATGACATATGTCATGTTATAAACATTGGAATTTGTCAACTGGTTTCCTTAGTGCCTTGGCCTCTGCGATTAGTATACTCTATAAATTATAGAGTCTTTATCTCTAAATCTATACAAGATATAATAAAATTTTTAAGTGTATTAGATGGAGAATTTTATGTTCTTCAATATTTAATAAAAAAAACTCCCAAAAAATTATATTTAGAAGAATTTTTCTAAGAAACTACTACTTCCGGTTGTTCAATTGTTACCAAAACCTTTTCAGCTCTTCCCAGGAATGTCAGATTGAGGAAACTGCAGTTAAATATTTTTTAAGTCTTATAGTTTTTGAGGAATCGTGACTACAACATCCAGACATACATACATACATACATACATACACACACACACACACACATACATCCACACACACACACACACAGACATCATTTTAAAAATGTTATAATCGGATTGTAGGGACCTTAAATCGTGCTTATTCAATAAAATCTGGATATGCGAATTTTAGCATGAATCCAATACCTCTCTTAGCGAGAGGTAAAAAGTTTAATCAACATGGGTCCGATGTAAAAAATGCATACTTTAAAGAGCACCTTTTTTAATGAGCGTAAAAAATTGTCTTCAACATCTATCGTGATTAAGTACAATTTTTTTTACGAGAACACTTTATTCACTTGTTGTTACATAAATAGTTATTTTTTATACAAGACGATAAAATTGTATTTTATCTACAAGCGGAAAGTTTTTAATTCACGAGCGATTTTGCGAGTGAATTATTTTTCGCGAGTCGATAATTTAATTTTATCGTCGTTTTAAAGAGCAAAAATTAAAAAAACCTATTATAAATTAAATTATTTAAGAACAATTTAAAAATCTCAGTAGCGTGATAGTTATAGAATTTGTTTGAAAACAATTTCATTTTATTTATGTTTATACAATCCTCCACCGTAGTAACAAATTAGAACAAGGGTCAGTTATATTAAAACTAGACCTTAAAACTGTATATTAAGGACTAACAAAGTTTAAAAATAGTTATTAGTTTCTAAAATAATCGAGTTTTTATTACCATTTCTTCATCTACGTCACACATTTATTCTATTCCAAATTCTTACTACTTTCAAACCTTCTGCTATCGCCTGTTTGAAATACGGAATCCATTTGCAAGTATATAAATGCAGAAAATAACAACAATAAAATAACAGAAATAAACCAAATAATACTAGTTTAAATTTATGATGCCATGAGAGATTACAAGCGTTGGTATGAAAGTAAAAGATATGTTGAATGACATAGACTACCAGTGGTAATCAAATCTTGGACTATAATATATACATAGTATTTTTATTAACTATGACATTAAATTACTTATTATCAACCCATATTTCCAATTATTGACCACAGAGGTTATTTTAACATATTTATACATTTTATATGTATTGAAAAAAATAAATTTATGTGACTTCAATTATTAGCGAAATCCACTGTTTGAGAACAAAATCATCTCTATATCTACGTCACAGAATATTAAAAAAAATATTACGGCTTAACGAATAACAATAAAGACTTTCTAAAATTACATATCACTTTCAGTTTGGATGAAGTTTTGTAAAAAAATATAAAAAAAATATAGTGGAGGACCCTATTGAAGTTATGTATAATATGAATCGCTAAAATGTATAATGTGTTTTTATTTAAATAAAAATTAAAGTTCTTTATCTACCCTTGCTGTTAAAGTATTATTTTATCTACCCTTGCGGTTAAAACGTCACTTAGTCAACTATTTCGAGTTGAACAAAACACACTTAAAATCTGCTATAGAAAAATAACTATTTATCCACTTGTAGAAATCAACACCCAAGGTGTTAGTGATTTGTGTTGATAAAATTGGTCTTTAAGCACTTGTACTATAAATAACTATTATTTCATGATAGGTCAACTACAAGTAATAACTGGAGATTACAGATTAGACAAGTAACATACACTTACATAATTGAATTCACATATGAAGCGATGTAGAGATGATTATAGAACACATATGTTTTCATTACAAATAATTGAAACCTGCAAGCTAATGGTAATTTATGGATGCAAAAGTCAGGCGTGTGTTATTTTTATCACACAGAATTTTTGTTTATTTCGATGTGTCTAAATATTTTTGCTGTGAACTAATTTTTTTTATGTTTAAGGCGTAACAATTTAAAAAGAAATATGGAAACATAAAGGATGCATTTGGGAAGGATTTTAAATGATAAATGTAAATATTTACATTTCTTTTACGTTCCTGTGGGATTCTAAAAAATAAATACATTTTTGTATCCTGTACAATTTTTGTGTAATATAAATAACATACGAATAATGAATAACGCAGTAAATATAACTTGACAAGGATACTATAAATAAAATAATTGTTTATATATTTACAAACAAATTTGTCATATTTCTCAGAATTCATATATGAATTATATTACTCTTCCTGTGACTTATTCAATTATCAACATTTATTACTTTATATGGGGTCCCGTGGCCGCGTGCCTTAGTTTGCTCGCGAATCTGAGGAACCGGGTTCGATCCTGACCAACGCCAAATATTTCGAATTCAAATGGCACAAAAGTGACCCCTGTGGTGTGCTCTCCACGCTAGCAATGAGTGCCCGTAAGAGGTGACATCTGGTAAACGCCCGCACGGTACAAATATGCCATCATTATTACCGAAATCTGTGATTGGCACTTGGCACACTCAGAAATGGGTAATATGCCGTGATGATATATTTATTTATTTTAGACTTATGGAGTAATTTTTCAAAAAATCATCTCCATCCTTTATAAATCCCGTATCAACTTTGAAACTTTAATTTTAATTAGCATCTTTAGACATTAGCTAAAAGTACGACAATAAAAGCATGTTTATAAACCAGAAATTTAGTTAAATGTCTTTGTCCAAGATTATACGAGTTCTACATGCATATTTAACCCGAAACGACAATTGTCTTCATTAATTTTACATATAAAACAGACTAAGGTGTTAAATCTGGATTATTTACATAAAATTAGGAGTGAATTATACAATAAAGTTGTAATTACCATTGTTAAACAAAGGGATTACATTAATTTTTCACTTAACATTTTTACATTGTAAATAATTCATGTAAATATTTTATTACAAACATAAAAATTCTAATGTGGACAGCACTTCCCTTACCGAAAGGTCTTTGGAAAAGATTTTATATATCCAGTAAAATTGTAACATAAACGTAGGTATTTTTTACAAATTCCATACCGAAAATTCATTGGAAAAGATTTTATATATCAAATAAAATTATAACACCAACATATACTATGTAAATTGCACTTGACACTTAGAATATTTGAATATATTACCAGTTTCCATGGTTATAGCACAGCTGGCTGATTCATGAAAGTTAATCTCTTTCAAATGCTTTAACTCTACATCTATTGAATATAAAGGAAAAGGTGTAATCAAACCGTATAGACAATCAAACGTTCTTTCATATTTATAATAAGATAAAATGTCAAAAAATTATATTTAACGGCTGATTTTTCTATAAAAACTGTTAAGAACTTCAAATAGAGGTACTTTCTTTCAATTATAACTAATATCTAATCATGTCTTCATAAAGAAGAAAAATGTGAAAGAATTATAATTTTTAGAATTGTAGTGTTGGAGTTCTCGACGGAGAATTTTTTGTCACACACACATACACACACACACACACACATACACACACACACACACAGACAGAGAGAGAGATACGGACAGACATCATTGTAAAATTACGGGTACTATACTCGCCGTCAAATGATTATGGACTGATGTTCGACTTTTTCCCTTCTCCGCAACCTGTCCCTTGCCCAGCGTTGTTGCCGCTTCTTCATAGCTTAGTATTTTCAACATTGCCCTTGAATTGGCAACAGTGTAGAAATATCCAGTCCATAATTATTTGACGGCAAGTATAATAAGAGCGCATCACAGGGGTCACTTTTGTACTGTTGAAAATTCGAGATATTTCTTTTTGGAGTCGGTCGGGATCGAACCCGGTTCCCCAGATTCGCTACCAAACATGCTGACACGCGACCACAAGACCCCATAAAATCAGTAAAAAAAAAAAATAAACAACTAAATAATAATAAATTTATTATGACCATCTGATTAAAGGTTATTAGCAAGCACTTGACTAGCATTATTTTTTCTCCGTCATTGCTGGATTATTTGAGAGAAAAATACTTCAAATAACAGTTATAGCAAAATTAATTGTGCGCATATCTTTTATTGAAGTATTTTTCTCAAAAATAATCCACAAATGATTAACAGTGATTGTTTTCTTGGAATATTTTAATATTCTATATTATAATCATCAAATAACTAATAATCTTTTTCATTGATTACCTTCAGATCCAAAGAAAAATAATGGTTAGTAAGTTGCAGAAGAATAGTTTAGAGTCCTACTCAAAAAAAATTAATATAACTTTGAACTATTTTATAATTGTTTATCGAGTTAAATTGATTATAATTTTACAGCTATCACAATTAAATTCGAATCAAAATTAAGCTAGAATTATTTAATCGGTTTTTAGTACAGCGCTACAAATGCCATCCGTAATGGTTATATTGATTTGTAATTACATATTTTGAATAAACATTGTGATAAATATTGAAGTTATTTTTAATTATGAAAAAATAGTTAACTACATAAATTAAAAAAATCACTTTTTTTCATAATTTACAAAGTTAATTTGGGCTCCAATATGGTGGACGAGTCAGTTAAGCACAGAAAAAAGCCTGCTGCCAGCACAAAACCTCTCGCCATTTCCATATTAGGCTATATAAGTATTGTACATATTTGACATTTGTGATATACACAAAAACACATAGGTATCTTCTTATTCTTCTAATGTTCGAGATTCTTCCAATTCATTGATGAGATTGGCGGTATTTCTGAAGGATGTAATATATGTATGTATCTATCTACCTAAGGCTTTAATTTCTAAAAATTCACTCAGTTGTTGAAAAACTTTACAAATGCCTACACTTCCCTAACATTGTGCAATGAAATAATATTACAACCAAGTTTATATTAATACCCATTTTTGAATTATTGCCCCAAAAGTCAACATACCCCATATTTAGAAAAAAACTTCAAAATTTTCAAAAATCTAATTTTTATGTATCTAGATACTTCTTAATGCACTGATTCCAGATTTTGAAACCGCAGGTCGATATCTCTTTTGGTTCTCGAGATATTTTGATTCAAAGTTTTGCTCAAAACTGCCCATTTTTGGGTAATAACCCAAAAATGGGCCGAGATATGAATTTGGCAACAACACCATTCGATTCTACGGGAAAAAATACATAAGTACACCAATTTTCAGAATTTTTGAACACCGCATAGAATCTCTAAAGCAAAATAACTGAAAAAGGCCAAAAATCGCAAAAATCTTAAGGGGTACCCCTTACGATTTTTTCTGATTTTGGCCATTTTCGGGGGTTTTCAAACTTTTATTCATAAAAAATGAACCTGTTGGACAAAAATTATAAAAATTGGTACACTTATGTAATTTTTTCCGCAGAATCGAATGGTGTTGTTGCCAAATTCATATCTCGACCCATTTTTGGGTTATTACCCAAAAATGGGCAGTTTTGAGCAAAACTTTGAATCTAAATATCTCGAGAACGAAAAGAGATATCGACCTGCGGTTTCAAAATTTGGAATCAGCGCATTGAGAAGTATCTAGATACATAAAAATTAGATTTTTGAAAATTTTCAAGTTTTTATCTAAATGTGGGGTATATTGACTTTTGGGGCAATAATTCAAAAATGGGTAGAGATATAAACTTGCTGGTAATATTATTTGATTGTAAAGACAATGTTACTTAAGTGTACGCATTTTTAGAGTATTTATTTATGAGTATACATAAAGTAAGAATTTTATTAGATTTATAGAATATTTCTAAGGAACTTTCTGTATGGTATTTGTAAAGAAATGTTTTAGCTAGAGGTAAAAAGTAATAAAACATATAGAAAAGAAATTTGCGTCGATAACACAGGTATATGGGAAGAAATAATTATGTATATCTTAATATATAAAACAAAGTCGGGTTAGTTACACCATTTATAACTCAAGAACGGCTGGACCGATTTTGATGATCTCTGATTTGTTGGATTCGTCTCCGCCCCGAATAGCAGAATGACTATTAAAATATCGATTTACGTAAAAAAAAATTAGTACACAACTTTTAAGGATTTTATGCTCTTTCTAATTATAGTGGAACGCAGCCAATTTAGCGACATCTATCCACATAGTGGAAAAGTAAAAGTACAACGTGTTCTCACCCCTGCCGCTGTCTGTTAGTATATAACCAATAAAGGTTACATGTCTATTTGTTAGTTTTGTACGAGTGTTATTAATCCATACTAGGTAATATAATAAATGCGAAAGTAACTCTGTCTGTGTGTCCGTTACGTTTTCACGACTAAACGGCTGAATCAATTTGGATGAATTTTGGTATAGAGATAGATTGGACCTTGGAGAAGGACATAGGCTACCTTTTGTCGCGAAAATAAAACTTGAAGGGGTGAAATATGGGATGAAAGTTTGTATGGAGAACCCATCATATCTTCCGCTGAACCAATTTTGATGAATTTTGGTATAGAGATAGATTGGAACTTGGAGAAGGACATAGGCTACCTTTTGTCGCGAAAATTAAACTTGAAAGGGTGAAATAGGGGATGAAAGTTTGTATGGAGAACCCATCATATCCTCCGCTGAACCAATTTTGATGAATTTTGGTATAGAGATAGATTGGACTTGGAGAAGGACATAGGCTACCTTTTGTCACGAAAATAAAACTTGAAAGGGGTGAAATAGGGGATGAAAAATTGTATGAAAAATCCGTCATTTCTCAAGTTAAGGATATAAAAATTCTTTTTTATGTGTTTGGTAAGAAATAAAGAGTGTTTTAGCGTTTTTCAAACATTATCCCTCAAGGCGGTACAATAGGGGGTGATTTCAATTATTTTTTATCTTTGTATCTATAGTTAAGTTTTAACGTTAGTAGATTTTCGATATTTGTCGGGGCCTGTTACATGTACGATGTGAGGCAGGTTGCCGGCTTCCTACGCAGCGCATGTCTCCGAAGTAAATGTGAAAAATTACTGGTACACGTGTAGCAATCGTTATTCTAGCTTTACCCGTGCGAAGCCGGGGCGGGTCAGCTAGTAATTTATATAAAATTTCGATATGAGAGGAGGCTCCTCAACTACATACATATATTGGTCATGAAAGTTGGTTATTTCTATCTATATCCGATAGCTGGCTTATAAGCTGAAATTGCGCTTTCTACTCATGTGAAAAATCGACTTAATTTCTCCAGTGATTAAATGCGGAATATAACATGAATCAGTTTTGATTAAGTTGAAAAATACAGAGCACGTGACTTCCGACTCACGTATCGCGAGCTTTGGGCTTTGATTGAGCTTTCAATAAGCGCCGCGATAATGAAAAGTAAATACGTTATGTTGGACAACCGGCAGCTTTTTCTCTGCAAATAGCTCAGATGACGAAGACAAAATTTGGACACCGTAGAAAATGTCGACACAGCGGAAACTAATGTAAATAAATAGAAATGGTTGTCTTGGAAACTATACGATACTTTCTGAAATAATAGCGAACAATATTGTCAGAAAAAATTACTCTGATGGGTTTAGCAATTAAATATCGTAATAATGACACTGCTTGCTTTTACATTAATACCAAGGTGCCATTATTTGTGCCGCTCTGTTGAAATGAAGACTTGTATTGAATGGATTCCCTGCCTACTCTGTATAGTAATAGTAATTTATGTTATAAGTCCGGTAACTGAGTTTTTACGGTACGAATACGACGTTTCCAGTATTTCGAAATGTTACTATGATATAACAGGACTAAAAAGTAAAGTGAAAAGATAAAAATAAAGGACGGCCGCCGTTATTTTTTATAACAGTTGCCTACAATTAAAGATCAAAGTTTACAGAGGTTTTAGAATCTTTATGAAAAGAGTTATACAGATTGCAATCTATATTATCGACATGTTCATGAACTGTCACATCTACAAAATAAATACTATATTTTCGTCACTGTCCATTTCTATTTAAATTATTTTATAATACTAACCTTATTTATACTTATGTATGCCATATAAAGGCAATAAATAAAAGTGAGCCGAATATCAAAGAAATATACCAAATTCTTCTGATTGATTAGAAATGCTATCTTTGGCAGATTCACAGATTTTGTGTTTGCGTTAACGGTCACGTTGTGTCGTTGCATTGCGTTTAACATTACTTTATTATAAATAGGCCTTTACAACGCACAAAAATGTTTCAAACACGATATAAATATTTTTCAAATAATAACTTTGACAGTGTGAATGTACATTATTTATATATTATTCATGTCATTTACGATAAGTAATGAACTCTACTATTCATCTTAATAATAATTATATAAGGCTATACACTTTTTGACGGTTAAAAATGATTGAAATTTTATTTCATTTTTCACTATTAGTGATTTTAATGCATTAAGGTTTTTACGCTAAGTGATGACGTGCATTGGCTGCTTGAATGATTTGGGTATACCAAAAAAGTCGTTCAGTATGACAGAAAGAGAAGAATTTTATTATTCCTAAAAGTTTAAATTTTATGATATTACGAAAAAAATTGAACGCCACACGGCCGATATGCAAATAACGAACTCGGCTGATTATAAACATTAATCGCGTCCTAAAGGCGTTAATAACTAACGGACGTATGACGTACAACATTTTATTTCATACCTGTGTCGCATTTTTGATCGAAAGTTTAGTATATTCCTCAATACTTTCTTTCTTAAAAAAATGTCGTGGTCTTGGTCTTAATAAAAATAAAACAGTAATGACAGCAAACAATTTTTTTTTTACATTTCTAATATTTGTCAAAAATGTATAGACGATATTTCCGATTAAACCTTATTAAAATCTTTGGAAACAAACTGAAAATTAATCTCAGAAAAATCCGCTAAAAGATATAGGAACGAATATTGGCTTTTTACCTCTCGCTAAGAGAGGTATTGGATTCATGCTAAAATTCGCATATCCAGATTTTAGTGAATAAGCACGATTTAAGGTCCCTAGAATCCGTTTATAACATTTTTAAAATGATGTCTGTGTATGTGTGGATGTGTGTATATGTGTGTGTGTGTGTGTGTGTGTGTGTGTGTGTGTGTGTGTGTATGTATGTCTGGATGTTGTAGACACAATTCCTCAAAAACTATAAGACTTATATATATTTAACTGCAGTTTCCTCAATCTGACATTCCTGGGAAGAGCTGAAAAGGTTTTGGTAAAAATTGAACAACCGGAAGTAGTAGTTTCTTCTAAAATTCTCCATCTAATATACTTAAAAATTTTATTATATCTTGTATAGATTTAGAGATGAAGACACTATAATTTATAGAGTAAACTAATCGCAGAGGCTAAGGCACTAAGGAAACCAGTTGACAAATTCCAATGTTTATAAAATAGTTTGTAAATGACACATGTCATTGTCAAATATCAACAGTTTTAGTGACATTCTGATAGCTTTTTCTGGGAAGTATATTTAATTTTTCTTATTGTTTTATTAAATAAATATTTAAAATTATAGGTAAAATTGTGGTAAAATGCATATATCCATCAGAAATACCGCCAATCTGGTTAATGAATTGGAATCTTTGACAGAAAACATGTTAAATACAATAAAAAACAATATTTGGGTAAAGTTCTGTAATATTTTGTTATAAAACGACGGTTCGAAAACGAAGTGCAATACAATACTTATATAGCCTAATATGGAAATGACGAGAGGTCTTGTGCTGGCCACAACAGATTTTTTGGTATGCAGAAACGAAAATCATTTTGCAAACATAACAGAATATGTAATTTTATCACATATGTGTTAGATCTGGTGAGTAGTAGTATTTATTATGCTGCAGTTTTCTCTTATATAGAATTTTTATAATTTTATAATCGAAGATAATAAGTATACTCTTGTTGAACAAAATGTAGATATTTCTTATATTTGGAAAGAAATTGTTTCATTGAAAATAAATGTTATGATTGTTATGGCAAAATGCTGTATTCCATCATGAATTTCATTAAAAAAATCTGTTGTGGCCACCACAAGACCTCTCGCCATTTCCATTTTATGTTATATAAATAATGTATTGCACTTCGCTACCGAACCGTCGTTTTGTAACATAAAAATTACAGAACTTTACCCAAATATTGTATTTTATTGTATTTAACATGTCTTCTGCACACATACAATTCTAATTATATCTTCTTTCTATTGTATGAGGAAGTTCCTATCTCAAAGATTCTTCCAATTCATTAACAAGATTGGCGGTATTTGTAATGGATACATGCAGGTTACCTATAATTTTAAATATTTAATTAATAAAACCATAAGAAAGATTAAATTTACTTCACAGAAAAAGCTTTCAGAATGTAACTAAACTTTTGATTTTTGACACTGATATCTGTCATTTAAAAATTATGTTATAAACATTTGAATTTGTCAACTGGTTTCCTTAATGTAGTTTCGCCTACTCGACTTATTATATCCCGATATTCTATATATTATAGTGTCTTTATCTCTAAATTTATAGAAGATATAATAAAAAATTTAAATGTATCAGATGTAGAATTTTGTTCTTTAAAAGGCGTAATATCAAAAATTTGCAAAAAATAATATTTAGAAGATTTTTTTTTAAAAAACTACTACTTCCGGTTGTTCAATTGTTACCAAAACCTTTTCAGCTCTTCCCACGAATGTCAGATTGAAGAAACTGCAGTTAAATATTTTTTAAGTCTTATAGTTTTTGAGGAATCGTCCTTCCAACATCCATACATACACACACACACACCCACACATACACACATCCACACACACACACACACAGACATCATCGTAAAAATGTTAAAATCGGTTTATATGGACCTTAAATCGTGCTTATTCACTTAAATCTCGATATGTGATTTTTAGCATGAATCCAATACCTCTCTTAGCGAGAGGTAAAAATTATGATATATTTGTTTATGGGTGATAATAAGAAATAGGTTGCTTAGTAACAATATAGTACCGTAAAAAATAAAAAGACTGTAAACCCTGGTTTACCGAACTGAAATCGCTTCAGTAAACAATGAAATGCAACACAGTATGATATAAAATGATTTTACTGTTTCTTTTACGTAAATTCTACTTTTGTTTGAAATAATTTCTTAGGAGAATGAAAACTGATGTTCGAATATGCGTTCTCTGAATAGCAAAATACTCTTGTTATGTCCTAATTTTTCATGGAATTTTTGGTCATATGTTTGCCAAATTTTTTAAGTCTCTTGAGAGTAATTAGGAAAAAAAAGCGGTCAATACGTACGTATATGTAAATATGTTTATATTTGTTTTAATCTTGATGATGCGCGAGTAATATCTGTCTTGTTTTTATTGGATGTGATTGATGATATAGTTCGGAGATCATATAACATTTTTATATCTAGTGGTGATCTAATATGCTGAATTTTTATTAAAAAAAATTTGATAGTAAGCTTATAAAGTTTATCAGGATAATTGTCTTTCTGGGCTGTTGGCGTTTGCCTTAAAACTAGTTATTACAAATAATTAGTTCGCAAACTATCATTACTACAACAAAAACCTTGTAGCAAGAATCAGAACTGTATCCAAAAGTTTCTTTAGGAAAAGTTTCAAGTTCTATCTGTAACTTAAACTTCGTGAAACAAAAACTCATTTTTAAATACTGGCAATTCACAAGAACTCATCTCGCTTCTCGCCTAAATCGCAGGTGAAATAAATTGAGTTTGAAACATTTAAAAGACTGGTAAACAACTTACATTCATGCAAATTTTATTTGAATTTTCAACAGCAATGAAAAGAAGAAATGCTGAAAGTCTGAAAGGTGCTGACTGCGAAATGTGTAAATATCTTTCAAGAAATTTATTGAAATATGTACATTTTACTCAGAGCACAATATGTAGTAGTGCTGTGAGGATCCGGCAAAACTTGGATCCATGTACCCGGATCTCAAAATATCCGGTTCCTCGGATATCCGATGTTCGGATATTGAAGCGGATATCCGTAAATTTAATTCGGATTTGGATCCGGATCCCTTTTGGATTCGGATCTGGACTTGGATCTGGATCCGGATTCGATGTTTTGTTTACGGATCCGGATCCGAATTTTAATTCTGGATCCAATTCTATTAACTATATCAAACAAAAATTTATTGTGGATTATTTCATAATCAAACTCCATGATAATACATTCAAATATTATCATTGGGTTCAATACTTAGAATATTCGAATCCGAGAACCGAAATTCTGAAATTCCATATCTAAAATCCGATACTCATATTCGGATCCGGATTCAAAATCCAATACTCAGATTTGGATTCAAAATCCGATTGTCAGATCCGGATCCAAAATCCAATATTCAGATCCGGATCCAAAATCCGATACTCAGATCCGGATAGTAAAACAATCAATTATCCGGATATCCGGATATTTTTGGATCCGAAACCGAAACTATCCGGATCCGGATCCCACCACTAATATGTAGACGGAAAACTTTAGAAAAGCCCATTTTTATAGTGATTAATATAATTTTTTCTGTATTCTTCTACTTCCCTTCCGCAAAATCGGCAGGGAAATTGAATTTCCCTGCCTAGGCAGGAAAGTAAAATGCAACGTTGCCATATGTATTTTCAAAAACACATTTTACGTTTTAATGTGAAATACAATTATAAAATTAGAATAAATTATGTCCAGCAATACATTTGTTTTAAATTGTTGTACAATTTTATTTTTATAACTTTTTGGAATAACTCCAAATTGAGTAAAAATACGACCGTGACGATCAAATTATTTGATTTTATAGATAATGCTAAGTACTAACAAACTATTTGAGTTACATTGTAATTTATTTACTGTGTACATATTTATATTGTTAATTTTCTTTTCAAATATTAAAATACAATCAAATATATTGAAAATATTGGAGCTTTTTCATTACCTAGGAGTATTGTAGAACTTGTAATTGTAATTTTAATTAAAAATATAGCGAATGTTCGGTTGAGCGCACAGTTATAAAAATAACTAAATGACAGAAAATGAATACACTGATCAATATTTTACATGTATTTTTTCTAAATTTGTTGTATACATATTTTTTTCATTCATAATAAATCATATGTAAACAACGAGAGTCTATTTTATCAGTTGATAAGAAGTTGATATATAACGTTTTACGCTAAATAAATAATGTTTCATATCTACATTTTGAAGTAGTGATACGTATATATTATCAGTAACTTTATAAAAAAAAACCGAAAAGTATTGTTAATTTTTTTAAAAAAAACATGTAGTTATTTATTAATTACAAAAGATATGGTTTTTATTATTTTATTTCAAGATAGAAACAAATAAATATATCATCAGATCTGTACTTTATAAAAAAAAAACCCAAAAATTTTGTTGTTAATTTTTAAACAATACAATATATGTAGTATTTACAAAATATATTTTTTTATTTAAACATTGAAACAAATAAATATATCATCACCATTTACCTCAGGGGCTCACAAGAGCATGTATGAACCTAATTATAATTGTGGCCGAGGCGAAAGATGTGTGCTTAGAGAGGAAGGAAAGTGTAGCGATCATGATTGTTTCGTAATTATCATAGTATTTCGCTACCGAAAATCACTCGCTTTAATCTTTAATGTAAGGAGTGAGGAATATTAGCTGTACGGTTAGTAAAAATGTGGAGTGGAGTGACAGCCGACCTTTTATTGTTATTATTATTTTCAGGTTTATGCTAACTCACTAAGGCCCAATCTTAACATCTCTGGTTAAAATGTTAACTGCCAGTTAAATAAACAATATTAAGTCCGATTATTAACAGTAATTATAAATTTGCCATTTGAAAGTTCATTTCTTTTCGCTTTTGTTTATTTAACGGGTAGATAAATTTTTAACCAGAGATGGTAAAATTGGCAAGAAACAATAAATAATTGTAAAAGAGTAATGCCCATATTCATAAACACTCGTAAAGTTTCAAAACGGTTCGTTATAATTTTTGACAAATTGAATCAAACTTGACAAATAAAATTTCGATTTTTCTTTCAATGTTGACTGTTTTTACTGGATAAAAATTATAACGAACCGTTTAAAATTTTTACGAGTGTTTATGAATACGGGCATAAAACAAGAATGAGCAAAAATTGATTGTTTTCTAAAACGGTGTTCCAAAAGTGTCCTTCATTGCAGACTAATGGCAGTCATGACAAGGAAGACGAAAATTCTGAAACTTTTCTTTTATGAATACTGTTGTACAGTATACTTTGTTTAGAATACGTGCTAAATAAACCTGATACGCCGACAAAAATCAAAATATTTTAGTCTTCGAATTCTTTTACCATTAATACTGCTTATACATAAAATTATTTTCGTCTTTTGCTTTACATATCAACCACGTCTAAAATTTTATGGTAATAATTTATTTTAACAACAAAGAAATCGTTTGTAATATTTTTGACAGTTAAATATCTTTGAAATTCAAAGTTTCAATTATTAAATTTATTACCAGCAAATTTCATAGCCTATAATATGAAGTCACATTTATTTATTTTTTACGACTTTTCAGTGTAAATATTAAAGTAACTTTATGCTGCAAACAATTTATTTGTTCAGACAGTTCGTAACGACATTTTGTAGTTTTACCTCCTTCGAATGTAACATTAAAAGGCAATATTAATAAACAGGAAATTGCCGCATAATATTGAATTAAAATGTAATAAAACTTGCCACCATTAATGCAGGGTCACAGCTTAGCAAACTGTATAGTCCTTTTATATTAAAGTGGGTAAAGGTATCGTATTTTATTAGTCAAACCGTGGTTATAATCTTTATCCATAAGTAGTTTTTCTACTCCCATGCGTGAAGTGAGCACTTCACGTATCAATTTTTATGTGTGAAGTTTGAGTTTTTGCACACGGTGCGTGAAGTGCTACTTCACGCACAGTGTGCGTGAAGTAACATTTCACGCACCGTTCATTATTTTAAATATTACAAACTGAATTGTATTTTAATAAAACAAAGCTGTTAAACACCCGTAACGTTGGTAACCATGGTTACACAAGTCGATAATATAGAGGCTTTACGTTTAAAGAATGACAATGTGAAGAAAAAATAAAATTTATTGCAAGGTCGTAGAAAAAGTATAGTATGTAACACGTGTGTGAAGCCTATTTTACATTCGGGTGGTTTGCAACACTCGCCTTCGGCTCGTGTCGCAATCTCCACCCTCATGTAAAAATGTCAGCTTCACACACTTGCCACATAATATACTATTATCGTACGAGAATGAAAACTACAGTTCAAAAAAAAAAAAACAATTCAAACAAAAATAAAATTTACTAGTATATTAAAGGGACAATAAGAATCCACTCAATGTATGTTCTCATTTCAACAGAGCGGCACAAATAATGGCACATAGGTATTCAATATAAAATCAAGCATTGCCGCTTATGTGCCGCTCTGTCATAATTAGGATATTTATAGTTTTATTGTTGGAGACGAGTTAATTTTCTGCCTAAATTTTTATTTTTATTTAATTTATCAAGCTCGTTTGAAATTTTATGATAATTATGCCATTTCTTAATTATTGAACATCATGTAAAAAAAAAATCTGTTGTGGCCAGCACAATACCTCTCGCCATTTTCATATTAGGCTATATAAGTATTGTATTTAACATTTCTGGTAACATTTCTTTAGTCTTATAGAATTTGAATTTGAGAAACCGTGTCTATAACATTCACACGTCTACATACACACACACACGCACACACACACACACACACACACACACACACACACACACACACGCTCACGCACAAGCGCGCGCGCCACACACACATAATATTTTTTGGCAGTTAAATTTTTATAATTTAAATGCTTCCAAAGTTTCAGAAATAAATTATTCTATTCTGTAACTCAGTGGTTAATTTTTAACAACTGGTTAAAAAAATTATCCATTTGATATTGACTTGTCAACTAAAAATCCATGTTTCTGTTGATTGGTTAACATTTTTAACCAGTTGTTAAAAATTAACCACTGAGTTCCAGAATAGGCCCGATTATGTAATAAAAATAAATTTCTGAGATAAGTCTGCGGTTTCTGTTATTTAGTTCAAGTGTAACAAATGTTTACAAATCTCTACCACATATTTTAATTATGCCAAACATTTCTAAGAGATCTAAATTATTTCTGGATGAAAAATATAATATTTACATTCCAAATGTAATAGAAACAAGACTAGAGCAATTAAAAATAGAACTACTTCATCAAAAATTGCGAAAAATTTTACTACCTCTCAATTTTAGGATGTTATGACAAATGTCGAATATAATAAAAACAGACGAAATATTTATTTTTGTCAGTTGTTTATGAATTCGTAAATAGTATAGTTTACGATGAGCACGTTGAATATGAAATTTTAATAATAGAAGTACTAAAAAATTTAAAATGTATAAAAAGTTTTTATTCTTGAAATTCTTTTATTCTGCAGTAAAAATACAGTTCCCGAGTGTAGAATTATGAGGCATAAATTGAAAAATAATTTAATAATCTTTTAAAACATACTTTTCCTTTTCTTCCGGTAAATTTATTTTCTATTTGTTAGTTTTTTCACCCTCAAGGGTTGGATTTGAATTAAAGAAACTGTCTCTTCTTTTTAGCGGTATTTATCTAGCGATATATATTTCCTGCTGTAATTATAATGGCGAGAAAAAGCCGAAAATTTATATAAAAGTAATTAGTCACTCTGAATAATGAGCAAAAGCGATAATTTGAAAGGATTTCTAGAAGAAAAATTATGATTAAACGCTGTCTAAATGAAAACATAAATATAATTAATGAGTATACCTTTACCTTTGCGAAGCACTAAATATGAACAAATAAATAAATATATCATCGTGTTGACAAACAATAACTAAAACGAATTTCTGAAGACTTTCTGGGAAGTATATTTAATATTTATTTTATTATTAATTAAATACAATTATTGATACATAGGTACGCTGCAGAAATACCGCCTATCTCATCAATGAATTGGAAGAATCGCGAACATTAGAAAAGTAAGAGTGAATATAATGAATTAAAAAATATATAAAGAAGATATGTATTTTTCTGTGTATCAGAAATTTCAAATATGTACATTACTTATATAGCCTAATATGGAAATGGCGAGAGGTCTTGTGATGGCCATAACATATTTTATTTAGAATTTTATTTCTAAAAACTCACTCTAAAAATGCGTACACTTACGTAACATTGTCTTTACAATCAAATAATATTTCCAACAAGTTTATATCTCTACCTATTTTGGAATTATTGCCCCAAATGTCAATAAACCCCATATTTAGATAAAAACTTCAAAATTTTCAAAAATCTAATTTTTATGTATCTAGATACTTCTCAATGCGCTGATTCCAAATTTTGAAACCGCAGGTCGATATCTTTTTTCGTTCTCGAGATATTTAGATTCAAAGTTTTGTTCAAAACTGCCCATTTTTGGGTAATAACCCAAAAATGGGTCGAGATATGAAATTGGCGACACGACCATTCGATTCTGCGGGTAAAATTACATAAGTGTACCAATTTTTATCATTTTTGTCCAACAGGTTCAATTTTTATGAATAAAAGTTTGAAAACCTCTGAAAATGACCAAAATCTGAAAAAATCCTAAGGGGTACCCCTTACGATTTTTGCGATTTTTGGCCATTTTCAGTTATTTTGCTTTAGAGATTGTATGCGGTGTTCAAAAATTCTGAAAATTGGTGTACTTATGTAGTTTTGCTCGTAGAATCGAATGGTGTTGTCGCCAAATTCATACCTCTACCCATTTTTGGGTTATTACCCAAAAATGGGCAGTTTTGTGCAAAACTTTAAATCTATATATCTCGAGAACGAAAAGAGATATCGTCCTGCGGTTTCAAAATTTGGAATCAGCGTATTAAGAAGTATCTAGATACATAAAAATTAGATTTTTGAAAATTTTGAAGTTTTTTTCTAAATATGGGGTATACCAATCAGTCTGATTTGTATTCTTTTGGAGTAAAGTCGATGTTTGTTATTTCATAAAATAAAGGGGACTTCCATCGAAAATTTATCTATTTAAAATTTATTAGTATGTAGGTATATTCAACAGTAGATAACTCACACCCACAATATATTTGTTATAACAATAAAAAGACAAAAAAACTTGTTATAAGTGTGTTACTCATTTTCTACAAAACTGTAACAGTGAAAAGAGTCCCTATATACTTCACTTACTTCAGCCGACGGTGAAGACATTCTGATAATATATTCATGAATTATTGTGATGAATGTTGAGTGATGTGGATGAACACACACGTATAATTAAATAGAAATGAACGAATATCAGCTCTCCATATGGATGTATAGAAGAGGAACAGGAAAGAATTATAATATTTAGAATTGTAGTATTGGAGTTGTCAAAGAAATTTTTGTCATACTCACACATAGACACCGACACACACACACACACACACACACATTCAGACATCATCGTAAAACTAGTAACCCTAAAGCGTGCTTAATCATTAAAAACTCACCACCGATTTTTTTTGAGCAAATACAATACCTACCTTCCTTACCTAAAGGTGACGAAAGGTAAAAACAAATGCATAGAACATAAACATCTGCCATCTGCCTAGCTAATCCCAGAAACTAGTCAACGCAGAGACAAATAATAAATTTCACTTCCCCACTCTCCACACCAGCTATGAGTGCCCGTGTGGTGACGCCTGGTAAGCGCCTACACGGTAAAATATATCGTCATCATTACCGATGTCTACATGTGTTGTAGATACTGGCACACCCAGAAATGGGTAATATGCCGTGATGATATATATTTATTTATAATAAAAAATCTGTTGTGGCCAGCACAAGACCTTCCATCAATTCGATGTATTTTGTACAAATCCCATACCAAAAGGACCTTGGAACAGTTTCTATATAATATCATGTAAAATCGAACACGAGCACATACTAATTTTACAAATTCCACACCAAAAGTTCATTTGAAAAGGTTCTATAAATCCAATAAAATTATAACATAAACATACACTAAGTAAAATGCACTTGGCACTTCCTTCTTTCTGCTTCAGCTTTCCCCTATTTTATTAGGGGTCGCTATTTCCTCTTCTCTTCCACTCATTCATGTCCAACGTATCTTCTTCACACAGTCCTTCCTTTCTCAAGTCTTCTGCGATACAGTCCTTCCATCTTCTCTTTGGACTGCATGTCACTTGCGAGGAATACTATGAAATACCAATTTTTGATCCTGTACTTTCCATATTTGGTTTTGCACTTGCAACAGACATCTGTCAATTAGAATTTTTTGAATGTATCAGCTGTTTCCATGATAAATAGCAAAGCTGACTAATTTTTGAAAATTAATTTCTTTATAATGCTTTAACTCTAAATCTATTGAATATGAAGGAAAATGTATAATCAAACCGCATAGAGAAGAGTATTTTCTTTAATATATATAATAACAAAATGTCAAAAAATAATATTTAACTGCGTTTTTTTAAGAAAAACTGTTAAAAACTTCAAATAATGGTACTTCCGGTAAATCAATTATAACCAAAATGTAATCAACTCTTCATATGGATGTAACGAAGAGGAATACGAAAGAATTATAATTTTTAGAATTGTACACGGTAAATAAAAACTTTGTTGTGATTACTAAAAATAAGTTCCCGTAGCAATTTTTTTTTTTGTCAAAATAGGACCAGCAAATATATATGTTACAATTACCAAGGTAAATTTGCTGGTAAAAAATTGTTGTGGCAACAAATACAGTTTTGTTATATATAACAAAAGATATTTGTTATGCGAACAAATAAAATAAGTTACCATTAAGAAGTATAAATTTGTTATGCGAACAAATAAATTAAGTTACCATTAAGAAATATAAATTTGTTATTCGAACATATAAAATAAGTTACCATTAATAACTATAAATTTGTTTTAGAAACTAATTAATTTTGATTGATATATAGAATGACGTAGTAAGGTAAAAATTAAATACATGCGTATTATATTATTATTATTTATTTATAATTATAATCTATATAATGTAACAAATATTATATAAAAAAATAAGATATGAAACAATAGTCACTTAAATTATATAGATTTATCAGTAATCTGTGCATACCTTCAAATTTCTCAATAAGACACTCTAATTGCCATTGTTTTAAAATATCTTTTACAAAATCATCCATTTTTATTGACGGGCACAAGAAACAAGCACTTTTAAAAACAATTTTCGGCAGGCTAAATTTAACTGCGCAAGCAAATGCGACACGACGTAGTACAGTACACGAACAGTGAATTATGCCAGGGAATACCCTGTCTACATAAAAGTTTTAGTTACATGTACAAAGTATATGGCGGGAAAAGACATAATTTGTAATCTTTACAAAATATAATGTCACAGAAAAAAAAAAAATTGTCCCAGTAACAGATGAAATGTTTTTAATTGTTGCAAAATGAATTTGTAATCGGAACAAAGTAACAAAATGACTGCTTAGTACTACTAATAATAATTGCTGCCATGGCTAATATTTTGCAGCAAATAATACTTTTTATATACAACAAAAATTGTTTAGTTTTGGAAACTTAAAATACAAAGTTCTTCGTGTAAACGGCAAAAACTTATTGTTGAAATAACAAAAAAATGCAGCTAACTAAATTTTGTCCGGAATATCAATGTAATTTTTTACAGTATAGTATTGGAGTTATCGTCGGAGAAAAATTTGCCACACACGGACACACATACACACACGCACACACGAACACACGAACACACACATACATACAGACATCATCTTAAAAATAGTAAATTCGTATTTTAGGGACCCTGAAACGTGCTTATTCATTAAAAACTCGCCACCGAATTTTTTGACCAAAGACAATACCTTCCTTACCTAAAGGTGACGGAAGGTAAAAACATGTCTTTAAAATTCCACTATATTACAATACATATTGGATGAAAAATCCGAGTAATTCTGTGTGCAAATTCTCCATAATCAAAAATGCAAAATCTGTCGCAATTTTAATTAAAATCATCTACACGATTCCAAAAAATACAAAACTTCCCAAAAGCCTGATTCACACATGTGAACAAGTGAGCAATATCAATACTCTCCATTCCAGATCGCAGCACTTAGTGGTTGTAATCTCGAATGTAGTGGTACTTGTTGGTGGTGCTCTATCACTCGGTGACACATTCATATTTGTAGGGCTCTGAACGCGGCCGATAAGAAGAGACGATGTATTCACTCTTTTATTATCACCTGTTACAAGCCGACCGCCAAGTTAAATGAGTTGCCATTGTTAACGAACAGATCAATTGTAAGAGACTAACAATGCTGGCACATCAATCTTTATTCCGGGGAGAATACATTTACAGTATATTGCCGAAATTCGATTGCTGCTATTCAACTTTATTACCTAGGAAAATGAAAATAAAATAGACACAATAAGAAGATGTTTCATTATTAAGCAATCGTAAAATATATAAAAATATATACCAGACACCATACAAATATAGAGGTCACGGATTTAAAAGTTGACAATTATCTCAAAACAATAAAAAAAGTTCATATAAACATAAATTTGGAAACATTGCAGGCTATGTCATATTAATTTGTCATCTTCCCTCCATCCACTGTTAAAATTTCGAGATAATTAGAAGATTTAAAGAAGGAAGAAAAGAGATCGGAGACATTTAGCGTCTCGGCCGTGCACTGACATTGTTTTTGTCGAAATACAAGTGATTGTTCACATGGATTGGGCGCCTACAATAATTCCATTTTGACGAAATAATAATAAAAACCATTATAATATTTAATTTTGACATACGAAAATAACTAATCAGTTAGTATGTTGTGCATGACAGTCGTGAAAAATAATGAAAATGGCTGATAATATCTAATAAATACTATGGTGAGTGTTATTTTCGTGTCTGATGTTATTTTAAATGCATTATTTGTTGCAAAGTGAGTTAAAAAAAAATCTGTTGTGGCCAGCACAAGACCTCTCGCCATTTCCATATTAGGCTATATATGTATTGTATTGCACTTCGCTTTCGAACCGTCGTTTTATAACAAAATATTATAGAACATTACCCAAATATTGTTTTTTATTATATTTAATGTCTTCTGCACTCATATAATTCTAATTATATATATTTTTAATTGTGTGAGGAAGCTTCTAAATGTTAAAGATTGTTCCAACTCATTAACCAGATTGGCGGTATTTCTGATGGATATATGCATTTTACCACAATTTTACCTATAATTTCAAATATTTAATTAATAGAACAATAAGAAAAATTCCCAGTAAAAGCTATCAGAATGTCACTAAAACTGTTGATTTTTGACACTGACATGTGTCATTTACAAATTATGTTATACACATTGGAATTTGTCAACTGGTTTCCTTAGTGCCGTAGCCTCTGCGATTAGTTGACTCTATAAATTATAATGTCTTTATCTCTAAATCTATACAAGATATAATAAAAATTTTAAGTGTATTAGATGGAGAATTTTATGTTCTTCAATATTTAATAAAAAAACTCCCAAAAAATTATGTTTAGCAGATTTTTTCTAAGAAACTACTACTTCTGGTTGTTCAATTGTTACCAAAACCTTTTCAGCTCTTCCCAGGAATGTCATATTGAGGAAACTGCAGTTAAATATTTTTTAAGTCTTATAGTTTTTGAAGAATCGTGACTACAACAACCTGACATACATACATACACCCACACACACACACATCCACACACACACACACACACACACACAGACATCATTTTAAAAATGTTATAATCGGATTCTAGGGACCTTAAATCGTGCTTATTCAATAAAATCTGGATATGCGAATTTTAGCATGAATCCAATACCTTTCTTAACGAGAGGTAAAAATTGTGAGAGTGATTTAAAAATCTTAAGTATTACTTTTAATTATTGCTGTGGAGTTAATAATGACTGTTTAAAACGTCAAAATTTAATAAAAAATATTTATTCTTTCTTTATATTTCCATGTTATGTGTGACAAAAAGTGACAATAAAATAATTGATTACATTAGTAAACTAATGACACTTTTTCTCCTAAAATTCTTTTGATGAGATCATTAATTTCAGAAAAGCTTTCAAGTAAAATTGAGCCAAAAAAGCAACCAAACAACATTACCCATAAAATGTTTTAAAAATGAAACGTCTGTTTATGTTAGAACAGAAATACATTTACTATATTGAACGCTCAAAATTTCAAAGGGACATATAGGTGATAAACATGTTCTACTTTTCCACCCTCATATAAGGGAGTGGTGATGTATTCACCCTCACGCAAGGGTGGTACCCGCACCACTTAGTCATGATTACATCATTTGTGTTAATCGCAAAAGTAATTTAATTAAAAGATCTGAAAAATGATTTCTTTTATGTTTGCTCCTTCCATAATTTTAAAATTATTACCTTTCCTATTTCTTCAAGCGAAAACTTTTATATAAATTGATTATCTTTTAACTTTAGATATCTGAGGTTATATTTAACTAAGCATTAACTTAAGATGATGTTCAGAAGGCGTACAAAATAAATAAAGAGGGGTAATTAATTTTGAAATTGCAGCTGTATTCGGGGTTATGTTCATTTCAAGAAACAACATGACATTATTACATTAAGCCTGAAGCTGGGTGCTGAGCTATACTTCATACATATATATAAATTCTCTTTCCTGCTAGGTAGAATATGAGCCAGGAAAAAGTCGAGTTTAGAAAAAAAATTACATACTTTTTTGTAGAAATATTTGAAAAATAACGGTTAGAATAATTATTTGTACACACACACACACACACACACACACACACACACACACATACACACACTCACACATTCTATTTTTTGTTATTATATTCGGCTCTTACAATTAATCTTTCTAGAACTACGGAGGTATTCCAACATCATCAAATTTTTAAGTAATGATACATTGTAACTAATGTATAAATACTAGCGATGCCATTTGTATTATGTATGGCAAATATTCCCAGTTCAATTATAACTAGGATCAATTATGAAATTTCTATTAATTGTTTCAATATGTCATTGTATCATCATAAGTGCCTTTGAGATATTGCAAGTAATTTTCGAATAGTATGGGGTCCCGGTCCCGTGGACACGTACCAGAGTGTCTGGTCGCGAACCTGGAGAACCGGGTTCAATTCCGACCTACGCCAAATATTTCGAATTTTAAATGGCACAAAAATGACTCCTGTGGTGCACTCTCCACGCCAGTAATGAGTGCCCGTGAGGTGACGCCTGGTAAGCGCCCTCACGGTACAAATATGTCATCATCATTACTGATATCTGTGATAAAGTAGATTGGCACACCCAGAAATGGGTAATACGTCGTGATGACATATTTATATTTATTTATTTTCGCATAGTTATATGTATTATTATTATTATTTATAATAATAATAATAATAAATATTTATATGCTATGGAAACAACGTGTACCTATAGAAAACTATTAATAATATATTCGTATAAGTTATGTTGGTCGATCCCGACCGACGCCAAATATTTCAAGTTTTAAATGGCTCAAAAGTGACCCATGTGGTTCACTCTCCACGCCAGCAATGAGTGCCCGTGAGGTAACGCCAAGTAAGCACCCGCACGGTACAAATATGTCATCATCAGTACTGATATCTGTGATAAAGTAAATTGGTACACCCAGATATGGGTAATATGCCTTGATGATATATTTATTTTATTTATTTATTCGTATAGGTTGGTATTCAACATTGACAGATAGTGTGTAGAAGGTAATTTACTGATATGGGAGTAGAAAAAATACCTGACGGCTATTTCGTGATATTTTCAAATTTGGGGTTCTTTAAAGAACAATATTTAGTACAAATTTAGTAATTGGAAACATTTATGAACATTTCTTGTTACCTTGGTTACTTGTTGTTTTTGTTATTTCACATATTTATGTCAATGTATCCCCTGAAGAAGGCCAAAACGTTGGGTTTAAATAATAAATACAGAACTTAAACTAAAAAAAGGTAGTATTATTCCAATTAATAATATGAGTTCTGAAAGATATTTTAATAATTTACAAATTTAGTACTTAGAAGTCATATAAAATGTCTTGCAACAGCCCTATTGTAGAAGGCATAGAACATTTAATTTCACAAATTTGAAATAACATAAATTATAATCTGCTAAACTAAGCTGCTTTGTCGTAATTCTAACGAATAAAGTTTTGTAGGGCTAAATACGTTCCTTTGTGAAATTCTTGGTGTTATATTTATGAAGAAAAGGAAAGGTTTTTATGAGACCTCAGGTCAATTGAATGATGTCCTATGGTCAATTAAGTAGGGTTTTCCTAGGTTTTATTACGCCTATCTGAAAGAACTGATTCAGCAAGACTTTTTATATGCAGTAAAATGATACTTTTCGCTTATTTCTGTGAGGATTTTTCATTTCATTTGCTCGCAGTTGTACAGAAAACAGTGGGGTAGCTATAGATAGGCAAGACTAGGCAATGCCTAATGGCCCAAGCGTTTTAAGGGCCCATTACCTTTTGATTTTTAGAAAAGTAGTAATAAATAAAAGGATCGTGTGGCCGTGAGCGTATAGTGTCTGGTTGCCAATTTGGTGACCCGGATTCGATCCCGGCCAGTGCAAATCGTACAAAAGTGATCTCTTTGGTGCACTGTCCACACCAGCTATGACTATGAGTGCCCGTGAGGTGACGCCTGGTAAGCGCCCACACAGTAAAATATATCATCATTACCAATGTCTACATGTGTTGTAGATACTGGCACGCACATTAATGGTTAATATGCCGTGATGATATTTCAAGATATTTAGAACAACTTTTATCTTACTTTGTCAAGAAATTTTTAGGGTTTTAATAGTTAATTTGTGTTTATTGATTTTGCAAAAAATATGCATATAATAAGCGGAAAAATTGAATAAATTGCAGATGTCATTGTTGTCAGCCTCTTATCTTTCTTTCGGCTTCGTTTTTTCGACTTTGAAGATTAATTAAAAGATATTTTTTAATTAGATTCTGTACAAAACAAATAACCAAACTAAAAGGCTTGAAATGGCAGCTCATTTTCTACGTCATATGGCAAAGAAAATTATTTATTATTCACACTAAATTGAATTGTTTTTAGAACATAATTTATCATTAAACCTCCACCGCTTCAGAATGATGTATTGTATTTTCAAAATTTCAATTACTAATAAATATTAAAGAGTTACAAAAATAAACACATACATACAGAATAATGAAATTTATATTTTTAAAAGTTATTAAAAATTCTTCTTTTGGAATAGACCGATATCAAAATTAAAGGCCCTAAGAAATGAAATGAAGTACCTAATATGATAAATATAATTTATGAATTTTATGTTTGTATACTCAGAATTATATGCTGAATGTTCTGACTAAATTAAAAAGATTATGACTATGTTTGTCAAAATAAAAAATATTTGTAATTACAAATAAAGAATAGTCTTCAAAAAACTTTTTTATTTTGCTTTAATTTCAGAGATAATGAATATAACTAAATATTTATTTCTTGCAAATTTTTTTTTTTTTAAATAATGTAAAATGTTAAATAAATCAAACATATCCTATCTTATGGAGAATTTTGCGAGGAATCTAATGTCGTAACGTAGAAGTTGATATTTTATTTAGTTTTCGAGATATTACATTTAAAAAATCTGATGTGGCCAACACATTAATTTAAATACATACCTACCTACGTATTTACTAACACTGCAAACTGTTCCATTGCAAAAAACTATTGCTTTATTTACTATTTTTTTTTTAAATGTCACTATTATTAATTTGAAGTGATAAGTTTTCTGAAAGTGACATTTACTGTCAGTTACATTCATTTGAAAAATATACTTTGTAACAAAGGAATAGTTTTTATCTAAGGCTTCGCGACTAATAAAAATATTTTTAAATTTATCTGTAAAATATGTAGAAAAAGTATTAATGTATTCCTGTAGAAAATTCAATAATCTTTAATTTTCATAATACATAAAATTCGAAAAAATGGCATTTAATGGTATTTTTTGAAAAAAAACCACTATGAGCTTCAGGTAATGCCATTTCCGGTTATCCGATTTACACCAAAATCCAATGGCTTCTTTTTATATTAGAATAGGATAGAAATACTAGGTTTCAGAATTTTATGAATGATAGTATTTGAGTTAGAGCGAAGACAATATTCTAGGGACCTTAAAACGTGGTCATTTACTAAAATCTCGATATGAGATTTTTAGCACGATCCCTATACCTCCCTTATTAAGGGTAGCGGCAGGTAAAAAATATTGTTATAGACCATGTCAAATAAATATGGATTTCATTATTTTCTTTTAATTGGTGTTATTTATAAAACTTTGATCCCTTGTAATTCCGTAACCAAAAAGAATAGGATATATATTCATCTGTAATTTTTTACTCAAAATGATCTCTGGAAAACGGTCTTAATTAATTCTCTTACACTTTATTCCTGTTTTCTGTATATTGTAGTATACTCCTTCATCCTTTGGGTGTCGAAGTAGTTTTCCCCTTATTGTATATATTTCCTAATAAAGTCCTTTTCCTCATTTTTATTCTAGGACGTAGTATGCTCGTCTTCTTCTAGTGTTTTTCTTTTAAAGTGTTTATTCATACACTTGTCCTATATTTTATGCGGTCTACTTCTGTTCTTTTCTTTGTCATTCTCTTATTTGCCAGGTAACTTTTGCTGGTATTGTATAATAAATGAAAGAAATACAACAGTTGTTTTGTAAACATAGTAATAGACAAGTTCTCATCTTTTCTTACAGTTCTAGATATTTAGTTATTTTTACATCTATTTACAAATAAACACATGATACGTCAAATATTATTATTTTCCTTGTACCAACAGATTCCGGTCTAGATGCGAAAACGCAACATTAAGTTTTAATAAATTTAACTATTATTTAAACACACACAATGTTTATAAAAAAATTCATTTTTTGAAAAAGCTTATTATTTTATTTAAAAAAAGTATTCATGCGCTTTCGATTCTCTAAAACTGGTCAGTTTTGATTTTGGAACGCAGCTCAGTATTATTTTAGGGTTGCCGCTGTTTCAGAAATCGATCCCAAACCCCCTATATTATCCTACTATTTTTTGTATGTTAATTAACTCCAGCCTTCTTTGATTTCAGGTCCCACGATGACTTCTACTAATCAAGAGGCGACAATATCCTGCTGGCGAGCCAGTTAGCAAACAGTATCTACTGCTGCGGAGTTCCTACACCATGTCCGGGTTGCTCCTGCTACTCGCCCTGACTTCCGGTTCCGTGCTGCCCTCTTACGTTGCTCAGGACGAGGAACGAACTTCGGCCTTCCTCAACGGAGATCTCATCATAGGTAAGAGAAGAAGAATAAGAGAAGAAAGATATTTGTAAGCAATATTACTTTTTGTGAAATTAGCTTTGTTCGATGACATGTACTAGGCCGCCCTAGTGTTAACTTTCTTACACTAACGTGTTTTATAAGAAACGGGCAGCTTATGGCAGGCTGTTCGATGACAAAAATTTAAAGAACTAGTGCTCACGTTTCTGACCTGACTCGCGAGGTGGTATAGAAAGTGCAGACTAGAAGTGGGGGTAACTAAATGTTGTTCGGTAGATATTTTAATTCTATACTAAATAATTTTTAATGCACGTTCTCTTTGTTTTGTTATATAAAGAATTAATTAATATATCTGTCTCTGAATCTGATGAAGAATCAAGTGATGATTGATCTTCGCCAGAATCGTTTATTAGTTCAAACACTATGCTCTTTAAAACAGGCATTTCTGCAGTCACTTATTTGCAGCTTTATGATATGACTGTGTTTATAAACAACCTAACCTTTTACACCTTTGGCTACGCTTGGCTTGATTACTCACAGCTGAGCAAACTTGCCCAAATATACACTAGTGTGTTTTATGAAATCACAAGAATTAGACTGTACTAGTGTACACTACACTGCACTGCACTATTCTGCTCTGCACTTTAAGCACTTCTCATCGAACAGAGCTATTGATTGCAGTGTTTGATCCAAAATTCATTAAGGTCAAAATTTGAAAATTCGCAAAAACACATATAATGTTCATGATAATGGACAAAAAACTGCTATTTAAAAAAAAACAATTAATAGTGTCAGAATTTTAATTTAATAATTGGATTTATTGAGTTTTTATTTTGAACTTTGGATTTTTCGAGTTCAGTATCTGATTTCATTGAAATTACTTCCTAAACTTTTATTTCGGATTCATAAGAAAATATTATGGCTTTATTGGATTGTTACAAAAAAGCCAATAATTAAGGCTAATAATAATCAAAACTTATGGATTATAACTTTTTGAATATTGTCTGAATAAATTGCATTTCTTTTGTAAAAGGATGATGAATTAACAAACTCTTGCTTTGTATACTAACGTAGATTTATTCAAATTCATAGTTTTACATTTTGTATTACTGGTAACATCAAATATATTGTTATCAATTTGTAGATAAATATATGAACATGTAAAATGTCAAATATTATTAAATGTACTACACATTGTTATAATTTGCAATACACATAATAAATATTTATATTTATTTGTTATATGTTTGTATGTATGATTTTATTCACATTTCAGTAAATAGGGATAGATTACTTTAAAATTAATTAAAAGTAAACAATGTATTCCATTTTCAATACGTTGCTGTATATGATAAAACATGAATATACGAGTAATTATATTATTGCACATAGGTGGCTTCTTGTTAATCAGTCTATGCAGTTTGCATTAATAATTGAGTGACAGATGTGTATTAATTCAATTGTATATGTGTTAATTATTATTAAAATTTGAATATAGATGAGGTAAGTTATATGTCATGACTATTTATATATTATATTAAGTTTTCATGATAAACACAGTTGCAATTCTAATAGATTTATAATAATTTTATGTTGTTTAAAAGCTAACCAAAAATTGTTTGTTAAAACGATGATATTGTGATTAATTTTAGTCTCAAATTGTATAGTTTTTAATTCTGAACAACATTTCTCTAAAATTAATAGATAGAATAAAAAATCATCTTTCTTCTTTTCAGGAGTTCTTCTTCCGCTGCATCATCAGCCGAAACAAAAGCGCTCCACTTTATCCAACACTCTCCAATGTGGAGACATCCGAGAAATGTACGGTATCCAGCGAGTGGAAGTAACTTTCCAGACCCTGGATGAAATTAACCGGTCTTCGGGTCTTCTCCCCAATTTGACATTGGGTGTCGAAGTTCGAGATTCGTGTTGGTATGCCCCAGTCGCCCTTCAACAAAGCATCGAGCTCATTAGGGATAGTATAAGCCCCGTGAGAGATTGGAATGCCGTTTGTGGATCAGTAAGCGTTTTTTTTTTTATTTTATATTATCCGATTTTAACATTTTTACTATGATGTGTGTGTGCGTGTGAATGTTGGAGCCACGGTTTCTCAAATACTATAAAACTTAAGCCTTGTTTAACTGCGGTTTCAACAATCTGACATTACTGGAAAGAGCTTATTATATTTTGGTAACAATTAAACAACCGGAAGTATTAGTTTCTTAAAAAAAATCTAAATATTATTTTTTGAAAATTTATGTTATTGCAAATATTAAAGAATATAGAAATCTCTGTCCGATACATTTAAATTTTTATTGTATCTTCTATAGAGAAATATAAATATATAAAATAATATATTGTAAATGAATCTCGCGGCCCATGGAAAACAAGTGGAAAAATTAAACTGTGTTTGACAGATAAATGTGAGTGTCAAAAAACTAGAGACATTACTGAAGACTTTTTTATAATTACAGATACACATATTACTCTATATCTACTGAATATGAAGGAAAATTAATAATCAAATCGTATATAGACAATAAAATATTCTTTCATATTGATAATCACATAAAATGCCAAAAAATTACATTTAACTGCGTTTTTTCAAGAAAAACTTCAAATAAGGGAACTTACGGTTGACCAATTATAACCAAAATCTAACCAGCTCTTCATAGGGATGTAAAGAAGAAGAATACTAAAGACATGTATTTTTTAGAAATTTATTTTTGGATTTATCGTCGGAGAAACTTTTGTGACACACACACATACACACATACAGACATCATCGTAAAACTAGTAAAATCATAATCTAGGAACTCTAAAACGTGCTTATTCATTAAAAACACCACTGAATTTTTGACCAAAGATAATATCTTTTGCGACCTTTAAGCAAGGAAGGTATATGAATATCGCTACGAAATAATTAAAAAAAGAAAAAACCATCTTAATATATCATATAATATTTATTCCGAAGACAAAATTAATCAATTGTAACATTTGTAACAAATGACAAATATTCGTAATTACATAACGCGATAATTCAACGGTTACTGTTTGATTTTCAACTGTAATTTGATAAATCATGCTTCCGAATCGAGCACATGGACAAAATTAATTATTATTGTTAGATATTTAATTATCAATTATAAAGTAAATCACATTTGTGATTTGTACATCATATAATTTTGATATTAGCTAAATAGACAAATTTATGAAACATGATCCAATAATGTTGATTTGTTACTTTGCTATCAGGAAATTGGATAGCAATATAGAACATAATTATGTTACTTTGCAGTAAATAAGTTTACTAATGATCAGCATTAATTACAAATTACAGCCTTGTGCGTAAAGTACAGATTTACTTACAATGTTTAGAAGATAAAAATAATAAATTTTTCTTGTATACATAATGAAGGAATATAAATATTGATGTGACTTTATTTGGTGAAGTTAATGAAAAAGAATGTAACTTTGTAAAACACTTTGCCCTGAATTAAAAAGGATGAGACATTAAATATTTAATTTAATCTTTAATTAAAGAGAATTCATTATCTGTATCAAATAATTAAATGGTAATAACAGCTAATATGAACAACTGATTAGCGATCAGTTGAATATCATTGTTTTTTTTTCAGTCGTTTAAATTATTAAATTTAAATGCTTTAATTATTGTTTTTTATCATTTGCAAATTAAATACGTATTGTCTTCTTTGCTGTTTTGTTTTTTTTTTGTTGCTGATCGAATTACTTTTTACAATTTGAGTAATTAAGCAACAACAAAACCATTCCAGTTTACTGGAATGCGTTCAAGCGAGAAATTGAATTTTTTTCTTCCAAATCTCTTTTAAACAAACGAACCATCATTAAATGAATAAATGGAGAGGTAATTATTCCATTTTAATTTGTTCTAGTTAAAAAAAACGCTGTCATTTTGACATATTACAATTTACATCTACGTGATAGCATTAAATCGTAATTTATTGCTGACATATCTAAATTGAGTATCAAATATGAATGTATAATAAATCGCAAAATCGTATTAGTTTTGAAATATGCGGGAATTTTCGCACTATCCTTTTGAAATGAATGAATGAATAAATAAATATATCACCATAGTTTTTATTCATATTTTGTCACCTCTATTAAACAGAGTTTATTATGGATTATATTTTTTAATATTGAAGCAATTATTAATTGATAATTTTATTCTAAGATGAAGAAAATTTTATATTTAAAAAAAAATTTAAAACACTAAAAAAATATTAATTTATTATTGTAAAGCTTGATAATTTATTTTATACAAATATGTAAAATTAGTGGTTAATATTTAACTAAAATCTAGATTTGCTATTTTTTAAATTGGTTTTTAAATTGGTTAAACTAACCGGTTAATAAAATAGTGCTGATATCCAATCTCTAATTTGTATAAGGTAATTAAAAATAGCGTAATAATGGTCTTTATTACGGCACCATTTTTATAGAGTGCTCTTATGAAAAGTGACATTTAACCCCATAAAAATATAATGTGAATGTACGCTCCGCAATGGTACTATTATTATAATAGTACTCTAGAGATTGTCATTAAAGTTAGGAATGACCTCCCAAAAAGTTAAAAATCGGTATATTACTATAATGATTGCGAATAAAATATTATTAATAACTTCACTAAAAATAACTTGTTAATAACATTTGTTATTAAAATCTTTTGATATAGATCGTTTCTAGATGTTACTGACAATGTTTTCCACATTATAATGACTTTCTAAATCGCTATTAACAAAAATGTATTTAACAGTTGATAACAAAAAATATTAATATTTTGTAAGCTTATATTTAAAATTTGTGAATAACTTTGTTCAATATAAAGCCATCATATAAAACTTTTTCTTTTGTACTTGAATTTATAATAGTAGTAATACATAGTTCTTTTCGAGACAAGTTTTACGTACCATGCAACCCTTGTAGTAGCTATTACTGGTCCAAATTCTCCGTAGCGTTACTACTATTTTCAAATATATATTTCATAGAAATTTATATAATCAAAATCTATTTATACCTTTTGTTATAATAATGCGTTAAACATGAAATATTCATCATTTTGTTAGTTTAAATGCGGTATGAAATATTAAATCCTTGTGTGAAATAGGTTATAATTTTTGCGATTTGGGAATTGTGGTTTGTTCGAACCGCAGCTCAATAATTGCGAATTTGGTCACGTTTGTGGTTATCCATTAAATACTCTAAGTCTACCGGGATTCCAACAATGAGGGGACGTTTCCGAATTATTAACTTTAAGGACACAAACACATACTTTATTGATCAGCTTGATTTATTCCTCCTTTGAACAAAGGGAGATATTACCATAAAAGTAATATGTGCCAATTATAACTAGATTGGCTTCATCAAAATATGATTAGAACACGAAATATAAAATGTTTATTTATAGCTCCTTGGAAATTGCGTTTTGTTCCAGAACACATCTTCTAATTCTTCTTTTCCGGGTCCGGGTCGATCTCGCGGGTCTTTAATCGGAGTCATAGGACCTGGGTCAAGTTCTGTAGCACTTCAAGTACAGAATTTATTGCAGCTCTTCCACATTCCTCAGGTAAGACATATATTTATTTATAATTTTACATATACATGTAAAAAGCATATATTTTGGTTTTTATGTATATCTAAGTAAATATAACAGTGGAAGGCTATTTAATGAAATGTTGTTAATTAAATAAATAATGACAGAACAAATGTTAGCACAAATTAAATTTGTTTTAAATTTATTGACATTGACAAATTTGCAATTAATAAAAGTTTTCTACACTTTAAAGTTATATATTTGGTATTAGAGCTGGTTTGTGATGAATTTTATTTTCGAATTTACAATTTATAATTTATACTTTAAAACATAAACTCACTTAAAACGAATGCGATGGTTTATGAAAGATTTACAAATTTTGAAATTTGGAATTTAGATTTAGAATATAGCTATATTTTATATTTCCAAATGTAAATTACAAATTTGATCAATCACAAGAGAGAACTATTAAACATGGCGGTATGGTATAACTTTGATTCATAAGTCAACTGTCTTTGCTGTTTATAAGTTATGGACATTTTGAAGATTTATTGACAGGAACAAATTGTTATTTTTTTTTTTTAATTAAATACATGCACACTCATACGAGTATATTTAATGAATCAATAATAGTAAAAAAACATTCTCGATATTATTAAACAGTTATCTTGTTCATTAGCGTCTAACAAATTCATGGCGAAGAAAACATAATTGTAATACTGTGTATATGTTAATGTGACTTTGGATATTATTAAAAAGTGTTGTCTTTATTACTAGCTACTACATATTTTCTTCAAAATAAAAATTGTGAATTGAACTATTTATAATAAAATGTTTAAGAATTTTTATTGAAATCGTCTTTTATATATGAACGCATATCTTTCTAAAATCTTTTTTTCAAAATTCCTCTTCTTTGTCAATGTTCTTTGAAGTGCAGCATTCCGAAGACCAAACTTCTTAAGTTTTATTATATTATATTAAGATCACAGAGTTACATTCTAACCCGATTCCACAATTTCCACATTTTCGTTTGCGAATTTGTTTCGGCTGTTGTTTGAATGTGATAAAAAGTTTAATCCGGTCATGTTTTAGAAGAATTTTTAAGATGTAACAGCTGCGTACAATAGCTAGCGAAAATTAAATTCTTCGGGAAACGAACAAGAAATCAAAATGAGAGATGAGCATTTGAACGAGATGATACTTTAGGAAATTGAATTGAATTATATTGGTAATATATGAAAGAGATTATGGGATAAAATAAATTGGAATACCAAAAAGTTTACGCCAGATATTGTAGAAATTATGAAAAAATAGACGAATATTCTTGATATTTATATTAATTTTAAATACAAATATTATTATAACAAAATCTGTTACTGTAAATTTCAGCACTAATAAAAGAAATGAAAGTATGTTAATAAAATGTCACAATCTAACATTACCTCAAGTAGATGCAGTTAAAGTGTTAGGAATAGTTATACAAGAAAATTTAAATTGGAATAATGAAATCGACCACAAATGTAAAAAGTTGGCAACTTTATGTTATGCCATTAAAAGACTAGTACAAATAGCTGATCAAAAAACTGCTAAAATATTTTATTTTGCTAAGTTTCTCTCTATATTAAATTATGGTATTTTATTTTGGGGATATTCATCGGCAGCCGTAAGAGTATTTAAATTACAGAAAACTGCAATAAGAAATATGTTTCATCTTGGTTATAATACTTCCTGTAGAGCTAGCTACCTTTATACGAGAAAGACTACTTACTTTACCATGTATGTATATATACTCAGTTTTACTGTTCATAAGAAGTAATCCACAAAATTTGACATATCATAAAGATTTGCACACTTACAATACAAGAAATAAAAATAAATTAGTTATACCTAAGCATAAATTAACATTAAGTCAAAAAAATGTAAAAATAATTGGTGCAAAATTGTATAATAAATTGCCAAGGACTTTTAAAGAAATACAGTCGAATAATATTTTTAAAAATCGGCTAAAACTCTTTTTAATAGACAAATGCTACTATAGTGTAACTGAATACCTCAATGACAATTTATAACAATGCAAAATTTATATGTATGTATAGTCATATATTTATATTATTTTATGTATATATTCTTTTAAATTATTTCGTATTGTATTTCTCACGTGCCAAATATCTTGTAAGATCGACTGGTTAAATAAATATTATTATTATTATTATTATTATTATTATTATTATTATTATTTCCACTAAACGTAACTAAATCCTAAAGATGCTGATGTAACCCTAATAGCTGAGACAGACATGACAAATATTAATGATCATTAGTATAATTTAATTATTAATTTATCTTAATTCTTAATTATCAAAGTACCTGATAGACGATATATAAATTTAATTTGGAGCAGATTAACTTAAATTAGCTCTACTGTTGGGTTTATCGGTTAGTATACTTTAATTTTTATTCATTCACCAGTCATAGCTTCAATTGGCGTCATCGTTGTCAACACAGTTATCATATTATCAAATATCATTTGATAAATTTGAGGTAACAATAAATTATAATTAGATTCTGACAGTATCAGTGTGGCGATTATTCCCGAATACTTACGATCACATTCTCAAAATATCATCGTAACTTAATGATCATTACAAACTCCCTCTTTCTCAAAAATAGTTGAAGATCGGACAATATTTTCAGCTGCGTTATAAACAACATATTTTTATTTAAAATCTTTATAGTTATAGTTATAGTAGCGGGCCTGAGTGTCTGGTCGCGAACCTGGGGGAACTGGGTTCGATCCCGACAGACGCCAAATATTTCCAATTTTAAATGGCACAAAAGTGACCCCTGTGGTTCACTCTCCACACCAGTTATGAGTGCCCGTGAGGTGACGCCTGGTAAGCGCCCACACGGTAAAATATATCGTCATCATTACCGATGTCTACATGTGTTGTAGATACTGGCACACCCAGAAATGGGTAACATGCCGTGATGATATATTTATTTATTTATTTATTTAATAAACGCATAAAAGAACCGTATTCATAAAAACCATTTTTGATAGAAAATATGTGCTCTTAATACTTTTATTTGTAGGATACATTTGAAACATTTTGTTATTTTTTTTTTAATATATGTACTTAGTTTCAAAAATAATATTTTATCTAAAAATATAGTACAATGTACATTTCGAGGTTTAACCTCATCATCAGGTAGAAAAATAAATGATAAATATAAATATAAACAAATAACAAAAGAGTGAAACAAATAACAAATTAATAAAGATAACAAAATTGAAAATTTATTAATATAAAATTATTAATATAAAATTACTAAAATTTTGAAAAAATATTAGGATCTAATAGGGGTGAATTGTATAAATCCAAAATTTCATTTCTTAATTTTCACGCTGTCCTTTTCTTTGTTCCAGATCGGGTATTCGACAACTTCGAAGGACCTTTCAGATAAGAGCCGTTTCAACTATTTCTTAAGGGTCGTTCCATCTGACTACTATCAGGCTCAAGTTATCCTGGATATCGTAAGATATCATAACTGGTCCTACGTCTCTGTTGTCAACACAGATGGTGAGTTGAGAATATCTTATCTGATAATTAAATGCTAATGAAAATTATTATTTTATTTATTCGTAGTAATGTTATATGTCCCTTTGAATTTTTAAATACTACAATTGTGTTTTAATAGTTATTTGTAAATCAAGACCGTGAAATTATTCTTTAGTGTTCCGAGAGGACAATCTTCTGGACGCTAAAGGATTTCGCTGGCAAAAGGTTACGGCAAAGTAGAGTTAGGACACTAATATTCTAGGCAGGTGAAATGGCAAACGTTTAAAGAGATGTTACCAGATCGATAAGATCGCGTAAGCAAGGACAATATAAAAGATTACAGGAAGCATCAACATTCTTCGCACACAATTACTTTCTAGGACTCTTAATTTTCTTCCTAAAAACGAAACTCTCCTACATTCTTCTCATTATTTCAATCTAATAAGATGAGGATACCCGAATTTGTAAATAAAAATGGGACGTGACGTTTTTTCTCTTTCACTGTGCTGTGACCAGCAATTTTCGTTCGAGGAATAATATTGGTTTACTGTAGACTTGCCTAGAACAGTACGATCCAATGTTAATAAAAACACACCCTGTAATTGAAGTACCTATAATAATAATTCTGTACTAAATAGATTGGAAGTCAAAAAAAATTAATTTAGTTGTAATTGTTATTAATAAAGTATATTTATAACAGAATAAATATAAAATAAACTAATCAGCCCTATTTTGTAAGAAAGCTGTTATGTCGTGGCAAAACTGCTATAACAAATAGCCAATAATAATTACGAACTGAATAAAACATAAAAATGACAGGCTTTACATATGTTTCTATTGGTTAAAATTTGTAGCAACATATGCTTCCTTATATAAGAAAATATGCCGTGGGGATAGGTTTTTTAACAGGACAACGATCCCGAACATACTCGAAAGTAGTAAAATAATAAATTACAGAACTTAAACTAAAAAAAGGTAGTATTTTTCCAATTAATAATATGAGTTCTGAAAGATATTTTAATAATTAGTAAAATAATTTTTAGATCAAAAAAAATCCGAATTCTTGTCCGACCATTCTAATCTCCGATTGTAAATCCAATGAAACATTTAAAGCAAAATTTAAAAAATATGTGTCTGAAAAGAAAAAGAAATCTGAATTATGAAACCATTTAGAAAAGGAATGGCAAAATGTTCCTCAAGACAGAATTACAAATTTCATTAAATCAATGTCTCGACGGTGTTCTGCAGTGATTCTATATAATGGCATGATGTTATCTTTGGCGCAATATTTTTGCACAGCAGGATAAATTATTTTGTTGCTACTTAATTTTATTTACATAGTTTCTGGTTTATAATATGAAAATATATTTCCTACAATCGTGCGTAAAGTGCACACTTTACGCACTCTTTACAATGTGTAAAGTGTCACTTTTCAAACACCAGTGCATGGAAAGTACTTTTCAAATTGAAAATTAAATACGTTGCTAGGCAACATGCACATTGGTTAATTTATTTGCCAATTAACACTGACAATATTTGAAGATGCCTGTATATTCACACTCAGTATTATTAGAAATAACTCTAACATTTCGGTTGTAGAAAAAATACTATATGCACACTCGTGTGTAAATAGTATTTTTATCTCGTGCTACTTTTGCACCCGGCCAAAAAAGTACTACTTTACACACTTGTTACATAAATAACTATTATGCATAAATGTTTATTAATGTGTTTAATTTTTGTATCACCTTTATAATATATGATATGATTTAAAAATATGTTTGGCTCGAATCTATTTGCTCGCCACTGTATGAGAAGCCTGGGCCGTGAACTGATGTCGGCAAGTGATCCATTGACTGCCGGCAATGTAATCTTGGAAAAAAATTGCTTTAATTTTTATATTATTTGTTATTAAGCAGGCGATTTATATCACACTATTACTCTTTTAATATTTCTCTTTAGTATGTGATTAATTATTCTCACTCGAATGTATAATTCATATCATTTTTCTCCAAAATGATGATTTTTTTTTGTCAGAAACAGTAACCAGCGTAAGCTTAAGGGCAATCGTGCATGCCCTTGCCAAATTTTAATCACCAATCGATAACAAAGATAAATCTTGTAGCATTTTGCGGTCGTTTTTGCGCTACCTTGGGCATTTGTTTTTGTTGTTTAAAGTCAGAGGGAAATAAAACTTTTTGTTGCGCTAGAGTTTAGAAGCTTATGAGAAAAGCACTAGGTAGAATTTTTGTCTAGTTTTTGTGGAATGAATCAAGAGGAACTGCCACTTTGAAAATAAACTAAAACGGGGTTGATAAATGCTTTCCCGTTCCTAAAATTGATTAAAAGAGTGTATAAGTACATGTAAGGTTTCTTTAGAGAACAATGAAAACTTTTTACACACCATATTTGGTAAAAAAGTTTGAAAAGAACGTCATCAGTTATGATATTTGATAAATATACGAGAACATTGTTTTCTCAGTATATTTATAAGTTGACAATCAATGATGAAATATTGTAAAAATCAAGAAAGTAATAATAGTAAACAGCATGTTTCCTATAAAATAACCAATGCTTTTTTTTGACAAACTAATGACTTTAGAGAAAAAAATTTATATACAAAAAATGATCAAGAAGAAGGGGCTAATTTACTAGTAATAACAAATCGAAAATTCAACCGACGGTTCTCAAAAAGTAAAACAAAATTATATTTTTGCCCTCCTGAAGTGTAATGGGAACTTTACAATTGTATACACAGCAAGTGTAACCTACATTTTATGCTTACTGTGTTGTAACTTGTCTAACTATGCGGTAAAATAATGAAAATACACTGGACGTTTATGGGCATTTAGAAAAGAAATCATCTTTACTATAATAAAGTTCATGTAAAAAAGTACTACCTACTTAAGTTATTTTTTTACTTTAACATTTCCTATATTTAAAATTAATTTATATAAACCAATATCACGGCAGCGACATCTGTCATTATTGTAAAAATCCGCCGTTACCGACATAGTCACCGATCGATATACCTGTCAAATACGCGAGGCGAACATTGCTGAAATGTCAAATATCGACACCTACCTATTATTTATTACGAAGGAAATATGAGCAAATAAATATATTATCAGTCATAAACAACGTATATTATTACAGATAAATTTTCGCTAGAAATACTCTAATGAAGGTAACTAAAATCAAATTTGGAAATTGACTTAACCCCAGTATTTTAAACTAACCCTTTTCAGAAGTACAACCTATCTCATTAAAAAAAGTGATTTTCATTATTGTCGGCCAAAAAATTTGATACAATTCTCGTGCGTGAAGTATTTTACAGTGCTCCAGCTAATAAGGCACTCGCCTTCTGTCGCGCTGTAAAATACAACTTACACGCACTCGAATGTAAATAACTATTTTAGGTTCGATATAGAGTTGTATAAAATAATTGTTTTACAATCATATTCGATATTAATATTCTTGTGATCAGAAAAAAATATCTATTTAATGCACTATAAATTTATATAGGTTAACAATTATAAAATCTGTTGTGGCCAGCACAATACCTCTCGCCATTTGCGTTTTGTTATATACGTACCTATCGAATTTAATATTTCTTGTGCACACACAAATAATTCTATATAATTATATCTATTATTCATTCTGTAAGGAATCTTGTCCTACTCTTTTAAAATGTTCAAGATGGTTCCAATTCATTGACGAGATTGGCGGTATTTCTTAAGGATTATGTACTATTACTATTGTTATACATATCTACCTACAATTTTAAATATTTATTATTTATTAATATCGAAAAAGTGAATAATGGTAATACAAAAACAAATAATTTAAAATGTAAACAACTATGTAATTAGATATCAGAATCAGAAAAATCAGTACTGTACGTAAGTGTAGTCCATTTCAGAATGGGATAGGCCTTCGCCTATTTTTTCCCAAAAAAAAAATCCGGGAAAATACATAAAAAAATTTCTTCCCGCAAATCGTAACTGAAGGAATTTCCGGGAAAAAACGAATTCCCGACGGGAATTTTTTGGCGGCACATCACTAGTTAAGGCTTATGAGTTTTATTTACCCTAAGTAAATCATTCAACAATCGATAGCACATAGACAATATAGTAAAACGGAATAAAATACGTCTGCAAATGGTAGATACTACCCGCATGTGTATATAGTGCAGTACACTATTCGTACCTACGTTTGAAAAATTGGCAAAGTGCACACGTTTGAGTTATACGATCCCCGCAGTTTATAGTTGTTCATAGAATTTTATTTACTGCTCTGTGAGAGATATCAATTTTCCGACGATGTATCCCTTGGAAAAATTTATCTCTGCATACGAATAATTGACAATAAAATCGGAGAGAAACCATAAAGTGGTTAGGAATAGCAATAAAATTGTTATACACCCGTATCGATTTTATTGAGATGTAGATACCCAAGCAATTAATCTCTGGTTTACCGGAAGGAAGATTATAAAAGTCAAATAAATTATATACCTTAGGCGGAGAGGTCTAGCTGTGAAATATTGTCGCTTCTCTTAAAACACATTTAACTTATCATCGAATATTTTAGTACTGGGGTTTTCTTTTATTTGTCTTACGAATCAAATTTAAAAACTTAAATTAATGCGGAAGTTTATCAATAAAATAGTTAAGGGCGTAATTTAAAATATACGTCAAATTTCTTCTTAATCATCTTCCTTTTCTATCCTTTCGTACTGTTCTAGCAACTTTTTACGTCTCGCTAAGAGAGGTATTGGATTCATGCTAAAATTCGCATATCCAGATTTTCTTGAATAAGCACGATTTAAGGTCCCTACAATCCGATTATAACATTTTTAAAATGATGTCTGTGTGTGTGTATGTGTGTGTGTGTATGTATGGATGTTGGAGGGACGATTCCTCCTGCAGTTTCCTCAATCTGACATTCCTGGGAAGAGCTGAAAAGGTTTTGGTAACAATTGAACAACCGGAAGTAGTAGTTTCTTAGAAAAATTCTTCTAAATATAGTTTTTTTATTTAATATTGAAGAACATAAAATTCTCCATCTAATACACTTAAAATTTTTATTATATCTTGTATAGATTTAGAGATAAAGACACTATAATTTATAGAGTAAACTAATCGCAGAGGCTAAGGCACTAAGGAAACCAGTTGACAAATTCCAATGTTTATAACATAGTTTGTAAATGACACATGTCATTGTCAAAAATCAACAGTTTTAGTGACATTCTGATAGCTTTTTCTGGGAAGTATATTTAATATTTCTTATTGTTTTATTAATTAAATATTTGAAATTATAGGTAAAATTGTGATGAAATGCATATATCCATCAGAAATACCGCCAATCTGGTTAATGAATTGGAAGAATCTCTGACATTTAAAAACTTCCTCATACAATGAAAAATAGATATAATTAGAATTATATGTGTGCAGAAGGCATGTTAAATACAATAAAAAACAATATTTGGGTAAAGTTCTGTAATATTTTTTTATAAAACGACGGTTCGAAAGCGAAGTGCAATACAATACTTATATAGCCTAATACGGAAATGGCGAGAGGTCTTTTGCTGGCCACAACAATTTTTTTTTCCTATAGGTATAATTCATCATATACGTTTCAGAAATACCGCCAATCTCGTCAATGAATTGGAAAAATCTCGAACATTTAGAAGAGTAGGAGATAACTTGTTCATAGAATGAATTGAAAAATAAAGAATAGATGTAATTATTTTTTTGTGTGTGTACCAGAAATGTACACTACTTATATAGCCTAATATGAAAATGGCGAAAGGTATTGTGCTGGCTACAACAGATTTTTTTTCAGAGTTTTCAAAATGAAACATTCCAATCTTCTTTGAATATCTAAACTTGCATTTATTTGTGTGCTGATAATTTGAGGATATAGGATGATTATTTTTCTAAATTACTGTCCATTTGCTTTTACAATAAATCTTCATGGATACTTATTCTACAAACAGTCTTGTTGTATACAGATTATTAAGATTATTTTCTTTCTGTTTTGTTACAGAGAATTACGGCCAGTCAGGCATCCAGGCCTTCAGAGAACTAGCAGAAAAAGTGGACGTCTGCATCGCAAAAGAAGATTCGATTCTGAGCAACGCAGATGACGAAGCCTTCGACGATGTAGTTCGCAACCTCTTGAAGGACGAACGAGCGAGAGTAGTTGTCTGTTTCTGTGAGGGGATGACTGTTAGAGGACTCTTGAAAGCTACTTCAAGGTTGAATCTCACCAACCAGTTCATGTTCATCGGAAGGTAGGAAGTTTTATTTAGATTGTTTTATTGTTTTTCTGTTTCTCGTTTGTCAATTGATTTGGAGAAGTTTTCGCTTGAGTCTTTTTTATAGACAAAAATAAAGCTGAGTAAGATTGATTCGAAAGTCACTATAATAAGCCGTAGGACCATTATAAGGTCCTCCGGAATTCATCGGTCAATAATAATAATAAATAAATAAAAGTGAATTTCTTTTAATTAAATATGCTAACGCCGTCTGTTAGCATTAGCAAATAATAATTTATCTATCAGCAATATCAATGTGTCAAAATTTTTAAATAATAAACTTTGTTGAATGATTGGTGAGAATCGATTATTTATTTAATTTCAATTGTATAAAATTCATTTTAATAAAGAATGCCGAAAAGGATACGTAACATTAGATCATTCATGTAGTCTGTTTAGGAACTAGAACTAGATATATGTAGAAACTAATCTACCTAACCTTAATTTTCTTCCAGAATAGACATTCTTAAATAAATCAAATAATCATTGTGATTGTGCAAATTCTTGGTATATATCCCAACCTCACACAAAAGCATGAATATTTAACTCTGTACATGAATTAAAGTCGTTAATTAATGGAACAATGTATTTAATAGTGTGAATCTTAATGCAGCTAACAATCTCGGCCAAAAAATTTAATACATAATGTGTGCGTTAGGTATTTGTACAACGTATAGTTAACGTTTTTTTTTTATTATTATTATTTATATTTAAATTTGGAATATCTATTTTTATAAAAAAAATTATTCAGGGCGACTTTTGTATGAGATTTTCATGATAAAACTACCTAAACCTGTGGAATAACTACCCACACCACTAAATGCAAGTAAAATATGGTCGAAACATCAACAATATTTTTGGGATAAAATTACATGTACTCATAACACATCAATTTCATAAAACTTGTCATACTTCTATTATGTAGTTATTTCCACGAGTATGTCACTCTTGATATATTAAAAAATTGATGCTGTTGAAAAATATAATAGTATTTAAATGTTATATTGTAAAATATACGAGTAGGTTACTAAAAATTGTGTTCCATTCAAAATTGTGACGTTCAGTTATATCACTATCACATACTTGTAAATACATTTATCATTTATTTTCAATTTTAAATACAAACAAAAACGAAACAGAAAATATTCGTTTACACATATAACAAAATAATAGATGAGTATATTGAGCGGTATATGTTTTTTAAATAATTTAATGTTCTAATTTATTTAAAATTTATAGCTATAAATTTGGCTTTAAATTTAAACATCATTTAAAAACTCCCTCGTCTTTTGCAAAAGTATTTAAGGAACATGTGTCAATATATCTTTTTTATAGGTACACGTACTTTTTCTTTCATTCATGTTTCTTAAGGCTCATGTCTTTTTTATTTTTTGATTCAGCGTTTTTCTTAGTACAGCTATAAATCGTTTATAATGTATTCAATAGGTTGTCATACATCAAAAACTTTGATATTCCTTTTTACTTCCGTTCTATAGATATTTCTTACATTCAATACAGGTGAACATCTTATTCATTTTTATAAAGAAAATGTTTTTGCTTATAAATGAACTAGTAAATATATCATTATTTTGAAAATTGTAAATTTGGGTATTTTGTAAAATTAAATGTAGAATTGTAATTTCGAATAGTCAAAAATAAAAAAAAATCTACAATCATACCATGTTTAATTGCATTTCTAATTACAATTAATTTCCATAAAGCAAATTAATAACTAATGTTTTTATTATTCATTCCAAAATATGTTTTCTTTGTATTTTAAAACATTATATTATTAATGATTTCTGAAATTTGGTTCTACCTTTTTATAAAAAAAGTTTATGTATTGTACTTTCTAATTTACAAGTATTTGCATTACAAAATGCGTTTACTTATACTACAAATTAAAGCATTTAGGTCCTGAATAATTTGTTTTTATCTTTCTCAAAATGAGAACAAGATGTAAATACTTTTATCATTATCATCGTCAGAGTATTTTACGGATTTATTACCGATACTTCGGTTTTGTACGAATATATAAACTACTTAATTGTCCAATTATTGCCAAAAACTAATTAGCTCTTCTCATTAATGTTTAATTGAGAAATATGATTTTGCATTTTAAATTTCTCATTTTATAAAAAAGAAACTATTTAAAAATGTTTTTTAAAAATTGTGGGTACTGCAAACTGGTAAAGGCACGTCGCCTCATTAATTTAATTAGGTAATTAGAAAAGATAAGGGAAGGTTTCCGCAGTTACCGACCTCAGGGTTATTAAATTACTTCGCTATCAATTCCCAATCTCAACACTCATGTCTAATGTTTCCTCTAATATTAATTATTCCGTACTCGCCACTACTTCACAGGATAAACAGTCCACTTTTCATTAAACCTCTTGTTGTTTGCAGTTAAAGATAATTGCTGACTCTACAAATGTGGGATTTGTTTTTGGTTTCATATTTAAACAAGCAAGATAGGAAACTCTACTTAAAATTATATAAATTAATTGTGATCCTACCTACAAGTTTAACATATAGAAATGGCCTTAATGGATCATGGAGAAATTTTAAACTTTTAGCACGAAAAACAGTTTCCCATGTTAAACGCCTCTGGTCCGTTTTTCACATTACACAATGTATATTATTCTTGCTCATAACCAAAATTTAAACAAACCACTCTGCATTTTGTTTGTCAAAACTGATTGTATACCCATGTAAATTTTATTTTAATATGAAAACATATTCATTTATTTCCCTGGTTTCCAAATGTAAATTTTATTTTAATATGAAAACATATTCATTTCTTTCTGTGGTTTCCAAATCAATGAACGTAAAGTGAACCCTGAAAGAAGCGTTGGCTACCCGTCACAGGTTTCCGAACCAGTGACTTACTAAGACGGATTTCATACGCTGTCCTGAAGGCCTGTCAGGGCTTAGCCTTTCACCCACGTTACCAAGATTATACACAGCGAATTTTTTTTATCCTAGAGAACAGATTTTAAAGTAGCGAAAAGAACTACTACTGAATTGTCAGGAGAGCCGAGCAAATTTAATATCTGAGAAAATAAACCTTGTGTTGCAAGTTGGTAATTGGTAAGCGATAGTAGTAATAGGACGAGGTTTTCGGACCACAATTATACTGGCACAGTGATGACGTACCTTTTTTGGTGTTGGGTTAAAACATTTTTTTTTTGTAATGAAACTCATAAGTTAATGGTCATTATTTAAATTGAGTGATTGAAAAAATTATATTATGAGTTTTTTTTAATCTGTAGATGAAAAAATCTAATGTGGTCAACAAAATACCTCCCGCTATTTATTTTTATTAACTTAAATACATACCTACATAATTACTAATGTTGTAAACTATGTTAAGTTCCTTTCTATTGCTTATGTAAAGCAAATCCATTTCGTTAATGTGTAGTTGTAAATTATATTTCACACTTTGATAACACGTGTTTATTGACAGCTGTTTGATTTATGGTGCTGCAAACATAGCAAAGTTAAATCGGATCATCCTGTATAACTAATATTTATGTATGATGGAAAATATTTTTACAGACCTTAATTTTATTAGAATCAGTACAATCTCCTTAACATGGTTTTATTATTAATTTAATGTAATGCCATGCGCATGTCCAACTATTAATAAATTTGAATTCAAATCTATTTGATCCTTTTTAATACTTAATTTAAGTCAGTTCGACAAGAACGTACATATTTAATTATGTATACAAAATAAGTTGCATTGCATTTTACTTTAATTTTATTTATTAACTAAAGTTTTTGACAAGATGTTATTCAGATCTAATATATTTATTATATTTATATAATATAATTTTTATTTGTAAATGGTAAGTTATTATTTTTAGAATATTTTTATAATTTTTTATTTAAAAAAATCACCCAGGCCTTTTTGTTTTATCTATTATTATTATTATTATTATTATTATTATTATTATTATTTTATAAAACTATTCCTTGTCTTGAAAACTATTTAAAATGCATCACATTATTTGTAAGTTTTAAGTATTATCACAGTTGTTTAAAGTTCTTGTATGTAAGCTGCAATTACTGAGTGTATGTACGTCACATATGGCATGCAGAAAGCGACATTATCTCGCATGAATGTTTAATAGAACTGTGCGAACCATCTGCATTAAGCTTCAATTCGAAGCACTCGCACCCCTACTAGGTCACAAAACGACTTTGAATAATTTATTGTCATTTAATTAACCCTTAGAAAAATACTCTAAACCAGTTGGAAAATTGAGAGTGAAAAGGGATAATCGAATTGGTACTAAACTCTAAGAAAAGAAGAAGAACTAAAAGAAGGGACGTTTTACTTTTGAAATAGGTATCCTTTAATATTATCGTAAAGCAAGTCTTAAGCCTATTTTACATTTGTCAATTTTTTCATCAATTTTAAGAATTTGATAATAGTAAATAGAGTCTAACGGAGTGATTCTGTAATTTTCTGTACCACTATAGAACTGTAACTCTCAACAAAAGCGTATCAATTTTTAATGTTAAACGTTAATAAATGTATTTGTAAATAAAATTGTTGCGATTTTGTTCACTTTTACATTTCTATAGCGTTATAGAAAATTACAGAATCGCACTATAAGGTTAAATTATAAATAAGATTAATAAAATTATCCCTTATCCTTAAAATTTGGTTTTAATAAAACTAAATACATCATCAGTAACACTACAAGGAAAAATTAAACAGAATAGCCAAGATTACTCAACTTCGTTTAAGTCTATATTTAAAATAGTCAAAAGAATTTTCTAAAAAATTTTCACCATTTGTGTAGGTTTTATAATTTGTTAAAAATATAAGCCGCTCGAGCTTCGAGTATTATGAGCTTGAACTCGTATATAACCCATGGAAATCTGATTGTGTATAGAATTGAAAAATTTAGATAAGACCCGTGATGTTATATTATTATTTATGTATTAAATTAAGGCGACTCCTATGCTTCGTTACTCGAATAAATTTCGCCTTATTCTCCGACATTTCGTCCTTTTTGCATAATGTTATTCATGAAAAATTTTTGTTCTACGTACCTAATTGTAATAAATTCCACAGATAACCACTATACACAAAATTTGAATAAGAGCATACGCTTCATTTTTCTAAATAAAGTACCTACATTTATGTTAAGCTGTAATTTATCTTCATTCATTTATTCGATAATAAAAAATTTAGGAATTGGTGAAATTGAAAAATGATTCCCACACTAGCGCTCGCATCGATCGATTCATATTTTATACAGAATCAAACAGAATTTAGTGTTGGATGTTCTTTTTCATCTAGGGGATTATGTTTTCTCGGTTATCCTACTGATGTTGTGTGCTGGGTACTTTTTAATTTTTTTTTAATCTGACTTCGATTATCGGCGCATTGATGCACAAAGAATGAATAAATTAAATATTTACCTTAACTCAAAACAAGAAAACATAATAAATTTATATCAGCGAAGATAGTATGCATGAAATTCTTTTCCTTTATTTTTTGAACATGATCTTTATTTTCTTTTACGAATGATTAAACATACATTTCTTTTTCTTTTAATAACATTATAATTAATTATTAAAAAGTCTTTCAGAAATAATAACAATTAGAATAATACAATCAAGCATATTCTTTACTGTGCGATTAGTATTTCAACCAAATAGTACGAGCAGTAAAAGTAGTAATGCTGGGACTGTTTTGAGACAGTAATACTAAGCAACCAGCATATCAGTAGTATTATTGTATTTCTGGTCACTTACTCTTGGTCTATAATGCTCCTATAATTACTACTATTTTTCCTGCATATATTCTAATTAAAATTCTCTATCTTCTTCTTCTTTTCAGTGATGGGTGGGCAGATAGAAGCGACGTAACCGATGGCTATGAACGTGAAGCCCATGGCAGTCTTTCTATACGTATCCATTCGCCATATGTTCATGCGTTCGATCCCTACTACTTGTCACTTCGGCCTGCAACCAACAAGAGGAACCCCTGGTTTCGAGAGTTTTGGGAAAGTAGGTTCCAGTGCGAACTCCCGAAGGAGAAATGGGATCTTCAGGACGTGCAAGAGGACTGGAATATTAGCAGAAAGGATGTCACAGATGAAGGAAAGAAGCTCTGTACTGGTGAGTTCTAAGAATTTTTTTTACACAATAATTTGTTGAGCTTTTCAAAATTATTTAAAAAGATTCCAAATTGTAACGAGACTTACACGGGACAGAGCAAAAGATACTGTAAAATACGTCTGGATGAACACAGAAGAAAGTCCAAAACGAACAATAAAAATGTAAAATAAACCTACAAAAAAATTAACCTGTAACAAATGTTTTTCATAAAGATAAAACCGTGTATGAGTGGTGCATGAAAATATGAGAAATAAACTAAATAATTTAGTTTGGGAAATTGTTTTTTCCCGTTTACATCTTTAAAATTATTATTGTTGTTAGAAATTAATAAATCGTAACTAACATATTTAAATAAATTTAGAAACATTTATATGCACATAATTTACATTTCCTTATTCTCAAATCGTCAGTCGTATTCTGGCTTGATTAAACTTGGGGGGAAGAGGGCGTCGTTATGTTTGGCGTCTGATTTGCGGCCGGACGCATGTAGAGCACCGCGACGCTGGGAATACCTGTGCTCGTTTGGCGGGAAACCGCATACGCAATTGATCAATTACTGGGCGCCTAACCGAACTGCTCATGTTATTCGATATTGACATGATACAAGGGTATAACCCTGGGATATTGTTATTATCATGATAGTAAAAGTAAATGTCTTATGGGGCCAACACAATACTTCCCGCCATTTAATTTTTAATAATTTATTTATATTTTATTTCACGTAAGACAAAAGCGTTGGTTTAGAAATTAATATAAATTATGTCCTAGTTCACAAAAGCGAAAAAAATATCAGTTGTCATTTGTCAATTATCAAATAAAATCGAAAGAATTCAGTGTTATTACAGATAAAAATATTTTTATTATTGACAAAGTTTAGTTTCACAAATTTAAATTATATATTTAATGCATGTAAAAACCGTCGACTCTCAAGCGTCATTTCCTATTTTCTTACGTTAAATGAAGTATACGTAACTACATATGTATTTACTAATGCTGCAAACTATATTACGTTCTTTTACGTATAACTTACAATTTTCTTTTTAAAATGTCTGGATATGCGATTTTTAGCATGATTCCAATACCTCTCTTAGCGAGAGGTAAAACGTATTAATGCAAGCTTGTAGAAAATTCAATAATCTTTAATTTTTATAATAACATAAATTGCGTTAAAAAAGATATGTAATGGTAATTTTTTTATGATTTACACTAAAATCTACTGGTTTGTTTACATATTAGAATAGAACTACAATACAAAGTTTCAAAATTTTTCAAATGATAGTATTTGAGTTAAAGTGTTCACAGGATCCACACTCACACATACACACCCACACGCACATACATACATACATACATACATATATACATACATACATACATACATACATACATACATACATACATACATACATACATACATACATACATACATACATACGCATATATTCAAAGAAATTATTGTGACTATGTCAAAATCGGATTCTAGGGACGTTAAAACGTGGTCATTTATCAAAATCTGTATGTGCCATTTTTAGCACGATCCCTATACCTCCATTGTCATGGGTAGCGGGAAATAAAAAGTAAAAGTACTGTGCAGATTTTTTTATGGTATTCTCCATGTAAGAATGTCATTGTGCATTAAGAATTGCTTGAGATACGAGAAATATTTTTTACACTTATCTCTGGAATATTCTTTTCCTTTTAAATATTACCCTCACGTATATTTTAAAAATTCTCAAAGAATATGTTACCTCGAATATTTTTTATAAATTAAATTATGTCGCCCTACCTTCCTAAGTGTAAGTATATGAAATATTCATACATTTTTCAACCCTCTGTACGAAAATATAAAATACCAAAAAACCTAGTGCAATTCATTTATTATTTGTATAAACCTTGTTATTTACCTTAATTTACATAATGCACTAGGGGAAATATATAAATTTAAATGCTATCATTCTTGAACAAACGAAATCAGTTTATTAACAACCCCATTGTTATTTACGCTGTCAATTTCATGAAAAGCGATATTTGCATAACACTGTGTTTAAACTACGTGACAGCAGTAGCATTATTGTGTTTTTGAAAGAACTAATTGGGTCCGTTCATTGAAAGAGCAGTGTAGCTTTAAGATACTTCCGATTTGGAACGAAAGAAAGAAGAATTGCTAACTTTCTTTCAATCGGAAATGTTGCGAATGTTAGTGAGATTTCTCCGTCATTTGTTATAGAACTTTTACGAAGATATATTTTGCTTTATTTCATCATAAGGCAATAAATGAGAATGCTGAAATAATATATTGCAAGAATAGACACCCATTATTTAGGGACGGTTATTTTTTTATACAAAAATGGCAATAGATAGAAACAAAAATACAAAATTTGGAAGTGGTGAAAACAAAACTTATTTTTGCGTTTTAAATATTTATATATTTAGAAAAATTGTAAAAAAGTATATTGTGTAATAATTCTACGGTCACTCTCTTTCCTTCTCACAAAATAAAAAGGCAATTATGACATTCGTTTTTTAATATAATATTTTAATATTTTCTTTTTCTTTTCATTTATTGTAAAAAAATAATCTTTTAATATAATATTCCAGTCTTTGAATATTATTCATCATTTTCTTCTTCCCTTTTTGTGATTTTTCAGTGCGTAAATTACACCCCCTATAAAACAAGTTGTCCGCCCTAGCGAAAGATTTGAAATTTTCATAGCCCCCCATTTACAAAACATTGAATTACAAATTTAAAATTTCAATGCATACGAAATATCAGCATTCCATTTTTGGATAGAACTGGTCACTCGCACATACACTGAATTCAGTATCCTGCGATACGGAATAATTTTTGGAGCACCTTGCAGTGCTCGCTCATGCAGCGTTTCTTTCTTACGTTCCACTGGAGTTTAGAAGAACAGAGAGGAATTTATCGTGGCATGGCAAATGTTTTCTTTTCTTGTTATTTATGTGTAAACATTGTAGTTGTACCTCCCGCGAAGTAAAGCGCTAGGTACGCTAGCTGACAAAGCCTTTTGTGGTCCAGGTAAAACAAGACTATTCATTATATGAATAGATAATTGCTTCAGGAGGTTACAAAATAAAACAAGAGTTAATAATGAAAAATTAATTGAAAAGATATGTGAAACTAAATGTTTATAATAACCAAGTTTTTAAATTTATGAACTAATTTATCAACAGTTTATTTTATTAAATTTATGTAAAATATGGATCTTTGTAATAAAAAATAACTATTCGTTTATTATGCTATTTTAAAATGTATACAAAATCTAGAAACGTTATTTTGTACAATTTATTTTGAAAAAAGTTAATTATTTAATAAACTTTACTAGTAACTGAGTTTACTTTTCGGTTAATCACAAATAATAAATATGGGTAAAAATATTATCTATTAAACAACCACAGTGTCTAATTATTAACCTCTATTTTAGTCCAATACTTTTTTCTAAAAATAAATAACGAAAAACTGGGTTAATGAATGCTGAAGCAAGTTTAATATGTTAAAATTCATGTTTTTACATTAAAATCGTTTTTACATTAACAGTGATCAGATTCAAATCTACTTATCAATTTGACATTTCATATTGTGTTTGGCTAAACCAACTGTGACATCACGTGTAATTCGAAAATATGTAACATTACGACGGGATAAATATCATAAATTATCATTATAATTACATTTGGACACGAAAAATAAATAATTATAATTACGTGTTCGTGGTAAAAAAAAATATAATATACACAACCCGGTAATGAAGTGTGTTATGTATTTATCTGTAAAATATATAGAAGAAATATAAATGTATATGTGTAGGAAATTCAATAATCTTTTATTTTTATAATGTTATAAAATATAAAACATAACATTTAGTGGTATTTTTTGAAGAAAACCATTATGATTTACACCAAAGTCTAATGGTTTCTTTCTATATTAGAATAGGGTCGAAATAGAAGATTTCAGAATTTTCTGAATGATGGTATTTGAGTACATACATACTTACATGCATACATACACACATACCGGGTGTAGATTGAAATATGTAACATAGGGAATACAATGTTATTTTTTTAATGTGACGATTGCTGCTTTCGTAATTAAATTAGAGCAAAAGTGTAAATACAAAAAATATTCAGAATTAAAAACTACGCAAAACAATTAATAATACGATGTTCAATTGTTTTTTATGCTCATGTGAGAAGCAAATGAAAAATAGTTTTTATTAAAAAAATTACAGATTACAGAGTGCTGTGGATATCAGTGAAACAAAATTATTTTTGTTATAAACTTTGATAGTTCTTGAAAAATTAAAGTCAAATTATAATTTTGCCGAAGATATTAGTTCTTGTGAACGTTTTTAAAAATGGAAATATTTTCTAAGAACGATAAAATCTTATTTGTAAAATAGTATTACGTTGGAAATTTGGTTATTTCTTAAAACATACTTGTCAATTTAATTCCTATTTCTTCTATTTTATTTTTTATTTTTCAGCCACAGCACTCTCAAACTGTAAATTTTTTAATAAAAGCTATTTTTCATTTGCTTCTCACACGAATATAAAAAACAATTGAGCATCGTGTTGTTAATTGTTATGTGTAGTTTTCAATTCTAAACATTTTTTGTATTTACACCTTTGCTTTAATTTAATTAGGAAAGCAGCAATCGCCACATTTAAACAATAACATTGTATTCCCTATGTTACATATTTCAATTCTACACCCTATATACACACACACATACACACATACAGACATCATCGTGAAAATGTTAAAATTGCATTCTAGGGACCTTAAAACGTAGTCATTTACTAAAATTTCGATAAACGATTTTTAGCACGATCCCTATACCTCCTTTATAGGGTGGCGGGAGGTAATAAAAAATATCACTTACACTTTAATGAAACATTTACCTTTATTTAAATGTGTTCATTAAATTAAAGCAAATAGCTACGAAAATACATAATTTGCTCAACAATAATATAAATGACAGTGGCCTGGCAATTGCGGTCGAAAAGCGAGCCATGCCATGGTCATACCCTGTACATAGAGCTACTCTAGTGTACGTATATTGTTGAACCACACTGTATATTCTAACAGTATAGAATTTCCGATGCTCTTCATAGAACAACACCTTCTACATTATGAAATCTTAGGATAGTTCTGTATGCAAATCCCTTAACGTCCCCATCAAGATGGCTATTAATTCCCCCACCTTATTCTTAATGAAGTCGCATCCATATAAATTACCGATCACAAAACCCCGAGGAAATAAACTACTCTACAACACAAGGCCCTTCAACCCTTAACGAGATTATAGCACAAGGTCGCGCATATTAACCCATGTCGTAAACACAAACCCCTTCATACATAGTTGAGAAGAATATTAACGGGGTAGTGTGGTTGAATGATGTCGTTTAAATGTAATAAGCCTCAGGCTATAACTTTTATAAGGGATGCTATGAAAGAAAAATCATGTGGACGAGAAATAGGTTATTAAGATATGTGAAAGGATTCAAAGAAATTTATTAAAGATTTTAATTATAGTAAGTTCAATTTTCAGTTTGAGGAAAAAGCAGATCCAATATTGAATAAATAGTTAAGATTAGTAGTGTACATGATTTTTTTTTTAAATGAGAATAAGAAATATATATTTGAATATCGTACAAAAGATATAACATAAATTACTGCAATTTTTTTATGAAATAAATTGCCATACGTGAAAAATATTTTGCCTTGTAATCTGATTACAACAACAAAAGAAATATGTCTTTTTGTGAAATACATGTTTGAAGCTTTCGACATGAATACATTTTATCTCATCCCATCTTTTTGACGAAATGTTATAGGCTGTTTCGAACGAAGGTACAATAGTCATAGCATTTGTCAAGAAAATTGCGTGCACATTTACTTATAAAACTTTCTTTTATATACGGGCTGTATCTTCCTTCTTTTTATGTTAAATTTGAAAAAAAAAAATTGAATAATTAGAAGAAATACAAATAGTTTAAAAGAAAAATTGTACACTAATGTTAATCAGTACTAAATTATATGTATATTGTTCAATTATTTTTAGGAATATTAAATATTAAATATGTCGTATTGTGTAGTTTCATATTATAATTGATTACAAAATGTAATTGATATAATTAAAATACAAGTATAACTTGATCCACTTCCACGAATTTATATATTAATTATAATACTTGTATTTTTTATTTGTTTTTTCTTATTAATTTGTTTTTTATTATTAATTGGGAATCATTTACTAATTAACTTAATTTTTAATAATAGGGGATAAATATTGGTATCGTTATTACCGAAATCTGAAAGTAGGAGCAGATTGGTAGAGCCAAAAATGGGCAATAAATTATTTTTATAGAAATAAACAAAATGTAATAATAGTGACTTAGTTTTTTTTTTAAATTAAATGCAGCTTTAAATATTTATGAGTAGTTACAAGATGCGATTTTCGACCATATATATGTATCTTTTAAATAACTTTAAAATGATTATAAATGACGAATGTGAGTTAAGGACATAATGTGACATTGATATATTTTCACTTATTTAAAATGCACGAATAGTAAGCACTTTCCTGACTACATTCATATTTAATTAACACTCTGTTCTATCTCTTAAAAAACTTTAAAATAATTACAATCTAGCAAAGTAGCTCGTAAAGTCTTTCTAGAAACAAAGAGCAAAACCTGCGATTGCATTCGATGCGAGCATTTGATTATTTTGTTTTGTAGACTTAAAAATTTAGGTCAATCTTTCTTCCCGGTTGAATAGCGAGCATGTAATACAGGATCACTGCTACGTCCTATTGTGCTTATATATTTTTTCTCCAATTTGGCTGTAAATGGTAGGATCAAGGCATTAATTTCTTGAAAAGCCTGCTTATCCGCAGATAAGCTGCGATTTTACTAAACTGTGGAAAGAATTATTCCAGAAGAGTAATTGGATAATTTATTAGACAAAGGAAAGAGAAGGATTGTTTTCTTATTCGATTATTTCAGCAGGGAAATATAATTTCATTGACGCAAAGAAATATTATTATTATTTTAAATCTGTTTTTAACTCTCGCTAGGTGAGGTATTGGAATCATGGTAAAAATCTCAAATACTATAAAACTTAAGACATGTTTAACTCCGGTTTCCTCAATCTGACATTACTGGGAAGAGCTGATTAGATTTTGATAGCAATTGAACAACCAAAAGTACTAGTTCCTTAAAAAAATTCTAAATATTATTTTTTTAAAATTTATATTGTCACAAAGATTAAAGAATATAAAAATCTTTTTTCGATACATTTAAATTTTTTATTGTATCTACTATGAAGTTAGAGATAAAGAAATATAAATATATAAAATAATGTTATCATCACATTCATTTATTAATTTCACAGCGCTTGGAAAACAAGTGCAAAAATTAAAATGTTTGAATTGAAAACCAAAACATTACTGAAGACTTTTTCTGGGAAGTACATTTACTATTTCTTATTTTATTTATTCATTTATTAATCTCACAGCGCATGGAAAACAAGTGCAAAAATTAAAATGTTTGAATTGAAAACCAAAACATTACTGAAGACATTTTCTGGGAACTACATTTACTATTTCCTATTTTATTATTAATTAAATATTTGTAGTTATAAAAACATAATATATTACATATACCCATACCGCCAATCTCATCAGTGAATTGGAAGAATCTCTAACATTAGAAGAATAAGAGGAAACTTGTTCATAGAATGAATTAAAAAATATATAAAGAAGATATATGTGTTTGTGTATAACAAAAATATTAAATATGTACAATACTTATATAGCCTAACATGGAAATGGCGAGAAGTCTTGTGCTGGCCACAACAATTTTTTTTATTTTCTTTTAAACAAACAAATGTAAAGATTGTAAATATTCCCTTTTGCTCATATTATTTTTATCCAATTTTAGTTTGCAATAAAACTACCAAATATTAAATGTTCAAGTATTTAAACCAAGATTGAAATAATGCAGTTACTATTTACGTCACCAATAAATTGTCATGATTTCAACAATTAAATTATAAGACACACATGAAATACACCTGCTAGTGACGTTAAAAGGTTAAATTATATAACATACATGTCACGTATAGTAATATATTTCTATACGAGCACAATATATTTTAGTTTAAACGTGGAAATAATTTTCATGCAAAACTAAATGAATTCTCATTGTTTTACATAACGCACAGAAACAGAATATAAACTATAACAACAAAATAATAATAATAACAAATTCATCGTTATAAGGACTCTAGAATTTTTGCGATAATTTTTAAAATTACATGACATGTCACAAAAACTTTCAATTGTTTGTAGTTTTCAAACGAATTAATATTTAAACATTTTCTTTTCAATAATACTCATTCAAGAATAACGCGAGGACAATTTTTTTTAAGACTTTAATTTCTAAAAATACACTAAGTTGTTCAAATGCTCTAAATATGCGTTCACTTACGTAACATTGTCTTTACAATCAAATAATATTACTAGCAAGTTTATATCGCTATCCATTTTTAAATTAATGTCACAAAAGTCAATATACCCCATATTCAGATAAAAACTTCAAAATTTTCAAAAATCTAATTTTTATGTATCTAGATACTTTTTAATGCGCTGATTCCAAATTTTGAAACGGCATGTCGATATCTCTTTTCGTTCTCGAGATATTTAGATTTAAAGTTTTGCTCAAAACTGCCCATTTTTGGGTAATAATCCAAAAATGGGTCGAGATATGAATTTGGAGATAGCATCATTCGATTCTACGGGCAAAATTACATAGGCATACCAATTTTCATCATTCACTAAAGCAAAATAACTAAAAATGGGCAAAAATCGCAAAAATCTTAAGGGGTACCCCTTACGATTTTTTCAGATTTTTGCCATTTTCAGGGGTTTTCAAACTTTTATTCATAAAAAATGAACCTGTTGGACAAAAATTACAAAAATTGGTACACTTATGTAATTTTGCCCGCAGAATCGAATGGTCGTGCCGCCAAATTCATATCTCGACCCATTTTTGGGTTAGTACCCAAAAATGGGCAGTTTTGAGCAAAATTTTGAATCTAAATATCTCGAGAACGAAAAGAGATATCGACCTGCGGTTTCAAAATTTGGAATCAGCGCATTGAGAAGTATCTAGATACATACAAATTAGATTTTTTAAAATTTTGAAGTTTTTATCTAAATATGGGGTATAATAACTTATTATATTATTTTAAGCATTTGTGAAAGTAATCTAATCACCATCTTGCTTTCAGGTAACGAAAAACTACATGAAAAATATCGCCAAGACTCCAAACTTTCCTTCGTGATTAAAGCAATCTACACATTGGCTTACGCCATCCACTCCATGCAACAAGATGTATGCGGAAAACCTTCCGTAGGGCTCTGCCCTCAACTGCTGCCCTTCAACGGCTCTTTGTTCAAGGTAAGTGACAGCTGATGCAATTGTTAGCGCTTAGTCACCCGCAAGACAAATGAACGGAGTTTAATGAATTTGTTAGCAGTTTTTATAATGAATTTGTAACGAATTTTGGTAAGCTAGGGATGGTGGGTTTAAGTATTTAACATTAAAATAAATAAGCAACAGTGTTTTTGTTGACTATTTTAAATGCACAATAGTTAATTTTGTTAAAGATTTGGGTGTTATTTTCGATGAAAAATTAAATTTCGTCGGTTATATTAAGGTTTTTAATCACTATACTGATCAAAAAATTTCTTATCAAGAACTTCATTAACGTTTTATATGATTAATAATACTGTAACAATGATATTAAATGATTGAAGTTGGCTCCAAAATGGCGGACGAGTCAACTGTGATTCATCTAGTAGCTATAGTTCATACAGTTTAAAGGCCTATTTATAAGCGGTAACGCAGTTGCAGTAAGGTAACGCAAAATATGAGAGTTTGGTATTCCTATATGCTGATTTATAATGAAAAGTAACGCAGTGTTACATTCAGCAACGCAATAATTCAACCCAGAAGATGACCAACTCTCATCTTTCTACCTACTGCTGTACCGCTAGCCAATCAGAATTTAGAGTTTTATTATAAAAATCTGTATTATCAACATGTTCATGAACTGTCACATCTACAAAATAAATAAATAAATATATCATCACGGCATATTACCCATTTCTGGGTGTGCCAGTATCTACAACACATGTAGACATCGGTAATGATGATATTTTACCGCGTGGGCGCTTACCAGGCGTCACCTCACGGGCACTCATTGCTAGCGTGGAGAGTGCACCACAGGGGTCACTTTTGTGCCATTTAAAATTGGAAATATTTGGCGTCAGTCGGGATCGAACCCGGTTCCCCCAGGTTCACGACCAGACACTCAGGCACGCGGCCACAGGACCCCAAAATGAATGCTATATTTTCTTCACTGTCCATTTCCATTTAAATTATTTCATAATACTAACCTTATTTATACTAATGTATGTCATATAAAGACAATAAATAAAAGTGAGTCGAATTTCAAAGAAATATACCGAAATTTCTGATTGATTAGAAGTGCTATCTTTGGTGATTATTATAAATCACAGGTTTTGTGTTTGCGTTAACGGTCACGTTGCGTCGTTGCGTTGCGTTTAATGTTACTTTATTATAAATAGGCCATAACATGTGACAAACTATTGCCTACTTTTATTTATATAAATAAAAAAAATGTGGATCGGTTTCTAACCAATTTGTTCTTCCGTAATTATATTTTTAGGACCTATTGATTACTCATTAACCCTATATTCTAATCACTCACCCCGTAATTGCTTTATTTCAAACTTTCTGAAGTTGAAATCAAAATTTCATATTCATTTAAAATTCCCCACACATCTACTAACAAAATTACATTCTCAACTTGTTTTATGCATCAAGTAACTTTCGGTTTGTCTTCCATATTACTGAGTGGAACATTTTCTCTCCTCCGATGATGTATTTTAGGGAGGTAATTAAATCAATGGGGTCGCAGGAAATAAAATATGACATTGTAAGGGAGGCTTGGCCGCGCTACGTTGGCAATTAAGAATATATTGGTTGGTACTCCGCAGGAGATTTTGAATTTCCGCTCCGCGGTGACTTCCTGGGGATTTGAGGATGTTTTATTTTTCAGAACTATCTAATGAACGTGTCCTTTGACTATAATGGGGAAACGGTCGAGTTCGATAAAAAAGGCGACCCGCCGGGAAGGTAAGACATGAATTTTTCATACCCAAATTAGCTCTGTAATTGTTGCTTTGTGTCACGTTATAAATCAAAATATATGATATTTATTTTAATATATTTCACAAAATTTTTAATAGTCAATGATTGTAGCTAAAAAACAATTTAATACAAAAAACAAAAACTAAAACATATTCTAAATACATTTATAATCCAAATACACAAAAAGAAAACAAATTTTTAAAATTATCATACGTAGGTACATTATTCTATAAAATAGCAATAGTAATAATAATTATAAAATTGCATTCAAAACAAATAATAATTTAGAAATACATATAAGAAATGTTAAAAAAAACGGATATATTAACAAAATCAGGTGTGTATAAATTAAATTTTGAAAAATGTGATGCTGTGTACATAGGCCGATCAGGAAGAAATAATTAAAGAAATTAAATTATGATATTTTTGAAACGCATTTTAAATTCTATATTAAACAACTATGAAAAACTACACATTATACATAATTTTTCTGCGCCTAGCACATCAAGTATTATTAAATTAGCCCTTTGTATAAGCGAGATGTTAATTTAAATATTTATGCTTTTTGGTTTTTGTAATAAAGTTTGCTATGGATTAGGACAGAAAATATAAAAAAAAAAATTAATGTGCATCTTCCTTTATGATTACTATATTTATATATCTTCCCTTTTTGAAATTAAAATTAATGTTTTTTATTTTATTTATTAAAATATATGTATAGTTTATGGACGTACAAGGAAATCATGTGTTGTCCACATCAGATTTTTATTGCGCAATGATATTCTTACGTGAAGAATACTATAAATACTAAATTGAAGTACCTACTGTAAAATCGTAATAAAATTTTTATTGAAAAAAAAATATTTATTTAAATATAGCGTTTCTGTTATTCAATAAAACGAATGTTTCACAGATATATGAACATGGAAAATGCACTCATACATTTTATTATTAAATTCGTACCATAACAAAATTCTTCTCCATATTAGAAGTTATAAACTTGCACTATCTTCAGATTACTTCACTCGTAAAATCTTTATTCCTTTTTTAAAAATTCATTATATTTTAAATATTATTTCACCGAGAAAAATTCAATTTACCATGAAAATTTGTTGGAATAAAATGTAAAAATCAAGTATTCTCCAGAAGTTCAGAAGTAGAAACAAAGTTGAAGTGTAGTTAATTTAAAATTCATGGCTTTAACATTTCATCTTCTAGTAAAACTAGGATTTCTCATACTGTAATTAAGATTTGTTAATTATGTTAATTAATTTCAGGTACGATATAGTCAACTATCAATTAAAGGGTGATGGAACATATGACTATGTACAAGTAAGACTTATTTCATTATTTACATCTTAAATTTGTAGAATGTAAAGTTATTTGCATAGGTTAATAGTGTTAAAAATGTTTTCAGAAATTTACATATGTATGAATGTAAAATGATTTTCCACTAAATTTTGCATGCACTAAATATTAATGCCTGCAGATTTTCAATTATTTTCTTTTACAGAATACAATAATAGACTTTTTATTCACATTTTGGTGATCACATTTTCAATTATTAAATTTATAATTTCACATATAACAAAAGTATCATTTGGTTTTACAAACATCTGTACACATTTTGTTGTCATTTCTTTTATCTAAATTTTAATTAAGTGTAAAACACTGCTGTATCTTTTTAATATCTTTCCGTACTAAGAAAAAACAATCAACAACTCTGCTGGCATGTGTCCAGTTAAGTTTGGTGAGGGTCTCCTTCCGATCACTTAGGGCTAATCTCAGGGCAATAGTTGTGGAAACATCTAGAGAGATGTGAGATACAAAGTCTGATAACAGGATATTAGAGACAACTTACGGGTAGTTAATGCACCAACCTACATTTCAACCAGGAAATTATCTTCACTTCCTTGCTCTTTTACAACGAAATCATATCCGCGAAAGAATATTTATAGTTTATACTGGAAATGGAAATAGAAAATAATATATTTCAGAGAAACTGGGTGATTTTCAATAAAGAAAATGATTTATTTATTGAATGCAGGTATATTCATAAAAACATTAAAATTATAAACAAATTACTATGAATGTTTTATAAAAGAAATCTAATATTTTGTAGGATTACCTTTAGTTATTATTAACAGTAACTAAACGATGCACCATTGAATCTATCAAATATTTTGTTACCGGCGACACACTATTTTTCTTGTTAATTAAAATGTAAAATGGAGACTTAAGGTTAAATTATAACTAAAATATATTAAAGAAATAGTTGAATACTCGTATAATGGGTTCTCGGTTAATACCGCTGATAAACTAGTCCATAAATTTAAAATTCGTCAATGCGGATTCGATTTCACAACTCTAGCCCCAACTAATAATAATAATAATAATAATAATAATAATAATAAATACATAACATAACCATATGTTAATGCTATTAATAGTTTAATCAAAATTTTTAATAATCAAAATTTAACAGTATCTTTTTTTTTATTTTTTTTATTTTTTATTTTTACTCTCCACGCCATCAATGAGTGCCCGTGAGGTGACGCCTGGTAAGCGCTCACACGGTAGAATATATCGTCATCATTACCGATATCTACATGTGTTGTAAATACTGGCACACCCAGAAATGGGTAATATGCCGTGATGATATATATATTTTTTTCTATTTTATCATTATTAGGTAACCCTAAAGATAAAAGAGATAATAATAAAAAAATCCGGTGTTTATAAAATTGAGTGTAACAATCATAAAATTGACAATTCTAATATACGATTATTAAAACGTTGATAATATATTTAGATGCACACTGGTACTTCCGGTTGTTTAATTGTTACCAAAATCTAATCAGCTCTTTCCAGTAATGTCAGATTGAGGAAACCGCAGTTATACATGTTTTAAGTCTTATAATATTTGAGAAACCCTGGCTCTAACATCCACACACACACACACACACACACACACACATACACACACACACACACAGAGAGAGAGAGACACACACACACACACACGGGCATCGTCGTGAAAATGTTTTAATCGGATTCTAGGGACTTTAAAACGTGCTTATCCACTAAAATCCGGATATACGATTTTTAACATGATTCCAATATTTCTCTTAGCGAGAAGTAAAAATGTTTTAAATTCGCACTTGCCTAATTTTTTTTTATTGCAAACTCAGCTCTATTTACAACAGTCATTTAAACAAATCACTTAAAAAATTCATTTTGTAGTTCCTTTAGCAAAAAACTATTTTATACAACTTTACTACTATCTTCCCTTCAAACCCACCCTTTTCAACTACCCCAAACTTCTAAATACCTCGTCACCACATCACAATAGCATCCTCTCTTCTCTATCTGTGCACCTCTGATAGCATTGCTTTGCAGTAACTTTGCATTGTGTATTTGTGTCTAGGTGGGAGACTGGAACAACGGTTCTCTGGAGTTCAACGGGACGCTCCAACACGGACCTCTAGCGGGACCAGGAGGAGTGCGGTCAGTTTGCTCCGAGCCGTGTGGAGTTGGGGAGTACAAGGTGAGATGGAAGAGATAAGGGTAGTGATATTTTAGAGTGAATGGCGGTGTGAATGTTTTATTTGATTTAAAAGGGGGGTACGCAGTAAAATGTGCCCAGAAGTTTGGTTGTTTATAAGGGTTGAGTGAATCAAACTTACATGAAATGGTTAATATTAATAATGAAAAGAGTGTTGTATACTTCAAGAACTTCAGGCAATAGTAGTATCAATAAGGCAGTTCTAGACTAGTTTTAAAATTCAACAAATCAATAATATTGCTTCAATGATATATGTCCTATAAGTTTTAGCACTCATTTCAATATTTTTTATTACTTCTCGCTAAGAAAAATATTGGATTCATGCTAAAAATCGCATATCATGATTTTAGTGAATAAGCACGATTTAAGGTCCGTACAATCCGATTTTAACATTTTTACAATAATGTCTGTGTGGGTGGATGTGTAAACACGGTTTCTCAAATTCTAAAAGACTTAAATCCAATTTAACTGCAAATTCCTTAATCTAACATTAATGGGAAGAGCTGAAAAGTTTTTAGTAACAATTGGACAGCCGGAAGTAATAGTTTTTTTTTAATTAAAAAATTTCTATCAATACATTGAACATTTTTATTATATCTTCTATAGATTTAAAGATAGAGAATTACAAATATATAAAATAATCCATGGTAAAATTATCAAACAGTCTATGAAAAATTAAAATGTTTGTAATTTATTTATTTTATTTATTTTTATTTAATATACATTATTTTATAAAAATTGCAGACGTGATTTGAAGTAAAAGATGGAACTAATTTTACGAGCAAATAGTTGTGCAAGTAAACAAGTATAAAAATATTTTGAATTTATAAAAATATTGATCAAAGGACACGTTTCATTTATCGTTATTGTTTCGTGCAACCTGATGTTTGTTGAATAATAATAATTTTAATACATAAAATGGCACTTTAATTTCTTTAAATTTAAGTGCTGAATTAGTTAAACAAAATTTATGAATTGTCATTTAACTAATATAATAATGCATGCTTTATAAAGAAATAGTGCGTCAGATATTATAAAAAGAAAAAGCCACCGGAACAATGGCAAATTTAATTAGAAAATTAGTAAACTTGGAATTCTTGCACAAAAGAATAGTGTGAATTACGAGCGATAATTACACCGACACTTCCCTGAATAGATTTTGGTTTTATTTTTAGCTCAACCACACTTTTCTTTTCTATGTATTTTGAAGTTAATGAAGTCAGTTTATTTTCCACAAAAGCTTTATTAATTAAAGTCATTAGCTCTTGCAAAAATAAACTGAAAATTAAAGAATTTTGGTAACTAGATCGTAATTTTGTACTAGGCTAGTTGTCTGCGATATATGGATCAAAATCAGCTTCATATTACTACTATTGTAAATTCTACTACCATAATAAAAATTCTATGTTTTAAAGAGCAAATAGTGTTCGATATATTTAGATTTGCATCAAGCACAAACAGACATCTCTGGGGTATTTGCCACATGTAAATGGAAAGAGCATCACCCAGAAACTTTGAATACAATGTACTTTAATCTATTCGATTACCTCGTATACAGTTTCAATTGTATTCTAATACAAGAACATTCTTATCTCATAAACGGGTAATGGAATATTTAGTGAATGAAATCCTAAACATTTTCTATTTATAAAATTAATTCTATTACGACTTGAATGATACTTGCCATAATGGAATGTGTAATTTAATATGCAGGAAAATTTTATCTCGTATTACACAAGTGAGAGCTTTTGTAAAAGAAATATTGCTCTTTTGAAAGTTTCAAAGTATTCCGCTTTGCAGAACAACTTTACGAAATTTTGGAAAGTAGAAAATACTTTTATTTGATAATAAAACTGAGTTTTTATGGCACAAAGAATCATAATAAGATATTAGTTTTAATATATTCACAAATTTGCAATTTGTGCAACATGTTATGTTCACCAATTCATCAAAAAATATGCCTAGTAGAAAATTAATTATAAATACGTTTAAATTTTGTACCATTCAACTTCTAAACCTAAATATACTATTTTTCACCAAAATCTTTAACATTATTAAAAATAAAAAATATATTACGTGTTTAATACTTGTGGAAGTGATTCTTAAAAAAATATAAATAGATCATTTATAGATATCTTGTATCGAACTACGAGAGAGAGAGAGTTCATTATCATGTAATAAAGTTCCTAACATAGGCAGCATTCCTATCTGAGAATTGAAACAGTTCTCCTCCACGTTAATGTAAATACATGTGGAAAACGCAAACATATGTAAAAATCCTGAGAATTTGAAAATTTTTAATTAAACACGAGTGAAATCCGGAGTGTTGATTACAGTGATCACATATTTGGAATACTTTATGAATAAAACATACTTGTGATCAGCCGAGGTATTGATATTGATTGGCATTGGTCCCTCATTGCCAATTTTCCATGCCCTAGCGCCCTTAAGAGTTACTTGTTTGTTTACAGGGGATGTGGAAATTTTTTCGACACTTATAATTTTAACATTACAATGAAATCATAGTGACCCGAAGAATCTTCTATTTGGTATCCTCCGATTTAGAAAATTCTCCTCTTACAAATGTCTAGCTTCTACCGAATCACTGTGAGCACGACCGAACATTAAATGCATATCTGCTATTCGGAAAAAGTAAAATTATTCATGTTAATAATGTGTTTGTAACAAACAATAACAATAATTATGACAAATAAGGAAAAACAAAAGACAATCTTCAATGGGGTCATACAAAAAAAAATATATTGATTTTTTTATATAATTAAAAAAATTACATAATTTTATACATATGTAAATGAAAAATATATAATATTCTTATACTTTTCATGCATGATTTTCTTTCTAAACATTTTGAGTCTTATTTTGTGACGTCATGGGTTTGTACACACATACAATGATAGTCACGAACACATGTACTCGTGCCAACATTTTCAATGTCTTTGCAACAAGTTGTTTTTGTTTAAATGTAAGTACAAATAACGAAATGTTCTAATAAATATAAATAAATACAAATTATGTGTGATTTAGATATTGCCATGGTTGTATAATATTGTTTACTGCAAATAATTTGAACTCGCTTCTTCAAAATTAATTTCCATAATCAAATTATTCAATATACAATAAAAACAAAAGCACGAGTACAAAATAACTTGCTGTAACGTTTGCTTTCAAGTCAAATAACAAATAACATAAACGTCAAACGTAGTTCCATTTTTATTCGATAGGAGGACTACGGTCACGGTCGCAAACCCATGACGTCATTTGAAATTTAATATAAACTTTAAAAAATTAGAAACTTATGTGACATAAAATATATATTTCTATATAAATGGTTTTTAGCATATTTTCAAAAAAAAAAAAAATTGGAAAATGTGGTATGATCTCATTGTTTTCCATTGTTCAACGGCCATGATTTGATTGTAATGTTAAAAGTATGAATTGTATATGACAGAAATAATATATTAAAATCGCTATAGCTCTGAAACTATGCATTTCCGGATATATGTTTATATGAATTTTTTTATTTGTTTTGTGATGTATTATCCACCTTTAAATCCGTGTCATTTATTTTTTGAACACCGTTTCTATAATATAATACTAGATAATTTTACTATTATCCTTTTTATATGTTAAAGTTTCGATCATTTTTTTTATCTTTACAGAATGTACAGAAAGGCGGTAAAGATAAACGATGCTGTTGGGTGTGTGTGGCATGTCCTGGGTACCATATCCTGGTGGAAGATCCTGAAAGGCCTGCCCAATCGTCTTGCTGGAAATGTCCTGCTGGTTCTATCCCTGACAACGAAACCAAAATGCGTGAGTCTAATACCGTAATATTTACTTTTTTTGTTTAAATCGAACAAGCATTTATAGTTCTGTATAATTAAATTATTTTTTATTTTCAATTTTCGTTGTATAAATTTTTTTTGGGATTAATTTTCAGTTTGTTTTTAAAGATTTTAATAGAATTTAATCGGAAATATCGTCTTTCGTATTCATATTTGACAAATATTAGAAATATCAAAAAAAAAAATTGGTTGCTGTCATTATTGTTTTATTTTTATTAAGACAAGACCACGTGAGTTTTTTTAAGAAAGAAAGTATTGAGGAATACAGCAAACTTTCGACCAAAAATGCGACACAGGTATGAAATAAAATGTTGTACGGACTTTTACGGTACTCATTTTGAAATTCTTGACTCGGCTCCTTCGTCGTCTCGTCCGGTAACATCTTATTCGTACCGTAAAAACTCATTTACCGGACTTATAACGTAAATTACTATTATGTGACAGAAGGGACAAGGAAATCTTGAATTTGTTTCGGAATTAATTTAACGCGCAGTTTAATTTGTTTCGTTGCGAAGTTTATGACGTTTAATTTCAACTTTTAAACATGCATTTTATAAGATTTTATTACGCTCTTTCAAATAATCTAAAAACAAGATAATTTTTATTATACGATAAATAAGATAAAGAAATTAACACAAGTTAATATATTCGAGTAACAATAATCTGTTTATTATTTAAGAAAGAGAACGTTTTTTTTTTAAACAAACAAATTTTTAATAAAGTGAACAAAATCGAATAAGTTACCATATTCTTATGACATTTAAATTATTGTTGTCAAAAGTCCGCGTTGCATATGTTCATTTAATTAAATTTACTATAGAACTAAATTTAACTTGATGTTTATAATACCGGCCCTAATAGTTTTTATGGTTATTATTTTTTAAAAACCTTCTCCTTATTATCCACGTCACACTTGTGTTCCCCTATCATCACCAAGTTTATTATTTTTATATTGAAAAAATATTCATGATAAACATTTGTGACTCCAAAACATCTCCCCGTAGAATGTTTGGAGGTGCCAATAGAATTCATCCAATGGCACGACACTGAAGCAATCGTAGCTATCTTCTTCTCATGCCTGGGCTTTCTCACGACGTCATTCAGCGCCGCGGTGTTCCTCAAGTACAACGACACACCGGTCGTCAAGTCCTCTACGCGTGAGCTGTCCTACTTAATCCTGGCAGGTGAGTAGGAATAAGCTGTTCACGCACTCTTAATGCTTGAAAACATTCCCACAGACAAAGCGAAAGATAAAACACTTACTATGGACTAAGAATAGAAATAGAATCAGGAATCGGGGAATCAATGTGGAGAAAAGAATCGATTGTAGTGTAGAAATGTTGACAAGATTTTGAATTAGCAACTTCTATACCGGTGTCTACTTGAAATTCGTAATATAGGGAATACAATGTTAGAATTAAAAACTACACAATATGAGACTAAAATTAATCACAATTTCATTTTATTACGAAAAAAAAACGCAAATTAAAATTCGCAATTTACAGCAAAATTTAGAGTGCCATTGAATTACTGATGTATATTTTTTTTTATTTGATAGATCTCATAATTCTGCTCTTGTTAACACATAATTTTATATAATTATTAAAAGTATAATGAAACACAAAAGAAAGTATAAAATGATTCATGAATGGTATATTACTATAACATTCAAAATTATTTATAATATTATGTCAAAAGTTACATGTCAAATAAAAACAAATGAAACATGCATAATCAAAATTTCAGTACCTTATGCCCATTTGCACCAACAAGGTTTAAATTTTAAGCTAGGCTTAAACAAAAAAAAATGCAAATCGATATTTTGACAGAAATATATTATAATTCATTTGACATTTCATTTCGATGCATTATTGTCAATTTAAGCCGAGTTTAATATTTAAGTTACGTTGGTGCAACCGGCCTTTAGATAAAAAAGTGAAAATATGCATAAATTAATGAGTATTGGTGGAAAAAATTGTTAAATATTAATCCGTTTGCAAACTACAAGCTATTGATAAATTGTGTGACATTTCATATACAATGCAATTTGATTGGTTACCTGATTATAAAAACAAGACGCGCGCTCGACCATTGGTGAAGACAAAACATCGCACGCCAAGTTTTAAACTTTAAAAATTCATATGTTGCTTATTCCATACAATTTTTAAATTTCGTTTGCACTAAATTTCTTAGTTCATCCCGTTCTTAGAAAAAAAATAGTATTGTAATAATATTATTTCAATAATTAACGACATAGGACGCTATAGAATCAAACAGTACCTACATTTCTATATTGCTGCTTCTAAAACTATCTTCTTTTTAATATTGTATATTTGGGCAAATTTGTAGATGAATATACAACGTTAAACCAAACTTTTATCATATATTATATGAAAAACAATGTGTCTTTGTATTCATTTTATTGTTGATGTTCTTATTCATACATTGCATTATTGTTTGTTACAAAAACTTCCATTCAAAAAAATTGTTTGTTTTATGCATGTTCTCTAAACTATACCGATGCTTACGTCCCTTGCGTTAAATTAAAAAAACTTTAAAATTTATGTTTTGAATTCATTGTTCCATTCTTGGTATTATTAGGTATTATTTAGACAACTGACACTTCAAAATAAAAATTGTAAAATTTTATTAAATATTTTGATAGTTATAACAAAGAAATAGAAAGACATGCACAAGATAGAAAAGATAGAACAATTGTTTTGAATTCTGTGATGAAAATGGTTTTGAAAAAGATTCCTTTTCATAAGAAAACAAAATTTTATATACCTATATGATATGAAATTAATTAGTAAATACATAAATATACCGTTTTTATTCTTTACTAAATATTTTGGGAAATTACATTGTTTTCACATATAATTAAATTCCTAGCTGGGCATTGCTTTGTTTTGTGAAATCCCAAATGGATAAGAATCAGTTTAGACAGTTCTTAAATTTGGGAAATTTCTAGCTAGGTATTGGTTTAGGAATCGGTGGTGAAATCAGCCGTAGGTGTCTGGTAGTAGAGCTTGGTCTCAAAATTGCCTTGTATTACTACTATTTCTAAATATAATCTGAACAATTAAATTCAAGAAAATTATTGTATGGCGTACATGCTTTGTTTCCTACTATAAAAATAAATTGGGAAACACTTACTAAGAAAACAATAATATACAACAATGAAAACAAATTAATTTCTTATACAAACAAGCATATTTCTTCAAAATTTATTACCATCCATCGTTTTTATATTTCCCTGTCACTTACACATGCCGCCTTACATAAATTTCATTTTCATCTTCAACATTCTCACATTAAATTCAACTTCTACCTTTCAGGGATGTCTATTTCGCATGCTGCTTCGTTTCCCATTCTGGCAAAGCCATCGTACGAGTCGTGTGCAATGAGTAGGTTGATGCCCGGCATTAGTTTCGCTATGATCTACGCATCTCTGTTTACGAAAACCAACAGAATCGCAAGAATTTTAGCGGGGTCGAAGAAGAGGTTTCCTACGAGGAAGCCACTCTTCATGTCTGCCATGGCACAGGTAAGATGTTTAAGGAAAAGTTTATTATAACCATAAAATAATATATAAATAAATAATAAATTACAATAATTAAAATATAATTATAACAAACTAAATTTTATTAACAATGAAATATATCGTTTTATTTATTTATTTATTTATTTGAAGATAGTGGCAAGATATTTTTAATATTCTGCAAATAGAATTAATAAATAAAATATAAAATTAGTAGTTCATTAGTTTTTACCTCTCGCTAAGAGAGGTATTGGATTCATGCTAAAAATCACATATTCAGATTTTAATAAGTACGTTTTAAGGCCCTTACAATACAATTTTAATATTTTTACGTTGTATATATATGTATGTGTGTGTGTGTGTGTGTGTGTGTGTGTGTGTGTTGGATAAACGATCTCTCAAATTCTATAAGACCAATCAGTGGCGTATTTACGGGGGGGATATGGGAAAAGAGTAAAAATCAAGACGTTTGAATATTGTTTTACGATTTTTTTGCAATATCATGTCATATGTTATTATAGAACAGGTTTGAGGTCCCGTGGTCGCGTGCCTGAGTGTCTGGTCGCGAACCTGGGGGAACCGGGTTCGATCCCGACAGACGCCAAATATTTTCCAATTTTAAACGGCACAAAAGTGACCCCTGTGGTGCACTCTCCACACCAGCTATGAGTGCCCGTGAGGTGACGCCTGGTAAGCGCCCACACGGTAAAATATATCGTCTCATTACCGATGTCTACATGTGTTGTAGATACCGGCACACCCAGAAATGGGTAATATGCCGTGATGATATATTTATTTTATATTTATTTAGAACAGGTTTGAGAACCAAGCCGTTGTTATATTTTTATCTACGATAAACTTTTTGATTATTATACAAAATATTTTTATATCCCCCCACTCCAACGATCATGTCATATAGCCCCCCCCCCCCCCCAAGGGTCATGTTTAGATACGCCACTGAGACCAAAGACCTGTTTAACTATGTATTCCTCAACCAGACATTAATAGAAAGAGCTGATTAGGTTTTGGTAACAAATGGACAAACAAAAGTACTACTTTTGTAAAACAATTCTTGTTATTATAAATATTAAATTAAAATCTTATACATTTAAAATGTTTATTATATCTTATATAAATTTAGAGATAGAAAAATAAAATATATAAAATAACCTGCTGTAATGAATCTCACAGTCTAAATATCTCCATGGAAACTAATTGAAAAATTAAAATGTTTGTAACTGACACTGACAGATAAGTAAATGTCAGTGTCAAAAATCCAGAAATATTACTGAAGTATCTTTTATATTTCTTATTTCATTATTAACTAAATATTAATTTATATTACATATATCCTTCAGAATTACCGCCAATCATCAACAAGATATTTCTCAGGAGCTGTGGCACGGATGAAAATTTGATTTTGACTATACAGTTCTGATTTATGTAAAATCAATTTTTAACTTGCTAATGCCTTTAAGCTGAAATGGAAAATGATTACCAAATCAATCGATTATTCACGATTTGTCGACAACATAAATATTTAATTACTAATCTTCGTGTTAAATACTCGAAATAATTTGTCAACCCTCGATTTCTCATCTACTACGCGTTTATATTTGCTTAGAAATACCATTCTGTAATTCTAAGTTTTATTTTCACATTATATTCTGTATCAGTGGCCGTTGGTAGATTTATTGAACGAGATAGTACGATTATAATTCTAGCTGAGTTATTACAACCGTCTCTGGCCTTTTATTTGCGAGATAAATTTCTTCCTGCATTTTGTATTGCACAACACCTGTGCTTAGAGAGATTACGTGCTTTATTTCAGGAGAAAACAATAATTAGTAGAGCAATTCGATAAATTTAATTACTTTTCACAACGAGGAAATAAAAACTTATATATGTTTACCCATTTCTGGGTGTACCAATTTGATTTACACAGATTTCTATAATAATATCTGTAATGAGAGGTCCCAAAGGAAAAATAATCAGACAAGCAGTCTGCAGTGAAATTATTTATTTCAAGCCAGCGTTCCGACTCGTGGTATTGGAAAATAAGAGGAAAAATTAAAATGTTTGTAATTGACAGATACATATCAGTGTGAAAAAACCAGAGACATTACTAAAAACTTTTTCTAGGAAGCACATTTAATATTTTTACCTCCCGCTACCCTAGGTAAGGGAGGTATAGGGATCGTGCTAAAAATCGGATATAGAGATTTTAGTGAATAAGCACGTTTTGATGTCCCCAGAATCCGATTTTAACATTTTTTCAATGATGTCTGTAGGTATGTATGTGTGTGTGTCTGTGTGTGTGGACACGATTACTCAAATACTATCAATCAGAAAAATTTGAAATTTTGTATATCCATTCTATACTAATGTGGGAAGATCTCATTAGTTTTTAGTGTATATCGGATAACCGGAAGTATCATTTATACAAGCTTTTAACAGTTTTTCTTGTAAAAAATTCATTGAATATAAGTTTTTAGCAACTTTTACCAATACAAATTGAATATAATGACACAATCTTCAATTCTACGATAATAACATTTAGTAAATAACTTGAAATAACTTTATATTATATTATAAAATAATTTATTTTTGTACATCACTTTGCCTCTGCGTCAAACAAAAACAATATTTTAATACCAAATTTGACATATTTAAACAAATGTCACTGTCACGAAGCAATTTTCATTAAAATTAATAATGAAACCGTTTTAAGAAGAATTTAGTAGTTTAAATATGATTCTAATGAAATTAAGGTTTGTAAAAATAATATATTTTCCATCATAAATATTAGATATACATGATAATTCGATTTGTTGATTTTTCCTTAAAATATATTAATGATCCAAAACTTCGCAAAGTTGGTATTTAATACTCTTATATAATTTGAAACAACATATTTTGACTATATATGATAAACCGGATGTAGTACTTAATTTGAAGCTCTAACAGATTTTTCAGGAAAAACAATAAAATATAATCCAAAATTTCGTATTGCAAACTTTTCTATTTATTGGAACAACAAAGTAGATTTTGTTTACAAACGATCAATCGGAAGTGAAACTTTACTTAAAGCTCATTGCTATATTAAACATGGAATTGGGGGAGGTCATGTGCTGGCCACATCAGATTTTTTATTTTATTATTAATTAAATATTTACCCTTCAGAAATACCGCCAGTTTCATTAATGAATTGTAAAAATCTCGAACATTAGAAGAAAAAGAGGAAACTTGTTCATAGAAAGATTTAAAAAATATAAAAATATATAAATGTAGCAGAAATGTTAAATATGTATAATACTTATATAGCCTAATATGGAAATGGCAAGAGGTCTTGTGCTGGCCACAACAAATTTTTCCCTTCTTCTGTTCCAGGTAGTGATAACCTGTCTTCTAATCGGCGTCGAGATCTTCATTGTGACCGCCATGTTGGTCTACGAAAAAGCAGACGCCACGATCACCCACCCAACTCAAGACAGATCCATTTTGATCTGTAACACCACCCCGTTGGGAGTGTTAGCTCCTCTGGCCTTCGACTTCTTGTTGATAGTGTTATGTACAGTGTACGCCGTGAAGACAAGAAACGTACCTGAGAACTTCAACGAAGCGAAGTTCATAGGGTTCGCCATGTACACCACCTGTGTGATATGGATTGCGTTCGTGCCAACCTATTTTGGGAGCGACAGAAAGGTAGGGTCTTTTAGGGTTCCCTGGTGATGGATAGTTTTAAGATCAAAAATAATAAGCCAAATATATTTTTTCGTAATTGAGGAGATCTTGGCAAAAATAACCAAAGTCCAAATTTGTAAATATGAGTTACATACAACGACATGTACTTTCAGGAGGCCAAACAGTTTGGTAACACTTTCTCGCAAAAAGTATTTTAGTCACAAGTTATTATATTTTAAAGTTTGAGCTTTTCTAAAAAAGGTCCTATAAAAATTGTTGGAGTAACGATGATCGACTGGAAATTGATTAAAACGACGATTCGATCATACAATGATCATCTTCAGGGTTACTACAGTATTATAAGACAAAACATTATGTGATAACTTACAATCAAGTCAGAAAACAAAATATTTTTAAAAAAACATTAAGAAACATGGATAAATTTATGTAAAATACACAACGTTAAAACAATAAAATAAAATTAAATATAAGCGGAACAGAAGTGAATAAACAATTTTTATAAAACTACCGAAAATGTACTTAATATAAGTTAAAATCAAAAACTTCACAACCAATCATAGAACGACACATATTTTATAAACTAGTGACTTAAATAATAGATGTTGCACTTATGAAATTTGTTTTGTTGTAATAGATAAGTAACATGGTAATATTTGTTAAATCATAATGATTTAATTCAAAAATATTTAAAATGTTTTTTTTATACTTTTATTTGTAGGATACATTTGAAACATTTTGTTATTTTTTAATATATATATATATATATATATATATATATAGTTTCAAAAATAATATTTTATTTAAAAATATAGTACAATGTACATTTCGAGGTTTAACCTCATCATCAGGTAGAAAAATAAATGATAAATATAAATATAAACAAATAACAAAAGAGTGAAACAAATAACAAATTAATAAAGATAACAAAATTGAAAATTTATTAATATAAAATTATTAATATAAAATTACTAAAAAAAATTTTTTATCCAGCATATTATGTAAAAAATAATTTAAAATCTATTTTTGTAAATAATAAAATTTAAAATTTTGACAAATTAGATAAATCTGGGGTTTACGAAATTTCTTGTAACAATTGTAATTATAAATATATTGGAAATTTCAAGTTAAGATTTAATGAACATTTAAGACAATTTAAATACGATAAAATAGAAAATTCAAATTTGGCAAAACATTTATTTAACAATGAACATTTTTGTACAATTCAAAATTTAAAAATACTCCATATTGAAAACAAAAGTAAAAAACTAAATTGTTTAGAAGCTTTCGAGATAAAAAATTCTTTACACAAAAAAGAAAGTCTAATGAATGAAATTTTGGATTTAAACAATTCACCCCTATTAGATCCTAATATTTTTTCAAAATTTTTGTAATTTTATATTAATAAATTTTCAATTTTGTTATCTTTATTAATTTGTTATTTGTTTCACTCTTTTGTTATTTGTTTATATTTATATTTATCATTTATTTTTCTACCTGATGATGAGGTTAAACCTCGAAATGTACATTGTACTATATTTTTAAATAAAATATTATTTTTGAAACTAAGTATATATATTAAAAAATATTTAAAATGTTATTTTTTTTTTAAATTTTATGTTCTATTATTTATTTTGCAATAAATGATGTTATGGTAAATTGTATTTAGATTGTTAATATCTATTTGCGCGTTGATAGTATTTTTGTTTCGTATAATAATTCAACCATATTTTTTTTATTTCTTAACATCCAGTAAATGATTTTATAATATTTAAACATAATCCTGAGTTAAATTTAATTGCAGAAATCTATAAAAGAAAGGAATCTAGTAAGTTTATTCTTAAATTATCTCAAATTAAAATAAAAATTGACTATGGTTATTTTTGCTAAGAGCCCCTCAATGGAATAGGTCATTTAAAAAAAAAAGTTGTTTATTTTTTTGTAAAATCATGAAATCCATTTCATTTAATAAATACAGCAATATAAAATAGTTTGAAATATGCCACTTTTCATTCATAAATTTGCTACTAAACACATATATATATTTAATTTGACCTATTCTTTCAGAAAATGTAAAATTGCCTCATATTACAAAAAGTATCGCAATAATTAAAAAAATCGCTTTAGTAAATTATTATAGAATGTGTCCCTTGGTCTATTAAAAGTATATTTAAATGTAAAAAGTAAATATAGGTAGAGCATTAATGTACATGACCCAGTTCTTATTATGTGTTTAAATATTACAGGAAAAAAATTCTCGGTTTTAATTGGACAATAAATGTATAAAGAGCACCACCACCATAAATAGAAGTGTTCATTACGGCGAACGAGAAGTGTGTATTGATGTATCGTAGTGAAAGCATTTTGCATTAATCCTGGTTTAAATGCAGCCTATAAACGACTCTTTTCCATTCTATCAGCCAATGAAAATAACCGTTTCGCCGATTTTAACATCATACAATTTGAGCTAAATGTTCATGTCCACCGGAAATATTCGGAAATTGTCACCGGGGTATTTTCCATTTAAATTTAACAATTTATTCAATTATTGTCAATGCGACAAATATGAATTATATATTTTTCGATCAATATTTAAAATATCAAATTTCGCACATGAGTAAACTTATAAAAAATCAATTTCCTCATGCAAAGAATTTTGAAGGATGACAAAAAAAATTAAAATATAGGTTGGATAAGTTTTGCTGAAAAGGAATAAAGTTTAGATTAACAAAATTTCCTTTAAACAAGAAACAATTTAAAAATGAACTATCGATTAGCTCATAAATTTATAAAAATTGTCCATTCATTCTGTTCCGTTATATTATATTCAAAAAAGTTTTTTTTTCATCATTATCATTGTGTATTTCACATACAGTATTGGCCATAAAGATAATAACTTAAAAAAAATTCAATTGCTCTAATGTAAAAACTGGGATTTCAGAAATAAATTACTGCAGTATTAGTGTATTGAACCAAGTTTAATTTACATTAAAATAATTTGCATTATATTAACAAAAATTGATTCACTTGATAACAATTGGAGATTTTATCAATCGAAACTTTGTGTAACTCAAAAAAAATAAAGACAATGAAAGTTCGAAATACTTCTTTTATTCTTAAAAATTGATTTATGTGCAAAAAAATATTTTTTATTTGGACATAAAAATAAAAATAGCAACTTTTATAAAATTAATATAAAAACTAAATTTTCTAATATTTAGTGTAATAACTGGAACTACGAGAATTTATTACTTCTCGTTTCATCATGAATTCAAGTAATTTTGTTATTACATTTCTATCAATTAATCTTAGTTCATCACTAAATAATACTCTTTTCCATATGTCAGTTGTCCAGTTTACATTATTTTCTGCAAAAAAATAATCGGGCGTTCTTCTTCGAAAGAAGTGGTTTTTTTTGCAGGCCAACGACTATAAATTTCTCCGGCAACTAATATTCTTCTTCCCTGTCTTGAAGATATTTTATCTTTAACATTAATTAGTAGAAAGCCTAAAATTTTCTCTGATGACAACAACGGATTTTTAACAATATGTGTTTTATCATTCTGTCGCTTCGGTTTGATGTTTTTTTTTTTGTCTACTAGAAATTGTAGAAGGCTCAATATTACCCTTCCTTTGAAAATGGATTATTATTCGTGCTATTGTAGATTTATGCAAATTAAAGTTCTTCGACATTTTATTCCGCGAGCATTATTTTCATATGATTTAATGATTAAATTGCGAAATTCTTTAGTCAAAGTCTTATTACGACCCATAATTTTGAAGTACTAATTTATATTTTTTAAACAATTATACGATATAAACGTTGAAATTGAGAAAATAAAGACATTCATTATGTAGTTGCTATTTTTATGTCCAGACAAAAGTAAGATTTATGCAAAAAGGATCATAGTTATGATCGAAACGTTGGTTTGAAATCAATCAGCAGTTCCGAATATTTTCTTTCTTCCTGCTTCAAATATAATTTAATTGTCTTGTATTAATAACGTAACGTAGGCTAAGACCCGAAAACCGCGATGCATGATGTTCGGATCTCCCCGAGTTTACCCAAATGACCGTACGGCGTCACGCGTGACGAATCAGCCTTATTCACTGCCCAGAAAAAAGTGTGCAGGGTGCCCCTAAAAGTTTTCACTTCAAAAATAAAACATTTAAACTTCCCCTCTTATAGATAATCACAACATGTATGTGCGTCACCCTAACAGCAATGGTCACATGGGCCTTCCTCTTCATTCCCAAACTATACATCATCCTTCTTCACCCTGAAAGGAACAATCGGGCACTCTTCACCACCTCGAAGAGCATCCGATGTCACATCGGTTCTCGCGTAGCCTCTGCTGTCTCCGACAAAAGTTCCAGCGTCCATCCTGCGGATTCTTGGAGGATGGCGTCACAGGCAGATCTCAGAAGGCCTGAGAAAAGGAGTTTGAGTTGTCAAACGGGCTCGGAGTTGTTGTTGATTTTGTTGAAAGGGTATGAGGAGAAATCGCCGGACGAACGACGAAGGTTTGTGAAGGAAATTGTTGTTGTTGTTGGTTGTTAAAATGCTGCTTTTATTTTGCTTGTTGTTTCTAAATCGATTTTGTTGTCAACTGAGAGAATAGGGTTTGAGCAAGATGAAATTGATGTTGTTGAAGCAAATTGTTATTGTTGATTGTTGGCATGCCGCTTTTATTTTGTTTGTTGTTGTTTCGAAATCGGTTTTGTTCTCAATTGAGAGATTAGGATTTGAGCAAGATGAAATTAATGTTGTTGAATGTTGCTTTTGTTTTTTTGTTGTTATGGAATGCTCCTTTTCTTTTATTTTTGTCAACGCTCTAACTCAAATACTAATATACTATCATTTAAAAAATTCTGAAACCTTGTATTTCTACCTTAGACGAGGGTCACTCCAAAATTATTGAGATGCTGGGAAACAGTTGGCTTTGGAAAATTTTTAGTGGACAAATGTCAAACTACAATTTATTTAAAATATCTGTCCAATAATAACATCTAGTTGAAGTGATTTATTGTGGTGGAATTAGAAGTGGAAATAAACTGCAACATGAAGTTAGAAAGAGAGCATTATCGCGCTATGATTTACTACGACTTTAAAATTGGATTACGCGAAGAACAGTACGAGGAACGTCTACGATTTACATTTGGAGATGAAGCTCCATCTCGAGCAACTATATTTCGCTGGTTTTCAGAATTTAAAAGAGGCCGTAATTTCTTGCGTGGTGAGAAACACTCAGGGCGACCTTGTACAGCGGTAGTGCCAGAAAATGTAGCTGCCATCAGACAAATGATAAAGGATGACAATCGTGTCACCTATCAAACGATGGAAGATGCCCTTGGCATTGGATCCGCAGTAATATCAAAAATTTTGCATGAAGAACTTCATGTTAGAAAAATTATTTCTCGTTGGGTGCCACACAACTTAATGGAAGAGCAAAAAGCCAAGCGTGTTACAATTAGTCGCGCCACTTTAAAATTGTTAAATAATGGCGGTCATCGTATTCTTTCTAAAATTGTAACTGACGATGAAACTTACATACCCTTTTATGATGTTCCAACGCGTCAAGAAAGTAGGATATGGGTGTTTGAAGATGACCCAACACCAGTTACCGTGAAAAAACAACGTGCACTTAAAAAAGTTATGTACACTGTATTTTTCAGAAGTACAGGTCTTGTGAAAGCAATTAGGTTAGAGGGACAGAAGACTGTTACTGCCAATTGGTACACACAAAAATGTCTACCTGAAGTTCTTCGCAGAATTAAGGGTTTAATGCTTCACCATGATAATGTGTCCTCCCATACCGCTGCGACAACTGTTAATTTTTGAAAGAAAATGGTATTAAAGTCATTGAGCATCCACCGTATTCTCCTGATCTTGCAATGTGTGACTTATGGCTATTTTTTAATTTGAAAATACATTTACGTGGTCGTCATTTTACGTCAGAAGAGGAGATTAACAACACCATAATGGAGTATTTTAATACGATTCCAGAAAATGAATGGCTCAAAGCTTTCTATCTCTGGAAAATTCGATTACAAAAGTGTATTGAAGCAGGGGGGGACTATTTTGAACACTACATGCTTCTCCTTCAAATAATATTTCTGTATCTCAATAATTTTGGCGTGACCCTCGTACTAATATGAAAAGAAGCTATTAGATTTTGGTGTAAATCAGGTAACCGGAAATGGCACTTTTCTTGAAGCTCAAAATAGTATTCGAAAAATACCTTCAAGTATAATTTTTTCGCGATTTGTATTATTATAAGAATTAAATATTATTAAATTAAATTAAATTCTATATATTTCATAGATAAATATATAAAATAATCTAATAAGACAAAAACTCAGATTTTAAATGTATGTATAGCTGACAGATAAATATCACTGTTAAAGAATCTATCATTTCAAATTATAAAATTGTAATAGTAGAATAAAATAATAGATGTAAAAAAGTACATGAAAAAATTATAAAACATTTTTTTCATTTTGTAAAATCCTCTACTAACTATATAACTTTCACTCGACGTAAATTTTAACTCCCCATAAAACCATTTCACTCTTTCAACTTCACGATCAAACTGCTATACACGAATGGCAATTGTTATGGTGTTAGTTTATTTTTTGTTTTTGCTTATCGCTTTGTTTTAGCTTTGGCTGAAGTCTGTGGGTGGAAAAATCGATGCTCCGTGTAAAGCTTTATAGTTTGTTAGTAGAGTTTTTAGCTCCTATGCTGTTATCAGTTTCATTATTCACAAACTGGGAATTAGGAAATTGTTCGCAGAAACAGGTTATCACAAGCTTTTCAAAAAGTTGGTGATCGGATTTGTTTATTGGTGTGAAACGAAAATTTCAGCAAACTTTGAAAGATCAATGAAACGAAACAATCAAATAGACTTTCATTCATATGAGTTTGTATTGTTTGTAGCTTTAATTTGGTTTTAACAATACTAACTTTTCATTGTGGTTTTTGGTGTTAGTTTTTGTAAAACCTTTGGCGCGTACGTTCAATGTGTTTGTGGATTCTTTCTACTACTTGAAATATAGACTTAAAACTTACAAAAGCTTTATTTCCAACGTTTTGGAACTATTAACTGGTACCTTCTTTAGGAAAATAACAAATAAATTACAACGAGACAGGTAACATAAAAAGTTCATAAATGTTACCTATTTTGTAAGTATACAATTTACTAGATTAACTAGAACGGCGAACATGCATCTTCTCAGGAAAACTCTCCTTTTGCCAGAGGAAAAACCGTCCGCAAAAACTGGCAGAGAAGTGATCTGCATAACTCAGATACGCTTTTTCAGTAGCGAAATACCGCAGTCGTACTATTTATTAACAAATGTTTCGAAAAGTCTAGATAAAATTGCATACATATTACATATTACAACATATTTAAAATTGGAAGCCATGCGCGACTAAGTTCTGTACCGTCACAATTATTCTTGGTTTTGTAAATCTCTATAGCTTCTCTAATTAATCTGTTGTTAAGGTTTTCAGGTCTTGCCATAATTTGCGTCTCTGAGTTATACAGATCACATTTCTACCAGTAATTGCGGACTGTTTTTCCTCTGGCAAAAGGAGAGTTCGCCGTCCTAGTTAATGCCGGGATGCTAATGTCTAGTAAATTGTATACAGTAAAATTTTTGAAAGAAGTCCGATCAAGGCCATCTACGAATTGTATCTATGAATTAAGATTTTGTGCTGTCAAATTTAGTAGTGTCTTTTTTTACTTAGTTTTTATGAGGGTACATAATATCTTGTGTACCTCATAAAAACTATGTAAACGACACTACTAAATTTGACAGCATAAAATCTTAATTCATAGATGCAATACGTAGATGGCCTTGATCGGACTTCTTTCAAAAATTTTACTGTACTTACAAAATATGATGCCTTGGTTACTTGTTTTGCTTTTGTTTCTTTGTAATTTATTTATCACGTTCCCTGCAGAAGGCACCAGTTAATGATGCCGAAACATTGGAAATAATAAATTTTACAGAATGAAAACCAAAAAGGTTGTATTATTCATAACCTACTTGTATTTATTGTTAAAATGACATGTCAAATAGTATTTCTGCTTTCACCTGGTGTTGTGTAAAATATGGAATAAAAAGATCCCCAGAATGGAGTATTCCGGTGATATGAAATTAACGTAAAATAATAACTGTTTTCTATAGTTTCCATCTTCATGTAGTAGAAAAATATAATAAAACATGTTTAATAAAAAGTTTTAATCTAAATTTAATGTTACAAAATTGGAATTTTTACGTCCTTGAAATTTGTGACGTCAAGTTGATAATCTGTTGCTCATTTCAAAGTAAATATTTTCGTTTAAAAACACAGAGGGTGCCAGTACGCCTTGGTATATTTCTTGTTTGACATTTCGTCCACTTTATAATTATTACTCCTATTTTTACCATAAACAAACACAGGACAAACACCGAAATACACGCTGCTACTAAAATAATATGTAAACAAGCAAATGGCTGTCATGAACATGTGGATTTAAGCGCTGAAGTTCGTTGCAGATGTCACCATCGAGTTGACGTCATAAGCGCGCCATGATAAGAAAATTTGAATTGCGCTGAAATTTTTTAAAATTTATATCTCATGTGATGCATACATTTTCTTACTCGAAGTTAGATATTCAGAGTCTTACTGGTCTGTACTAATGTAAAAAAATCAGGGCATCGAACCCGCCAAAAACTGGGTTCGGTTTAGGTTCAAGTTAATTTGTTTTTTGAGAAATGGGTTCGGGTGCGGTTCTGGTTCAAGCATTATTAAAATTTGCGGTTTTGTTCGGGATTCAGGTTAGATTCGACTTAATGAAATTTGAATTAAAGTTTTTTTGAATGACAAACAAATAAAAATAATTTAAAATGAAAGCCGTAATTTACGTAAGACAAGAAACGAACATAATTTTCAAGAAAAGTCAACATAGGCACCAATACAGACGCCTGACGCGTCGATTATCGGCTATATTACAATTACGTCTACGTTTGGAACTGAAAATGAACCTGACGCGAAACTGAACCCTGAACACGAATTTTAATATCCGGTTCGGTTCCAACTCGGGTTCAATTGAAAAGTATATCTGAGGTTCGGTTCTGGGTTTGGGTTCGGTAAAATGTTACGGTTAGGTTCCGGTTTTGGTTCGGTTCAGGTTCGGGTTCGATGCTCTGAAAAAAAATATTTTAAAAAAATGTCGGAATACCCCAATGTATTGCCAATTGCATTTCTTTTTGATCACTCAGTATTATAAGCCTAGGCTCATATTTTACGATTGGTATTGGTCCCAGAGAGAAGAAATGAAAATATAAACTGTAGAATTATTACGTGTGGCATGCTTTGCTTCTGATTTTTTGTTGCTTCATATTCACGTTTTATGATTTTTGGAATTCACATTTTTGATAACTGTTGCTTGCTGCATTCTTTAGGTGCTGCTTCCTATTTGCACTTTCTATTTTCTAGTATCTATTTTCTTCTTTATGATCTTCCCAGAGCAATGTCAATCCCCAACGGCATTCGAATCACTGAAGAATGCCTCTCGGACGGGTCAGTCAGCGAATCTGGTAGCTGTCAGCTTCGTAACATCACCATAAGTCTTGGGTCTTCCACAGTTCTAAACTGCACGGATTATCCACCAATGAATCTACAGTATATCTAACGGAGTAGTTGTAGTTTAGTACGTACTCGAATAGCAATATCATCGACGTAGAATCGTAAGGGACCAAACTATTTGGTAACAATATCTTCCGAATTTCAAGTTCTAGTCGTACGGACTATTTTTTCACTCTTTTATAGAAGTAGTGCGTATGGTAACCGTATTTAAGACTGAAAATTCTAGTCAACAAAAAGATACTGACACTGTAAATTAAATAGTAGATACAGTATTTATTTCTTCAAAATGTACATATAAAATAATGGCTAGAAAGTTTTATAAAAATAAATATATCATCTTTGGGTGATTCACAACTTTATAAACATTATAAAACTTATTTATTTAAATCAATATTAACATTTATGTTAAAAGATACTCTGGTTACTTATTTTTACACAATGACAGCTGTTTGTGGTTACTAGCTTCGAAATTAAATTCAAACAATTCGCTAGTGAAATAGAGCAATATGACGTCTAGCGGCGAAAATATGAACTAGTGCATGGTAGTAAGTCCTAGCCGAGGTAGCGGCGAACGCATCGTTTCTGTCACTTATTTAACAAATAAATCACGAGTGGAGTGAAATTTGTAGGCTATACTTCATTTTACGTAAGAAAATAGTAGATTGCTCTTAAGAGCCGACTGTTTTTACATGCATTAAATAAATAATTTAAATTTGTGAAACCAAGCTTTGTCAATAATAAATATATTTATCTGTAAAAATGTCAAAATCAAAAATTGCAACAAAATATGGTTAAACACTTAATTCTGTAGATTTTATTTGACAACTGACAGGTGATATTTGTTTCGTTTCTGTGAAATAGGTTTATATTCTGACCAATCAAAGGGTAGAATTTATAGATCCCTAACTAAACCAACGCTATTCTTACGTGAAATAAAGTATAATAACAAAATCTAAAACTTCAACACGTTTTTGTTGCGTTTAACGTCATTAGCACGCAGAAATCCAGAAATAATTAATTTCCATAATTTCCCGAAAATAAGAACTTAAATTCTATGGAAAAATTTATTAGAGAAATTTGCCAATTTGAAATAGTGGGTAGACGAAAATTATGCATTCATCTTTTAAAAATGGGAAAGGAACCGCGTAAAAATATGCATGTTCCTTGAATTTTGTGAAGCAAGATAATATTTTGCCGGGTATAACTACAAGGTAATAATTACTTAGTGTCTTTATTAAAATACTACGTAATGAAATCTAAACTTGTAGACCTGCCTGCACAAAGATGATAATAAAATAATAATACTTATCTCTCCATGAATCTACCAAAGACTGTAATAACGCAGTACTACGTAGATTCAAGAAAACAAAGACTCGAATCATGTAAATTCAAAATTCGAGAGAATGCTGAAAATAATTTTTAGATGGAACGGACTGGTTCGCAAAATTCAAAATGTTATTCATACTAGAAACATTATTTTTATTTAATATTAACTATAATATTATTATTACTTTGTATTTCAAACGCCGCAGTGTATAAGAATAGACAGTTGCGGAAAACGAAGTATCTACCTTAAACCGGCCATATTGTTACGTCACGCGCTAAGCTCCTCCTCTTTTTCACTCGCGAATAGTGTACCACTTGAAATGAACACCTTAATATGAGTTTTAGGTCTTGCAAGAAAAGAAACTAGAATCCAAAGAGCTAAGACAATGCGAATAAAAGCAAATTAGTTGGTATACCTGGAAATGGGTAGTAAACCATGATGATATATTTATTTATATATATTAAAACACGAAATTACGAAGATTTTGCATCAAAATTATTGTTGTTTATTAATAATTTATTAACATATTCATCTATTTAGTGCCAAATGTATTTTCATTAAAATTTCCATCTATTCTTGAAAGAAATTAATTCAAAACTTAATTTTCAGAATGTGTTTACGTTCGTACAAACTCGTTACCGTAGTTTGGATTAAGTTCTGGCTACTATTACGAAGATATAATGTTATCTCGTGTAAATTATCTTCACAAAGGGCCATAATTCTATTTCAGCATAAAACGGTAGCCCTTTAATATCGTCCCCTGGAGAAATTGAATTACGAAGTTTAGAAATATTGATTTTGGAATTTGTGTGCCAAAAGCACTACGTTTGATACTCTCTTTGTAAATATATCACTACTGTAAGGTTTATTTATTATTATTTATTACAGAGTGGTGATAGATGTAACAGCTGGATGCCAAATTTCTTAGTTTTTGTACCAAAGATTAACTAGTCAATATGTACATCTTCGTAAGATCGAACTATTAGAAGTAAATTTACAGGTGTTTAGAAAAAAAATACTAATTCGAACTAGGCTATGAACACTAAAACGTAAGTCCAATCATTATTCAATTCAAAAGTCAAATTGTCAAAATTGATCGTGAAATGTAATTTTAAGAAGAAAAGGTAATAAAGAAGGGTACAGAATATTGCTATTCACCGTTTTCTAATATATTTCTATTTCTAAAATAACGATTCAGGAAGAAAAGCTTTGATGTTTAGATAACATTTTTGACAATATCTTGTGTCAAATTGACATTTAATCAAATACTTCCAAATTGACATACGTTTTTTTTTTTTTTTTGTTTCTAGCCTACTCCGAATTAGGATTTTTTCAACACTATAAATAGAATAAGGTTTCAAAAACCAAATGTGTTATACATTGTCAATTTCATATTGTTTATGAAAATATATATTATTGTCAAATAATTATTAAAATATGAATTTTGCTATTGTTATATTTTAAATTTTAACTGTTTTGTTAATTATAACTGTTTTATACAATTATAAATTTATTAAAAGCAAAGTTAACACATTTATGTACAAAGATAGATACTTACCTACTTGAATATAAGTGATTAAGAATTTTATCTACATAGCCATGAAGGAAAACAAATGAGTAACAAAATCTAAAAAAATGTAAATCGAAATTAAGACCGTAATATATTTTTTCACTACTAGCCTAGGAACCCACTATTATTTACCTTTATTTGATATGAGAAATTGTTTTTCATTACCGCTTGCTTGTAACCATGGTAACCTAGGTCAATAATAATTTATTATTAACCTTGGTCTATAATGCAAACTGTCACTTTTCAATCAAACTCAAGCCTCCAAATCCAAATATTATTTAACTCATTAAACTCAAGAAAGGTGTGAAGTATATAATTTAAATTTGCTACTATAATTTTAAATTGACCTACGCTGCCGCCTCGCCTGGCCACTGTGTTGTTTTGGTGAAAATGTGAAATATTTGTAGATGTAGGATTGAACAAATCACTATTTTTTTTGTATTTGTAGGTAAATACATTTCAATAGATTTATTTAAAAATAATAATAAACTAATAAGGCTGCTGACTGTAACAGCACAAAGTGTTTTTATTAAATAATTAAATCAAATACAAATCAAGGCCCATAAGTGAGGTTATCAAACCAGCGAAATGAGCAAAACGTCAGATAAAAACAAATGCAGCCTACTTTGTTTTTGTGAATATTAACAAATAAGTAACGTTATTATTCATGTCAAAATTATTGTTATTATCAATAAAAAAAATTCAAAGAGATTTTTGGTGCTAGTAGTGAAAAAAATAGTATATAAATCACGGTTGAGAACATCATTATTGACCAGGCGCCTTATATCCCTCGGGTTTCGCCCTCGGGTTACAATAGGCGCTGGGTCAATAATGATTATCTTCTCAACCTTGGCGTATAATATACTATTTTATACTAGGTAGATGTTATTAACTTGTCTTTTACATTTCGTGTTTTAAATGATACAAAAGTGACCCCTGAGGTGCACTCTTCACGCCAGCAATGAGTGCCCATCTGGTGACTTATTTATTTATTATACATATGTCTTTTAATTATATGACTATAAATTCTTCATAACAAATATGTTAACTTTGTTTTTTAATACATAAATGACCGTATAAAACGACCTTAATATTAAAAAGAATGTCCTAGATTTAATCTGTTCTAAATAGTTACACATTCAGAAATTTGTTTAAAAAATGTTGATATATTTCTAGCTATAAGAAATGAAAATTGTAAAAAACTTTTCTATTTTGAGGAAAAGAAAACAAGGAACTTGTTTAACATGTCAGGTGCAGCTTGTATTATTTAACAAATATACAGAATATAAATACATGGTGCCAACATCACAAGAATATATGAATTATGTAACAATAAATAAATTCCTACTTATAGTTACAGGATTGCTCAGCAACCCAAAGATATGTACCAAAACAGCGTGATCACTTCTTTCTTATAAATAAATTCTACTTAACTAATCAACTGTAATAAATTATCAATTATTCAACGAATCATACTACTAAGAAATTATCTACAACTTTGGAACTTCCAAAAGGAGCACACAATTTTTAAAAATAGTTCATTTCGTTTGTATTATTAATAAATTCAAATAAGACGCTGATTAAATCGAAATGTTTGCGTAGTAGGCATTGGTTTCAAATGGTTTGATGCGGTTTTGTTTTGTTGGTTGCTGTTAGTAGTGCGCGGTGTTTTGTTGTGTGACGTTGTATTAGTAGTGTTTATAAGTGTATGTGTTATAGAAAAGACAAAAATTGTGCATATTTTCGAAGAAAATGGGGAAAAAGGGTAATATTTTCTTTTTACAATGTATTAGGGATGTTTTTATACGTTATACTATCGTACTATTAATGTTACAGTGGTATATTACAGCTTGAAATACCTATTGTAGTCGTACAGATATTTCTTGTACGATAATCTTTAAAGTTTAAACAGTAAGGCCTAATATAATATAAAAGATTTTTGTCGAAAATGTTTCGTCCCTGTTTGGTTTAAGTTTTCAATAGTACAACAACCTTTAGTTAATATTTTACCAACAGACAATTTTAGAATTTTTACCAGTACAACAGATAAAAACTAACCTTTAGTTTTCACAAATAACTACTTTTGGATTGTACTATAATGAACAGAACATCAAATAAATTACTTTAAAGTTTATTTACATCAAATAAATATTAGAAATTAGAAAAATCAAATTGTTATATCGTTCTACAAACGATTTGTCGTAGTGTCAAATTATCAAGTGGTATATTAACTTTTCTTTAATTTTAAAACAAAAATGTATTTGTGAATAAAGGTTTAAATATTTTATAAGTATTCGTTTCGTCACTGATTCGTCATTTGTCATCGATTTGGTACAAAGTCATGATACGTATAACAACCTTTAGTCAGTATTTTAATTAAGAAATCATCATAAAACTAATACAGGTACAGAGGTACTACTAAAATTGCATTGCTTATATTATATTTTAACGTATTGAATACTATTTTGGTATAGTCAAATTACTATTGCAAACGAAAATATTGACGAAACTTTTGTATTTCGTCAACTATCTCTTAAGTGTAAATTACACGATAAAGTTTTTATTTTCAGTGACTTACAAAGTATTTATAAGTGACGTTACAAGTTTTACGTGAATTAAAATTTAAGTTATATCTACATTAAATCAATGAATTTTCATCACTTGAATTTTTCGTATATAGCCATCAAGATTTCAATTACTTCTCTACTCCATTTTGCCATTTTTCAGTGTAATGTCAATCATAACACTACTTGGATACATCAAAACTATAAACACAAATGACATTTGACAGTTACTTGACTATCAAAACTTATAGGGACTTTTAAGAAAAGTAGCGCATGTTCTAGTTTTTCTTTAACAGCCCGATTCACAAAAAAGTTTAAGATAATCCTCATTTTTGGATTAGTGAATTCTACTCTAATTTTGACAGTTTATATCTTAAAATATAGTCTAATCTATTCCTAGTATCTACCTTTATTGTTAATCATGAAAATAAAATTTTAAATACTGGAATAAAATAGAATTCACTAATCCAAAAATGAGGATTAGCTTAAACTTTTTTGTGAATAAATAAATAAATATATCATCACGGCATATTACCCATTTCTGGGTGTGCCAGTATCTACAACACATGTAGATATCGGTAATGATGACGATATATTTTACCGTGTGGGCGCTTACCAGGCGTTACCTCTCGGGCACTCATTGTTGGCGTGAAGAGTGCACCACAGGGGTCACTTTTGTGCCATTTAAAATTGGAAATATTTGGAATTTTTTGTGAATCAGGCTGTAAAAGTTTTTCGTGAAAAGTCTATTCATTTGTTTCTGTTGCACTCATGTCATTGTCTTGAAAAGAAAAACTTCATCGTGTAATGCATGCTTTAGTAACATCCTAAATTGTATAAACGTATGACATTTTTGCAGCAAAAATATATCGTCTTTAAAAGTAGATTGTCAATCTCAACGTTTTGGTAAAAACTGTGTGTTCCCTTTGAAATTATCAAATTGTAGCCCCCCAAAATTAAGTGGTCTCTTCTTTAGAATATCTCGAATAAATAAAGAATAATCTAAGCAACATTCAATCGCACATACATCTCAAAATAATTTCTATATAACAGTTAACTCTCTATTCTAAAAATATCGTACAGTATTTTTCTCTGGTTATGTTCAAGCAACATTTACATCTTTAGTTGAAATTTGTTGTTCTTTCCCTGAAGGCAGCGTCTTATATTTACAATATTTGCGTGTAAAATATCTTGTATAATTTTTCTTTCGATGCTGATGTTCGTGATAGTTGAGAATATCTTATTCGTCTTATTTATATATGTACATATCTGCATATTCGCGACTGCTAACATATAGACTACAATTATTATTATTATGAAATTCACATTGAGTCACAGGACATCTATGAATGAAGTATTACTTAGTAATATTTATATAACTAGGGCCCCTTTGCTTCACATATATTTACATTTAATTCGAAAATATTTAATTAACTGGCGCTTTTTTCTCGATTCGAAATAACAAATTTTGTTTTATTTCTTACAAAGAAGAAATCCTTTATTGTTTCTGCTATTCTTTGCACAAACTTTTTTATTTTTTCACGTATTTCTTTCTCCTTTAAAGAAGAGCAAAACATTTCTTATATTTTTACAAATTTTCTTGAACTTTTTGGCGTATTTTTTTCATTCGGTTCCGTATTATTTTACCCCATAACTCTGCATAAATCTATGCCCATCGGACCTAAGCAAATAAGTCAAAAATGACATTTATTTGTTGTTATTGCAACTTGTCCATCTGTCAAAAACTCACAACAATAAGTTAGGTTCGCCTGTTGACATTTTTGACTTATGTGCTTAAGGCCGAGCCTAGAAAGTATTTTTGAGTTTGTTGTTTAAAAGTGCCAGAGCGTAACGCACAGAAATGCATACGTCCAAAATGACGAATAGGTCATTTCGTTAATAAAACTTTATTGGAATTTAAATAGATAATAGTTTAAAAATCCCTAAATCTTAACTAAAAATGATAAAACTAGATACGTATTTCGGCAACTAAGTTGCCATAATCAGTAAACTTGCCAAAATACGTATCTATACAGTGTCCCACACTCTATCTTCAGTGTAGCTGAGATAGCCAATGTTATTCTTATGGAGTTTTTTGTACCATGTGCCAATTTTTCAATGTAATGTAATATTGAAACATTCATAAATTTTCAATGCTATACCAAAATTAGTTACACTGTACAATTTAAGTTTTATGAGGGTCTCTTATTTATTCAAGGGCTTATAGTATTCACCCGAAATTTGTCTGTAAAAAAAAATATATATCATCACGGCATATTACCCATTTCTGGGTGTGCCAGTATCTACAACACATGTAGACATCGGTAATGATGACGATATATTTTACCGTGTGGGCGCTTACCAGGCGTCACCTCATAGCTGGTGTGGAGAGTGCACCACAGGGGTCACTTTTGTGCCATTACAATTGGAAATATTTGGCGTCTGTCGGGATCGAACCCGGTTCCCCCGGGTTCGCTGCCAGACCCTCAGGCACGCGGCCACGGGGCCCCATAAAATTTGTCTGCAGTTCTAAATAGTTTTATATACAGGGCCGCGAAAAGATGCGTTGGAACCGGGGTGTAAAAAACATGCTGAAGCTATTTGTACCTGTAATAAGAAATATTGCAATATAATATTTTAAAACCGCCAGGCATACTAATCTTGATTACAGATTAAAATATGATAAATTAAAATTGGTGATTATAAAGAAAGAATAAAGACTAATGAACTATGTTAAATATATGCAGTATTTCTTTTTATACGCTACTTATATTTTGTGTTTGTATTATTTTATATTTTTTGTAAATTATTAAACAGACCAGTTTATCATTTAATTTAATTTTTTTCTTTTCACCCACCTGTTTAGATACACTGAAAGTACTCTAGTCATAAATACATGCAATGAATGGGCATCTATTGTGCTCTCTCTATCTTATAGACTTACAGGTTACAGCAGGTAAATATGGCAACATGGTACTCCATAAGACCATATACTGAACATAGAGGGTGGGACACTGTATAGTATTAACGTTTCTATAGTGTCCCACACTCTATGTTCAGTATAGGGTCTTATGGAGTACCATGTTGCCATATTTACCTGCTGTATGTCTACAAGATAGAAAGAGCAAAATAGATGCCCAAAAAGAGATGAAATATTATGGGTACTTCATTGAATGTATTTATGACTGGTGTACTTTCAGTGTATCTAAACAAGTGGGTGAAAAGAAAAAAAATGTCATTTTTTTTATGTTTTACTGGTTTTATACTGTTTGTTGACATATTTTATAGTAAACTTTACATTTATTTTCTGTTTAATTTTGTTTATTTATTTGTTATTGAAATGATGTATTGAAAGTAAATAGATTGTTAATTTTATAAAGAGTTAACATTGTTAAGCATTAATTTTTTTTAGTTAATTTATATCTTCTTATTTACTAATATTTATCTTGATTGCAATATTTTACATAGTTCATAAGTCTTTATTCTTTCTTTATAAATTTCAATTTGAATTTATAATATTTTAATATTCTAATATCTAATGCATTTAATCAAGATTAGTAAGCCGGGCGGTTTTAAATATTGTATTGAAATATTACTTATTACAGGTACAAATAGCTTCAGCATGTTTTTTACACCCCGGGTCCAACGCATCTTTTCGCGGCTCTTTGTATAAAACTATTTGCAGACAAATTTCAGGTGAATACAATAAGCCCTTGGGTAAATAAGAGACCTTCATAAAACTTAAATTGCACAGTGTTAACTAATTTTGGTATAGCAATGAAAATTTATGAATGTTTCAATATTATATTACATTGAAAAATTGGCAACATGGTACAGAAAACATCCATAAGAATAACATTGGTTATCTCCGCTACACTGAAGATAGTGTGGGATACTGTATAGTTAAGGTTTAGGGATTTTTTAACTATTAGGTCATTTCGTACCTGCAAATTTTACTGAATGACCTTTTTATGTTTCTTGCATTTTAGTGGTACAAGTTAAGCCACACCTTTTGTAAAATATGTACAGTAAACCCACCTAAGTGAGGTAAAGTTTGAATTTCAAGCCCAAAGAAAATTTGTAAAAATCTCAAAAACTTAGAGAAATTCTTCCTCGCATTTTCGGCGTCGAATGATTGTAAATTTGATAACTAATATACGAAATTCAATGACATTAACATCACCAACATTTCTTCTTTGTATCGCTCGTGAATTGGAAGAAAAACTAAGGTCCTTTAAATTCTTCGACAAATAGTCGATCCCATCTTCGACGTTCTTCACCAGTCGTAATACCCTGCTGCTGCTGTGATTGGTTGTTGGGCGTGAAGACTTGTGAAAGCAGTCGAAGCACTCAAACCGCATTGGTCAGACACCTGAAAGATAACTCACTGAACGAGGGAAAATCCAAAGGCTGCTACGATTCAAATTGGCATAATCGGTTCGTGGTGACGCAAAGGGAGAGTTGAAATACAGTTTGCCAATGGAGATTGTGGTGGTTATCCATCCAGGAACTAACTTTGCTCACCTTGGCTTGACTTTTGACGAGGATTGCTCAATAGGTACACGTATAAACAATCAATATTGTAACAAATGACAGATTCGTTTATTAGAGTTTCGTCTTAGACAGTCTAAGACACATCTAAATCCTAAATTTATATGCTCTAAATCTAGTGATTATTTAGGATTTTAGGAATTAGATATTAGATTTTGCCGGAGCACACTTGAAGTTGACGCGTACTACAATACAACCTTTTTAGTTTTCGTTCTGTAAAATTTATTATTATTATTTTAAATATGTTGTAATATGTAATATGTATACAATTTATATAAACTTTTCGAAACATCTGTTAATAAAGTGTACGGCTGCGGTATTTCGCTACTGAAAAAGCATCTCTGAGTTATACAGATCACTTCTCTGCCAGTTTTTGAGGACGGGTTTTCCTCTAGCAAAAGGAGAGTTTTCCTGAGAAGATGCATGTTCGCCATCCTAGTTAATGCATATCAAATTGTATACTAACAAAATAGGTAACATTATAGTGACTGTATATACATAGTGTGGCCAATAGGGGGATCGATTTCGATTGATCGGCGCGAATTTGTCTAAATATGGCGGATATTATGCCGACAAAGTGACATTTTCAGATTTGTTACGTGAATTATACGTGAATTGAAAGTAATTTTATTATATTTATATATTAGATAGTCCAAATAATTAAATCACACGTGTATTTGTATATTTATAACTCAAAGTAATATATACATATTTTTTAACATCACATATTTTTTAGGTTAACTGTCAAAATTACTAAAAATGTCTAATATTAGTTTATATATTTTAGATGCCTGGTTGCGTGGCGGTTGGTTGAGCAAACAGTTCTTCGAAAGGATTTAAAATGAAAATAAATATTTTGTTTCCATTTAATATGCTCTTTCATTAATTGTTTATCGAATTTTGTTTAGTTATCACATCATATGAATTCAAATTTTCCGCGCATTTTGCCTAAATATGGCGGCGGTTGGCCACACTATAGGTGCGTTCGGCAAATGAGTTCTGTTCACTCTTTTCACTCTGTACACTCCTAGCACCGTTCGGTAATACATGGAGTGAGAACCGTCTTAAAATGGAGCGTTCGGCAAATGCAGAATGGAGTCAAGTGGAGTGAAAAGTGTGAACTCCATAAGTCCAACCTCGATATGCAAGCATACATGGAGTTTTTTTGTTTTATTTGACATCTGTCAGATCATTTTGTATTTTTATGTTGAAATATTTTATTATACACAATTATTTTATATTTATAATATTGTTTTGTAATATAACAAGGCACAGTATGTCGGAACGGTAAGAATTCTGTACCATTTCAAATATATACTTTCTTCAGAATCATTAAAGAATAATACCAAACTGAATAACTTCTGTATGGTTCATTACTTATTTTTTTAGCAGTGCAGTATACCAGATTGTCAACAAAGGAGGTTATTATATTCGTGCACCAAAATTTTAACTCTACTCGTTCGGTTAATCACAAATAAAGGAGTGTACCTTGTTCCCTCGATCTACTCCAACTCCAGCTCTACTCCCACTCCACTCCAACACCGCTCCATAAATACTCCAACTCCGTATGATTTACCGAACGCATCTTATGTATATACAGTCACTATAGGTAACATTTATGTACTTTTTATGTTACCTTGGTTACTTATTGTTTTTGCTTTTGTTTCTTTGTAATTTATTTGTGATTTTCCCTAAAGAAGGCACCAGTTAATGGTGAAAAATAAAAAGGTTGTATTATTCGTAGTGTATTTTGTGTTCTAAAAGATTTTTTAATAATTTAAAATTTAATTATTTATCATAACTTCCATTATGTTCTATTACAATATGAATGAACAATTGAATTCCGTTGCCATGTTGATAAACATTGAACAATCCTCGTAGGTTACAGAAGAGTCTTCTAGTTTAATGAGAAACCATGAGATGAAGTTTTTATGGTAAATTTATAAAATAAAAAATAAATCAATATGTCTTGTAAAAAAGTTTATCTTGTGGTGTCATCCCCAATGCATCACCACGAACCGACTTGGACTACCCACCTGAAACCCACTCCTATACCCTCCTTGCGACCCATTCTGTACGAACGGGTTATGTGGGTTTCCTCCGGGAACCCCCAAACTACCATCCGTCCCGGTTTGATACGTCGCCCCATACCCGGAATCTTGTTGGGACAACTCATGCAACCTCGTACTACTCAACGCTCTGGGTATGGGGTTACTAGGAACCCCATGGGGTGCTAGATGTGCGGTTTCCTCTGCCACCTACGGATTAAGGACTTCATCAGCTTGGTTCTTGCGGTATAGGGAAGAACGTAAAGCCGGTAAGTGAGCTGTCACATTGCTACTTACCTGACGGGGGTCTTCAGTTTGAGGAATATCGCTAACGAAACCTTCCTCCTTGCGGTAAAAATTGATGAAGATGAATGCAGCAAGGACTAGCATGCAGAAGAAGCCGTAACCACGGAATGTGGCCGTGCTGCCGAAAGAGTTGACGAAAAGACCGCCGATTACAGCGCCACAGCCTCTGCCCAGACCGTGGTGGATTCCCTAACGAAAAAGAAGAAATATGGTTTTATAAGTTTATACCGAGAGTTTTTTTTATCAGTGAACATGGGCGTATGTCATTACCATAGTTACATTTAAAATGATTGACAGCAATGTATTATCGCGTTTTTTACCTCTCGCTAAGAGAGGTATTGGATTCATGCTAAAATTCGCATATCCAGATTTTATTGAATAAGCACGATTTAAGGTCCCTAGAATCCGATTATAACATTTTTAAAATGATGTCTGTGGGTGTGTGTGTGGATGTGTGTATGTGTGTGTGTGTGTATGTATGTATGTATGTATGTATGTATGTATGTCTGGATGTTGTAGTCACGATTCCTCAAAAACTATAAGACTTAAAAAATATTTAACTGCAGTTTCCTCAATCTGACATTCCTGGGAAGAGCTGAAAAGGTTTTGGTAACAATTGAACAACCGGAAGTAGTAGTTTCTTAGAAAAATTCTTCTAAATATAATTTTTGGTAGGTTTTTTTTATTAAATATTGAAGAACATAGAATTCTCCATCTAATACACTTAAAATTTTTATTATATCTTGTGTAGATTTAGAGATAAACACACTATAATTTATAGAGTGAACTAATCGCAGAGGCTACGGCACTAAGGAAACCAGTTGACAAATTCCAATGTTTATAACATAATTTGTAAATGACACATGTCAGTCAGTGTCAAAAATTAACAGTTTTAGTGACATTCTGATAGCTTTTACTGGGAAGTATATTTAATTTTTCTTATTGTTTTATTAATTAAATATTTGAAATTTTAGGTAAAATTGTGGTAAAATGCATATATCCATCAGAAATACCGCCAATCTGGTTAATGAGTTGGAACAATCTCTGACAATTAGAATTATATGTGTGCAGAAGACATGTTAAATATAATAAAAAACAATATTTGGGTAATGTTCTATAATATTTTGTTATAAAACGACGGTTCGAAAGCGAAGTGCAATACAATATAATACTTATATAGCCTAATATGGAATGGCGAGAGGTCTTGTGCAGGCCACAACAGATTTTTTTTAAAACTGGACATAGGACGTGACATTTAGTATATCTGCCAATGTCATCAAATTGTCATATTTCAAAATGTATACAGTTGAAGAAAAAGTTCAAATTGTATGGTATAATTTTATACTCTGACATAAGCCTAAGACTTTAATTGATCAATATTTATTTTGTCACCATTGTAAATACAATTTTTTAAATGGCCCCAAAGAAAAAAAAATAGTTTGGTGCAAGATCTGGTGGCATTGCAGGCCACTCCACTTCTCCACCACGTCCTATCCAGCGTTGGGGGAATACCTGGTGCAGATATAAGTGAAAATTTTGACGACTCCAATACCTGAAATTTTATGAATTTACTTCCCGATTAATATAAAATGTCGCTTCATCCGTAAATAAAATTCGATCCAGTAATATTTTCCCACTATTAATTTTGTTCATCATATCTTCGCAAAAGATATTTTTTCGTTCTATATCGTTGTGTAATAACTCTTGGTGATTTTGATATTTAAAACTCTTAAAATGTTCTTGTCTTAAAACCTTGTATACCAGTATTCTTAATTTCAGAAAAAAAATTGTTGACAGGGTTTTGTCACTTTCAATTAATTGCATAATTTCTTGTTTCTTACTATTAACTACAGTACTTGGTCTGATTTTCTTCTTGTGCTGCTTATTGACGCATCCTTTAGTTCTGTAATCATTGTAAATTTTTCTTATAGTTGTTGGACTGGATCGCTTATTAAAAGTTAATGCACATAAGTCAGAAACTTGTTGTAGACTCGTTATAATTACTCCAATTTACAATTTGAACTTTTCTTTAACTGTATACATTTTGAAGTATGACAATTTGATGACATTGACAGATATACTAAATGTCACGTCCTATGTCCAGTTTTGAAAAAAACGCGATAATGCATTGCTGTCAATCATTTTAAATGTAACTATGGTAATGACATACGCCCATGTTCACTGATAAAAAAAACTCTCGGTGTTTGTATTTAGTGAAATCTAAACACGAATTTATTTATTTTCTTACTTGAAGAACACCTTGTGCAGACGACCTCAATTGTTGTGGAGTATTATGTGCAATATATGAACAACAAGCCGCCCATACAGCTGCATGAGTAATTCCTTGCATAAATTCAAATGGCAGCACCCACCAAGGATTATGTAACCAAGAAATATACAAAAATCTCAAAATATTTCCCACCAATCCCAGACACAAAACCTGCAACAATCAACAATTATCATCAACACCATTTTCTTTTCTTTTTTGTCATACCTTTACATGACCAATCTGTCTAATCAACCTGAAACTGAAGAAATACGCGAAGATTTCAGAGATGTGGTTGATAACTGAAGCAACGCCGAAGAGAGTGGGCGAACCACCATAATCCTGAAGATGCCAGAAAAGGAACGTGAAGATTAGACCAATGCCGAAACCCATGAACCAGGCGACGAAAAGAAATGAAGCACATTTTAAGTTTTTGAATTGCTGGAGGACGGTCATCCATTCCGGCATTTCTCGAGTTGTTTGGGCAAACATCTTCGTCTAGAAAGAAAGAAATAAATCTCTAGTATCTACCGAGTCCTGCTATAAAGTCACATAATTTATAAGGTGCTAAAAATTTGTAAAAATAATAATAATAAAGGGTCTTTCATTAGAGTGATAGGATTTTAATTTTAAATAAAACAAAAACGGTATGATGTATCAATTTAGTCTTTGCTTTATTTTGAAGCTTGGACAATGCAATTATGTGTGGAACAATACGGCTTTGTTTACACTAACGCTCCAATTTTTGGAAGAAATAAGGTCCGATGATGAGTTTTTCGTGATGCAACTGCATTTCGTGTAACACTTGTGGGTTGTTCTCACACCAATAATGGCAATTTTTTTATTAACAAAAGTGACCTCTGTGGTGCACTCTCCACGCCAGCAATGAGTGCCCGTGAGGTGACGCCTGGTAAACGCCCGCACGGTACAAATATGTTATCATCATTACCGATATCTGCGATAAAGCAGATTGGTACACCCAGAAATGGGTAATATGCCGTGATGATATATTTATTTTTATTTATTGCACTTCGCTTTCGAACCGTCGTTTTATAACAAAATATTACAGAACTTTACTCAAATATTGTTTTTTTTATTGTATTTAACATGTCTTCTGCACACATAATTCTAATTATATCTATTTTTCATTGTATAAGGAAGTTTCTAAATGTCAAAGATTCTTCCAATTCATTAACCAGATTGGCGTTATTTCTGATGGATATATGGATTTTACCACAATTTTACCTATAATTTCAAATATTTAATTAATAAAACAATAAGAAAGATTAAATATGCTTCCCAGAAAAAGCTATCAGAATGTCACTAAAACTGTTGATTTTTGACACTGACATGTGTCATTTACAAACTATATTATAAACATTGGAATTTGTCAACTGGTTTCCTTAGTGCCTTAGCCTCTGCGATTAGATTACTCTATAAATTTATAGTGTCTTTATCTCTAAATCTGTCAGTGGCGTTCCTAGGATTTTGGTCTAGGGGGGGCGACTAAATAATTTCATGTACCTACTTATTTTTTCGTATTTATATTTTATAACAAAAAGATATTAAGGTAGAAAGGTTAACATTAAAAATATAAGAAAAGTTAAACAAGAAAATATGATATTTTAAATAAGAACATGAACAAAAATATATTAATATTTCGGTGATTCGGTGAATGTGTAGAAGTGCTAAACCTGTTAACCTCTCTTCGTCCATTTTATTTCGTAAATACGTCTTTAATCGACGAAGTGTTGAAAAACTCATCTCTGACGACGCTGTACTAACAGGTAATGTTAATTTTTTTTCACTTAAAATACTTAAATTTGAAACGACGACAAAAGCAGAAATCCCTTCATCTATAGTGAATACGAATTGAACACCCATATTTAATAAAACGAAAGACTGAGCAATATTTAAGACCTCCACAAATGATAATCAATCTTTATTAGGTGGCTATATTTGGGTGTCATATTATCATTTTTTATTTCTTGTAGATCAAGAATTTCCAACACAAACATGAAAGACAAAGATTACATACTTTTTTGGCGTTCGCCTAATTGCGTGCGTGTACATAAAAAAAAATATGTAGGTCTAGGGGGGGCGATCGCCCCCCCTCTGGGTACGCCACTGAAATCTGTACAAGATATAATAAAAATTTTAAGTGTATTAGATGGAGAATTTTATGTTCTTCAATATTTAAAACTCCCAAAAAATTATATTTAGAAGAATTTTTCTAAGAAACTACTACTTCCGGTTGTTCAATTGTTACCAAAATCTGACATGTCAGATTAAGAAAACTGCAGTTAAATATTTTTTAAGTCTTATAGTTTTTGAGGAATCGTGTCTACAACATCCAGACATAAACACATACACACATACACACATACGCACACACACAGACATCATTTTAAAAATATTATAATCGGATTCTAGGGACCTTGAATCGTGCTTATTCAATAAAATCTGGATATGCGAATTTTAGCATGAATCCAATACCTCTCTTAGTGAGAGGTAAAAATATATCAGGACCCGAGAAATTTCTATTGAAAAATCGTCACCCCCTTTTGAAAGACACTATATTATAATTACAAATTTCTAGCAGCCAATAAAGCATGTGACATTATTTATGGCAGGACTGTATATATTTTATTTATTTTTTCGTCATTTTATTACCTTGCCTTCTATAGGCGCCGGAGCCTTAACTCCGCTTGTATCAGCCAATGAAGGCAGCTGTAACTGCTCCGCCAATTGTGCCTGAAGGGTATCTTCATGGCTTGGAGGTTCAATCTTTTCCTGCATTGGTTCATCTGGTATTTCATCATATTTGAACGTTATTTGAGTGGCTGTGATTAAAGCAGCACCCATAAGTACAGAAAACGTAGCAAAACATATGGTATAGTTCTTTTCTTTCTGTGCCGGACCACAAGGATGGTCAGGGAATGCCGTTGAATGGTCTAAAGCTATGCCGACGAAAAACATGGCGAGACCCCAACCTAAAGAGCCGAACATTCTTTGGTGGCCATATCTAAAAAGAAATCATTCGAATACCGGGAAAACATATTTTTTAAACATTTCTTACCTGTCGGCATCTTCGCCCAAAAGAGTTATAACGGCCGAATCTGCCAATGTAATCGCTGGGGCACTAAAGAATTCCCCAATTATAACCAGCAACAACAGCAGAAAAAAAGCTTTCTGTATATCTTGTGTCCTGTATACAATCGATGATATAATAGGCTTCACCCAACTGCCTTGTTCGTCAGCTTTATAGTTCGAAGCATAGTCCACACTTACGGGTGATTGTCCAGCACTGGGTATCAGTTTTGGCGATCTTATTGCTCGATGAAGTCTACAAAAAAATAAAAACATTTAAGTATAGTCATAACCAAATATCCATTAATTGGAAAAATACTACCTTTTTTTAGTTTAAGTTCTGTAATTTATTATTTTAACCCAACGTTTCGGCACCATAAACTGGTGCCTTCTTCAGGGGATACAATGACATATTTTTTGAAATAACAAAAACAACAAGTAACCAAGGTAACAAGAAATGTTCATAAATGTTACCTTTTTTATGTATACAATTTTCTAGACAATATATGCATGTCTGGCAAAAACATGGACGGCGAACATGCAACTTCTCAAGAAAAAATCTCCTTTTGCCAGAGGAAAAAACCGTCCCAAAAACTGGCAGAGAAGTGATCTGTATAACTCAGAGACGCTTTATCGGTAGCGAAATACCGCAGCCGTACTCTTTATTAACAGATGTTAGAAAAAGTTTAGAAAAAAAATTGTATACATATTACAAATTACAACATATTTAATATTGGAAGCCAAGCGCGACTAAGTCATCCCTCTTCAATCATCAGGGATTTACAGAATTCCATGTGTCTGCGGTAGAGTTTACATCGGCCAGACTGGTAGAACTGTCTCTACAAGATTGAGCGAACATCATCGATCGATCAGATTGAATCAGCCTGAGAAATCGTCCGTTGCAGAAAATGCCTTGGAAGAATTCCACCAAATTAAATTTGAAGATACAAAAATAATTGCAAGACCTACTCGACTTAACAACAGATTAATTAGAGAAGCCATTGAGATTTATAAAACAAGAAATATCAATCTCAATCATTGTGACGGATTAGAACTTAGTCGCGCTTGGCTTCCAATATTAAATATGTTGTAATTTGTAATATGTATACAATTTTTTCTAAACTTTTTCTAACATCTGTTAATAAAGAGTACGGCTGCGGTATTTCGCTACCGATAAAGCGTCTCTGAGTTATACAGATTACTTCTCTGCCAGTTTTTCGGACGGTTTTTCCTCTGGCAAAAGGAGATTTTTTCTTGAGAAGTTGCATGTTCGCCGTCCATGTTTTTGCCGGACATGCATATATTGTCTAGAAAATTGTATACATAAAAAAGGTAACATTTATGAACATTTCTTGTTACGTTACTTGTTGTTTTTGTTATTTGAAAAAATATGTCATTGTATCCCCTGAAGAAGGCACCAGTTTATGGTGCCGAAACGTTGGGTTAAAATAATAAATTACAGAACTTAAACTAAAAAAAAGGTAGTATTTTTCCAATTAATAATATGAGTTCTGAAAGATATTTTAATAAATATCTATTGTTTTATTTCTTACACAGTGTTATCATGATCAATCAAAAACAAATTCGATTTGTAGTCTGGTAGTACTTCAACTGATCTTTTCATTATCCGAGGATTTATATCGGGATTCCTGAGATAAGCTGTGTCGTTTTTGTGGTCCATACAGGAAGTTGCTGGAGGCTGGATGAAACCTAAAGGAAGTGTGAAGATAATCCAAGCAGAAAGAGATGCCAGAAGGAGCATCTTTCCTTTCTGCCACCTGGAAGAAATTAAAGAATTAGTTTCTACTAAATTCTTTATTCTGTGTGGCATTTCTTACCTGTCTGCTAAGCTCCCCCAGAAAGGAGCGCTGAGAAACTCCACAAAGGGCCTTGTCCCAATAAGGAGCCCACATTGGCCTGCGTTCATGCCCATCTGTTTGAAGTAGACGCCCATTAAGGGAAACAAAGACCCAAACGCTGAGTAAAAGAAGAAGTAGAATGTTTTTACTATCAATAGTTCTTGGTCTACTGCTCCGAAGAGCATTTCTATGACATCCGAACGACCTCGGATTTTGTGGGTGGCGTCTTTTGCTGGCCCATATCTAGAAAGATAGGAAATATATTATATTTTACCCATTATTGGGCGTAGTAGTCTTCTTTTTATAATGAACTAGCTAGTCAATAAACTACTTCATAATCAGTAAATACCTAAAATATAACAATAAGGAAAGAGGACAGTTAATCAATTAATGAATAAACATATGGGCAACTACAAACGTTATCATAGAAATTGATTTTTCAATTCATTAATAATTTGTATTGAATTGGATAATACACATTACCTCATTTGGGTTACAAAAGAAAATATTATTCAAAAGAGAAGAAATAAATTATTGCCGAGAGGTGAATGCCTCTCGCCATTTCCATTTTATGTTATATAATTATTGTATTGCACTTCGCTATGGAACCGTCGTTTTATAACAAAAAAATTACAGAACTTTATCCAAATATTGTTGTCTATTTTTCATTGTATAAGGAAATTCCTAAATGTCAGAGATTCTTCCAGTTCATTTACAAGATTGGCGGTTTATAGCATTTATCCATTTTTTCTTTTAAGGCTTTAATTTCTAAAAATTCACTCAGATGTTTAAAAACTCTTAAAATACGTACACTTCCGTAACATTGTCTCTACAATCAAATATTACTACCAAGTTTATATCAATACCCATTTTTGAATTATTGCCCCAAAAATCAATATACCCCATATTTAGGAAAAAACTTCAAGATTTTTAAAAATCTAATTTTTATGAGTCTATATACTTCTCAATGCGCTGATTCCAAATTTTGAAACCGCAGGTCGATATCTCTTTTCATTCTCGAGATATTTAGATTTAAAGTTTTGCTCAAAACTGCCCATTTTTGGGTAATAACCCAAAAATGGGTCGAGATATGAATTTGGCGACAACACCATTCGATTCTGCGGACAAAATTACATAAGTGCACCAATTTTCATATTTTTTGAACACCGCATACAATCTTTAAAGCAAATTAACTGAAAATGGCCAAAAATCGCAAAAATTCTAAGGGGTACCCCTTAGGATTTTTTCAGATTTTGGCCATTTTCAGAGGTTTTCAAACTTTTATTCATAAAAATTGAACCGGTTGGACAAACGTTATGAAAATTGGTACACTTATGTAATTTTGCCCGCTGAATCGAATGGTCTTGTCGCCAAATTCATATCTCGACTCATTTTTGGGTTACTACCCAAAAATGGGCAGTTTTGAGCAAAACTTTGAATCTAAATATCTCGAGAACGAAACGAGATATCGACCTGCGGTTTCAAAATTTGGAATCAGCGCTTAGAGAAGTATCCAGATACATAAAAATTAGATTTTTGAAAATTTTGAATTTTTTTGCTAAATATGGAGTATATTGACTTTTGAGCCAATAATTCAAAAATGGGTAGATATATAAACTTGTTGGTAATATTATTTGATTGTAAAGACAATGTTACGTAAGTGTACGCATTTTTAGAGTATTTGAACAACTGAGTGAAATTTAAATTTGAATAAATATATACGATGATCCATTTGAAAGTTAAAAGGTGCTATCAATTACTTGAAAACCGGAAGTAACAATGTTGACCTAATTCCGCTATTATATAGAGGAGTTTAAATACTGTAATTTATGTTATATAGTTAAAACCACTAAATGTAATAATAAGCGAGATAATTGCTGGCTAGTTTATAGACGGACACCTGTATATTTAAAGTAGCCGAAATTATTTGTGTAGATTTTATAATTTGTTGAAAATTTAAACCGACCGAATTATTATGAGTTTGGGCTTGTAAATATTTAAAAATAAAAATCTTGAACTTATTAGTTTTCACACAAACAAGTTCTCCCATCTTCATTTTCTTGTTTTAGGTTACAAAGCATAGGAAATATAAAACACTTCTTCTTTCCACCTTTTGTAATTAAACTTTATAAGAAAGTCTACAAAGAAACACAATTACCAAGAAACACACCAAGAAAAAGTCAATACATCTACTCTATTAACTGCTTTAGTTATACTTCATTGAAGTTCATAAAATTATGTCGTGAAAAGAGTATAATTCAAAAAGAAAATGATTATATCTTCTTTAATCATAAACTAAACAATAATCCTCTTGCGAAAACATAATTATAATCAGAATCGCGAATTCACAACACGAAAAGTCAATATACAAGTCCGTAGGGGAAGTTTTATGAATCAACGGGAACAATTTTATTTATACGAAAATAGATTTTCATGACCGATTTTTTATTTGAAAAGTAGCACAAATATTATAAATAACTTTCAGGAATAATTAAAATAATAACAATAAGGTAACCAAATTTCATCAAAAAGCACAATATGGTATGTAGTAGTTTGACCTACAAAAGTATATACAATGTGGTTAAAACATAGAAAGGAGAAACGAAGAAGAGTCATGTACAAATCACATTTTTATGGCATAAAAACAACATTCGTCGTGCACTCTCCACGCCAGCAATGAGTGTCCATAAGGTGATGCCTATTATACGCCCGCACCGTACGAATTAGCTGATTTAATTTTGGTTATAATTGGTCAACCGAAAGTTCTCGTATTTGAAGTACCTAATAGTTTTTCTTGAAAAACGCAGTTAAATATCATTTTTTGATTTTATGTGATTATCATTATGAAAGAATATCTTATTGTCTATACGGTTTGATTATACATTTTCCTTCATATTCATCAGATATAGAGTTAAAGAATTATCCAGAGATTAACTTTCATAAATAAGCAAGCTTTGGTAAAATCATGGAACAGCTGATATATTCAAATAATTCTATTTGACAAATGGCAGTGTCAAGTGCAATTTACATGGTGTATTTATTGGATTTATAGAATCTTTTCCAAGGTACATTCGGTATGGAATTTGTAGAAAATATTATATGTCCGTATTACAGTTTTACTCCAGTGGAATTTTTCCAATGAACTTTTGGTATGGGATTTGTACAAAATGCAATGCATAGAATTGACGGAAGGTAATGTGCTGGCCACATCAGATTTTTTCATGTTTAAATAAGACCTATTTGAAATTGGACAACTGCACATATTTTGTAATTTTTGAGGCCTATAAATATTTTATAAAAACTGAAAACATTAGGAACCCGAAAATACTTTTGAAAAAAACAAAACAAAAATATAAAGCTTAATATTAGATATAGTTTGAAGAAATATAATAAGATTTTCAACACATATTCTTATAATTGGTATTTGTTTAATACAATACATTTGACATACAGAAATTTAAAAGATCTGTTGTGGCCAGCACAAGACCTTCCGTCAATTCCATGTATTTTGTACAAATCCCATACCAAAAGGTCCTTGGAACAGATTCTATATAATATCATGTAAAATCGAACACGAACACATACTATTTTTTACAAATTCCATACCAAAAGTTCATTTGAAAAGGTTCTATAAATCCAATAAAATTATAACATAAACTACACTAAGTAATGTCCTTCCATCTTCTCTTTGGCCTTTCTCTGCGTGTCACTTGCGAGCAACACTATGACATACCAATTTTAGATCCTATACTTTTTTCCATATTTGGTTTTGCACTTGCAACTGACATCTGTCAATTAAATTTTTTTGAATAATTATGTCAGCTGTTTCCATGATAAATAGCAAAGCTGACTAATTTTTGAAAATTAATTTCTTTATAATGCTTTAACTCTCCATCTATTGAATATGAAGGAAAATGAATAATCAAACCATATAGAGAAGAATATTTTCTTTAATAAATATAATAACAAAAGGTCAAAAAATAATATTTAACTTGCGTTTTTTAAGAAAAACTGTTAAAAACTTCAAATAAGGGTACTTCCGGTGGATCAATTATAACCAAAATCTAATCAACTCTTCATATGGATGAAAGAATTATAATTTTTAGAATTATAGTATTGGAGTTACCATCGGAGAAAAATTTGTCACACACGGACACACACACACACACACACACACACACACACACACACACACGGACGGACGGACGGACACACACATACATACATACATACATACATACATACATACATACATACATACATACATACAGACATCATTTTAAAAATAGTAAATTCGTATTGTAGGGACCCTAAAACGTGCTTATTCATTAAAAACTCACCACCGAATTTTTTGACCAAAGACAATACCTTCCTTACCTAAAGGTGACGGAAGGTAAAAACTAGGCCTTAAATTTAAGACATCTGTGAATCATAATTAAGACACAAATTTTCTACGTATTCTTTAGAGGATGAAATATATCTGAAACACTCAAGGTTTATATGGTCGATAGTCCTAAAATGAAACGTCAAAACTAGGACATCTGTTGAGATACATAATGTTCTTAAATGGTATAAACCAAAATATTTTTATATATTTGTAAAAAAAAACTTCAATATATAATAGGACCCAGGCATATAGGAAAACCAAATATCAATCAACTAGAATTTTATTGGATTTATAGAATCTTTTCAAAGGAACTTTCGGTATGGAATTTGTAAAAAATTGTGTGTTCGTGTTACAATTTTACAGGATATATAGAATCTTTTTCTAGGAACTTTTGGTATGGGATTTGTACAAAATACATCGAATTGACGGATGGTTTTGTGCTGGCCACAACAGATTTCTGAAAGAGTTAAAATTTAGACTAAAGTTTTTATAGGATAGTCAAAAATATTTCGAAAATAATTGAGACAAGATTTGTAGAAAACTTCAATATATAATAGGACCAAACACCAACCAACTAGAATAAGGACCTTTAGTACAAAAACCGTGTAGCTCTCCTACATGTTTAGTCCAAATTATTCCAATAGAAAATTACAGAAACAGAAAAACCAAATTTCCTTCCATCATTTCTATCGCATATGCTCTATTTATGTACCATACCTGTTCGGGTCGACCTCCCCAAGGGCCTCAGGGTCCACCAAGGGCCGGATGCCTGGTTGGGCCGGCTGCTGAGGTAGGTAGTCTCCATTCTCCAGGCCGTCCATGGCGGCAGCTTAGCAGGGAGATAGACACAGGCACTGCGACTGCACTGAGATGCCAGACGCTAGCCACCAGAACACGGCAGAGAATCGATGGCACTGAGGATCAATAAATCCAAGCATGCGTGGGTGGATGAGGCTACAGGTGATGAGGGAACGTGTCGTGAGGGAGGATTCCTGAGGGTGGATTATGACGGTGTAAAGGTGGTGAGAAATGAAGGATCAGATTTAATCCGTTAGACCCGGTATTTTCATCTCTGGTTTAGGACCAATTTTACAATATCCTGTTAAAGTTTTCACTACCAGTTAAACAAACAACTGAAACGACACGTCAAATGACTAATTTATCATTGCTGTCAATCTGTCAATAATTTATGAACTGAGGGGTGGACCGTACTGAGGTCCATGCACGATTTAAAATATACTGGTTGTGCCACTCTGCACAAAACGAGGGTCCAAAACGATACGTGTTTCCTCGTTTTTTCCGCTAGAGGCGTAACGTGAGAACGACCCAATTGACACCTGTCATTTGCATGTCATTTTGAAAATATTACATGTTATATCTTATAGAAAGGTAAATAAAACAGGTTTTGAAGTACAAATTCGTGTTATATGTAATGTAATATAAATATGAAAAGAAAATTAAACAGAAAATGTTTCATTCCTGGATGTGAAACCGGTTACAAGAAATCCACTGAAAAAGAATCTGTTTGCTGCTCCACTCAATATATCACTTTTTAAAAAATGGCAATGTGCAATTAGTAGAGATGATCGCGAATTAAAATTGAATGATGTTTGTCGAAAACATTTTCGGGAAGAAGATATTATTACCGAATGGAAATCTGGGAGCGTACGGTTTTATCAATTTATTTAGTTTTTCCAATTTTAAATTCTAACAATGTATTGATTCAGGTTTCCATTAAATATATAAATTTATATTAAAAAATTCATTATGCATTTCATTTTTTATATTTTATATATATTATTCAAGGAAACACGTATCAAACGGACCATCAGAAACAATGAAAAACATGACAAGTGGCATAACCAGTATATTTTAAATCGTGAGTCCATGCTATAGTGATTATTGATCAGCAAATGTTTTGTCAAATGCCAAATAATTAATTTGACTGAAACATTACCGATAACCGGGCAGTGGCGGAACTATAGGGAGGCAAAACTGGCAAAATCCAGGGGGCCCCAGCTTCCGGGGTCCTCAAGGCAACTAAACAATTAGAAGTATAGGATAACAAAAAATATAAATAATCAAATAGTTGATAATTTTTTTTAATAAGGTCATTAAATTGGAAAATTATTTAGCAAAGATAATGTTGTTTACTTACCTCATCGCACATCTGTAATATGGTATTGCCTGATGTCTCTACCGACTACTGGGAGAATTCTAAAAGAAAGAACTAGCGACCTTTCCAAAAAAAGGTTTGGGCTACAATGTCCGTTATAGGCAACATTGGTCCTTATTCCATGAAGATGAAAAAGAGCGTGCTCAATATTATCTTTATTAAAAAATCTAATTTGGTGCTTTATTAAAAAAATAAATAAGCATTTCGATTATTTACATTTTACCATAGGTAACTTTTATGTACCCTCTCTGAATAAAACCAGTTTTTTTCACGCGAGGTTACCAAGCTTACTATCCGATTAATTAAAGGTAACCCGAATAAATAGCGCCTGTAATAATTAGCCAGGATTCTGATTTACATACATCTTTTGCGGATTTCGAGTGAGAGCGATTATTATTATAATTACTTACCTTACTCTTTCTTGCTATTTCACCAAAATTTAAATTTATTTATTTTCTTTAGTTTTATATGTGTTGCAATAAAAACTATGACTATTAGCGATTCGACTAACTCATTCGCGCGTTATGGACTAGTTGACCAAATTCGCGACTTGTGAACGGAAACTATAAATTCGTTTTAATGATTCATCTTTTAATTGCCTCTGTCAGCATATCGCACAAATATAAAAAGCAGGCAACAAGAAATTATCTTGTCCATGAACAACAATTATTTATATTTAAAGTTCAGTATATTTTGATGTTATACAGATGGCTCATAAGTTACTTTACCATTTAAAAATTGAATAATTATGTTGCGAATGGGATTTTTTAACTATGTATTGGGTTTCGTGTCTGGTCGCGAAACTGGAGACCCGGGTTCGATGCCGACCGACGCCAAAATTATTTTAAATGGCACAGAAGTAACTCCTGTGATGTATTCTCCACGCCAGTAATAAGTGTCATCATCGTTACCGATCTGTGTACAAAGCAGATTGGCACACTCAGTAATGGGTAAAATTTTCATCGTCAAAAACAGAATTAAGGGGAGTTCTTTTATTCTCCAATGGGTCGTGCTCGTGAAGCAGGGGTCTTTTTATTAAGCGCTTTAAAAGCAATAACAGATAGTATGTACTCAAAATTTTACTCACCCTGACTAACTAAATAATAATTGCGGTGATTAAAGAACAAGTGAATTTGTTACTTTAGTCAACGCGTAATCACCCCTGTGTAAGAGGTGATTTAATACTACCAGTCAATAAATTTCAATATAGTGTTCCTATTTTCACCAATTAGTTAAACAGAAATCTATCGGATGTATCAGGTTTGAGTGTCGATGGATTTGATAATTTCTGATGAATTAGTAGTAGGGGTATAGTTTTCAAGTTATGTTCACAAGTTTGATGTTTTAGTCGATAGTCAGTGAAGAAAAGTCATGAATTATGAATGTTGTAGAAATGATTTCATTGCCTTTATCACATTCTGTTTTTTTTTTATTTTTTTAATTATTAATATAGTTTCTAAATTATCACTACTCGAATCAGTAGAATTTTCTTCATTGGAAAATGATTCCGAATCCGAACAATTTACTATTTGTCCCAATAAATAATCCTCCAGAACCAGTGCCGGATTAACCATGAGGCGCATGAGGCGCGCGCCTCAGGGACCGGGCCTGCTAGGGGCCCGGCTACGGCACTATTTTGTCGAGTTTTTATTTTTTAGAGTTGTATTTTATTTACTTTATTTATTTATTTAATGTATTTATTTCTGTTGTAATAGTTTTTCTCTTTAATTTATGAATTTATAAATTATATTTTTGGGGTCTTATGTTTTATTCTAGAGGTTCGAAAATTGTTAGCGGCTCAGGCCCGAAAATACCTTAATCCGGCCCTGTCCAGAACTTCTTTAGTGACAGCGACAATTCTTACTCTAACCTCCTATAATATGTATATTTTCACCATCTATATGTTCCATCAAATATCCATCGGAGACGTCATTATCAAATTTGAATAAATTTCACTGATGAATTTGTCGATAAATAAAAGAACTTGCCTTTACCTACTTTTATAGTTGGTGTGTTTTATGATCAAATTGTCCTTGTTCACAATTTAATAATCGCTTAAAACAAACTTTAAAATTGCCTGTCATACTAATTTATTACACAAAGAAGTATTCTATATATCTTTTTCAACACATGTCACCAATTTTTTTATCTATTACACACTTAAAAAAATACCCATTTTTTCTAACTACAAACTTTATAATCCTTTCCCTCTCTCAGAACATGTGTTCAACAGTTGACACATTTTCAACCCGCCCTGTAATTTGATCCTTGTGTATACTGTATAGGGCAGTGGGTCAAATCAAGTCAAACCTACCCCACTATTATACGTATGAAATTTCACTCTTATGGCATAGAATGCGCGCGCATTTAAACCCACTCTTATATCTTCAAATGTAGACATTGCACTTTTCCCAGTCACAAATGAATTGAATTACATTCATTTGCTTTTGATTCGATAAAATACTTTGTGGCTCTTACTTTTCCTAGCATAAATAAAATGAAATATGAAACGCACATCACATAAACTTTCCAGGAAAATAAAGTACTTTATGTCTTCGTCATAATTTTATTGAAATTGTCAAATGTTACACCATTTATTTTTCTTTTCTAATATGCGAATCTTTCTAATGGATAATAGCATAAAAGCAGCTAAAATTAAACAACCCCCTGATAAATAAAAAGGGTTGTTGTAGTTTCCTGTTTGGTCATAAAGAAACCCGGCAACCATGGTGCCTAACAATCCTGCTACTGCCATGAACATGAGTTGAAGACCAAAAGCGTTGGTTAGGTGTTCTAAACCAAAAAGTTCAACGACGATTATTGGTCGAAGGGTGGCTATGCATGCTGAAAATTATAGAGAAACTAAAATTATTTATGTCTGTAACCTGAAGAAGGCATCAGTATGTGCTGCCGAAACATTGGTTTGGATTAAAACAGAACGTTAACTAAAAGGATGTTTTGTTTTAATATTATGAGTTACAAAAGATTTTTTTCTAATAAAATATTATATTTACGAAACATTGGCTGGTACTTCAAGCCTTGTTTTGGAAATAACAAATTTCAATATTTAATTTCACCCTTATGTTTAAAAAACGATTTTTTTCAAATATTTATTTGAATACAAACTATGTTCTGCTTCAAAACAATATTTTGAAAAAATCGTTCTTTGTATAAAACTTTACACAACTCTTTTATTTCTGACCAAACATGGGACATAAACAGACAAATGTCAAATGTTACAATAATTTGACAGCTTATGGGGTCCCGTGGCCGCGTGCCTGAGTGTCTGGTCGCGAACCTGGGGAACCGGGTTCGATCCCGACCGGCGCCAAATATTTCCAATTTTAAATAGCACAAAAGTAACCCCTGTGGTGCACTCTCCACACCAGCTATGAGTGCCCGTGAGGTGACGCCTAGTAATCGCCCACACGGTAAAATATAACGTCATCATTACCGATGTCTACATATGTGTAGACAATGGCACACCCAGAAATGGGTAATATGCCGTGATGATATATTTTATTTTTATATTTTATCTTTTGTTTAATGGCTAGGTAGATATTCTAAATCCCCTTCATAAATTATTAGGCAAATAAAAAATTTAATTCTATTTTAAGTTTATTATAAGAAATTATATTTTATATATATAAGGTGCAGTTGTACTTTAAGACGTATTCTTTTAATATTAATATATATATATATATATATATATATATATATATATATATATATTACTTTAGTATTTTTTTTTTTCTTTACAGGATGTTAGTGTACTTAAGTACCGTACCAGCCCAAATTGTACTGCCCCGTACGTATTAAGGTAGGATTTATTTTTTATTTATCAATATTCATTACAAGATAATCCTAACTTATAAAATTAGGGACATATAGTTTCTTTCTAATTAAGATATATTTATCGGCTTAAGAAAAATATTATGTAACGTCTCTGCTTGTTTCGTTTTTAAAGTCAGATAACCAATCAAATTGTTAGAGCACTAAACGTCATACAAATTTTCAATCGCTTGTACTTTGCGAACAAATTAATATTTAAATATTATTATTATGTATATTTTCACTTTCTTAAATGTTAATTATTAATTTTCTGTTAGTCTTTGACTGTTGGTTCTCTTATGGCCGGTTGCACCAAAATAACTTAAATATTAAGTGTCCCTTAAATTGACAATATTGCATCGAAATGAAATGTCAAATGAATTATTGTGCATTACTGTCATAATTTCGATTTGCATTTTTTTGTTTAAGGGTCCCTTAAAATTTAAGCCTTGTTGGTTCAACTGGGCATTAATAAATAAATAAATAAATAAATAAATAGTAACATTTTGACTTCTTGCGTAGTATAGTCCGGGACACGAAAGATGAACTGTGGAAAATATGTTAGCACGAATCACTGTCTAATATATGCGCTCCGTTTAAATCCACACGAAATACAATTAATTTACTTTCCGCATACCTAATGTAACATACAACAGTTGCCCAAATAAGTTTTAAAGCTACTTAGCCTTTTTTATATTGGCAGTTGCAGTTGTACATAAGCATAAACAAATGAGTTAGAAGTTAGAAGCACAAAGTTACTGGTCGATATTGGTGTCCCGCACTATACGCTATTCTAACATATTTAATAAAAATCTACTTACAACCCGCCATTCCGTAAATACACGCATAAGCAAACTGAAACTCAACCAAGAAGCATAATCCTGACAATACTGTGGTTATACCAGCTATAAAAATGCAGACACAACTGTACTCCAACACTTTAATATTTGTAAGAGATGGCAGAAGACCACTTAAAATTCTGCCAGCAGTATTCGCAGCCCCAATAGCAGAGACAAGCCAAAATGCGGTATCTTTCGAAATATCATTGGCTACTGCTCGATCCTTAATATATAGATAGGGAATGAAGTAGCCAAAGACTATGAACATGCCTGTCCAAGAGAACATCTGCAATGGGAAAGAAAGATTTTGACAGTGAATCTTCAATCTTTTTGGTAAAGAATATAATCTAAGTTCCCATGTTAAAAACGCCTATAGCCCGGTTTTTAATAAACACGCCTGTATACAGCGTGTCTCTTAAATAGGGGGACATGGCTTAACCACAGATTCCTGAGGCTAAAATAAGACGATTTCACCAAACTTGCTTCTACCGGAAAGTGTACCATTTAGCCAGAATTCTGCTTCAAAGTTCTTCAAAAAAAAAATAATTTTGCTTGTAATAACAGAACGCTTTATACGATGTGGATGAAATTTGGTATGACAGTTCATATAGTTGTCATCTTTTAAGATGATACTTATTATTAGTGAACTACTAGTGTATGTAACTTAGGTGTCCCAACATTGATTAGACCATAACTTTTTAATGGCCACGCCGAAAACATAAAATTATTTTTTTCAGAAAGATACATTCAATAGTATACTTTTCTTTCTCTGTTTAATTTGTGATATACTCGTATGTTACTCAGTGACTGCATCGTGAATTTTTTAAAATATATTTAATCTAGCAGTCTATTCAAATGTCAAACACCTCATTTTTAATGACAGTAACAATTGTTTATGGGTTGTCAAAAAATTTCTTTGCAATATTCAGAAACTAGTAACATCCGTTTGTTCGGCCTAATAGTATTTTTTTTAGACGACCATTGTGATAAGTATGACATATCAACGTAGTATCCTAACACTGAAAGTTGAACTTATGACATTAGTGTTACGAGGTGTTACGATATATTTTATATCGTAATAGTTGACACGGTTGCTAGGTTACTATGTCATTATTTTCTGGCTATATGTATACATTATTCATTTTTGTCAACTGTCCGTACGTTTGAACCTAAATTTCAGTTTTGAAAAAAAAGTAAAATTTATTTATGCTCGTCTGAAAAATAATGTTCATAACTTGTATGAAATTCAAATATCTTAGCTCGTGTGTGTTGACTTGCACTCCGCTACGCGTCGTGCGCCAATGATATTTGGTATATTTCATAACTTGTTACGAAAATAACTATATTACCATTATTATAAATAACACGAATAAATACGTTAGCTTACTCCTAAACAAGTTAAGAAGATTGACAACTCGTTACTGTCATTAAAAATTACTTGTTTGACATTTGGATAGCCCGCTAGATTAAATTTATTTTAAAAAAATTCACGATGCAATCACTCAGGTTTTATTTTTTTCTGTCTGAACCGTAACAGATATCACAAATTAAACAGAGAGAGAAAAGTTTACTATTGAATGTATCTTTCTGACTAATTTTATGTTATCAGTGTGGCCATTAAAAAGTTACGGTCTAATCAATGTTGGGACACCTAACACACTAGTGGTTCACTAATAATAACAAGTATCACCTTAAAAGATGACATAACTATATGAACTGTCATACCAAATTTCATCCAAATCGTATAAAGCGTTCTGTTATTACAAGCAAAATTAATTTTTTTTTCGACGAACTTTGAAGCAGAATACTGGCTAAATGGTACACTTTAAGGTAGAAGCAAGTTTAGTTAAATCGTCGTATTTTAGCTTCAGGAATCTGTGTTAAGCCATGTGCCCCTATATAAGAGACACCCTGTATATTTGGAGGGCGTAAGTCAAAAATAGGTACAGTAAAATTTTTGAAAGAAGTCCGATCAAGGCCATCTACGAATTGCATCTATGAATTAAGATTTTATGCTGTCAAATTTAGTAGTGTCGTTTACATAGTTTTTATGAGGTACACAAGATATTATGTACCCTCACAAAAACTAAGTAAAAGACACTACTGAATTTGACAGCACAAAATATTAATTCATAGATACAATTCGTAGATGGCCTTGATCGGACTTCTTTCAAAAATTTGCTGTAAGTACACTAATTTATAGGTATCGGTAATTAATTTTATTGTATACCTGAAATGCTGGGGACTTCAATAACTGAAAATCCAACATAGTTGACAACGTTCTCAACACAGCTATCGAACAACTACAACACTCATTTGCATCTCCATAAATTTCCCTATGGGTAGTTACTCTTGTAACAGACATATGGTACCCCGTACTCTTTGTTTTTGGTATCCCCCTTGAGTTAGTTTGGGTATTCCTCATCTTTTGCTTTCTAATCCTTTGGTGATTGGCTATTGAATCTTTATACTGCGGTAGCAACATTAAACTATGTCCAAAGAAGATATCATCTCTGTACATTGGTCTAGAATAATTATTATGACATCTTCCACAAGTGAGAGTTGTACAGCAATGTCTACACGATCTAGAACATTTAGTCCAACGTCTTGAAGGTTGGTGAAGACGTGATTCTGTGGGAAAGTCTTGAGTTGTGTTTTGAGTAGTTGATGCATAAGTTGTAACGACGGTGCCAGTCGCATAGGTTTGGTAACTGAACGAAGATCTGTCTTCACTTTTTTCTGGTATTTCAAAGACTACTGTTTCGACTGGTACTATTTCTGCAGTGGTTGGGTAGTTTATATTATGATGTCTGCGACAATTACAACTACAACTCCAGCATTTATTGCTATCCAAATAAAATGTACCAATTGAATCTCCTTGTTGAATTATTTGTATTTCCTTTTCGTCTTGAAGAACTCTTATTGGTTGTAAAGGTCTGTACAACATAGCTAAAAAAGCAGTAAATAGCACCATTCCTGCTAAAATAAAATAGGTTTGTCTCCAAGCACATTCCTTGAGTAAAAATGTGGCAAAAGGTGGCATTATCAATGTACCAATTCCTGAACCACAAGTTGCTATACCAGTGGCTAATGCACGCCACTTTTCAAAGTAAAAACCGCATATAATTACAGTCGGTATACTAATCATTCCTAGTCCAAGTCCAGCTAGTATTCCTGCACATCCAACAAACATTAAAAAGTCTTCACAAATTGCTCCTAAAGAAAAACCAATCGCTCCTAAAATACTTCCCAAAATCGCTACAAAACGAAACCCAAATCTATTTAGCAACGCGCTTACGAAAGGTCCTACAAAATGACTAAAGTTTAACACTATCAAAGAAGATCTGTGGCGAAACTCACCTACGAGGTAATAGAAGAAAGTCTGTAGGCTTTGCACAATAGTCATCTTCCCTACAGATACTTGAAAACTTTGACAAAGGTCGAAGAGGAATATCCCAAAAGTGTATGTTATTCCATCTGTGATTAGATTTGCGCAAAAAGCTGCAGCAACCACGACCCATCCCCAACCACCGTCAGGTGGTACAACAATATAATTTTCTAGTTCCACTTCATCCCTTATAAATGATTTGTTGCTTTTCTTACTTCCTACCTCCATTAGGCTACAATTTAAACGGAAAATTTAGCAGAAATTAACCCCCGCATTTGAAATTGTCATTTGTCACTGTCAAATATTGTACCCCAACAAATGTCATAAGAGGATGTGTGACATAGTTGACAAATCATACTTACGTTGATAAAAAGAAACAAGGCAATAACTTAGTTGGAAAGTTACAATACTTCGATAAATATGGGAAATAATTCTTAAGGTTCGTTATTATTTAGAGAAAATATATTTCCTTCTCTGGTCGTTTTGTGAGTAGGCGTTTCAAGCTGACACCACAACTGTCACTTTAAACACAAAGATGAAGTTTATAATGACATAAAAAAAGCTTTGGAAACGGCTATACTCGCCGTCAAATGTCCTTTGTCCTCTAAATCTATAGAAGATATAATAAAAATGTTCAATGTATCGAATAGAGAATTTTATATTCTTTAATGTTTAAATTTCCAAAAAAATAATATTTGAAAGATTTTTTTAAGAGACTACTACTACTACACACACACACACACACGCACACACACACACACACACACACACACACACACACACACACACACACACACACACACACACAGGGAGAGAGAAAAAAAAATAAATAAAAATAATAATAATAATATTTTTATGAAGAATGGATATTCTGTGCCTTCTATCTTTGAATATATAATACCCTTATAGAGTATTATATATTCAATGCTTCTATTGAAAAATGTCTTAAAGCAAAAAGAACAACAAACAATGAAGAAGAAAGGAACGTATTATATGCATCGCTTCCTTATGTTAAAAACGTAACGGACAAGATTGGTAGAATTCTTCGTAAGAAGAACATGAAGATTTCATTTTCACCATATGTTAAACTTCGTCATATGTTGAAACAAGTGAAAGACGTCATCATCAGGGATTTACAGAATTCCATGTGTCTGCGGGACAGTTTACATCGGCCAGACTGGTAGAACTGTCTCTACAAGATTGAACGAAAATCATCGATCGATCAAATTGAACCAGCCTGAGAAATCGTTCGTTGCAGAACATGCCTTGGAAGAATTCCACCAAATTAAATTTGAAGATACGAAAATAATTGCAAGACCTACTCGACTTCACAACAGATTAATTAGAGAAGCCATTGAGATTTATAAAACAAGAAATATCAATCTCAATCATTGTGACGGATTAGAACTTAGTCGCGCATGGCTTCCAATATTAAATATGTTGTAATTTGTAATATGTATACAATTTTTTCTAAACTTTTTCTAACATTTGTTAATAAAGAGTTCGGCTGCGGTATTTCGCTACCGATAAAGCGTCTCTGAGTTATACAGATCACTTCTCTGCCAGTTTTTGGGACGGTTTTTCCTCTGGCAAAAGGAGATTTTTTTCCTGAGAAAATGCATGTTCGCCGTCCATGTTATTGCCGGGCATGCATATATTGTCTAGAAAATTGTATACATAAAAAAGGTAACATTTATGAACATTTCTTGTTAATGTATCCCCTGAAGAAGGCACCAGTTTATGGTGCCGAAACGTTGGGTTTAAATAATAAATACAGAACTTAAACTAAAAAAATGTAGTATTATTCCAATTAGAGAGAGAGATATCATTGTAAAAATGTTAATATCGGATTCTATCGGTTAAGACATAAATTTATTCATTAGTATACTATTTGCAAATACATATAATTCTTATTTAAAAATCAACTATATCTTTTCTTACTTCCCATCTCCTAACTGGATGTATAACAAATAATAAGATAGCACTAAAAATAATACAACCACCTGAGAAAAAAAATGAATAAGTATAATCATTGGTAGAGTCCCTAAGAAATCCAGCTAATGGTGGTCCAAGCAGTGCGGCTATACCAACTCCTACCAATTGAATACCATATAAATTGCTCAGATGTTCAATACCAAATAGCTCTACTATGAGCAAGGACTTTAAGGCTTGAATAGGCGCTAGGAAAGAGAAAATGAATGCATTAATATTTAAGGTATCAGTATCATAATGTTTCAAAACGTAGCAGCAAATTGACATAAAAATTTATTTCTGTAGTTGGTGAAACGATACAAGTACGAGGGGGTACCCAAAAATAACTGGATTTATTTCATGGTAGATAGTAGGATGCTAGACTAGACACCCTTCTAGATATAAAAGGTCTTTCATTAAGAGTGATGATTTTAAATAAAACAAAAACGATTTGACGGATCAATTTAGTTTTTGTTTTATTTTGAAGCTTGGACAATGCAATTATGTGTGGAACAAAATATCGTTTAAATATCCACCACGACTTTGTTAACACTGACGCAAACGATCGCTCCAATTTTTGGAAGAAAAAAGGCCCAATGACGCCGCCATGCAGACCACACAGTGAGAAGTTGATTTTTTGGCCAAAATCATGATTATCTCAAGGGACTAATCTGCAAACTTTTGACGCAATCTGTGATGGTTTGGCTTCAGTTCTTGAGTCAATACGACTTTGTAAGGATGTAGGCCCAAATCCTTACGCAAAATTCACCAAATTGACATCTGAGTAAGCCCCAAATATTGGGATCGTCTTGAAATCGACAAATTTGGTTCATTGGCAACACTAGCCGTTGCAGCTGCGATGTTCTCATTTCGCACATTTTGTTATCTTGTTGGTGGCTTATTGTCTTGTAAAGTCAATTTACGCTCAAACTTTTCCACAGTGCGGCGTATAGCCTGCGCAGAATAATAGTGACGGCGACCCAATTCTCTTGGAAACAAACGTTGAGCACCCATAACTGAGCTCGAATTTTGGTAATATTTTTTAATAATTTCTAAACGTTCGGGAAGGGTCAAACGCTACAAGATAAAACTGCAAACTATAGTGAATATTTTGACACCTGATAGTAAAAAAAATAATATCAAAAACCGAGAAATCTCTATTGAAAAAACTGTCACCTCTATTGAAAAACATTATATTATCCAGGCGTGATCATAGGGGAAACATCTGAGCGGTCAGTGTGATTTTATTTATAAGCGCTGTTTGACGAGTTTAGCGATTTTTGCAATAACAGACATAAAAGTTTTAATCGATAAAGTTCTTCGACTGTAGTTGTATTGGAAGAGGAAATAATTAATGGAGTTATTATTTTTCAAAATTCCTTTTTATTACAACATAACCCTGATGATGAATCAATTGGATTCGAAACATTGGTATTGTTAATAAAAAAAATCATCATGACTGAAACTCCATTAATTATTCTTTTTTCCAATTAAAGTTTTGTTTCCTATTAGGGAAATCCAATGCTTTGGAGGGGTCACGGGAAGGAAGCTTTTAGACAAGCAAGGCTTTACGAGAGGTTCTCTCGTCTTAACAGTGGTCGAATGTCAATGAAAGATGTACCTGGATCGGGACGTTTCTCGAATTCCAAAATGAACGAAAACATTGAAGAATCCGTTGTACGATCATGTCTGATCGTTGTAGAACAATCTATTCAGATTTTTCGTAAGCTCTCCCAAACATTGCTGCTAATTTCCGTAACAAGAAACAGACCCGTCTGTACAGACGGCTCCAAAGCAACCAATGGAACCGGTTGGACTTGGGACAAATGCAACAGTATTCCAAGCAGAAGTACACGCAATTTTAACCAGCGTGCAATTACTATTGGAGAAAAACTACCACAATAAAAGAATCTCCATAGTAACAGACAGCCAAGCCGCACTTAAGGCACTAAACTCGCGTGAGGTAGGCTCAGGACTAATTCTGGACTGCATCCACAGGTTGAATGCCTTAGGAGCGACGAATAAATTAAGATTGATATGGGTACCCGGGCATTCAGAAATTGAAGGAAACCAGGCAGCCGGCCATCTTGCAAAAGATGGGACAAATATACCTTTTATAGGACCAGAACCTGCTTGCGGAATAACTGCGCAAACAGTTAAGCAAGAACTTAATACTTTGCTTTGGCAATGGCACAAACGGCATTGGACAGCCACATCAGGCCAAAGACATTTCAAGCTCTTCCTGAATGAGCCATCCAAGAAAAGAACAGACAACTTACTTGTAATGAGCAAGCAAGATGTCAGACTAATAACAGGACTAGTAACAGGACACTGTCAATTAAATAAACATTTGCATAGGTTGGGCCTCAAACAAGAACCAACATGCAGAGGATGTGGAGAAGAGGATGAAACCCCTGAATACTTAATATGTCACTGCGAAGCATTTATGGCAAGCAGACATAATCTTTTAGGAGCAAAGAAATTGCACACTGAGACACTGAAGGACATTAGTCTAAAGAAAATCCTGGAGTTTACAAAACATACAGGGCTCCTAGAATAGGAGGAAACACAGAGGGTACAATAGACCAGAAAGGTCGCAGTAGAGGGGCAAGAATGAACCACCTCCCGACAATAATAATAATAATAATAATAATAATAATAACAAGAAACAGAACTTGATGTTATCACTTTGCCCGCCATTACAAAATCTCCCAACACGTCAAACAGCACTTTAAAAAATCACACTTACTGCTCAGATGTATCCCCAAGGATGAGACATGGGAACCTGATCCATAAGGATGTATAGCATAAACACCTAGCACGCTATCATCCGCCAGAAAATAAATCCGGTTATTTTTGGGTACCCCTCTTAGAGTACCTATTGAAAGAAGTTAATTTCTTACCCGCTAAAAACCCGTAGAAAACAACGTAAACTATTTGCGCCCACTGTTGCATAAAATATCCCGAAGCCGCAGTAATTGCTCCTTGTACTATACAGCAAATCGCAATCAACAGTGCGTAATTCATACGCACTGTCATGGAAACAACTCCACTCAGTAATCTTCCAATTGTATTGGCTCCACCAATCAATGCCAAAAAAATAACAGCCTGGTCTTTAGGGATATTATGCTCTTGTGCTCTATCTACTATGAATATCAACGGTATGTAATATCCTAGACTGAAGAAAAAAGCATTGAAGCAAATTAAATTAAAAGCGACTGAACGAAGAACGTGGCAGTCAAGAAGGGTTGTTAGTGCTCGTACGGTTGGTAGACCGCAGGAACATTTTCGGACTTCATACAGTTCTCGATCTGTTGTGACGTGAGTAACGGACATATTGTATTTCACCATATCTTTTTTAGTTTCTTCTTTATCCACTGTTGCTGTTGTTGTTGGTTCTTTTATTTCTAACACTTCTATTATGTTCTTTATTTCTTGACCAATTTTCTTTTCTAAAATTCTTAGTTGTCTAACTTTTTCTAGCTTTACAATTCTTAAAGTTGCTGTTCTCTTATCAAGCATATTTGTAGGAGGACCTAATTCGTCTATTTCTTCTTGTATTCTTAATCTTTCTTTCACAACTTTTGCTCTATCTTCCATTAATCTTTTCTTGTCTTTTTCTAGTTGAATGCGTTCCAGTCGCTTTTTATCTCGTTCTTCTTTAAGCTTTTCTTGACGCATCTTTTTTTGCTTTTTCTTCTCAATTCGCCGTCTGGCATAAAGGGCGCTTTCTCTATATTTTTGGACGTTTTGTATGCTGCCTTGGAAGAATATATCTTGCCGATACATTGGACGTTGGGTTGTTTTCAAACATTCGCTACATAAGCAAGATAGACAGGAGTACCAACAGTTGTACATTCGGTTGAAAGTCATAGATAATCTAGAAAGAGAAAAAGTTATCAAAAGACAAATACTTTCACTCATTGACTACTGAGAACTATGAACAACTTTTTTATTTTGTTCGCGGCTTCCCTGTAAATTTGGCAACATCCTATTAATTTGTCATCTTCGCTCCATCCACAACTAAACTTTCAAGATAATTAGGCAAACCGTTCGGCAGTAACTTTTGATTGAAATTTATTCTTGTACCCCATTGGAATCATGTTAGCATCATTATGAATTACTGTGTGACATTTAAAAACTGCCTTTCATATTTTTCTCTAGATTTTTCGGGAAGTAAAAACTTTTGCTGCATCTGCAATATCTGGTGGTGTGCACGAATAATCACTACCCATATTTTCGTCGTTAATATTAACAATAATTTTATACAATTTTCAGCAAAGACGTAGAGGACATAAACAAGTGATAATGAGCCTATAAACCAATTTTTTTACATATTTTTAAATGAAAGTTCGTTTAATTTTGAAGCAATTCGTGGTATCAAAAAGTCATAATTGTTTTTTGGATAACTGCATTTGATTTTTAAAAAAATCTACAGCTATCTTTCTCACACCAGTTTCTGTAGTAGGCTGCGCGAGAAAGATACCAATAGAGTGACGTCATCTGTGACCCTGGAAATAAATTCAAATATCTCGCAAAGTAATTATTAAAAAAATGTTATTTATTGAGTAGTACTTTAAGAACAAAGTGTTCATTTTATTATGGTTTACGGGCCCATTGTATATTTACTGATAATACTTGTCTTTATAGCGTTTAATGAATGTTTAGAATGTTTGATTTATTGATTGAGCGTTTTTTCTACTTTGACGCGCATGAGCGGCAAACTGACATTTTGCGTTAACAAAAGAGAGCGCCAATGGCTACTTTGTATAGTGACTGTAGAAAAAATACAATAGTCCTCGGAGTAGTGATGCACTCGATTTCGAGCTTTGGCCCGGCCCGGCTCGAAGCCCGCCTCGATTTCGAGTCGATCATCGAGCCGGGCCGAAGATATTTTTATCGGGCCGAATCGGGCTAATCATTTGCATAAGTTGAGGCGAGTCGGACTTTTGATTTTGGCCCGGCCCGAAAATTCGAGCTTTTCGGGCCGGCCCGAAAAATCCTATTGTTCAATCAAATGCACAGTTTCCTTAATATTTTAATGAAAATGTATGGAGTTAAAAAGGATCAAAATGATTTAATAACATTATACTTCACATCTTAACAAATAAAAATGTTATTTTACTTCAAGAATTCAAGGTTATTCACTAAAGCATAATAATGCTATTGTAATGTTATATTACTACTCGTAAACTTAAATAAAAGTGATTTTTGTTACTATCATAATGTTTTCTTGTCTTATTTTTGAGCACAAATAAAGTTAGATAAAAAATCATTATGTAAATGATATTTTTTGTATAAGATTTGTGAAAAAGTTGTTTCAATTTTCGAACGCCTTTGGTAAACAAAGTGTCAAATACAGATAGGTCTGTAATTTTTATAACAAACTTACACTAGAAGTGTCTTTTTTAATTACTTCTGTTAACTAATGTGGAACGTTATAAAGATGTAGAGGTTTTTTTAAGTTTGACACGAAAAAAGTTAAATATTTCGCCTCACATAAAAATCAAAATTAGGAATGCCGGATGCACTCAGTTTCGAGCTTAGGCCCGGTCCGGCACGAAGCCCGGCCCGATTTCGGGTCAATTTTCGAGCCGGGCCAGCTTTTTTTTTATCGAGTTGATCTTCGAATCGGGTCGGCAATTTTTATTTTCGGGCCGAGTCGATCCAACCTCAAAACCCGGTTCGACCCGGCCCGAATGCATCTCTACCTCGGAGTAAACGTAAAATCTTTCGGCAAGAAATACATACGTTGATAAAAATGTTCCTCTGCTAGGTACTGTACCAGTATCCGAAGCGCTGTGACTTCTCTGAAAAAATGTGTTTAATATCATTCAATTTATAATAAATTTGAATCTCACCATTGCACTGAAAGAACCCGTAGTGATTTGTTCTATTTCTCCTGTTTCTACTAACATAATATCTTTCGCTGTTGGAAAATATTTATTTCCCCATCGCCAGCATTTGGAACATCCTCTCTTTTCGTAAGACATCTGAACTTTCGAAGACATTGCTGTCATTTGTGATAGTCTTTTGCTTCTGACTTCAACTGGTTCCAAAGGAACATATGCTAAAGATGATAAGGCAGCTATTCCTACCATACCTAAGAAGATGATTGTCTACACAACAAATAAAATGTAGGGATATTATCTTGCCAATCATGCAAAAATAAGTGTTTCTCCAACCGATTCTTTCGATGATAGCAGTGGCCCCATTGGGAACTGTTAGGGTGCCTATGCCACTTCCGCAAGTAGAAAAGGATACTGCTAGAGCGCGGTAACGGACGAAATACATGCTTGGCATTATTAAAGCGGGAATAAAGAGCATTCCGTAGCCCATTCCTGAAAAAAGTAAGAAAACCCGGGAATTTCGTCCGTTTATTTTTTTGGTGTTCTCATTCCAAGCTAGTGTTTCACAAGAGTCTTGCATTTTTCTTGTTCTTGTCTTGTTCTTGCAGAAAATGCAAGACAAGAACAAGACAAGAGTTGTATAGTTTATTGCAAGACAAGACAAGAATCTGGCCTGCAAGAAAAGTGCAAGAATAGCAAGATTTTTTAATATTTTCTTGCATTCTTGCACTCTTACAATATTATATTATAATTCAGCATATCAACATTTTATTATTGGTTTTACCTCTCGCTAAGCTGACATTAATCGGAAAGGCTAAAAAGGTTTTAGTAACAATTTGACAACCGGAAGTAGTAGTTTCTTAAAAAAATCTTCTAAATATTATATTTTGAAAATTTAACATTAAGTAGGTACTCAATCTGACAAATTTAAATTTTCTTATTATCTTCCTATAGATTTAGAGATAAAAAATCTGATATGGCCACCACATGACATCCCGCTAATTCGATGTTTAAAATTGCAATGAGTTTAGAGTAAAATATCATTTTATCGTTTGTAAACAAAATCTAATTCGTTATTCCAATAAATAGAAAAGTCTTTAATAAGAAATTTTGTATTATATTATATCAGGTTTTTTTTTTGAAAATCTGTTAAGAGCTCTTAGTTAAGAACTACATCCGACTTATCATATATACTCAAAATCTATGGGGTCCCGTGGCCGTGTGCCTGAGTGTCTGGTCGCGAACCTGGGGGGTTCGATCCCAACAGACGCCAAATATTTCCAATTTTAAATGGCACAAAAGTGACCCCTGTGGTGCACTCTCCACGCCAGTTATGAGTGCCCGTGAGGTGACGCCTGGTAAGCGCCCACACGGTAAAATATATCGTCATCATTACTTACGTCTACATGTGTTGTAGATACTGGCACACCCAGAAATGGGTAATATGCCGTGATGATATATTTATTTATTTATTTATTTATTTTACTCAAAATCTAATATGTTGTTTTCAATCATATACTAGTTTTAAAACAAAATTTGAGAAGTTTTTATTATATAATATATTTTTTCAAGTAAATCAGTCCAGAGCTTCAAGTAAAGTACCACTTAATGTTTATTAATTAAATCTAATATGTCGGTCTCATTAATATAAAAGTGTTAAATACCAGATTCAGTTTCACTGAACATGATAATATATGACTGCACAATATAACAACCAACGGTTTGGCAGCTAATAGGGGAACCCCAAACAAGTCTAAATAATGTAACACTAAGCGCACGCACAAATAAGCCAGTGTTGCCACCTCTACCGACTTTTCGGTAGATCTATCGATTTCCTCTTCAATTTACCGATCTACCGAAAGACATTGATTTCTACCGAATTTGCTGATTGACAAAATTTCTGATTATATTATTTCAAAATTTATTATTTAGTAAGATTTAAATTAAAGGTAGTCAACGTACACTTACCTCTCTTCCCTCTATTGACAAATTGTACAAACAATACTAGGGGAATTCCCTATTTCTTAATCTTATTGCCAAAATGATGATTCTAATTTAAATTAACTTAAATTCTTATGAAGATACGTACATCCATCAATCTTCATAATACCTTTTAATAATAAATTTATGTTAGTGTTTTGTATAAAAAATCCATAAAACAAACACAACAAATAAATTATATATTAAAATAATGCAAAAAAAATGATTTACCGAAAATTATCGATATCTACCGATATTCTACGAACAATCTCCCGAATTCGTTACATGCGAACGTGGCAACACTGAAATAAGCAAGACAAGAAATATGCAAGTCTTGCAAGCAAGACAAGATTTTTGCTTGCAAGAGTAACACAAGACAAGAAATAGCCTAGCAAGACAAGAAATCTTGTCTTGTGAAACACTAATTCCAACGACTGCTAATGCAAATTAAAAGATTTATTACCCAGTAGAACTCCATTTGCAGCAAACAAAATATAATAATCCGTTGTTATCGCTGCAATACCATAGGCTATCCCAGCTAGAAGACACCCCGATATACATACACATCTGCAGTCATAATAATTCAAACAAGCTGATACAAACGGTCCTAAAAACACTATCCTATTTCTTTTTCTTTAAAATATACTTCATCAACTTACCTACCATAGCTGAAATGCATGTTAAAGTCGACCCAATAAGAGCTGTATCTGCCATTTTAGTCCCGAAAGATGTGGACAACGGTTCTAGAAAAATTCCAAAGGTATTGCAGCTGCCTTCAATGACGAAAAGGCAAATAAAGGAACTGAAGATGACGAAAAAGCCCCAACCACCATCTGGAGGAATTATTACTATTGTATGGACTTCTTCTTCGTCTACATCATCGCTTGACATCATTATGACGAAATGGAAATTGGAATTTATGTGTTAGGGGGTGTATCAAATTAAAATTAGTTTGCTATTGACAGATATTCATAAAATGAAGTAATATTTGTCATCTGTCTGTCATATTTGACAAAAGAAAATATATTTGACAATCAAAATAAAATAGAAATGAATTTCAAGTTGACATAAATAATTTCGCAAATTAACACATGAATATACATTATGTATACTCATATATAAAAATAATCTAAAAATGCGTACACTTAAGTAACATTGTTTTTACAATCAAATAATATTAGTACCAAATTTATATCAGTTTTGAATTATTGCCCCAAAAGTCAATATACCCCATATTTAGATAAAAACATCAAAATTTTCAAAAATCTAATTTTTATGTATCTAGATACTTTTCAATGCGCTGATTCCAAATTTTGAAACCGCAGGTCGATATCTCTTTTCGTTCTCGAGATATTTAGATTCAAAGTTTTGTTGAAAACTGCCCATTTTTGGGTAATAACCCAAAAATGGGTCGAGATATGAATTTGGCGACACGACCATTCGATTCTACGGGCAAAATTACATAAGTGTACCAATTTTCATAATTTTTGTCCAGCCAGTTCAATTTTTATAAATAAAAGTTTAAAAACCCCCGAAAATGGGCAAAATCTGAAAGGGTACCCCTTACGATTTTTGCGATTTTTGGCCATTTTCAGTTATTTTGCTTTAGAGATTGTATGCGGTGTTCAAAAATTCTGAAAATTGGTGTACTTATGTAATTTTGTCCGTAGAATCGAATGGTGTAGTCGCCAAATTCATATTTCGACCCATTTTTGGGTTATTACCCAAAAATGGGCAGTTTTTACCAAAACTTTGAATCTAAATATCTCGAGAACGAAAAGAGATATCGACCTGGGGTTTCAAAATTTGGAATCAGCGCATTGAGAAGTATCTAGATACATAATTTTTGAAAATTTTGAAGTTTTTATCTAAATATGGGGTATATTGACTTTTGGGGCAATAATTCAAAAATGGGTAGAGATATAAACTTGGTAGTAATATTATTTGATTGTATATTCATGTCATAATTTTATTAGAGTTATAGAATATTTTCCAAGTAACTTTCTGTATGAAATTTTAAAATTCCAACTACGTTGGTAGTATCTATAGTACTTTGACATAATAGTACACTTGTTAACTTTTCACTATCAAGGTCATAGTTTTAAATCAAAAAACGATACTTAAACAAATGTTACGTCACTCAATGGCATTCCAATTCCATAATTTCTCAAGAATTGTTCAACCTCGAAGGACATTACCAGATTTGTAATTTTTTCAACACTTTCTTGAACTTATAAAATATAAATGATGCATGCGGCTTTATTAATGTTATAATATAATGTGAAGAATTAATTAATTGATATGCACTTTAACACTTTATATGGAATGCTTACAGCAAATACGAGAAGGACTACATCACACGATTTAATCTTGACCAATGGGAGGTACTAGTTATTTGCATGAATTATAATATTTATCGCTTAATTATTTACACACCTATCGTAAACTACAACTAATTGGAGACATTGTTATTTCTCTTTAAAAAATTAATATACTTGTTTGAAGATATTTACAAACGTATCTTCTTCGACTTACGCAGCGGGTGGCTTAAATGGGCTTGCGGGGTAACAGAACAGGGTTGTAACAAAATATTTGAAATCCGGCACACGAAATATTTGTGTGGAATTTAATGTTTCATTTAAATTTTAAGAAATATAGAACAAAGAATATAAGCAAAATATTATCAACACAGTAAACATGTTTTAAACAGTTAAATCATGTTATGTTTGTTTTAAACATGATTCTTAAATCTGTTAATTAAAACTGCTTTTATGTAGATACAGATTCAATTGATTACACTTTTAATATAATTATCTAAGTAAAGTTTTATTTATAAATTATACAGAAGAAATAATACAAAAAAAATCTGATGTGGCCAACACAAAACCTCCCGCTATTTAATTTTTACACACATACATACATACGCGTTTCCCACTTAGTGGGTTAGCAAAAACCCGGAAACAATAGTAACAATAAGAAAAGGGATAAGAGTAAGAGCTCAGCTGACTCACTTCACTCTTTAACAACATTCTTCTTTCCCCTTGTCCACAATCATCATAGCATTCATACATAAGTACATATTAAAGTGACCGATTTTCGGTAGCGAATAACCGCATCCGGACGACAATAATAGTTACGCAACAATCATCCTTCGCCATATATTTAAATACATACTTACGTATTTAAAACTATTGATTTATTTACTATTTTCTTTTTAAAATGTCACTATTATTAATTTGAAGTGATTAGTTTTTTGACAGTGGCATTTACTGTCAGTTACATTCATTTGAAATATGAGCTGTGTAACAAAGGAATTGTGTTTATCTTAGGCTTCGGGACTAATAAAAAAAAATTATTTTTAAATTTATCTGCAAAATATATAGAAAAAGTATTAATGTATTCCTGTAGAAAATTTAATAATCTTTAATTTTCATAAGACATAAAATGCGAAAAAGTGGCATTTAATGATATTTTTTGAAGAAAAACCATTATGAGCTTCAGGTAAAGTGCCATAATAGTGTGTTTGTATTCAATATTATAAAGTAAATAATGAACGATATACCGCTTTGTTATAATTATGATATTTGTAGTTTTATTGCTGGATCCAACAGCGTCATTTTTTCTGCCTGTAATATAATAGCTATTTATGTAGAAGTTGCGAAATGATAGTGTTTTAGGTACGCGACGAAAAATTTGTAAGCACGAGCGTAAGAGAGTAATACAACACATCAAGTGCCCAAAACACTTATTTCGCAATTTATTACATACAAGATTTTTTATAATAGCGTTTTAAAACAGATCATTTATTCTCAAATATCAACATTTGATTTTTTCAAAATTAAAAAGTAGGCAGACGTCAGGTTCATCTATTCGTTGCTAAATGAGATACTACTACTGTCACTTTTACGCATTAAACTGACATTTTAAAGCACTAGGTAGTTTAAAAATGTTGCTTTTAAGTACTAGTGCATGTTATTTCATTAGCAACGAAAATTACTATCAAAAAGTTTTAAACGCTAGTATAAAATTTATATGCAAGTGTAGTGCATAGAAACGGTGCATAGATTCCAGAGTGACTTCTTACCTTAAGCTATCACGTGAAAAGGTGTGTCTACCTAAAACTTCTACGTCGCATTCTAGTAAAAAGTCAACCAGACAAAACCTATTGGCGAGCCTATTGGTATTTAGAATGTATTAATAAATATGCATAACTTCAAGAACAGGTTTATTACTACTCAATGTTTCTAACGATAAAAAAAATCATATATTTTCACTTTATTTACGTACATTTGCAAAATATATTAATTTTTTTATAAACAACAACAATTACAACTAACAATTAAATACGTATATTTATATACAAAATAAACTTAATATAAGTCAGTCATTGTGGATATTCCACTCACATATTATAGTTGGGAGTCATGCAAATAGTACTAGATCGAAAAATGACTAAATAATCACTATTACATTTTCAGAAATATTGGTTGGCATATTTTTCATCATAAAAACAGTAGTTTGACATTTTTTTAATGACAAGTTCTTAAATCTCCTTTATCTACAATAATGTGTAAAATTGAAGATTAGTTTTAAGTTTGTAAAACTTTTGTTTAATAACAAAGTTTCATTAGTCACGGGTTCCCGAGCAAAGATGATTAAAACTTTTTAAACGTGCTAAATTTGCAAAACAAGTGAATATTTTGTTATCATCGCTAACTTTTCATTTAATATTGTTATCCTAATTAAAAATATATTTTTATATTTTTGAATTTTTAGATTCTATCGTAGATAAAATATTGTACGATACCCATACGTGAAGCATCTTTAGTTACTCAAAGGTCTTAAAACAATTGCTACACTCGTTTTTTAGTTCTGACTGATCCGTGATTAAAGTCTAGCTTTACGTACTTGTATCGTAAATAACTATATATCCTATTAAATTACATTTTAAAATTTGGTTTTTTTATATTTGGTATCAAGAAACTTGACTTATGGCCGATTGCACCAACGTAACTTAAATATTAACTTAGCTAAAAATTGACAATATTCCATCGAAATGAAATGTCATATTAATTATATTATATTGATGTCAAAATTTCGATTTGCATTTTTTTTTTTTTTTTGTTTGGCCTAGCTTAAAATTTGTCTTGTTGGAACAACTGGTCATTAACGTCTTAAATAAAAAGTGAACCAAGAAACAAAAGCAATAATTCATGAATTTGACATGTCAGTTTAAGGAACAACAGACTTTTTCAGTTAAACAATAAAATAAATAAATATATCATCACGGCATATTACCCATTTCTGGGTGTGGCAGTATCTACAACACATGTAGACATCGGTAATGATGATATATTTTACCGTATGGGCGCTTACCAGGCGCCATCTCACGGGCACTCATAGCTGGCGTGGAGAGTGCACCACAGGGGTCACTTTTGTGCCATTTAAAATTGGAAATATTTGTCGTCAGTCGGGATCGAACCCGGTTCCCCCAGGTTCGCGACCAGACACTATATATATCTTAATGGAAAAGGTCCGTTTTTAGTCAAATATAAAACATTTTTAAGCCCGTTTTACACGATCTTAAGTTTATGAACTAATATTTGTTATTGTGTAAAACAAAATTTGGACATGTCGCAAAAATGATCATAAATATTCTTAGGAATATTAAAACCTTTTCAGTTTTCGTTCTGTATATTTTATTATATTCAACGTTTCGGCACCATTAACTGATGCCTTCTTCAGAGCAAATGATATATTACCCATTGTCGGGTGTCACTTTCGTGCCAATTAAAATTCGAAATAATTTTGGCGTCGGTCGGAATTGTACCCGGTTCCCCAGATTCGCAACCAGACATTCAGCAATACTACAAGACCCCTTAAATTTAATTTTTAAAATTGAAAATTTCGAATGAACTTGTTATTGTTAATATATAAATATGTCAAACTGCTGTTTTTTATTACTGTATAAAATGCCAACTTACTATTCCAAAAGTGTCATAAATATCATTCCATCAATTTTCGATCTATTTTTTTCCTTTTTGAATTTCCCCCTTAGTCTGTAGTTCCCTAAGTTGGCTTCCTATTGGTTAGACAGGCGCTGACGTCTTCGCGCGTCGCTTTTCCCATTGGTTGATCATATTGAGCGGGTAGCACATGATTCCAGAAATAAGAATAAGACTTCCAGAAAGGTAGAAAGACGCATCGTAGCTGCCAGTGGCATCCATAAAAGCTCCAGCCATTGGAGAACCAATCGCTGCTGCCACGCCTTGGAAAAGAAGACAAAGACCAAATGCGTTGGTTAATTTCTCTAAACCCATTAGTTCCACAAGGAGGATGGACCTTAAGGACGCAAAACATGCTGAAAAGAAAAAAAAGTATTATATAGGTAATAGGTGCAAATTATTTTTAATAAGGAATTTTTAAAGAAGTATTGTACTATATTTTCGAAAATTTGTTTCTGATCTTCCAAAATAAATAGATTTTCAGCTTTTCCAAAATAGAGAGAAAGGGTAAATAATAGCAAGAACGATAACGGAAATTTAAGTTGCTAGTAAACAAGGAAATTTGTAGTATCGAATGAAACTTATTACATGGTCAAATATGATATAGATAACTGGTTCCGTAGTGACGAAATACAAATACCGTTCACTAAAATGTGAATGGTACTTGTTATACATTAAATATGAAGTATTTTCTACAAGGTAGTACTAAAAATTTCGAATGATTTTTCACTTAAAGAAAAAAAATTTATATTATAAACGTATGTCCTTTGTAAGACTCTTTTAGAGTTATGGACATTTTTCTTACTTTGTTCAAAAAAATTGACCAATAATCTACTATACGCGAGTGAAGAAGAGGAGGAGCTTAGCGCGTGACGTAACAATATGGCCGGTTTAAGGTAGATGCTTCGTTTCCCGCAACTGTATTCTTATACACTGCGGCGTTTGAAATACAAAATAATATTAATATTATAGTTAATATTAAATAAAAATAATGTTTCTAGTATGAATAACATTTTGAATTTTGCGAACTAGTTCGTTTCATATAAAAATTATGTTCAACATTCTCTCGAATTTTGAATTTACATGATTCGAGTCTTTGTTTTCTTGAATCTACATAGTACTGCATTATTACAGTCTTTGGTAGATTAATGGAGAGATAAGTATTATTATTTTATTGTCATCTTTGTCCAGGCAGGTCTACAAGTTTAGTTTTCATTACGAAGTATTTTAATAGACACTAAGTAATTATTATTTTGTAGTTATACCCGGCAAAATATAATCTTGCTTTACAAAATGCAAGGAGCAAGCATTATTTTTACTCGGTTCCTTTCCCATTTTTAAAAGATGAATGCATAACTTTCGTCTACCAACTATTTCAAATTGGCAAATTTCTCTAATAGATTTTGCTATAGAATTTAGGTTCTTGTTTTCGGGAAATTATGGAAATTAATTATTTCTGGATTTCTGCGTGCTAATGACGTACATACATAGATTAAACGCAACTAAAACGTGTTGAAGTTTTAGATTTTGTTATTATACTTTATTTCACGTAAGAATATCGTTGATTTAGTTAGGAATACATAAATTCTACCCTTTGATTAGTCAGAATATAAACCTATTTCACAGAAACGAAACAAATATCACCTGTCAGTTGTCAAATAAAATCTACAGAATTAAGTGATGTTTAACCATATTTTGTTGCAATTTTAGATTTTGACATTTTTACAGATAAATATATTTATTATTGACAAAGCTTGGTTCCACAAATTTAAATTATTTATTCAATGCATGTAAAAACGGTCGGCTCTTAAGAGTAATCTACTATTTTCTTACGTAAAATGAAGTATAGCCTACAAATTTCAATCCACTCGTGATTTATTTGTTAAATAAGTGACAGAAACGATGCGTTCGCCGCTACCTCGGCTAGGACTTACTACCATGTACTAGTTCATATTTTCGCCGCTAGACGTCATATTGCTCTATTTCACAAGCGAATAGTCAAAAAAATTGACTATCAGGTCCACCAATAAAACTATAAATATCGGAATATGTGTATATGTTTACAAAAAAATATATATTTATATACTTTCGATCTTCGGAACCAGCTTTTAAAATAGCATCCATCTATTTATTGACATAATTTATATAGTAATAGGTACAATGAACTAAATATTGAGGCAGTACCACCAATCACAAATATAAATATTACGAAACACGAAAACTAACTTAAGATACTACCACGAACGCGCCGAACGTATAGATATATCGTTTTTACCTATCTACTTAGAGGAAAAATGTCAGAAAATTATTTCATTTCAAAACTGTTCATTATATGACTGCAGCAATTTTTCCATTATATGACTGCAGCAATTTTTCTACGTAGGTACATATAATAAGCTTAAACATAAGACTTTCAATGAATGAATCTTGTGAAACCAAAAAAATCTGGGCTTATTTGGTTTTTGTATAAATTTATCTTTTACTCATTGGAATAAAATTACAAATATGAAAAAGGAATTTATGTTTAAAAAATAAATTAGATAAAGTTAGCACTCTCTAACTCGAATTTTTGTAACTCCATAATTCGAAACTATTCACAAGCCCCAGTAGAATTGTAGTTTATATTATGCACGTTAAATGATACGGACGAAGAAATTATCACTACTATTGTTAAAGAAGACGAAGATCAAGACAAATCGGATGAAAGTGACACCGATGGAGAATTCCCAGGGAGACACCTTCTCTTCAAGAAATGATAAAAACATTTGAAACTATAGCTTGCGGACACTCATGTGACGAAGCGAATTAGCCAATCAGAACTTGGGGAGAAACTGTCACATCGAAGGTCAGAGAGGTGGGCAGCTTTCCAAATTCAAGAGTACCGTAATTTAAGAATGTAGTGTGTTTTGGAAGATGAGTTTTGTTGGAGCAAAAAATTGAAATTAAATTTTAAAAATTAACAAAATTACTTATAATTACAACATTAATGTCAAGCCCCCTCTGAGACTAAGGTTATTAGTTTTGGAACGATTTTGAGTAACTTCGTACTCTGTAGTAGAGTACGCAAACCTGAAGATTGTTTTGGTAGCGTGTTCAGAGGTTAAGAGTTTTGTTTTCATAGTTTGGCAGTTTTCATATTGAAGTTTTTAGAGAATATTGAGTTATTTTATCTTTTTTTGCCAAACTATGAAAACAAAATGCATAATACGCTATAAACCAAAACAAACTTCAAATCTCCGTCCTTCAATCTGACAGTTTCTCCCCAAGTTCTGATTGCCTAATTCGCTTCGTCACGTGAGTGTCCGCAAGCTACTCAAATTTTTTACTATGAATGAAAATATAACAGATGAAATATTTAGTTTACTAAAAAAAATTATGTCAACGTTAAAAAACACTAAATATCAATCAATATTAATTGAATATTTTAAAAAATAACTTTTTTGTTCAAAACCCTATTTTTTGTTTTAAAGAATGTTTAAAAATATTTTAGAATTATGTATTTTGTTAATAAATTAAATTGCCATGTTCAACAAATATTACTTAAAAGGTAGGTACGAAAATATATCATGAAAATAATGAATACTTACATATTGAAAGTCCGAAGAGCGCACAATATAAGAACTGGTACTCCACTGAAGTTGACAATCCACTAAACATCGTCACAATACCTCCAACAGTAATCGCAATATTATTCACCCACAGAGTATTAACTTTAGGGAAAGATGACATCAGTCCACACACTATCCTTCCAATAGTATTGCACACACCTATCGCTGACACCAACCACAAAGCCTTTGACTCTTCCATTCCACTAATTTTCGCTCTATCTGTCAGGTACATAAAAGGAACATAGAAACCCATCATTGTAAAGCCTCCACTAAGGGCCAACAACACAAAAGAAGGACTCTTCAAAAGAGAAACATCAAGCATGGTTGCTAAAGTTCGTTGTACTGCTTCGGGGCATAGTTTACAACCTTGTTTCTTCTCTTCTTCAATGTCATTTTGTGTTGGGATGTGAGTTACGGACATAGTCCAAGCTACGGACGTTCTAGATGTGTATTGAGGTAATCTGGCTAAAGAACCACTGAAGAAGATATCTTCTCTGTACATAGGACGAGCTGTTTCGCCGCTAAGTGTTCCTCTGCGACTTCTGACTCCCTCTGATTCTGATGTAGTTCTTTGGCGTTTGCCCAAACTATTTCTGCGATTATTAGGCAAATTTGAAGTGATCAAAGGAGCTGCCCCATTGTCCTGTTCTTTGTTTTCTTCTTCGGAAATAGGATGGACGCTATGTCTTTTGTTTAAGGAATATGTTGATTTATGTAATGACGTTGTGCTTTTAGATAAAACTTCAGCGACTGTTGGGTAATCGGCGTTGATTCCAACCATCGAATCGGCGCGGTGGAGTTTGGCTTCTTTTTCCATTTTGATTCTTTCCATGAGGGGGACTTTGTTTTCAAGTTCTTTTTCTTCGTCTTGGTCCATGTCTTTAGCGGAAATTTTTGTGGGTTTCAAAGGCCTGTAATAAAATAGAAATTATTAATCATCGTTGGTAAATATATCAAGGGCTTAATTTTACAAATTTGTATGCTAAAAGAATTTAGTCATTTTAATACTTAATAATATGGAAAGTAAACCAAATGTCGAATTGACAATACATGTTTAAAGTAACTTATCTTATTAATTTTAAAAGTTTATATCTCAGAAACTAGAAGAAATGGGAATTTTGATAGTACAAATTTCGATTCAGCATATCATTTTCTGTATGTATTTTCTTTTTCCGGGAATAATCTCTAGAGCTTTTTACCTCTCGCTAAGAGAGGTATTGGATTCATGCTAAAATTCGCATATCCAGATTTTATTGAATAAGCACGAGTTAAGGTCCCTAGAATCCGATTATAACATTTTTAAAATGATGTCTGTGTGTGTGTATGTGTGTATGTATGGATGTTGGAGGGACGATTCCTCAAAAACTATAAGACTTAAAAAATATTTAACTGCAGTTTCTTCAATCTGACATTCGTGGGAAGAGCTGAAAAGGTTTTGGTAACAATTGAACAACCGGAAGTAGTAGTTTTTAAAAAAAAAATCTTCTAAATATAATTTTTTGGGAGTGTCATTGTCAAATATCAACAGTTTTAGTGACATTCTGATAGCTTTTTCTGGGAAGTATATTTAATCTTTCTTATTGTTTTATTAATTAAATATTTGAAATTATAGGTAAAATTATGGTAAAATGCATATATCCATCAGAAGTACCGCCATCCTGGTTTATGAATTGGAAGAATCTCTGACATTTAGAAACATCCTGATACAATGAAAAATAGATATATTCAGAATTATATGTGTGCAGAAGACATGTTAAATACAATAAAAAACAATATTTGGGTAAAGTTCTGTAATACAATACTTATATAGCCTAATTTGGAAATGGCGAGAGGTCTTGTGCTGGGCACAACAGATTTTCTCTCACTATAATAATGGCAGGATTGGTTAAAACGCTGACACGTGACAGGAAATGAAACATTTCATTAGTTTTAAGAAATGTCAAAAAATAACCAGTTTTATAACTTGGCGTCCATGCAAAAATTAAAAATTTAACATCATAAAACAAAAACCAACAGTGGACATAAAAAATGCTCTAATGATGTGAAAACCACAATCCAGCATTATTTCACACTTGGAATATATTTTCAAAAATCTGTTGTGGCCAGCACAAGACCTCTCGCCATTTTCATATTAGGCTATATAAGTATTGTATTGCACTTCGCTTTCGAACCGTTGTTTTATAACAAAATATTACAGAACTTTACCCAAATATTGTTTTTTATTGTATTTAACATGTCTTCTGCACACTATAATTCTAATTATATCTATTTTTCATTGTATGAGAAAGTTTCTAAATGCCAGAGATTCTTCCAATTCATTCACCAGATTGGCGGTATTTCTGATGGATATATGCATTTTACCACAATTTTACCTATAATTTCAAATATTTAATTAATAAAACAATAAGAAAGATTAAATATATTTCCCAAAAAAAGCTTTATCTCTAAATCTATACAAGATATAATAAAATTTTTAAGTGTATTAGATGGAGAATTTTTTTCTTCAATATTTAATACAAAAATTCCCAAAAAATTAAATTTAGAAGAATTTTTCTAAGAAACTACTACTTCCGGTTGTTAAATTGTTACCAAAACCTCTTCTGCTCTTCCCAGGAATGTCAGATTGAGAAAACTGCAGTTAAATATTTTTTAAGTCTTATAGTTTTTGAGGAATCGTGTCTACAACATCCAGACATACACACATACACACATCCACACACACACACACACACACACACACACAGACATCATTTTAAAAATGTTATAATCGGATTCTAGGGACTTTAAATCGTGCTTATTTAATAAAATCTGGATATGCGAATTTCAGCATGAATCCAATACCTCTCATAGCGAGAGGTAAAAACAAAAAAACTGCAAAATTTGACACGCTGTTTTCTTATGCCTCCTTTTGATTGGTCGCTGTATCGCAGCGTTGGTACCTGGTAGTGCAGTGCAGAAGTTTCAATCTTGCAAGCTTCTGCACTGTAATACAACTGCACTACCACGAAAGTCTGAATGTGAACGCATGCGTTTGCTGTCCCTATATAATCTCACTACAATACAACTACGCTACAACTGCACTAAGCTCTATCTGAATGGGGCTTTAGACGTTCAAATTTTGAGTCAAATATGTATATGTATTCAAAGCTCCGGGATCCATCAATAAATGAAACAAATTTGTTTCGGACGACTACAAAAACTAAGACGAACTTTAAAATTAAATTCAAAGAAGAATATTCTCACCTGAACAGCGTTCCAAAGGCAGAACAGCAAAAAATCATCGCCGCTTGGACAAACAAAGTCTTCCTCCATCCCAACTCATTAATTAGGGTCGAAAAGATTGGGGCTAGTACAAAAGTACCAATCCCTGATCCACACACCGCTATTCCAGTCGCCAAGGCCCTCCACTTTTCAAAGTAGAACCCTACAGCTATTACCGCCGGTACGTAAATCAACCCAAACCCTATTCCTCCAAAAAATCCATAAGACACAAACAAAAACTCCACACTTGTTGCATAGTACGATAAGCAGAAGGCTATCGCTGAGAAGAAGCTCCCCATGATGGCTACGATGCGGAAGCCGTATCGGTTGGCGAGAGCAGAGACGAAGGGACCGACTAGAAGGTAGAAACCAGAAAGGAGGGAACCCACTAAGGCGACTTTGGCTTTGGTGACGTTGAATTCTTCAGCGATTGGGGAGAGGAACATGCCGAAGGAGAAGATGATGCCGTCCACCACCATGTTGCACATGAAGGAGGCGAAGGCGATTACCCAGCCCCAACCACCGTCGGGAGGAACAATCTAGAACAAGAAAAAGGGATGGTAATAATATTCGTAGAAAAGTAGTACCACATCTTTGGGCCCACAATTTCTTCACCAGTGAAGTTAGGACTTAAATTATTTCTTTTGCAAAAGTCTCCAGGTTAAAGCGTTTGTGCAGAACTATGTCCTAAAAAGTATTTGTCCATTGGGAGGTATCTCGACGAATACCAATAGTTTTTGTAAGAAACTAAGCGTTATATCGAACTTTCTATATGAGATGAACCAAAAAGTAAGGGTTTGGGATTCACTAATTTCTTCCCTTGGAGAGTATAAATTCAAAATTTTGACTCTGACTCCTACTTGTTATTTTGAGTTTGCAATTTTTTGTAATGGGGTCCCGTGGCCGCGTGCCTGAGTGAAAATTTCCAATTTTAAATGGCACAAAAGTGACCTCTGTGGTGCACTCTCCACGCCAGCTATGAGTGCCCGTGAGGTGACGCCTGGTAAGCGCTCACACGGTAAAATATATCGTCATCATTACCGATGTCTACTATGTGTTGTAGATACTGGCACACCCAGAAATGGGTAATATGCCGTGATGATATATTTATTTTATTTATTTAATTTTGAACTTGTCTTGGTAACTTCTTGTTATATTATTCTTATTTTTGATGTGTGACTTAGTGTCTAAGACTGAGCTTGGTATTTTTGAATGAAATAACCAATTAAGGGTATATTCAAAAAATAACAAATTTTAACCGTGGTTAACCAAAAGTGTTCCAATAATATCAAATGGTAAAAATTGTACATTTATGAAACATGGTACCGGTTAAAATGGTTGCAACCAAAGCGCACCAACGCAACCGTGATTTTTCCTCGGTTTTACCGGTTAACATCTTCTGCCCTTTTTCATAAGATTTATGTGGTTAGAATATATTGACTCTTTGTTGTTTGCATCTATTTTCTACGGTTTTCGTTGTACGTATTTTAATTTTCCACTCCATAATTTAAAATTATGAAAGACAATAGACGCAATGTTTTGAAAGAAAATTTTAGGGTTTCCGCGAATCATCTGCGAATGAAACCGAACTGTTTCACGTGACTACACTACAACCAGTCAGTAACCGAAACCATGGTTTTGGATATTATATTTTATTTTTGGAATATACCCTTTGTACGGCTCTCTCGCCGTGGTATGATTTTAGTTGTACTCATGTAAGTAATTTGATATTATATTATTCGTTACTGAAAAGAGTTGTAGATCGCTCTAAAAGCTGCTTGAAATTATTTTGTGAATTAGAGAATAAGAAGTAAGAGTTTATATAGATTTTTTTGATCGCGTTGAAGTTTTATTTGGTTTATATACAGGGTGTCTCTTAAATAGGGGAACATGGCTTAACCACTTGCTTCTACCGGAAAGTGTACCATTTAGCCAGAATTCTGCTTCAAAGTTCTTCGAAAAAAAATTAATTTTGTTTATAATAATCTGACGTTTTATTCGATTTGGATGAAATTTGGTATGACAGTTTATATGGTTATAAGTCATCTTTTAAGGTGATACTTGTTATTATTAGTGAACCACTAGTGTATGAAACTTAGGTGTCCCAACATTAATTAAACCGTAACTTTTTAATGGCAATGCCGAAAACGTGAAATTATTTTTCTTCAGAAAGATGCCTTTAATAGTAAACTTTTCTCTCTCTGTGTAATTTGTGATATCTGTTACGGTTCACACAGAAAAAAATAAAATCTGAGTGTCTGCACTGCTAAATTTTTAAAATAAATTTAATCTAGCAGTCCTTCCAAATGTCAAACAAGTAATATTCACGGAGTACTATGAAACTTTATAGAATTTTGTTATTGTTGGAAACATATATTTTATTTGCTTCATACCCATGTGTCTTAGTTATCTGTTTTACAACGCATGAGTATTAATTGAATTATTTAGTGACACTACCAATTTTTTTGGATTAATTTGTTTTCTACCTAAGGACTTTTAAAATATGGAAAGTGGTGGCAGCGATTACTCTACCCTTGATCTACATTAATAAAATTAGTGTGTGGTGGTTACAAATCCTAATATACTAAAGTTACTATTTAGAATTTCCCTTACAATTTCTGCTTGTTGTTCTACATCTTCTTCTTCATCGTTGGGATCTTTGGTGTTTTGAAGTTTGGCCTTTGGTTTCTCTACAACCTGTACGTTGTTATTGGGCACGACTTCCTTAAGGAGTTCACCATTCTCCATCGCCGCATCATCCAATTGATTCTGTTTGCAATTGGCACATACTGTCGCTGTGATATCCCTCTGGGGTTCTGGTGTGGGTACTGTTGTTGTCGTCGTCATATAGACCGGATTGTCTGTGGAGGAGGGTACACCGTTTGGAGGTGCCATTTCTGAAAAGGATACAAGACATTAATAAGAATAAAATCGATAAAATGAACCTGGTTTAGTGGAAGCTGATACCGGTGATTACGTAAAATGGCACTTACATTATGCCCAAATTATTAAAAGCTTAGTCTTGGTGGTATCATAAAAAGAACACAAAAAAGTTATCAAGAACAAAAACAGAAGTTATGTAAAAAAATAATGCAAATCCAAACTTTTTACAAAAGAATAATGTGAAAGGTAATTCAACACCAACGCCTTTCTGAAAGTTCCTGAGTTTATCTGGATATTTGAGTGTCTGGTCGCGGATCTGGGGAACCGGGCTCGATCCCGACAGACGCCAAATATTTCCAATTTTAAATGGCACAAAAATTACCCCTGTGGTGTACTCTCACGCCAGCAATGAGTGCCCGTGAGGTGACGCCCACACGGTACAAATATGTCATCATCATTACCGATATCTGTGATAAAGAAGATTAGCACACTCAGAAATGGGTAATATGCCGGGATGATATATTTATTTATTTAAGTATTACTACAATGGGCTACTTGCGTGGTACTGAAAATCCGATTTCTATCACTATATACGTAATGTTATGTTGAAAACATATATAAAAATATAAATTTTATTTTAAAAAAATTATTTGTTTTTTAGTAAATTAAGAAAGAAGATTTTCTGTGACGTCATTATATTCTACTGGAGAAGGAAACCATGTTTAAAAATATAACGTATAGATGGCATGGCGTGCGAGAAAGTTTTAATTTGAAATTGACATTAGTTCATTTTTCTCACTCTCTGGTCTCTCAAATATATTAATTACTTCACAAATAAACACATAGGTAGTTACATGTAATTTAAAATATCGATACCAAAAAGATAAACTAAAATACTAACCTCCAAACTATTGTTGAAACGTCAAACAGGAGATCTACATTACCCGTACAAACAAACGCTATGGCCTTACGACCATTCATTGGTGCGGCGTAATTCTACGTCATACATGGCGGTAATTCAAATAATCAAATTTCATTATTATTTTTCTGGCTAATTAATAAAAATTTTGTCAAAAGAAAAAATATGTGTAGCAAGTTTTTACGTGCTCTTCAAAAATATTAAATAAAAAAAAGGTACGCAAGTAGCCTATTGTATTTGATGTTCAATTTAAGTTTTTATACCGCAAAACCTACACAAATTAAATCGTTAGCACTTCAGGATATAATCTGCTGAACACGTGCCATATCATTACATATAAAAGGATTACAAACTTCACTAATGACAATCTTCTAAAGTACTACCAGTAGAAAATAATCTTTGAATTGCTATAACGCTATAAATATCTTAATCTCCGTGATTCTGATTATTAGTACAATTAAAAATTTATTGGATTTCTTTTACAATTAATGATATGTTTATGATTTATAAGTACTATGTTGATCAACAATAAAGAACAAATAAAGCAAATAAATAAATAAAGACGTGGTAAAGTTCAAATATACGATACAAGTACATAATCTAGTTTTTATCTGACGACCTTTCAGAGTTTATCATATATTACAAACATTTATTTATCTTTTAAATATTTTTGCAATTAAGATGTCATTATTTCTAAATAAGCGCCAATGGAAATTGCCAGGAATGAATAAATTTTTAGTGTAACTATTTTTTTTATTTGTTTCAGATTCACATATTTTTCGAGCAACAACTTTTCAGTGTTCCTCTCAGAACGGTAAGTGACTATTTTTTCAATAATTTAATACTGCAAGAATTACATTCTGTAACAACTTTACTTGCATTTTGACAGCAAGTGCAAGCCATAATCAGTAAAATAATCTATTGTTTACATATTTAAACATACAGAGAATTTATTTTAAAATGCAACATTATGATTCATCACTTCCATGGTTACTAACTATTGTCAAAAACTGACAGCAATGTAATATTTGTCCATTTTAAAATGCAACATTATAAATAGTATTGCAGCACAGGAGATACCTCCAAAACACATTACAAATGGTGTCAATTCTTATTACGACCAACTAGAATATTGCCTCAGAGTGATTGGGGTATTTTCTTAACATTTATTACATGTAAGTTATGAATTTTTGTAATCTAAAGTTTCTTAAGATGTGCAACATTCATGTTTTGATTTCTTGTTAATCGTATGTAGGCTAATTTAGTGTAAATTAGTTTTGATAATATAAAACTACAAATTTTGTATGTTGCATTTTAAAATGGACAAATATTACATTGCTGTCATTTTTTGACAATAGTGAGTAACCATGGAAGTGAATGAACATATGTTGCATGTTAAAATAAATTCCCTGTATCTTTATAAACAAATTAATTTATATACATTTTCAATTAAATATTAGTCCTACGTTAATTTAGACCGTAACACTGAATTATTTAAAAAATAGTATATTATGTGGCAAGTGTGTGACGCTGAAATTTATACATGAGGGTAGAGGCGAGTGTTGCAAACCACCCGAATATTAAATAGGTGTGTACATACTATACTTTTTCTACGACCTTGCAATAAAATATATTTTTTCTTTACAATGTTATTCTTCTAACGTAAAGCCTCTGTATTATCGACTTGTGTAACCATGGTTACTAACGTTACGGGTGTTTAACAGCTTTGTTTTATTAAAATACAATTCAGTTTGTAATATTTAAAATAATGAACGGTGCGTGAAGTAACATTTCACGCACAGTGTGCAAAAAATCAAACTTCACACATAAAAATTGATACGTGAAGTACTCACTTCACGCATGGGAGTAGAAAAATTCTTTATTAAAATTTATAAGGAATTTAATATATGGTAGGGTGTCTTCAGCTGATCTCCAATACAATTATAACACGGACATATACTATATAAATTGCACTTGACACTGACATCTGTCACTTAGAATTATTAGAATATATCAGCTGTTTTCATGATTGTAGCAAAGCTAGCTGATTTATGACAGTTAATCTCTTTATAATTCTTTAACTTAGCAAATTTATGAATGAAAAGTCGCATATTTCAAATTATTTTCTATTACTATATTTATTAAATGAGCTGGATTTCATGATTTTATAAAAAAAATCGATAATTTTTTGTAAATGGCCCCATTGAGAATTATTGACGCATCACTGGAAGTATAGTTTCAAATGTTTACAAACAAATAAACATTTCTATTCCTTTTTTTTGTGTTGAGCTAATAAAAACATTTTATGTTCTGCAAAAGCATTAAGTAGTCTAAAGAACATAAATCATTAATTTTGATAGGCATACGAACTCCGGAGACAATAGGGGCTCATATATTATCTATTACGATCTGTCCTATAGTAAAATATATAATTACTATAGTCCATACTTCTGCAATAGCCTTTCCTACAAATTTTTATTACCATCCTTAAGAAACGCTTCTATTTATAGCTGTAAACATCCCGCAAAATGTAAAAATTATCAAGTTATGAAATGTAAATAAATGTAACTTTCTAGCGAATAAACTTGAAATCGAAAGTAAAGGTAGTGACAGAGATATTTCAATGTTAATAGAATCACACACGTCATAATTGTGGGTTGATCTACACTATCGGATCGATAAAGAATCGATATCTATGTACCGGCTCTATGCGTACACACGTGGAGAGTAGAAGGACATATACAATGTGTGTCTTTTCGACCATTATTTTAAATTCCAACAGGAAGTGGTTAGAAAAGATAAGACAGATACTACTGCATTTTAGTTTCGAACTAAATGATTACATTTTCACTAAATCGAAACGAGTAGTAATTTTGACACGCGTAAATAAAAACATAAATAAACAACAGTTTAAAAGATAATAACTAATAATTTATTGCGGTGTATATATTTTGAAATTATTACTTTGTTACTTAATAATAAACATGTTAACAATTGCAACAATTAAACAATTTAGACCCGGTATTTTCATGTTTAGTTAAATATGAATGTTAACTGTCATTTAAAAGAAAAATATAGCATCGATATATTATATCATAATTGTAAACATTACTCATTCGATGCCACATTTTTACCTCCCGCTACCCTAGGTACGGGAGGTATAGGGATCCTGCTAAAAATCGCATATAGAGATTTTAGTGAATAATGCCCCCAGAATCCGATTTTAAGATTTTTATAATGATGTCTGTGGGTATTTAATAACAATTTTGACACATTTAAACAAATGTCACTGCCAGGAAGCAATTATATTAAAATTAATAATTAAACCGTGTTAAGAAGAATGAGTAGTAATATATTTGTTTCTAATGAAATTAAGGTTTAGACGTACAGTATGATCCGATTTAAGTTTGCTATGTTTGCAGCACTACAAATCAAACTGCTGTCGATAAGCACGTGTTTTCAAAGTGTCAAATATTAGTTTACAACTATACCAAGACGTTATTTGAAACCACATATTAGATTTTGACTACAATATGATAAACTGGAAGTGGTAATTAATTTGGAACTCTTGACAGATTTTCGAGAAAAAACAATAAAATATAATCCAAAATTTCGTTTGCAGACTTTTCTATTTATTGGAACAACAAATTAGATTTTGTTTATAAATGATCAACGAGAAGTGATACTTTACTTTAAGGTCATAGCTATTTTAAATATGGAATTGGCGGGAGGTCATGTGCTGGCCACATCAAATTTTTATTTATAAGAGATAGTTAAATTAACAGACAGTACCAAAATAATAAATATATTTGGCCGGTTTTTTGTCAAGCTTTACTTGTATTTTAACAGTACCTTCAAAAAACTTTCAGATTATGGTACCTCTCAATAATAATTAACCACTAATATTAAATATATTTTGCGCGTATTTTATTACTCAAAAAATTTAAAATTTTGACACAATTTTTTTCTGTTCAACATAATCAGTAATTTGTTTTCATTTTTATATTTATGTTGATACGTATTGCTCATTTGACCAAGACATCAGTACTAGTGATAACTATGATGTACTTAGACAAATAAAAAATTAAAGTTATCTCAAATTTAGATATTGACAGCGGACGTAACATCAAATTTTTTTAACTGAAGTTAGCTGTGACTACATATTCATAAATTTGTTAATAGTCTGTAGAAATAATGGTGCTAAAATTTTTCCTATTTTACGTCAGCAAAGTGAAATTTGTGACGTTTTTGTCAAAAACAGTGTTACAATAAACAATTTTGTACAACTGATTTTAGAGACTTTTTGTTATTTTTGAAAAATTGCTGCAATTATATTTTTTATAGTAAAATAATTTCATCAAATAGTAAAGCACTCTTTTAAATTAAAATTGTAAATAACTATTGTCAAAATGTCAAATATCAAAATAAAATAAATTTCAATTATTTATTGAAACTGTCAGATATGCCAACCTTGATATTTTAACAATTATTTTCAAATAAATAGTATATTACATCCGAGGTGGGAGATGTTTCATTACAGCCGAGGGCTCATGTATAGATAATGCGCGAGGCTGTTATGAAACTCCCACCGAGGTTATGTATACTATTTTATTCACAATCATCCTCATTTTAAATCAATAATTTTCAAAATAAATCAATGAATTATAACCTTTAATTTTATTAATATTTTGACAGCTGTCTTAAAATTTGTTTAGCCTACGGCAATGTTGCTAGGCAGCCCCTACATAAACATTTCCAACCCAAGAGATGGAAGTGAAATCTGTTATTTCCAACCCAAGAGATTGTCATTAAAGTTAGGAATGACGTATTTTCCAACCTCCAAAAAGTTAGGAATCTGTATATTACTATAATGATTGTGAATAAAGTAAATTTCCTAATGCGAAATAGAAAAATCAGTATGAAAAACACGTATTACAATGTCCATTTGTAATACCTGTATTACAATAAGATTCATTGTAACACTTGCTTTAAATATACTATTGTTGTAAGGTTTTGAACCACTCAGACACAGTCATAATTCGTATTATTGCTGTTGATAACATAAACAATAGCTCACAATATATTTTGTTTACAAATCTATTAAAAGTAGACTTTTTAATGTTTGTTTTTAGTGTTAAAAGTGTATCAGTTACCTTGGTAATGATGAATTGAACAACAAATCGACATTTTTTACATACGTCAAATTAGAAATACAAATTTAAATGAAAAAATAGTATTTGTAGAAAAAAATAGTTTTAAAAGTATATCATAAATAGCTATTGTGTCTGGTATAAAAATTGCATCAGTATTTGCAACTTCAAAAGATATTTCATTAGAAATTCCTGTCACTTTTTTCTAAATAACCAAAAACTGTATTTTTTAATATTTAATAGTAGGAATGTTGTTTTTATTATTAATTTATAAGGATTCATTTTGAACAAATTATATTTGTAATTCCAAGAAACAATATTTACGATTCAAAAAGTATTTTGTTAAAAAATCCTTCTGTACAAAATCAAAATAAATAAAAATAAGAAAAATGTTTTTTGAATTGTTTTATTTGAATCAAACAATAAATGCAATATTTACAATTTCGTTAAAATCTTAAAATCCCAATCGCTATGATTCAAACAACCAAAATACCAAAAGAAAACCATCAGCTTACCGTTTAACAAACTATCACTGTCACCCACAAACAACAACAGAAAAGTCTGTAACTTTAAAACTATTTTCAAATTGACTTAAGTCTATTTGCGCGCGCTCTGAAACTCGCAGTCATGCGCTAACGTCGGCTGGGCGCTGTGAACTGAACCGCTCGACAACCAGACGAAGTTATTGCTATCAACTCCCACCATAAGGCTACCGCCGTCTCAAGAAAAGTACACCGAAAACCCTGATAATCACGGTGACGCAGGCGGGAAAATAATAGCCGCGAGAGACGAGAAGTCATTGAGAAAAGTCAGAAATGAGATGAATTGCTGGTGGCGTTTTTGATGGGTTCTGATCTAGGACCTGAAACTGAACCCGAACCTGAATCGAAAACCCGAATTTTTGTGGAACCTGAACCTAAACCGAACCTTTATTTGTCAAGGTTAATAAACCTGAATCGAATTTAAACCCTTTTAAATTCAGATTCGGTTCAGATCTATCAAATAGTATACACATTATTAAATATCTCTATACGAAGAGGTTTTTGGATAAATAAATTGTCAATCTTCTTATATTGGTGAAACTAAACAATATATCTACAAAAGATTACAACAACATAATTACAGTATTAATAAAAATAACAATAAACATAGTACCATAGTATAGTTCATCTAGGGATCATTTTCCGAAGACTTGTTATCGTTTTATTGTGGGTGCACAATAGCTAAAACCGCAATGCCAAAATATTTCGGCCCGTACAGTCGACCAGTTCAGTATTTGCAATGCTGGTATATATTTTACGCCCAGTATTCGACTGTAGACCAAGACTGCACTTTCCAGATTTTCTAATCCGATTACCAGGGATGTTGTAGAGTCTTGGGCTACAGTCGAATACTGGGCGTAAAATATATACCAGCATTGCAAATACTGAACTGGTCGACTGTACGGACCGAAATATTTTGGCATTGCGATTTTAGCTATTGTGCACCCATAATAAAACGATAACGAGTCTTCGGAAAATGATCCCTAGATGAACTATACTATGGTACTATGTTTATTGTTATTTTTATTAATACTGTAATTATGTTGTTGTAATCTTTTGTAGATATATTATTTAGTTTCATCAATATAAGAAGATTGACAATCCAGACAATTTATTTATCCAAAAACCTCTTCGTATTCACTTTCTTCAATCAAATGTTGATCAAAAGCCTACCTCTTTTATCATACAAAAAATATGAAATTTAAATCATTGGAAAAGTCTTCAGGTGAATGAAATGAGCTGATGATGGTTTTTAGCTTCAGCCTTGCAATTAATTCAAGAATGCTCTTTTTGATTACCCATAAAATCTGCAGCAATCTTTTTTTTTATTTCTTAATCAAAACTTGATTCAACCTTTTGCAAATTACCTTGAAATATAAAGTGTAGATTCACGTATGATTACTTAAGTAAAGCTGAGATTAACACGGTTACTAGCTGGATGGATACACGTTTAGGTGCTATTTTTGATTAGGTACCTTAAAATCTGTACCAATCTTTTTTCATAATGAAAACTTTTTGCAATTTGCCTTGAAATGTAAAGTATAGAGATTCACGTGAGATTTCTAAAATAAAGCTAAGATAAAAACAGTCACTAGCTGGCAGGGTAAACGCTCAGGAGTACAATTTACATTGAATCTGTTAAGAAAAAAACATTAAAAATACCATTTTATTTTATTTATTTTGGTGAATCGTAATCACGTTTTTTTTTTTTAGAGTAAAACACTCAAAATTTTATGATTATTTTATTTGTTTATTATTACACCTTGTTATCCATGTTCTTATTTCTGACAACTTTGATCATGAACACATCCTATAATATATAGTATCTATAAATAAGCGGCCTCTACTTACATATACATATATTACAATATTGTTAACTAAAAAAATAAATAAATATAAATATATCATCACGGCATATTACCCATTTCTGGGTGTGCCAGTATCTACAACACATGTAGACATCGGTAATGATGACGATATATTTTACCGTGTGGGCGTTTACCAGGCGTCACCTCACAGGCACTCATAGCTGGTGTGGAGAGTGCACCACAGGGGTCACTTTTGTGCCATTTAAAATTGGAAATATTTGGCGTCTGTCGGGATCGAACCCGGTTCCCCCAGGTTCGCGACCAGACACTCAGGCACGCGGCCACGGGACCCCATATTGTTAACTAGTTTACAAAAAGAAAATAATTCATTACCCAATAATTTTGGAAGATAATTATAGAAAGTACATATAATAATATAATAATAATATATCATCACGGCATATTACCCATTTCTGGGTGTGCCAGTATCTACAACACATGTAGACATCGGTAATGATGACGATATATTTTACCGTGTGGGCGTTTACCAGGCGTCATCTCACGGGCACTCATAGCTGGTGTGGAGAGTGCACCACAGGGGTCACTTTTGTGCCATTTAAAATTAGAAATATTTGGCGTCTGTCGGGATCGAATCCAGTTCCCCAGGTTCGCGACCAGACACTCAGGCACGCGGCCACGGGACCCCATATTTTACAAAAAGAAAATAATTCATTACCCAATAATTTTGGAAGATAATTATAGGAAGTACATATACTTTAATCAAATTGAAATCTGGGAATTCCCATCTATAATTTACATATTATTCATTCCCTCATAGCCTCATACAATACAAATTTAGTAATTTGTATATGCATTAATTTATATTATACTCCTATCTAATTAATATTATAATTTTAACATGCTTTTCAAAAAAAGAGCACCTACACCATTTTTAAATGAGAAATTTTTTGCCTAATACAATCGCTTTTTTTTGAAAAAATTTAAATACTGTAACCTTTACTTGAGTACTTCAACCTGCTTTCGATGCAGTTTAATTTGTTATTGTAGTCAAGACGATTTCTTATCACCCACTTAAAGATTGCGATCGATATAAATCAATTGAAAATCATTTTTACATTAACATGGAATTTCTGATTGTTATAATACTAGATCATTTTAGTTAGAACTAATTTTGTGATATTGAACCATGTTTTAATTTTAACATTGTATATTAATTTAATTACATGTTTTATCAATCGTGATTGTGATATTTTCAAAATGACATTGAATATGGAAAATGTAATTTGTTTTTTAACTGGTACATATTATTAAATGTTTGGAACAGTGAAACGTAATAAAGACATTTAAAATATTTTGATAAATATTTATGCCTATATGTATGACATCTGATTTATGAATGCCAGTTAACCTTCTGAGATATTCTATACATTTATTATATTGTATTAATTATGTTAATTATTATAGTGCATACTTACATATAACACTTAATAAGCATATATTATATCAATGATCTCTTGAGTACAAAAAGTGCATTTCCGAGGTTACATATTGAATTCCTGCATTTTTAAATTTTGGACTATTTTTTTTTATCTACGACCATTCATCGACCACAAAAGAGTGATATGGATAACGGTGTAAGACTAAAGTCTACGTATTCTTTAACCTAACATTAATGGAAAGAGTTGACAAGGTTTTTGTAACAATTGCACAACCGGAAGTAATAGTTTCTTCCAAATATTATTTTTTGGAAATTTATGTTATTAAAAATATTAAAGAATATAAAATTCTCTATTCGATACATAGAACATTTTCATTATATCTTCTATAAATTTAGAGATAGAGAATTATAAATATATAAAATAATCCGTTGTAATGAATCTCACAGCCCATGGAAAACAAGTAGAATTAAAGCCAGTTGAAAAATTAAAATGTTTGTAATTGATAGAAAAATGTCAGTGTTCAAAATCCAGATACAATACTAAAGGCTTTTTCTGGGAAGTACATTTAATATTTCTTACTTTGGAATAATACTACTTTTTTTGGTTTAAGTTCTGTATTTATTTATTATTAAAACCCAACGTTTCGGCACCATAAACTGGTGCCTTCTTCAGGGGAAATTGACATAAAAATGTGTTTTTGTTTTTTCACATTTTTATGTCAAATTCCCCTGAAGAAGGCATCAGTTTATGGTGCCGAAACGTTGGGTTTTAATAATAAATAAATATAGAACTTAAACCAAAAAAGGTAATATTATTCCAATTTTTAATATGAGTTCTGAAAGATATTTTAATAATTTCTTACTTTATTATTAATTAAATATTTAAAATTAAAGATACATATATTACAAAAACATCGCCAATCAATGAATTTGAAGAATCTCGAACATTTAGTAAAGTAGGGGGAAACTTATTTATAGAATGTATTAAAAAATATAAAAATATATTAATAATAGATATAATTATAATTTTTGTGTATACCAGAAATGTTAAATACAATATATTCACTTATATAGCTGAATATGGAAAAGGCGAGAAGTCTTGTGCTGGCCACAACAGATTTTCACCTCAATCTGACATTCCTGGGAAGAGCTGATTAGATTTTGGTAACAATTGTAAATGAATCTCGCAGCCCATGGAAAACAAGTGAAAAATAAAAATGTTTGTAATTGACCGATAAATGTGAGTGTCAAAAAGCCAGAAACATTACTGAAGACTTTTTCTGGGAAATACATTAATATATAGAATATAACATAGAAAAACAGTTTTTTAGACGCCAAAATTTTCTATATTAATTTATTGAAAAAATAATTAATGCATATTATAAAGAAAAAAATTACGATTTTTTTAATACCAAACACATTACATTTCTGTTTCATATCAAACCAGAAAATAAATTTACAAATTTGGACAATTAAGAAAAAATAACAATAGCCATGAAACTGACAGTAACAAAACATTGTCAACATGATAGGGGACAATTAAAGATTAAAGTTATTAATTTATGAACTAATATAAAATAACATAAAATAAAGAAAACACTGGGATATTTATTTAAGAAACAATTATATTTATTGTAATAGGTATTTACAATTTAAAGATCATTTACACGTAATAAGAAATAAGTTATAAGAAACGAGAAAAACTGCAAACTACAAGGGAAAAATAATTTGTAATTTTTCTTCATGGGACAAATTATCCATGATTTCTTATTAATAAAACGAAAATAATAATAATTTAACAAATAATGTCCAAAAAAAGTTTATCAATGACAGTCTAAAAATTGTTTTGTTTTGTTTCTGACAGTTTCAAGGCTAATTATATTTTTTCTTAATTGCGCAAATTTTTAAATTTATTTTCTGGCTTTATATGAAACAAAAATGTAATCTGTTTGATATCAAAAAATTCGTAATTTTTCTCTTTATAATATGCCCTAATTCTTTTTTCAATAAATTAATATAGAAACTTTTGGCGTCTAAAAAACTGATTTTCTATGTTATAGCCCTATGACCCGTTTTAAAATTTACATCCTGTATATATATATATATATATATATATATATATATATATATATATATATATATATATATAGGTACATATGTTACATAGCCTGCAGAAATACTGCCAATCTCATCAATGAATTGGAATAATCTCGAACATTAGAAGAATAAGAGTGAATTGAATGAATTAAAAAATATAAAAATATATAAAGAAGATAAGTGTTTTTGTGTGTATAAGAAATATCAAATATGAACAATACTTATATAGCCTAATATGGAAATGGCGAGAAGTCTTGTGCTGGCCACAACTTTGTTGACGCTTCTCATAAATTTATGATACATTTTGAACGCTATGTTTCGTGCATAAAATTATAGTAAAATCTCCATGCAAATCTATGTTCGGTATTGTTTGTAAATCAAAGGGTTCAGGTATAGGTCACAACACCTCCGTATAAAGACAGTAAGAAGCCATGCCATAACGTCCTCCACAAATCATCGTCATCGTCAGTTGTCATTATGTTCGTTAGTGAAGCTTAGGCAGTAATCAGCAATAAATTTTCGTAATGTAGCACGAGACGAACCGAGTTCACTAGCACTTAAAATACAGTTAATCCTAACACTGCAGCAACAACAAACAGTAAACGAAATGCTGCTGCAAGGCCAAAATCACACAACAAGACAACCATCCCAGACAGTGACAAGATCGGAGTAAGAATAGATGAAGTTGAGACAGTGTCCCACATACAGCTACCATCAGACAGACTCCGTAAACTGCAGAATTCTTATAGATCTTGCCGTTCGAATACAAGAAAAGACAAAAATAATAAAAGAGGAAGCTAGTTCTAAACACAAAAATATATTGAGGCCAGCACAAGACCTCTCGCCATTCCCATATTAGGCTATATAAGTATTGTACATATTTGACATTTCTGATACACATAAAAACACATATCTTCTTTATATATTTTTATATTTTTTAATTCATTCTATTCCCTCTCATTCTTCTAAATAAATAAATAAATAAATATCATCACGGCATATTACCCATTTCTGAGTGTGCCACAATCTGCTTTATCGCAGATATCGGTAATGATGATGACAGATTTGTACCGTGCGGGCACTCATTGCTGGCGTGGAGAGGGCACCACAGGGGTCACTTTTGTGCCACTTAAAATTCGAAATATTTGGCGTCGGTCGAGATCGAACCCGGTTCCCCAGGTTCGCAATCAGACACGGGACCCCATTTTTCTAATGTTCGAGATTCTTCCAATTCATTGATGAGATTGGCGGTATATCTGAAGGGTATATGTAATATATGTATCTATAATTATAAATATTTAATTAATAATAAAATAAAAAATAATAAATGTACTTCCCAGAAAAATTCTGCAGTAATGTCTCTGGCTTTTTGACACTCAAATTTATCTGTCAATTACAAACATTTTAATTCAGTTGTTTAAAAACACTAAAAATTAGTACACTTGTCTTTACAACCAAATAATATTACTAACAAGTTTATATCTCTACCCATTTTTGAATTATTGCCCCAAAAGTCAATATACCCCATATTTAGATAAAAACTTCAAAATTTTCAAAAATCTAATTTTTATGTATCTAGATACTTCTCAATGCGCTGATTCCAAATTTTGAAACCGCAGGTCGATATCTCTTTTAGTTCTCGAAATATTTAGATTCAAAGTTTTGCTCAAAACTGCCCATTTTTGGGTAATAACCCGAAAATGGGTCGAGATATGAATTTGGTGTTTACACCATTCGATTCTACGGGCAAAATTACATAAGTACACCAATTTTCAGAATTTTTGAACACCGCCTACAATCTCTAAAGGAAAATAACTGAAAATGGCCAAAAATCGCAAAAATCTTAAGGGGTACCCCTTACGATTTTTTCAGATTTTTGCCATTTTCGGAGGTTTTCAAACTTTTATTCATAAAAAATGAACCGGTTGGACAAAAATTATAAAAATTGGTACTCTTATGTAATTTTGTCCGCAGAATGGAATGGTTTTGTCTCCAAATTCATATCTCGACCCATTTTTGGGTTATTACCCAAAAATGGGCAGTTTTGAGCAAAACTTTGAATCTAAATATCTCGAGAATAAAAAGAGATATCGACCTGCGGTTTCAAAATTTGGAATCAGCGCATTGAGAAGTATCTAGATACATAATTAGATTTTTGAAAATTTTGAAGTATTTTTCTAAATATGGGGTATATTGATTTTTGGGGCAATAATTCAAAAATGGGTAGAGATATAAACTTCTTGGTAATATTATTTGATTGTAAAGACAATGTTACGTAAGTGTACGCATTTTTAGAGTATTTGAACAACTGAATGATTTTTTAGAAATAAAAGTCTTAATATAAAATCTGTTGTGGCCATCACGAGACCTCTCGCCATTTCCATATTAGGCTATATAAGTATTGTACATATTTAACCTTTCTGATACACACAAAACCACATAATTATCTTCTTTATATATTTTTATAATTTGTAATTCATGCTACTCACTCTTATTTTTCTATTTAACCTTACTATAGATACTAAGTGTCATCGGTACAATTAGGCATTGGTAGGTATTATATTTACGTCAAGTATGACGCACTAAAACTTTTACTTAAACCAAAATTATGTCACCGTAATAATTATCTGAGCAAAAAGTAGATCATAAATGATGTCACAGCAATATGCAATATGCAATACTCAAAATATATAATAATATAATCATTTACTTTTAAATAAAGTACGTCAAAATCTGCAATTATACCATTCGATTCCTAAAATACTTTCGTTTCTTTCAAATTCATTCATACAAATCCTACTATACGAAAACTTTCTTCCCCGAAGAAGTAAAATAAGTATATAAAATGAATGCTACTGGAAATGAATGCAAAAAGTAGTGCAACACATTTGCAAAAATTTCTGAATTAAATATGGAATATCAGGTTCTTCGCTTGACGTAGTGTTCAAGTCTCCGATACTATATCCTTTACCACGTGTTCAGGGATTCCCTCAACAACTTAAGTCGGAATTTTGTGGCGATCAACAACACTGAATGATCATACAACATTCTCGCAACAAAAACACAACGATAAACAACATGCACACGAGTTGTTCTTGTTGTGTGTTGAAAGACTTCGTTTACTAAATTTTGTTTATTGACAGATGAAAACATACAATTTACAAAATACAGCCAGTCACAGTCACAATAGATATATTGAGAATAAAACACAAGGTTCATATTTTTTTGGAATTTTATTTTGAATATGTTCAAAAGTAGTTCTCAACATAATGAGGTAATGCACGACTTTTTTATATAACTTTAATCGATAGAGTAGATAATAACACCTGTATTTTTTATTTTTCCTCAAATCGATCTTTAATCATGCCAAACCCCCTCTTCGTTCCTTGCCCAGTGACGTCACAGGTTCTGAGCAACGACCATTTTGATTTTCACACTGTTTTAAACGTCAAAGTGACATTTAAAGATAACCTGAAATTTATGAAAGTAAACATGCCGATGAAATAAGTTTTCCAGTAAATATTGTATGTTATTAACTTACCAAAATAAAGAATAATATAATATTCTTTAATATATTTAATGTCTTACGTGCGTTTATAACCTTCTAACGTCTAATCCTAAATCAAAAGTGAAACAGCAGATAAGTGTAGATAACTTCACGCCAAATGAAATTTATATTTATAAAAATGAATACAACGATGTTATATTATTATATTATAGCATATTTAAATATGTAATCTTCAATTTATAGTCTTTATATATATATTTTAGAAATTCTGTGTCCATATAAAATATCTGTTTGAAATTAATTTGAACTTAAGTTCGGAACCTGTGACGCCATAACATGGCTGGTTTTTGCAACTTTTTAAAAACATCCAATGTATGCGAACTATGTTGACAATTCCAAATTATTTCCTGAACAGAGTTAGGACATCCGTCACCTTATGAACAGATTGTATAACCTAAATAAAATAAATAAATATATCATCACGGCATATTACCCATTTCTGGGTGTGCCAGTATCTACAACACATGTAGACATCGGTAATGATGACGATATATTTTACCGTGTGGGCGCTTACCAGGTGTCACCTCACGGGTACTCATAGCTGGTGGAGAGTGCACCACAGGGGTCACTTTTGTGCCATTTAAAATTGGAAATATTTGGCGTCTGTCGGGATCGAACCCGGTTCCCCCAGGTTCGGCAAAAAAAAAAACTACATCAATTACGTTTGTCGTCTTTATTGCGTTATTCCATTTTTACATGAAGAATACTACTATATATTTATTTACACAATAATAAACATTCAATGAAAAAAAATGTAAGTGTATCTAATTCATGTTATACACGTTCCAAATAAGTAACGGTTATGTTATTATTTTATATTCATTTGTATTTCGTCATATTTTCCTCTGGTGCGTATAGGTGTAAACAAATTATTCTACAAGTTATATTTATTAATCCCGCGTTCTCATTTCAATAAATCTAACAATACTTTGTGGGTTACGTTCATTCATACTGTTGATGAATAGCCACTCCGTTCTTAGCTATCGGCCCACACAATTCATTCATCTTTCATTCAGAAGAGAAACTCTTACTACTAACACATATCGGTAATGTAACCTTCACCAAACTGTCATTTATTATGCCTATATTGTATTGAGAAATTAGTTTAGATAAAATGAAAATTTAGTAGGTAGATTACGGTGACAAAAAATGTTTCATAATATATTAGCCTGCGTCGCATTTTGGCATTTAGTTTTTAGGATTTAGGTCTTTTTCACATAAATCCAACTCCGAATGGCACACTAATGACATCCGTTGGTTTTTATGGCAACACTTTAGAATAACAAAATTGAATTATGCAATTCGATTTAATTGGATACTTCAGATAAATATAAATAAATATATCATCACGGCATATTACCCATTTCTGAATCATCAGGGCATTTTACCCATTTTTGAGTGTGCCAGTCTGCGTTGTACGCAGATTTCGGTAATGATGATGACATATTTGTACCGTGCGGGCGCTTACCAGGCGTCACCTCGCGAGCACTCATTGCTGGAGAGTGCACCACAGGCATCACTTTTGTGCCATTTAAATTCGAAATATTTGGCGTCGGTCGGGATCGAACCCGGTTTTCCAGCGACCAGACACTCTCGCACGCGGTCACGGGACCCCCGATGTCGTATTTTGCCCTCGTGCCTAAGTGTCTGGTCGCGATCCTGGGAGAACCAGGTTTGATGCCGACAGACGCCAAATATTTCCAATTTTAAATGGCACAAAAGTGACCCCTGTGGTGCACTCTCCACACCAGCTATGAGTGCCCGTGAGGTGACGCCTGGTAAGCGCCCACACGGTAAAATATATCGTCATCATTACCGATGTCTACATGTGTTGTAGATACTGGCACACCCAGAAATGGGTAATATGCGGTGATGATATATTTATTTATTTATTTATATTTAGGATTTAGGTCTTTTTCACATAAATACAACTCCGAATGGCTCACTAGTGATATTCATTGGTTTGTATAATAACACTTTAGAACAACAAAAATGAATTATACAATTCGATTCAATTTGATGCTTGAGAGTAAATGTTAATATTATATTTCATAAAATAGAAGCTAAGAAGCTATTCTTTGACAGTAAATTTGACATTTTGCATAAATTATAGCAACAAATATGATTTGTTTAATTAGTGCGCGTCAACTTCATCACATTCCTAAAATCCTAAATAATCACTAGATTTAGGGCATAGAAATTTAGGATTTAGATATTAGGGTGATAAAAGTTGAAATACATTTATTAAAAACTAAATAAAAATGTCATCACTGACATTGTTGGAAATTAATGATGGATGGGATTGGTAAATGATAATCAATAACAAAATATATATTGTCGTCTCGAAATTTCGAGACGAGGCGAGAGTGGATTGTTTCACGCCATATCTCATCTCGCGGCATCACTAATCATCGGGGTTAGTTTTGACACATATCAAATTTGAAATAATTTGGCGTCGATTATACGATCATGGTAATATAATATAAATTATAATAAAATAATTATAATTCATTTAAATGAGTCATGTTGACTAACAATTACAAATATTTAGGATCAAAAATTATCTTAATCAAATGTAAATCTTTCTATGTACTTTCTCATAAATTGTATGTATTCTTCTATGATAATATTATCTTTTATTTGCCTGTTCTGTCAAATTCACATAATCCATTCTTACTTCTGTAATCTTGTATCTTATATTACATTATACGTCACAATCAGGGGTCAACAAGATGATAAATATTTGTCACTATGCAGAAAACAATTTGCAGTCGTTTTCAAACAAATTAAACACGGAATTAATTAGTTTATTTTATATTATGTACTTGAAAAAAAAAACCAATATAATATCAACAGATCACAGATCAATAAATCATCAATATTTAAGTGTTTATTATTATAAATATTGATAATTTTTTTGTGTTGCTAGGTGCAATAATATTTTGTTTAAACAAATAGTTGTTATTATAAGATCTGACAGCCATTGTTTTTAATTTTTTTAATACATTTTTTTATTGATTATAAATATTAATTGTTTTGTTTTTCTCTTTTTCTCTTGAAATAATGTATTTAAAAATATGAAAACCGCAATAAATTGCATAATAGTTATAGATAAAAAAGTGACATATTTTCTTTTAAAAAAATGTAATCTTGTTAAAGATTTCCTAATCTTTATGACTCTGAAAAAACAAATCTTTGCATAAATCATATACACAAATAAGTTACCTAATTTTCTATGAAAATATTTTTCACTATTAATCGGTAAATAATGATAAAAAGTACTTGAACAAACTTCAAGAGGTTGAACTATTTTTCAAAATGAATTTTTCTGTGATAAATATCTTCAAATGAAGCAAATAAAATAGTTTCTATTGTTAAGATGAAGATAATATTTGAATGATTAGATTGCAACACATGTGATGTCCTAATGGATTATATTTAAATACTTTAAATCATTAAAGATAAAAAAAAAGACATTAAAAACTAAAATTTTATGCCCAATTGCACCAACAAGATTTAAATTTTTTAAACAAATAAATGCAAATTTTGAAGGCAGTGTATTATACTTTACACACTTGTTGCATAAAAAAACTATTTCAGATTCAGAATGATATGTTTATATAGGCTAGTAATAGTGAAAAAAATGTAAACCTCCAATGGGCTACTTGCGTACCTTTTTTTATTTAATATTTTTGAAGAGAAGATAAAAACTTGCTACCCATATTTTTTCTTTGGCAAAATTTTTATTAATAAGCCAGAAAAATAATAATGAAATTTGATTATTTGAATTACCGCCATGTATGACGTAGAATTACGCCGCACCAATGAATGGTCGTAAGGCCATAGCGTTTGTTTGTACGGGTAATGTAGATCTCCTGTTTGACGTTTCAACAATAGTTTGGAGGTTAGTATTTTAGTTTATCTTTTTGGTATCGATATTTTAAATTACAAGTAATTACCTATGTATTTATTTATAAAGTAATTAATGTATTTGAAAGACCAGAGAGAGAGAAAAATGAACTAATGTCAAATTCAAATTAAATCTTTCTCGCACGCCATGCCATCTATTGATAATATTCTTAAACATGCTTCCCCTCCACAGTTCAATATAAGGACGTCACAGAAAAATTTCTTTCTTAATTTAGTAAAAAACAAATAATTATTTCAAAATAAAATTTATATTTTTATATGTTTTCAATATAACATTACGTATATAGTGACAGAAATCTGATTTTCAGTACCACGGAAGTAGCCCATTAAATTTTAGCACGCTGAAAATTGCTGAATTTGTACTAAAATTTTAATAAACTAGTATGATTACCAAATGATATAAATGTAAATATAAATATTTCCATTGACTAAAAAAACTCATCACTTTTTTTGTGATAACATTGCCATTAATTTAAAAATATAATATTGCATGGAATTTTACTGAAATAAGTCAAAAGGTTATACTTATAACTCCAGCTATAAACGTTTAAAGCTCTGTAACTGATCTCTTTTCGTAATTATTTGGTAATTTGATCTTAGAATTGGTCATAAAATTGTACGCGATAACCTTAAATTTTCACGAAACATGCATATAAGTTTTAATATTCAAATTAATTTGTTTCATATTAATATTATTAAATATTTGCCAAGTTAAAAATACCTACAAAAGTGACACATTTTGCGTAATCATAGATCTTAAAATAAATACCTAACGTACGATTTTCCAACAAATAAATCATTTAAGAAGCGTTAGATAATTAAATATCAAACAGGTTTTCCATAACAACTTCTTTAAAAAAGTATGCAAATATATTTTTGTCACGATGCTTTTAATTAATTCAAATTTTACAAAATGCAAAATCATATTAGGTATTAATATTGTTTACTCGTATGATATTTGTCAACATGTTAGATGTTTACTTAAAAAAGATTTATAAATATTTAATCTCAAATCCTTGTCATTAAATACATAATTTACTTTACATTTATAATAGACTCTTCGATAAATTAATATTCAATAATATTTACAAGAATTAATTATTTCAAGTTGAAGAATTTCTGTAAGTATACTTTTCTACTACCGTTGTTGAAATGTTCGCTAATATCTCATTCGAGTGATTTAATATACTAGTATAATTTATTTTTATAAGATTGATGGCTAAAAATTTCAAAAATATCAAATGTAAAATCTCGTTAAACAAACGAACACAAACGATTGTTAAGGATTTTATTTTTATATAATTTTGAATTTAAAACTAAAAATAAGGAGAAGACATAAAGTAGTAAATTTAGCATGAAATAAAAAATATCGTATGGTGTTACAAAAATAAGGTTAGAGTTATAAAATGAATTAACAAAACGTCATATTAATACTGCAAACTGACATATTTTGACATTACAATTTTTCATTAAAAAAAAACGCATAGTATAAAGAACTCTTGTCATAATTGTCGATTATTTTGTTCGAAGGGTTGGATAATTCCGCTGCGCGTCGTGATCAAAACTTCCTTCTCGCAAAATAAAATAATAGGGGATTCCAGCTCAATCGAATTAAAGGAATATAGTAAAAAAATACGAATATATATGCTGATTAACGAATATTAATAAAAAAATTAAATGGTATAATTGAGATATTTCGGAAATAAGGGGTTTTTTGTTATAGCGCTTCGACATTAATATGAAATAAATATATAATATTTTGATTGGCGACCGAAAGACCGTCTATACGTGCATAACAAATAGCGTGTTAGGAGGTAGGGGTTACTACCAATGGAAGTTAAGAAATTCAAATTCGAAAGGATGGGCTAACATTCCTGTACTGCAGTTTTTAAACAGTTTTTATTTTAACATAAATTTCATGCATTAAACTTAATAATTTAAATACACCTGTAATTATAAAGCATGTAGACTTACACAGTGTTATAATATTCATTTATTTTATGTAAATATAACTTAAAATAGCATATATTTCAAGAACATTTAGGTCCATGATGAAAACAGTTTGATATAAAAACACATAAATGTGACGTCACGTCAATCTTTTCAAAATTCGGGAAACCATAACTCGCTTATTAATACGAATTTTTTCGCCGGATTTTCATCAATAGTCTTAGTTTTCCTAATATTTTCAAATGAAATTATAAAAAAAAATCTGTTGTGGCCAGCACAAGACCTTCCGTCAATTCGCTATATTTTGTACAAATCCCATACCAAAAGATCCTTGAAACAGATATATAATATCATGTAAAATCGAACAGGAACACATACTATTTTTTACAAATTCCATACCAAAAGTTCATTTGAAAAGGTTCTACAAATCCAATAAAATTATCACATAAACACACACTAAGTAAAATGCACTTGACACTTCCTTCATTTCTTCTTCAACTTTCCCCTATTTTATTAGGGGTCGCTGTTTCATCTTCTCTTCCACTCATTCCTGTTCAATGGATCTTCTTCACACATTCCTTTCTTTCTCAAGTCTTCTGCAATACAGTCTTTCCATCTTCTCTTTGGCCTTTCTCTGGATGTCACTTGCGAGCAACGCTATGACATACCAATTTTAGATCCTTTACTTTCTATATTTGGTTTTGCATTTGCAACTGACATCTGTCAATTAAAATTTTATGAATATACCTATCAGTTGTTTAGATGATAAATAACAAAGCTGACTAATTTTTGAAAATTAATTTCTTTATAACGCTTTAAATCTACATATATTGAATATGAAGGAAAATGTATAATTAAACCGTATAGAGAAGAGTATTATCTTTAATATGTATAATAACAAAAAGTCAAAAAATAATATTTAACTGCGTTTTTTTAAGAAAAACTGTTAAAAACTTCAAATTTGGGTACTTCCGGTGGATCAATTATAACCAAAATCTAATCAACTCTTCATATGGTCGTACAGAAGAGGAATACGAAAGAATTATAATTTTTACAATTGTAGTATTGGAGTTATCGTCGGAGAAAAATTTGTCACACACGGACACACACACACACGGACACACACACGCACACACGGACACACACACACACACACGGACACACACACACACATACAGACATCATCTTAAAAATGGTATATTCGTATTGTAGGGACCCTAAAACGTGCTTATTCATTAAAAACTCACCACCGAATTTTTTGACCAAAGACAATACCTTCCTTACCTAAAGATGACGGAAGGTAAAAAATAGAACGATGTTATATTAATATAATATAGCATATTTAGATATGAAATCCCCAATTTATAGTCTACACATATTTTTTTTTTTAAATTCTGTATCCATATAAAATGTTTGTTTGCAATGAATCTGAACTTAGGTTCGGAACCTGTGACGTCACAACAAGACTAGTTTTTGCAACTTTTTAAAAATATACTTTAAAACAACAACAATTCTCAAATATCTCGTAAAATAATAATAATTTTTTTTATCTTAATCGTTATTTATTGAGTAGCACCTTTAGTACAGAGTGTACATTTTATTATTTTTTATGGTGGAGGACCCCATTATGAGGAGCAGGACAGACTGGTATGAAGGGAACATTTCTGCTGAAACTTGTCCGAAAAAAGAATTCACAAATTCAAAATCTGGATGATAGGTAAAATAGAGAAACGATATCTGCCCTGTAATTGGCCAAAATACTTATCGACAATTGCCAATCTAGTAGTTGTCAAATAAAATCGGAAGAAGTAACTAATATTTAACCATGTTTTTGATTTTGTGTTTGTAATTATTAAAATTAAGGCAGTGTACATTTTTAAAGTCAAAAATATATAGTATGGACAAAATTATATTTTTTATGAAGGAACATTGTTTATTTAATGCTCAAAAATTAAAAATTAGGGCATTTAACATTTTCAAAACATGTATCATTTAAGGTAAGCAAACAAAAATAAATATATAAATTAGTTTTTTTAAACATAATGAACATTGTATAATAACAATAACACTTATTTTAAATTTTCTTGATAAAATAGTGTAATGTTTGGAAAATCCTGACATTTGGTTAATCAATATGTAATACTTTTAAAGTATCGACTAACATTTATCAAGTACTAAGTATTATCTAAATTGGTCCCTAAGTAGGCACTATATAGTGCGTTTCAGATTAGTAATTTAGAAATTTATTTTTCTTGCCCTACTGTTAAAAAGGCTCATTTTCGGATACAAGTTTATTAACAAAAAGTGATTTGTTTTGATGTACTCTATAACTTCTGGAAGTTTGTCACTACGTTTTTGTAACATCCTGTATTATTTAAATTCGTTAACCAAAACTTTGTAAATGAACAAGAATTGAATATAAAAAGTCGAAATTAAAAACATAGTTAAATATTACTTTCTGCAGATTTTGTTTGATAACTGACAGCCAATAGTTATTTACATTCGAGTGCGTGTAAGTTGTATTTTACAGCGCGACAGCTTTGTTTAAGGCACGAGCCCTTAAGGCGAGTGCCTTATTAGCTGGAGCGCTGTAAACTACTTCACGCACAAGAATTGTATTAATTTTTTTGGCCGACGATAATGAAAATCACCTTTTTTAATGAGATAGATTGTACTTCTGAAAAAGGTTAGTTTAAAATACTGGGGTTAAGTCAATTTCCAAATTTGATTTTACTTACCTTCATTAGAGTACTTCTTCTAGCAAAAATTTATCTGTAATAATAACCGTTGTTTATGACTGATAATATATTTATTTGCTCATGTTTTCTTCGTAATAAATAATAGGTAGATGTAGATATTTGACATTTCAGCAATTTTCGCCTCGCGTATTTGACAGATATATTGATCGGTGACTATGTCGGTAACGGCGGATTTTTACAATAATGACAGATGTCGCTGCCGTGATTTTGGTTTATATAAATTAATTTTAAATATAGAAAATGTTAAAGTAAAAAAATAACTTATGTAGGTAGTACTTTTTTACATGAACTTTATTATAGTAAAGATGATTTGTTTTCTAAATGCCCATAAACGTCCAGTGTATTTTGAATATTTTACCGCATAGTTAGACAAGTTACAACACAGTAAGCGTAAAATGTAGGTTACACTTGCTGTGTATACGATTGTAAAGTTCCCATTACACTTCAGGAGGGCAAAAATATTTTTTCGCTATTGTGAACTAGATCTGCATTCTGGCCAATCAGAGGGTATAATTTATTATCCTATTAACCATCTTTATTTTTTCCTGATTTAAACAGGAATTTGTTTGATATATTAAATCATCGATTGATATATTCTCTTCTGTGTTACGTATTTAACAATATGTAATAGTTTTTACTGTGAAAATATTGTAGTGTCGGTATCCTATATCAGATTGTGGTTTCCAATTACTAATATGTACTTTTTACGTTTCATTTACTTTCTGATGTAATAATAAAATATGTTAAACATGCGAATTGCGGTTCTTTGAACTGATAAAAAATATTATGAGTCAATGGATTGTTTGTATTATATAATGAAAATAATAGCAGAAATAAAGCTGATGCATTCGAAGACAACATTCGGATGGAGGATCGTCCATATTTTTAAAAATTATTTTTTAAATTTTATATAGATACTTTTGCCGTTGTTTAAATACCAACATCTTAAGAAAATTTACCTTTCGTCACCTTTAGCAAAGAAAGGTACCTATTATCTTTGGTCAAAAAAATCGGTGTTGGGTTTCTAATAAATAAGCACGTTTTAGGGTCCCTGGAATACGATTTTACTAGTTTTACGATGATGTCTGTATTTATGTGCGTATTACGATTCTTTCGTATTCCTCTTCTTTACATCCATATGAAGAGCTGATTAGAAAAAAATAATTGTACCTTTTTTCTATTTAAATCGAAAAAGGATAGTCTAATTCATCGATCAGTATGATTAAATTATTTTTTATTTATATTTTTTGTTGTATAAAATCGTTTTAAATTATGATATTTTTTAAAAATTGCAAAAACCAGCCATGTTTTGTCGTCACAACGTTACGAACCAACTTCAGACTCATTTCAATCAGACATTTTATATGGACACATAGTTTCTAAAAGAAAAATATATATAAACTATAAATTGAGGATTACATATACATAATATAATATCGTTCTATTTATTTTTATAAATATAATTTTCATTTGGCGTGAAATTATCTACGTTATATCAGATGTTTCTTTCACTTTTGAATCTTTGAATTAGACGGTAGAAGGTTAAAAACGCATGTGAGACATTGAATATATTGCAGAATATTATTTTATCTTTAAATGTCACTTTGACGTTTAAGACAATGTGAAAATCAAAATGGTCGTGCTTGTCACTCTGTGACGTTATTGGACAAGGGACGAAGCAGGGGTCTAGCAGCCTCATTTTAAAGAATGTCATTTTCAATTACAATTTTTTCATGATTAAAGATCGATTTGAGGAAAAATAAAAATACGGGTCTATTATTTTTCACTACTCTATCGATTAAAATTATAAAAAAAAGTCGTGCATGACCTCATTATAAACCGATATAAACATCGTCAAATTTGGTAATTATATAATTTACTTGTCCTGTTGCATCGCCCGGCATTAACTAGGACGGCGAGGTTGCATTTCCTCCGGATACTCTCTCCTTCATGGCAGAGGAAAGACCGTCCGCAAAAACTGGAAGAGAAGTGGCCTAGCTAAATTGTATTCATCCAGGAAATTATACAGTTTGGAACAGCTGATGTTGTTTTAGCCAGATCTTCTCTCGTGCATTCCTCTTTTAAGTTGACGTACCTGAGCAGGTGGGTCATTGTTTGTTCTTGACCACAATGACATAAAGTGGGTTCTACTTGGTACCCCCAGTTGATCCTGTTTATTCCACATTTTCCACTTGACTTCATTAATGATATAGTTTTCCAAATGGATCATTTCTGGTATTTTTGTAGCATATTATTTGGTCCTTTACGAACTTTGTTTAATACGCCCCTGTAACTTGCACGCACTTAAGCAAGAAAGAGACCACCCAAGAATGCTGCAAGAGTGAGAGAGATACCACTATATGCGTGTTCCATCCACGAGCTCGCCTAAATGAAGTTTTAACTTGGACACATTAATAGAAAAGTAAATAATTCTTATAAATGTCTTATGAAATTCCCTTCTTAAATTTGGCTTTGGATTAGTCCGTGACAAATGGACCTTCCAGTATAATATCTGGACAGGGATTGAAGATTTATGGATGGGAAACGTACCAGAGAATTCTGGGAAAAACAACAGGAACCAAAGGAGAAGATAAACAGAGTTTACAGACGAAAGGAATGCAAAAAATTCCACAACAACACAGGGAGTTTCAATAGTGTTTGACAACACACTTTTGTCGAAAACTTCTCTTTTAGTATCAATTTAATTATTGTCATTGTAAATATGTTCTACTAATTTTGAACTTCATTTTAATTTCAGTTGACCTGACCTGGAATATTTTGCTTCAATTCTTCAAAATAAAAGACATGTTTATATTGGAGTCTCTAGTGATTTTCAACCGGTGTTCCGTAGGCACTTCGAAAGTGTTCTGCGATTTTTTGTTGGCAATTTTAATTTAACTACGCTTTATGAATTAAAATTTAATAAGAATTACTTTTTACCTTCCGTCACCTTTAGGTAAGGAAAGTATTGTCTTTGGTCAAAAAATTCGGAGGTGTTTTTAATGAATAAGCACATTTTAGGGTCCCTACTATACTAATTTATTATTTTTAAGATGATATCTGTATGTGTGTCTGTGTGTGTCCGTGTGTGTGTGACAAATTTTTCTCCAACAATACTACAATTCTAAAAATTATAATTCTTTCGTATTCCTCTTTTTTTACATTTTATGTTATAAATATTAAAGAAAATGCTCTTCTCTATATGGTTTAATTATACATTTTCCTTCATATTCAATAGATATAGAGTTAAAGAATTATAAAGATATTAACTTTCAAAAATCAGTTAGCTTTGCTATTTATCATGGATATATGCAAAAAATTCTAATTGACAGATGTCAGTGACAAGTGCAAAACCAAATGTGGAAGGTATAGGATCAGAATGACGGGAGTACGAGGAAGGCGAAAGAGAAGATGGACTGTATGGCAAAAGACTTGAGAGAGGAAGAATTGTGTGAAGAATGTGTGGAAGAGAAGAGTAAGAAACAGCGACCCCTGATAAAATAGGGAAACGCTGAAGAAGAATGAAGGAAGTGTCAAGTGCACTTTACATAATGTTATGTTCATATTATAATTTTATTGGATTTATAGTATCTTTTCAAAGGACGTTTTGGTATGGAATTTGTAAAAAATAGTATGTGTTCGTGTTACAATTTTACATGATATATAGAATCTTTTCCAATGAACTTTTGGTATGGGATTTGTACAAAATACGTCGAATTGACGGAAGGTTTTATGCTGGCCATAACAGATTTTTTTATATTTTAATTAACACGTGTTCCCCCTAAAGTTCTTGCACACAAAAGTCTTCTGTGGTATTGAAAAGGTTGGGAACCACTGTCCAGAAGAACTTAAAATTATTTTAAATGTTGAGAAAATTATCCTGCAAAATTTTCTTCTAGATTTTGCTGGAAGTAATAAGGAATTTTGTTTTGCCAATTAGTGACTATTGTAATTATAGTCACCTACTCTAGTTTCGCATATCTTTCTCAAACAATAACAAGTAATGAAAACAGGAAATAGTCTTCATTCTAATTGAAATTTTTCGTTTGCTCTGAAATATGGGAGATGATAACAGTTCAAAGACTTCTTATTGTCGATACGGACTCGTATACAAATACTACCACAACGCAAACACGGATAAGAATTAAATGTTTCGTTTCATTTACTAAATAAACATTTAAAGAGAAAACATGTTGATGGAATTCTCAGTGATATTTGTTGGACTTTCAACAAGAAAATACAGAAAATTTTAACAAAATACCTCACAAAAATTCCATATTAATAACATACAATATTTACTGGCAACCTTATTTCATCGAATTGTTTACTTTCATAAATTTCAGGTTATCTTTAAATGTCACTTTGACGTTTAAAACAGTGTGAAAATCAAATTGGTCGTTGCTCCATACTTGTGACGTCACTGGGCAAGGGACGAAGCGGGGGTCTAACAGCCTCATTTTAAAGAATGTCATTTTCAATTACAATTTTTTCATGATTAAAAATCGATTTGAGGAAAAATAAAAAATACGGGTCTATTATTTTTCACTACTCTATCGATTATAGTAATTAAGGTACCAAGGGTTGTTATAAGGACAATAATGCCTGAGGTCAACAGTGTACTGTCGAGGGCCTCTGGCCCGAGGCGAATACGTTGACCGAAAGCATTATTGTCGTTTAACACCCGTGGTGCCTTCAACGTTTTATGTCTTACTAGAACTTCTTAATAAACATTTTGTCTGACTAGAATTTATCAAACAAAAATAATAAATCACAAAATTTTAATACAACTTACAAAGTAGCCTGTGAATGCGGTATCTAGGTAATATTTTGTTTCTGTAAACAAAGCATTTTTTCAAACAAAAAATATATTTCTTGTGGTATTTTTCTGTCAATATGGACGAGCAATGTTATTGCTAAGAATAAGAAGTATGCTGGTTTGTATTTGTGATGAAACAAATATGATTGTAAACGACTACAATTCACAATGCTTCTTAACCTTAACTGCACTTTATGTTAGTATCAGTATCCTCAGTAACCTCAGTTTGTTTTCAACATTACCATAGCAACTTAATACGCCCTAGGGCATTATTTACTCAATAACGGACCTAATTTTGAGGTTGTTATAAAACAATAACATACTAGTAAGACATAAAAGTTATAAAAAAGTCCTGCATGAGCTCATTATAATTTTCTGAATTTCCTCCTTAAAATAAGTCCAATCCATTTAGCCTTTTTTTATTTCTTTCAAAATTCTTCTCTCTTCACCAATCTTTCTCAACACTTCCTCATTCCTGACTCTCTCTCCCTCTCTCTCTCTTTTTCTCCTCCTTCCTCTCCATCTTCCTCTCTCTTTCTCTCTCATCCAATCTTAGTACACAAAATATGGCAAGGCGACAATAAAAGTGGCAAAATAGTAAACACAAATTCTGTCTTGTTACGAATTCGTGCCGTAGTCCCTCCCTGTATGGTCTTTGCGCCTACCTATAGCAGGTAAGGCCTCTAGTGCGTGTATAGTGCGTTCTGTAATGCCCTTCTCAATGGCTGCGAGCCAGAGTGTCTGGTGTTTTTCCACTCGCTGCGTTTATGAATTAACCTACGCATAAAAAATGTGGAATTTTGGCGCCCAAGTTTGGTAACGTGAGAGCGACTAACGGAGAATGCACTCCAGGCATTTAAACACGCAGTAAACAGAGCAGGGACTTTTAAATTTCACTCGTATTTTGTTTACGATGTATATCAGCAAAACTTGTACTCATTTGTATACAAAAATGTGTGTAATAAATATGAAATCACTGACCTATAATTCCAGCTATTTTTTTTTTTTTATTGATGTATCATATTTTTAAAATGTAATATGTAAATATTTATTACAAACTACGTGCAGAAAAACATGCTTTCCTGGTTTCCTGTCTCATCAATGATTGGGGGATTACGGCTCAATCGAATTAAAGGAAAATAGTAAAAAAATACGAATGTATATGCTGAATAATGAATATTAATAAAAAAATGAAATGGTATAATTGAAATATTTCGGAAATAAAGGGTTTTTTACCTCTCGCTAAGAGAGGTATTGAATTCATGCTAAAATTCGCATATCCAGATTTTATTGAATAAGCACGATTTAAGGTCCCTAGAATCCGATTATAACATTTTTAAAATGATGTCTGTGTGTGTGTGTGTGTGTGGATGTGTGTATGTGTGTGTGTGTGTTTGTGTGTGTGTGTGTGTATGGCTGGATGTTGGACGGACGATTCCTCAAAAACTATAAGACATAAGACCTGTTTAACTATGAATTCCTCAATCTGACATTCCTGGGAAGAGCTGAAAAGGTTTTGGTAACAATTGAACAACCGGAAGTAGTAGTTTTTAAAAGAAATTCTTCCAAATATTAATATTTGAAAATTTTTGATATTACTAATTATGAAGAACAAAATTCTACACCTGATACAATTAAATTTTTTATTATATCTTCTATAAATTTAGAGATAAAGACGCTATAATATATAGAATATCGGGATATAACAAGTCGAGAGTGACAAATTCAAATGTTTATAACATAATTTGTAATTGACAGATTTCAGTGTCAAAAATAAACAGTTTTAGTGACATTTTGATTGCTTTTTCTGGGAAGTACATTTAATCTTTCTTATTGTTTTATTAATTAAATATTTGAAATTATAGGTAATATGTATGTATCCATCAGAAATACAGCCAATCTGGTTAATGAATTGGAAGAATCTGTGACATTTAGAAACTTCCTCATACAATGAAAAATAGATATAATTAGAATTATATGTGTGCAGAAGACATGTTAAATACAATAAAAGACAATATTTGGGTAAAGTTCTGTAATATTTTGTTATAAAACGACGGTTCGATAGCAAAGTGCAATACAATACTTATATAGCCTAATATGAAAATGGCGAGAGGTCTTGTGATGGCCACAACAGATTTTTGTTATAGCGCTTCGACACTAATATGAAAATATTTTGATTGGCGACCGAGAGACCACCTATACATACATACATACATACATAAAATCACGCGTTTCCCACTTAGTGGGTTAGCAAAAACCCGAAAATAATAAGAAAAGGGATGAAAGCAAGTGCTCCACAGAATCACTTAACTCTTTAAAAACATTCTTCTTCCGCCTTGCCCAAAATCATCATAACATTCATTCAAGAACATATTATTGTGACCGATTTTCGGTAGCGAATAACCGCATCCGGACCACAATAATAGTTACGCAACAATCATCTTTCGCTACACATTCCTATCCATGCATACTTCTTTCACCACAGCCTCATTCATAAACGTATTCATACATAATAACATATTAAAGTGACCGATTTTCGGTAGCGAATAACCGCATCCGGACCACAATAATAGTTACACAAAAATCATCTTTCGCTACACACTCCTGTACAAACATACTTCATTCTTCTCGTCCGCATAAAAGTTCAGCTGTCTCTCCATTCTCACAAAACATTCTTACTAACCATTTATCTTACACCACAATAATTACGAAACAATCATCCTTCGCAACACATTCCTATCCATGCATACTTCTTTCACCACAGCCACATTCATAATCGTATTCATACATAATAACATATTAAAGTGACCGATGGGGATTACTACCAATGGAAGTTAAGAAATTCAAATTCGAAAGGAGGGGCTAACATTCCTGTACAGCAGTTTTCAAACAGTTTTTATTTTAACATAAATTTCTTGCATTAAACTTAATAATTTAAATACACCTGTAATTATAAAGTATGTAGACTTATACAGTGTTATAATATTCATTTATTTTTACGTATATATAACTTAAAATAGCATATATTTGAAGAACATTTAGGTCCATGATGAAAACAGTTTGATATAAAAACACATAAATATGACGTCACGTCAATCTTTTCAAAATTCGGGAGACCATAACTCGCTTATTAATAGGAATTTTTTCACCGGATTTTCGTCAGTAGTCTTAGTTTTCCTAATATTAACAGTTGAAATTATAAAAAAAAAAAATGGTGTAATCCTCCATTGGAAGAATCTCGAACATTAGAAGAATAAGAGCGAATAGGATGAATAAAAAAATATAAAAATATATAAAGAAGATATGTGGTTTAAATTACATAAGTGTACCAATTTTTATAATTTTTGTCCAACAGGTTCATTTTTTATGAATAAAAGATTGAAAACCTCTGAAAATGGCCAAAATCTGAAAAAATCCTAAGGGGTACACCTTAAGATTTTTGCGATTTTTTGCCATTTTCAGTTATTTTGTTTTAGAGATTGTATGCGGTGTTCAAAAATTATGAAAATTAGTACACTTATGTAATTTTGCCCTTAGAATCGAAAGGTCGTGTCGCCAAATTCATATCTCGACCCATTTTTGGGTTATTACCCAAAAATGGGCAGTTTTGAGCAAAACTTTAAATCTAAATATCTCGAGAACGGAAAGAGATACCGTCCTGCGGTTTCAAAATTTGGAATCAGCGCATTGAGAAGTATCTAGATACATCAAAATTAGATTTTTGAAAATTTTGAAGTTTTTTTCTAAATATGGGGTATATTGACTTTTGGAGCAATAATTCAAAAATGGGTAAAGATATGAACTTGTTCGTAATATTAATAGATTGTAAAAACAATATTACGTAAGTTTATGCATTTTTAGAGTATTTGAACAACTGATTTTTGAAAATTTTGAAGTTTTCTTCTAAATATATATTTTCCAGGCGTCACCTCTCGGGCACTCGTTTTAAATAATATAATTTATTCATTATAATTAAATAAATGTTGTTATATATTATTTTATAATTAAATGATAATAGTCTCCTTGTATTTAATGGTTTTTAAGTACAAATAAACATTGTCCCCTCTAAGACAAAGAAATATTGTTGATCTCTCATTATTAGCACCATTATTCAAGGATTTTTTTGGCACTAATGATAACTCCAATCATAACATACAGAGTATCAAGTATTATTGATAATTAACTCATTTGCGCAATAGATTGGATAAAAATAAACACAATAATCAGAAATCTGTTCTTCCTACCAATCATGTGATGTTTACCAAACAAAAGAGGAGTACACGCATGTGATCTACGGCCTAGATCAATTTCTAAAAGTCTTCAAAGTACGGTCTATCTTTTGTTTTTGTTTACTGGATTCCAATTTTCGGGAGCCTGTGTTACTCAATTGTTATCGAGGAGTTCAGTTTTTATTGTCAATATTTCGAAAGAAATCAATAAAATATTTGTTTATTTATAAGTTAAGTAGTATTTGAATATGATATATTTCATCAGAAAATATTTAATGTCTAATACCTACAGAATCCAGTTTTTCTATTTATTCTTATTCACATAATATTTGAGATATTATACTAATATTGCGTCAGATGGTTAGTCAATGATTTAAGATGAAAATTTTATTGATATTTTATGTCAGTACATATAATTCATTATAAGTACACTTAAAAAAAATAATTACATAAGCAAATTGTTCATATTTTTACCTCTCGCTAAGAGAGGTATTGGAATTATGTTAAAAATCGCATATCCAGATTTTTGTGCATATGCACGTTTTAAAGTCCCCAGAATCCGATTATAACATTTTTATTATGATGCCCATGTGTTTGTGTGTATGTGTGTCTGTTTGTGTGTGTGTGTGTGTGTGTGTGTGTGTGTGTGTGTGTGTGTGTGTGTGTGACATTACTGGGAAGAGTTGATTAGATTTTGGTAATAATTGGACAAAAAAATTCTAAATATTTTTTTTTGAAAATATACCTTTGTTATTACAAATATTAAAGAATATAAAAATCTCTATTCGATACATTTAAAAATTTTATTATATCTTCTATAATCTATAGAGTTAGAGATTGAGAAATATAAATATATAAAATCGTATTTTGTATATGAATCTCAAAGCCCATGGAAAAGAAGTGGAAAAATTAAAATATTTGTAATTGACAGATAAATGTGAGTGTCAAAAAGCCAAAGATATTACCGAAGACTTTTTCTGGGAAGTACATTTAATATTTCTTGTTTTATTATTAATTAAATATTTGTAATTATAGATACATATATTACATATTTCCTTCAAAAATACCGTCAATCTCATCAATGATTTGGAGGAATCTCAAAATAGAAGAATAAGAGGAAACTTATTCATAGAATGAATTAAAAAATATAAAAATATATAAAGAAGATATGTGTTTTTGTGTGTACCAGAAATGTTAAATATGTACAATACTTTTATAGCCTAATATGGAAATGGCGAGAGGTATTGTGCTGACCACAACAGATATTTTTTATTAGCATTTCGCTCACTTTTTAATGTCTTCGCTTTGCTTACTTAGATAATTTTATATTAGAAATTAGTTAATCGGACAATAATGCCTTCGGTCAACGTACACACCTCAGACCAAAAAGTACCCTGTATATCTCAGCCATTATTGTCCTTATAACACCCTTCATACTTAAATTACTAGGTACATCATCCAGATATCCGGCGCCGGCTTATCAATATTTTGATTGTTGTGCCTTATGCAGCAAATAAACAATAATATTTTGTGGTTTTATTTTGTCGCCTCAAATAAATAAATATATTAATTATACCATCAACAACAACTCCAATAATCCATGAACTCATCTCTAGAAAATCCAGCGATATAATAACAAGTTAGTAGAAAATTTCCCAGAATTCTACGTACTTAAATTATCTAGAAAAGTGAAAATGAATCTGGAAAAACTTCATTTATAACCAGAACCACAAACTAGATTGAATAATTCATCAAATTTAATGAGTAATTGTTTTATGTTCATTAAAATGATGAATGTTGAAGACCGCGATTTGATTCTTGAACTATAACCCAAGGAAATTGACTAATAAAATTTTATTCCCGGGAAGTCGGGAGCTACGACCTTCGATTTGGCACAGAATAATTACAGAGATTACTTACAATAAACTAACTTATTAATTGCCCCAAAAAATCGTTTGAAGTTCATTAATTCCAAATATAAACATAAGATGTAGGTTAGTGATTATTCTAAGACTAAAATATTTCATTTTTTATGGTCTGTTTATAAACACAAAGTCTAAATACAAATATGAGAATAATGAACAAATTAACACTATTTCAAATAAAGAACATTCCAGTTATTTCAAATTTCCGAAAAGGGAGGAGATTTTGTCAAACGTTGTAATAATATTTTAATCGCCTAGTTTCAAAATCCGTCAAATCCACTTAGATTAAATTTTGAGAAATTGCCAAAAACTGTTTTGATACGAGGGTTGCACAATATTTATTGTCCTCAACATAGCTTTGAAATATTGTCTTCATAACAACAGCAAGTGTTTATTGTTTATCTGTCAAACGAAGTGCCAAATTTGATTATTCTAGTGTTAATAATTTACAAGACTTCTTAAGATATCAACAAGACGGGTACCCCGAATATTGACGTCCGAACATAAACGACAGATAGTCATCTCCTCAGAAGCCAGTTTGGCGTTATCAAAATCCAAATGTTGCTTTATCTTTTGTACTAATTGCTGAATCGTAAACATTGTTTTAATTAATTGGAAAAATACTACCTTTTTACCTCTCGCTAAGAGAGGTATTGGATTCATGCTAAAATTCGCATATCCAGATTTTATTGAATAAGCACGATTTAAGGTCCCTACAATCCGATTATAACATTTTTAAAATGATGTCTGTGTGTGTGTGTGTGTGGATGTATGTGTGTGTGTGTGTATGTATGTATGTATGTCTGGATGTTGTAGTCACGATTCCTCAAAAACTATAAGACTTAAAAAATATTTAACTGCAGTTTCCTCAATCTGACATTCCTGGGAAGAGCTGAAAAGGTTTTGGTAACAATTGAACAACCGGAAGTAGTAGTTTCTTAGAAAAAATCTTTTAAATATATTTTTTTGGAAGTTTTTTTTATTAAATATTGAAGAACATAAAATTCTCCATCTAATACACTTAAAATTTTTATTATATCTTGTATAGATTTAGAGATAAAGACTAATTTAATTTATAGAGTAAAGTAATCGCAGAGGCCAAGGCACTAAGGAAACCAGTTGACAAATTCCAATGTTTATAACATGACACATGACATTGTCAAATATCAACAGTTTTAGTGACATTCTGATAGCTTTTTCTGGGAAGTATATTTAACTTTTCTTATTGTTTTATTAATTAAATATTTGAAATTATAGGTAAAATTGTGGTAAAATGCATATATCTATCAGAAATACCGCCAATCTGGTAAATGAATTGGAACAATATTTGACATTTAGAAACTTCCTCATACAATGAAAAATAGATATAATTTGAATTATATGTGTGCAGAAGACATGCTAAATATAGTAAGAAACAAAATTTGGGTAATGTTCTGTAAGATTTTGTTATAAAACGACGGCTCGAATGCGAAGTGCAATACAATACTTATATAGCCTAATATGGAAATGGCGAGAGGTCTTGTGCTGGCCACAACAGATTTTTTAGTTTAAATTAATAAATACAGAACATAAACTTAAAAAATCTGTTGTGGCCAGCACAAGACCTCTCGCCATTTTCATATTAGGCTATATATGTATTGTATTGCACTTCGCTTTCTAACCGTCGTTTTATAACAAAATATTACAGAACTTTACCCAAATATTGTTCTTTATTGTATTTAGCATGTCTTCTGCACACAGATAATTCTAATTATATCTATTTTATATCATTTTCATGTCAGAGATTTTTCCAATTTATTAACCAGATTGGCGGTATTTCTGATGGATGTATGCATTTTACCACAATTTTACCTATAATTTCAAATATTTAATTAATAAAACAAGAAGAAAAATTAAATATACTTCCCAGAAAAAGCTTTCACAATGTCACTAAAAATGTTGATATTTGACAATGACATGTGTCATGTTATAAACATTGGAATTTGTCAACTGGTTTCCTTAGTGCCTTGGCCTCTGCGATTAGTTCACTCTATATATTATAGTGTCTTTATCTCTAAATCTATACAAGATATAATAAAAATTTGAAGTGTATTAATTGGAGAATTTTATGTTCTTCAATATTTAATAAAAAAACCTCCCAAAAAATTATATTTAGAAGAATTTTTCTAAGAAACTATTACTTCCGGTTGTTCAATTGTTACCAAAACCTTTTCATCTCTTCCCAGGAATGTCAGATTGAGGAAACTGCAGTTAAATATTTTTTAAGTCTTATAGTTTTTGAGGAATCGTGACTACAACATCCAGACATACATACATACACACACACATACACACACACACATCCACACACACACACACACACACACACACACACACACACACACACACACACACACACACACACACACAGACATCATTTTAAAAATGTTATAATCGGATTCTAGGTACCTTAAATCGTGCTTATTCAATAAAATCTGGATATGCGAATTTTAGCATGAATCCAATACCTCTCTTAGCGAGAGGTAAAAAGGTAGTATTTTTCCAATTAATAATATGAGTTCTGAAAGATATTTTAATAATTGTTTTAATTGTTAAGCTTCATTTTCCTCTTCTTCTTTTAGGCTTCTACAAATGATTTAAGATTTTTTTAGTATCTCCCAAATGAACCTGTTTCACATTTTTTAAAAAGTGTTTTAATTGAAAGTTTGTGCAATATTTTTTATAGTAATAAATAGAATTATGATAATTTATCGCCATTTTCATAAATAGATAAATAGATTGGTGTTATAAATCGTGATGAAAAACTACCCCCCACTCCTATGACAACGAAGTACATACATCACGTCATTCATAGCCAATAGGAAAACAATTTACGTTATTTATGTAAATAAAAATAGGCGATAGTTTGACACATGTTAAACAGTAAGTACTCTGACGTCACATTCTGTTGCAAATCACATGTCTTTACCAAAATATTACACAAATTTCAATACTTAATTGTAAAATATCTATAAAAGATATTTTCAAATTTGAGGCTCTTTAAAAAACAATATCTTTTAAAATTTAGTACTGAGAACAAGCCCTATTATTTAGACCCGCACATTTTACTTCAAGTTGTCTGTTTAAATTCTTATAAGATTCAAATAAAATTTTGCATCTTCCAATTGTTGCATGAATTACATCAGACTATAAGGTAATAGGTGCACTGTATCGTAATGAATTGATTCTACATGATCATTAAATTAATTACTACATCGTAAGTAGTCAAGGATGTTGATATTGCTCTGATATTCTAATTAACTATTGTACTCGTATTATACTTTGTAATTAATGTCCAAATGATGCTTTAAATATGTCAAGATTGAATTAGCTTCATACCAAACTGAAAGATTACATACTTATATAATAGATTTATAGTACAAATGATAGTATAAAATGCTGTTTTACGAGATAAATGAATTGTCTACTTTCAAAACCCGACACATACATTTTGTCATTAAAAATTAGATGTTTGACATTTGGAAAGACTGCTAGATTAAATTTATTTAAAAAAAAAATCACGATGCAGTCACTAAGGTTTTATTTTTTTCTGTCTGAACCGTAACAGATATCACAAATTAAACATAGAGAGAAAAGTTTGTTATTGAATGCATCTTTCTGAAAAAAAATAATTTTACGTTATCGGCGCGCCCATTAAAAAGTTACGATCTAATCAATGTTGGGACACCTAAGTTTTATATAATAGTGGTTCACTAATAATAACAAGTATCATCTTAAAAGATGACATAACCATACGAACTGTCATACCAAATTCCATCCAAATCGAATAAAGCGTTCTGTTATTATAAGAAAAATTAATTTTTTTTCGAAGAACTTTGAAGCAGAATACTGGCTAAATGGTACACTTTCCGGTAGAAGCAAGTTTGGTTAAATCGTCTTATTTTAGCCTCAGAAATCTGTGGTTAAGCCATGTCCCCCTATTTAAGAGACAGCCTGTATATTTTTTATCTATTTTAAATATATCGGATAGAGATTGTTATATTCTTTAAATAAATAAAAATAAAAATATCATCACGGCATATTACCCATTTTAGGGTGTGCCATTATCTACAACACATGTAGACATCGGTAATGATGACGATATATTTTACCGTGTGGGCGCTTACCAGGCGTCACCTCACGGGCACTCAGAGCTGGTGTGGAGAGTGCACCACAGGGGTCACTTTTATGCCATTTAAAATTGGAAATATGTGGCGTCAGTCGGGATCGAACCCGGTTCCCCCAGGTTCGCGACCAGACACTCAGGTACGCGGCCACGGGACATATTCTTTAATATTTATAATACCATAAATTTTCATAAAATAATATTTAGAATTTTTTTTAAGAAACTGGTACTTCCGGTTGTCCAATTTAATCAGCTCTTTCCAGTAATATGTCTTAAGTCTCATAGTATTTGCGAAATCGTGGCTCCAACATCCACATACACACACATACGCACGCGCGCGCACACACATACACACACACATCATCGTAAAAAAGTTTTAATCGGATTATAGTGACCTTAAAACGTGTTTATCCACTAAAATCTGGATATGCGATTTTTAGCATGTTTCCAATACCTCTCTTAGCGAGAGGTAAAAATTGTCTAATATTATACAGCCCGATTCACAGAAAAGTTTAAGCCAATCTTCATTTTTGTATTAGCGAATTCTACTCTTATTTTGACAGTTTATATCTTAAAATATAGTCTAATCTATTCCTAGTATCTAACTTTATTGATAATATCATGAAAATTAAATTTTAAATACCGGAATAGAATAGAATTCACTAATCCAAAAATGAGGATTAGCTTAAACTTTTTTGTGAATCGGGCTGTTAAAGAATAATGAATTTAGCAACATTAATTAAGAAATCTAGAACTTTAATGCATCTTAAATCAACCGCAACAATATTTTACGCTTAATAGGTTTCGAGTGCTGTCATTTTATCAGAATTAATTTTAAAGTAATTTAACTTCACTAATCAATTTCAAAATCATTATAACAAGATAAAATCTTAATCAAATTCTTCGCTATCTAAGTCGTCACGTGCATTCTTACACGTTTCTTTTCATTTTGTAACACTTGTCTCCGGTCTTCTAACCGAATTCGAATTTGAAAATAAACGGACACACTTCGTTATTTATATACAGGCGGTAGAACGCATCAGTTTTGAATTTTTTTCGTTTTGTATTGTGACATTCTTGCAGGGCTGATAAAAATAGAAATGCATCTGTTAGGAGAGACGTTAACGCAGGAAAAAAATAGAAAATATGTTACAGTTTTTGTTTAGGAAAAATACTGGAGACCATAGCGAATACTTATACTGCAATAATATACAGAGAGAGCAAAAAGAAATGATTAAATTATTAAAAAAAAGAATCTATTGTGGCCAGCACAAAACCTTCCGTCAATTCGATGTATTTTGTACATATACTATACCAAAAGTTCCTTGAAAAAGATTCTGTATATCCTGTATAATTGTAACAACAACACACTATTTTTTACGTATCCATACTGAAAGTTCCTTTGAAAAGATTCTAAAATCTAATAAAATTTTAATACGAATACGAACGTACATTATATATTGCACTTAACACTTCCTCCTGCTTCAACTTTTCCCTATTTTATTAGAAGTCGCTGTTTCTTACTCTTCTCTTCTACTCATTCCTGTCCAAAGCACCTTCGTGACACAGTTCTTCCTCTCTCAAATCTTTTGCTATACAGTCCTTCCATCTTCTTTTTAGCCTTTCTCGTACTCCCGGCATTACAAGTTCCTATCTTGAGGCGAGGCCGCAAATGCAAGTCACTGGCGAGGGACACTCTGTCACTTATATCACTTTCAGATCATCAAGTAAGAATGTACCATATAATATTTTTAAATCTAAAATTAAAACCTATCTTTTGAGGCATTGTTTTTATTCAGTAGATGAATATTTTCAACGAACAAAAGACTGTAATATTTTATAAACTATTTTGTACATATATATTTATATATTTTTTATTGTTATCATTTTAATATCATGTAATCGTAATAATTAATGACTTGCTACAAACAATTAATGTACCGTAGTTAAAAATATATGAAATATACTTTCCACTTTGGTTTTGCACTTGCCACTGACATCTGTCAATTAGATTTTTTTAAATTGTTGTTTTCATAATTTTTGCAAAGCTGACTGATTTTCGAAAGTTAATCTCTCTTAATCTCTCTATAACTCTATATCTATTGAATATGAAAGAAAATGTATAATCGAACCGTATAGAGAATAAGACATTCTTTCTATTGATAATCACATAAAATGTCGAAAATGATATTTAAGTGCGATTTTTCAAGACAAACTGTTAAGAACTTCAAATAAGGGTACTTCCGGTTGACCAATTATAACCAAAATCTAATCAGCTCTTCATAGGGTTGTAAGGAAGAAGAATACGAAAGAATCATAATTTTTAGAATTGTAGTTTTGGAGTTATCGTCGGAGAAAAATTTGTCACACACACACACACACACGGACACACACACAGACACACACACGGACACACACACGGACATCATCGTAAAACCAGTAAAATCGTATTGTAGGGACCTTAAAACATGCTTATTCATTAAAAACTCAATACCGAATTTTTTGACCAAAGACAATACCTCCCTTACCTAAAGGTGGCGGAAGGTAAAAATATATTGCCAGATTTAATATCTATTGAGTCAGTTCTACCATGGGTTAAGCGTTGTACATGTACAATAATTATTATAAGATTGGCAATATTTCATTTGTTTGAAATCGTCGTATAATGGATTTGTTTAATGCATTTGTTATTAACTGCAAGTAATTAGTCCAAATTTAATTACAAACCAATTTCTTTACCTGACAGCAAATTAAACAACAATCAACCTTCACCTAAAATATTGTTTTCTAGTAAACTTGAAACAGTTTGCAAAATAACGCTTCTATATCCTTGAATTTCTCTTCCGATATTAATTCTTGTTGTAATTGTGAGGTATCTGTAGTTACGCCTTGCTTATTAATGTGCAAATTCAAACAATACGTGCACGATAACTCGAAAATTATTATCATTAGACATTGCAATAAAAAGAGTAATGTAACACAGGTCTTCTGTAATGTCGGAAAAAGTTACATCAGCCAAAAAGAGCGATTACAAGAATTAGATTCGGTAGTGAGAAATTAGTAGGGATTTTTATACTCCTCCAAGGTGAATTTCAAACTTTGTGGTTTATAATAATTAATTTTTTCAAGGAATGCACTAATGCATCTAAATAAGTGTCAGTTTCAATTAACTTTTTACTCAACCAGGAAAAACAATACACTTTATTGGCATAGAACATTATAGTGTAACGTTTTTATTTATTTCATGTAGGTTTAATAATGTAAACCTAGTGTTTATTGTGCTTTATTTGCCAGCGCTGATATATTTAATATATGTTCATCAGGGCTACAGATATGAGAACCGACCTTTTGTAGGTAGGGATGCATTTGGGCCGGGCTGGACCGGGCTTTGAGGTTTAGATCGACTTGGCCCGAGAATAAAATTTACTGGCCCGATTCGAAGATCGACAAAAAATTTGCCGATTATGCTGGAAAATTGACTCGGGCCGGGCTCCGAGCCAGGCCAGCGCGAAATTGAGTGCATGCGGCATTCCTAAATTTGATTTTTATATGTTTAACTTTTTTCGTGTCAAACTTAAAAAAAACTCTACATCCTTATAACATTCAACATTGGTTGTTAACATAAGTTGTTAAAAAAGAGACGCTTCTATACAGTGTCCCACACTCTATCTTCAGTGTGGCAGAGATAGCCAATGCTATTCTTATGGAGGTTTTCTGTACCATGTTGGCAATTTTTCAATGTAATGTAATATTGAAACATTCATAAATTTTCATTACTATACCAAAATTAGTTAACACTATACAATTTAAGTTTTATGAGGGTCTCTTAGTTACCCAAGGGCTTATTGTATACACCCAATATTTGTCTAAATAGTTTTATATACAGGGCTATTTGTACCTGTAATAAGTAATATTTCAATACAATATTTTAAAACAGCCCAGCATACTAATCTTGATTATTTGCATTAGAAATTAGAATTTTTAAATATTATAAATTCAAATTGGAGATTACAAAGAAAGAATAAAGACTTATGAACTATGTAAAATAATGCAGTATTTCTATCAAGCTTAAATATTAGTAAATTATCAAATAAGAAGATATAAATTAAATAAAAAATATGTATTATGAAACTAACCAGTGTGTTATTCAATTTAATTTTTTTCTTCGCACCTATGCTATTTTACATGTATATTTTGTACTCATAAAAAATATATATATATCATCTCGGCATATTACCCATTTCTGGGTGTACCATTATCTACAACACATGTAGACATCGGTAATGATGATGACATATTTGTACCATGCGGGCGCTTACCAGGCGTCACCTCACGGGCACTCATTGCTGGCGTGGAGAGTGCACCACAGGGGTCACTTTTGTGCCATTTAAAATTCATATATGTATTAATTTTATATCTTTTCGTAAAATGGAAATATGTAAAATAGGGAATTTATATTGTTGACGACGATTGTAAAATGTCCAATTAAGTACAAAAATGTTTTATATTATTTACTTTAAATTGACTAGAGTTTATATGTTAATTCATTTCATTTACCTACGCTTGTTATAATTTTATATCCTACTTACATTTTGTATTTGTATTATTTTATATTTTTTGTAAATTATTAAACTGGCCAGGTCATTATTTAATTTATTTTTTTTTCTTTTCACCCACCTGTTTAGATACACTGAAAGTACACCAGTCATAAATACATTCAATAAAGTACCCAGAATATTTCTCTTTTTGGGCATCTATTTTGCTCTTTCTATCTTACAGATTTACAGCAGGTAAATATGGCAACATGATACTCCATAAGACCCTATACTGAACATAGAGTGTGGGACACTGTATAATGTAAGTTTCTTATAATAATTACAGACCTACGAGTATTTAATACTTTGTTTATCGAAGGCGTTCGAAAATTTAAACAACTTTTTCACAAATCTACTGATCATTTACGTAAGGGTTATTTTATCTAACTTTAAGTTGCTGCTCAGAAAAAAGACAAGAAATCATTATGGTAGGAACAAAAATCAGTTTTATTTAAGTATACGAGTAGTAACAATATTAATAATAAAATCACAAAAGCATTATTATGCTTAATAACCTTGAATTATTGAAGTAAAATAACATTTGTATTTATTAAGATGTGAAGTATGTTTCTTTTTAACTTCATCCATTTTCATTAAAATATTAAGGAAACTATGCATTTGATTGAACTATAAGATGCAAAATCAAAGGTCTGCTTGCCTCAACTTTTGCAAATGATTGGCCCCATTCGGCCCGATAAAAAATATCTTCGGCCCAGCTCGATGATCGATTCGAAATCGAGGCGGGCCAAAGCTCGAGATCGAGTGCATTCCTAGAGTTAGGTTAGGTTATTAGCTATATTATTACAGAAATAGTCAACTCCAAACTCATCATTTTACATTTTAGTAAATACAGTATTTGTGAGATTTATACTCAAAATGATTTTTTTTTTTAAACCAGAAATTTTACATATCAATTGCCAAATTTAGAAATATCGAAGAATTGAGAAGGTAGCTTGAATGCAGAGTCTAAAATATAATACAGTGGAAATTTACTCTCCTTGCCATACATAAATGTATTTTATGAAAAATTATAATAATGGTTTATTTTTTCAGATATCCACAGATGCTCAACAAATTTTTCTCCATCTAAGTGAACTATGAATTAAAGAGAAAAAGAATAACTTCAAATAAGGTAGGAATTTTTTTGTTCACAATCATTATAGTAATATATCGATTCCTAACCTTTTGGATGTTGGGAAATACGCCATTCCTAACTTTAATGACAATCTCTTGGGTTGGAAATAACAGATTTCACTTCCATCGCTTGGGTTGGAAATGTTTATGTAGAGGTTGCCTAGCAATATTGTCATAGATCCTTATAATAAAGTAGGCTAAAACAAATTTTAAGAGAGCTGTCAAAAATATTAATAAAATTAAAGGTTATAACTCATTGATTTATTTTGAAAATTACTGATTTAAAATGTTGTTACTTGTTATAAATGAAAATAAGAATTCTACATAGAAACCAGTCAAAAGGTTGTTGACCACTCTAAATCAAGACTGAATTAAAAGTTAGGAAACATGAATCGTCTGAAGGATAAACCAAATAATTATGAAACAATGCTGATGAAACTTATAGAGAATTTTGCAGCAGTCATCAGTGCATTATTTCAGCGATTCAAGGGTAAAGAATTAAACCTTTTACAGCGAATTTAACCGCACGTTTAAGTTTTTATTTAGAGGAATTTATAATACAATTAAAATTGTGTTGTTTAGGAAAAAGAAAATGTTTTTATTTAAAAGTTTTTGTTTAAAAATGAAATGTTATGGATAATTGCTTAATTATGCTTTAACGAACTTTGTAATTAAATAATAGAATAAAATAATAGGAAGTGCACAGGGACTCGTTAATGTATCTATGTAAAGCCGGTTTTATAGTTTACATAACATAACATAGCATAAACAATATTACCTTATTGGAAAGAGAAAAAAAATAGTCTTTCCAATACGATGATAAAAAATATATGGTTCCATTTAAAAAATATATATTTTGTCCCAAATTTTGAGAACCGCTGACACAATTTTTATATTATCTACCTGAACAATTTTCTAATATAAAATGGCACAATTTTGCTCATTTAACCAACCTCGTATCTCTTCAAATAAAAAAGTTACCAATAGTGAGCAAGCTTATTGAGACACCCTATATATATATATATATATATATATATATATATATATATATATATATATATAACTATTTTAATCATTTTAAAGTTCAATTAATTATCGAAAACATATGTTCTTTATTGAAAATTAATTATTTATATCTTACCAAAGAATGTGGTCGTAGAAAAAGTATAGTGTGTCACTCGTGCAGAAACACTCATTGCCCTTGAGCGATTCTCACACTTCGTGGGCAATATGTGCTTTTCCGCACTTGTTGCACAATATACTGTTCTTGAGGAATACTAAAGCTTTATTTTATTTAAATTTTATTCCAATTTTTTTTAGGGGTGGGGGTAATTATTCCCTTTGCCCTGCCCATGATTCCACCACTTACTAAACTTTTACCTAGCACCTTTGTCGTACACACTTGACATATACTTAGGAGGTTTTTATTCGCTATCTCATTATCGTACGTGTTACAAAGGAGAATACGCTATGTCCGTTCAACCAACGGCAAAAAATTAAATAGAAACGGTATTGTAACCGCGGCAAGAAATGCCATTTTCAAATTATTTGAATTATTTAAATATTCATGTCATTATACTAATTTACAAATACTTAGACTATAAAAAAAAAATCTGTTGTGGCCAGCACAAGACCTTCCGTCAATTCGATGTATTTTGCACAAATCCCATACCAAAAGGACCGTGGAATAGTTTCTATATAATATCATGTAAAATAGAACACGAACACATACTATTTTTTACAAATAAGGGTACTTCCGGTGGATCAATTATAACCAAAATCTAATCAACTCTTCATATGGATGTACAGAATTATAGTATTAGAGTTATCGTCGGAGAAAAATTTGTCACACACGGACACACATACACACACACACACACACACACACACACACACACACACACACACACATACATACAGACATCATCTTAAAAATAGTAAATTCTTATTGTAGGGACCCTAAAACGTGCTTATTCATTAAAAACTCTCCACCGAAATACAATTTTATTGCCGCAGGCAAATCCTGTTAGCTTTGGAACCAGTAAAATGATATTGTATCTGATGTAATATATTCACAAATAGAACAATTGAAGTATTTAAATTCAGAGAGATCCAAGATCCAAGAGCTATTTTTAAGTTTTAATGATACCGAACAAAAGGTAGTGCACTCGAAACAATAACAATAGCCGCAACATCTTTTATTAATATTCTGGCCATTTTCTTCAAAATTGTTTTGAACAAAATGAATTAAAATAAATTATGATATGAAAGTAATCATACGAGCAACATCATGTGATACGATATGACGTATTAAACACACCTCTTTATTATTATTTCTCTTTTATAATTACGCATAAACAAAACAAAAACATATAAACAAATAATTCTTCTTTCGCTGCCGTGGCCGAAACGTAGTAAAAACCAATCTAAAATTCCTGGAAATCGTATATAATTTTAGTACACCTGAGTGTATTTTTTATCGTAATTAATTTGCCGATCGTACGTCACGTAGTATTGCGAAGATTCCCGAGTAAATGAAGCATGATGCAAGAAGTGTTCACTTTTCATCAGCAATTGTTGTGACGTCACTGCAAGTGATGACGCTATGCCAGGACCGTAACAATAAAGAACAAATATTTACGCTTTACTGAGTTTGTCGTGTGAAACATACCGCAAGTGTATTTAAAATAATTAATATGTAAATATAAATAAGAATTAAATTCTATTCATAGCCAAAAACCAAGCAAAGCATGGACAAAAATCTGATGTGGCCAGCACATTACCTCCCGCCAATTCCATATTTAAAAATCTGACGTGGCCAACACAAAACCTCCTCAATTTAATTTTTATTAATTTTAATACCTACGTTACTCACGCTGCAAACTGTTCCATTGCATAAAACTATTGCTTTATTTACTATTTTCTTTTTAAAATGTCACTATTAATAATTTGAAGTGATTAGTTTTTTGACAGTGACATTTACTGTCAGTTACATTCATTTGAAATATGAACTGTGTAACAAAGGAATTGTGTTTATCTTAGGCTTCGGGACTATTTTTAAATTTATCTGTAAAATATATAATGTATTCCTGTACAAAATTCAATAATCTTTATTTTCATAATAACATAAAATGCGAAAAAAATGGCATTTAATGGTATTTTTTGAAGAGAAACCAATTTTCTGAATGATAGTATTTGAGTTAGAGCGAAGACAAAATACACACATACAGACATCATCGTTAAAATTGGATTCTAGGGATCCCTATACCTCCCTTACCAAGGGTATCGGGAGGTAAAAATAGCAATGAGCTTTAAGTAAAATATCACTTCCGGTTGATCATTTGTAAACAAAAGCTAATTTATTGTCCCAATAAACAGAAAAGTCTGTAATACGAAATTTTTGATTATATTTTATTGTTTTTCCTCAAAAATCTGTTAGAGCTTCAAATTAAGTACTACATCCGGTTTATCATATATAGTCAAAATCTAATATGTTGTATCAAAGTTTTAAATACCAAATTTAAGAAGTTTTGGAAGATATTTTAATAGATTTATAGTAAAATCGTCACACACACATTATTGTAAAAATCATCATCAACTTCCAGGTGCTCTAAAACGCAATCTGTGTAAATTCTTCGCCCATGATCCATTTCATAAATGTTTAGTTGTAAACTAATATTTGACACTTTGAAAACAAGTGCTTATTGACAGCTGTTTGATTTATAGTGCTGCAAACATAGCAAAGTTAAATCGAATCATCCTGTACATCTAATATTTATGTATGATGGAAAATATATTATTTTTGCAAACCTTAATTTCATTAGAATCAAAAATACAGGGTGTCTCAATAAGCTTGCTCACTATTGGTAACTTTGTTATTTGAAGAGGTACGAGGTTGGTTAAATGAGCAAAATTGTGCCATTTTATATTAGAAAATTGGTCAAGTAGACAAAATAAAATTTGTGTCAGCGGTTCTCAAAATTTGGGACAATATATATATTTTTTAAATGGAACCATATATTTTTTGTTATCTTATTGGAAAGAGTATTTTTTTCTCTTTCCAATAAGGTAATGTTGTTTATGTACAATTTTTTCAAATAAACGAGTTATTTACAGTTAAAAATTTAAATTTTGTGTTTAATAATGTTTAATAACTTTACAAATGAAGAAAAGTTAGATATGATCGTGCTATATGGAAAGATATATCTAGATACCAGTTACATGGAACGGTCGGCTCTCTTTCCAAAAGAGTTGCGAATGTGCGAAAGAAATAATGGCTTAAATTTGAATATTTTCTTTGTTTTGTTATTACTGTAAAATAAATTAATAAAATAATAATTTTATAAAAGACAATTGTTTCCATAGTTTACTTGACCTAAACTAATAAAAGATAATTTTTATCTTTAAACGTAAATAACTCGTTTATTTGAAAAAATTGTACATAAACAACATTACCTTATTGGAAAGAGAAAAAAATACTCTTTCCAATAAGATAATAAAATAAAAAAATATAGTTCCATTTAAAAAATATATATTCTGTCCCAAATTTTGGGAACCGCTGACACAATTTTTATTTTGTCTACATGACCAATTTTCTAATATAAAATGGCACAATTTTGCTAATTTAACCAACCTCGTATCTCTTCAAATAAAAAAGTTACCAATAGTGAGCAAGCTTATTGAGACACCCTGTATATTACTTCCTTAACACGTACGGTTTCATTATTAATTTTAATGTAATTGCTTCCTGACAGAGACATTTATTTAAATATGCCAAAATTGTTATTAAAGTATTATAACTATAATAGAGAGTGCAACTCACTACTCATTTCTGCAGTGATATAAAATGCATTCCAACAAATCCTACATTTTATAGTATGTTTACTAATTTCATAAATATTTTCCAAAACATATATTTCCGTTTTGTCTATTCGTTTTTTTTTTATCTTTCCTGCTATATGCCTGGTCTTCCTGCCTCCTGAATCCTGTCCTGATTGGTTGCAAGGTGAAAGGCAGCTATGTGATTGGCTGGTTTAACTGTGTGGCAGTTCGCGCCCCTCTTAAGCGCATAAAACCTGCTGTAATGTCATTTTCATTTCCACGAATGCAAAGGAATTCACGATTGACTATATCCTTGAACTTGAAGACTACACACCCACACAAACAATACAAAAAAATCTTAATGCTTCGTACTTTGAGAAGATACGTTCTTTTATTTCATTTAATTGATATTCCTTTGTTAACAACTCATTTTGTAAAGATAGTACCTATTCTTTTTAATATCTAAAGCCTATTAAATATATTTATTGCAATATTCTTCACATTTAATAACTAATTATAAAGAAAATTTATACACATTTTTTCTGTAATAAATTTAAATGCTAAATACACATCACAATTTTAGTAATGTACTCGTATATATTTAAAAAAGATTAACGGTGCTCATGTATCATAAATTATCAACATTTGCAATTTGATTATATAAATTTTCAATGGAAAAAATTACTGATATAAGTAGGTACTCGTATTTTGTTATGGTGAGGTATTTGAAAACTATTTTTTTAATAAATTGAACACAAAATTTATTCACAGTTTAATATCACAAACTATTAACACAATTTATGAATCAGTGTCCCCATTTTATTATAATGTCATGAATTTTCAGAATTTACAATTTGATAATACAAATTTTTACAGCAAAAATAACTGATTATATATATGGTGGGATACTTGAAAACCATATCTTAATATTTTGAAAACAAAATTTTATTCAACAATTTAATTTCACAACACAATTTATAAAACGATGTCCCCATTTTGCGACCCTGGGGGAGTCCATTAAAGCAGTTAAGGGTTAAACGTAATTTATAGAATCCTGAATACAGCAATATGTGAATGGATAATATATACAGGATGTTAATTAAAAATCTGGCCATATTCGTTTAATATGAGAAAACAGTTTGTCTTTGCGCAAAAGTACCCAATCAGAAATTTAATTCTATAAGTTACAAAATGTCAAAAAAATAATAATAATAATAATAATAGTTATTTAAGTGTTAGATTTTTAAAATAATACTTGTGTAGTGATTTAGGTACAGTATTGAATTATCTGTAACTTTTATTTGAAAACCGAATTTCTGAAAATTCAAACGATACGCATTTCTTTGAAACTTTATTTCAATCCCATGGCTATCACAACAAATGAGCAATATTTATACAATTTCAAATATGATTTTACAAGGTACCAAACGTACAAAATTAAATCTGTTTAGTGATTTAGGCGTATAGAATATAATTATCTACAACTGTTGTGTGAAACATTTTTTGTCTAAAATTAATTGGGGACTTTTGGGCAAAGAAAGACTGTTTCTAATATTAAACGCCTATGGCCAGATTTTTAATTAACACACTGTATATATATATATATATATATATATATATATATATATATATATATATATATATATACAGGGAATTTATTTTAACATGCAACATATGGCGAATCTCTTCCATGGTTACTCACTATTGTCAAAAAATGACAGCAATGTAATATTTGCCCATTTTAAAATGCAACATTATAAATACGTATTGCAGCACAGGAGATACCTCCAAAATACATCAAAAATGGTGTCAATTCTTATTACGACCGACTAGAATATTGCCTCAGAGTGATTGGGGGTATTTTTTAACATTTATTACATGGAAGTTATAAATTTTTGTAAGCTAAAGTTTGTTAAGATGTACAACATTCATGTTTTGATTATTTGTTAATCGTATGTAGGCTAAGTTATTGGAAATTAGTTTTAATAATACAAAACTACAAATTTTGTATGTTGCATTTTAAAATGAACAAATATTACATTGCTGTCATTTTTTGACAATAGTGAGTAACCATGGAAGTGATTCGCCATATGTTGCATGTTAAAATAAATTCCCTGTATATATAATGTAAAATAATTGGTTGGCTGTGTATAATTATAACAACTGCGTATTAGTAATAATTACAAAAATAAATAGGGTATTAATAAAAAAAAACTAGTTATGATTTATATAATATGTTTATAAATCTTTGTGTAGGATAGGTCAAGAATTCAACTTTTCATTCACATTCTTTTCTTTCACCTATATTTTATTATGAGCCTTTATAAAACCTGCAGCTTATACTAGTAATTGTATCATAACAGCTACAATATTTTACATAATATAAGACATACATACATTCTAATACATATTTATATAAAAACTGTATTTAAGCTAAGACCAATAAAATATTATACAAGTGTCATAAAATTGCAAAAGTACGTGGTTGAAAATTAAAACAAAGATATGACAAATTGTATAAAAGAATAAATAGCCAAAAAAAGTATTAAAATATTTTACCTCGTACTCTGTCACGTAGGAAGTACAATGTCGAAGAAGTGAACCCCTTTTTATGGCCCCACGCTGGGCGCCGGCATTTCTACAAGAAAACTTTTAAATGTACCTAAAAATTAAATAAAATAAATTTACTTCATTGTTGTTATAACTCTAATAACCCTCAGGGTTATGAGTATTTAGCATGTATTTGAATAAAATGAATAAAAATATCAATAAAAGAAAAGTTGCAGCTATCATTATTGGTTTGCGCAAAACAATATAGTTCCCCCTGAATTATAATTATAAAAGTATTTATTCTATGGCTATTGTGGGGTGGAGCGCCATCATCCTGATACCATATTAAATTCCTTTGATCCAACGGTAAATTATCTAAGAAATCAAGTAGATGAGTTTGTAAAAACATTGTTTTTCCATGGCTTACTTATCCGTGTTAATAAAATAATTATACCCAGATTACATGTTTTTCTAATTTACTGAAATTCTATCAACTTTCAACATAGGACATGTTACATAAAGTACCCTTATTTTTGCCGTAGAACACATTTATGTAATAAAAAAGGGGGGTTCCATTTTAAAAAAAATGTCTTTTTTGAAGTTTGTCAACTGTAATTTTGGTGTAACGTACCCGTCACATTTTTATAAATAATCAAAGATTCTTCTATGGATAATGTAGCTTAAAGTCTCCTTTATAAAAGGCTTCAGATTATAAAAATTCGATCTCGTTCCCGAGATACAGAGTTTTGAAAATGTGCCGGATTTCAGACAAAAAATCAAAAAAAGTTGAATAACGCCGGAAGTAGTTGATCATGAGTAAAATGTTTTTATTGCTTCATATGTAAAATTTTCCGCTGCATTCAATGGTAAAATAAAATATAGCATATTCCATTTAAAATAAGAAAGTTGATGTCAATATCCGGTAAAACCGGAAGTGCTACTGCTTTGAAAATATTTTAGTTAAAACGGGCATGTTGGATAACCCCTAGATACCAAATTTCGTTAAATTATATTAAATAGTATTTAAAATATAGATAGCGTAAGCTCGTCCTGAGACATTCTGTATTTCAATGACATATTTACAAATAAACATAAACTTCCAGGATTTTAGATCATTTGAAAAAACCGGACTTGGTTAATACACATTCTATCCTATTGCTATAAATATGAATATTGAAAGAATATTTAATACCTACGTTAACAGCTTAATAAACATGATAGCTATCTCTCTTTATTTCCATCTACTCATAATTTGCCTGAAGCACATGTGCATAATACTAGTTTGCATGCAGGAGCCCCATGCCATATTGAATATACAACAAAATGAGTTGTTAACATTTATTTTTAGTTTTCTGTCTGGAAAATACAAAATTAGGTACAAGATTTGAATAATGAATACATTAATCGAATGTTTAAGTAGTCTTACTTTATATAAGTCAAGGACGCTGTATGGATCATGGCTTAAAGGTTTGAAAAGTTGTCTTGAGAAAAAAGTAAATATGCCTCAGATTTTGTTAGAAGCTATATACATAGTTATAAACCTATCTTATGTCAAAAATGATATAATAAAATTATGTATTTATGAATAATTTTTAAATAATTTAAGCGATTTCAGGAAAGTGTCTTCAATGGAGTCGCAGGATTTCATGTCTTCAGCTGATGAACTCATCTTGTTGTCCTATAAAAGATGGCTTTCCTGTTTTATAACGTAAAGTTGTGGTAAGGTTGGGCAGTGGCTTATTAAGGTATTTTGGAGCCAGAAGCCCTTGACTTTTCTGCGTACCAATAATAATTTGGTGTATAAAAAAGTGCCCGCCATTTTACTTTTTAATAATGTAACATATGTATTATTTTACATGATTGTAAAGCAAATTTGACGTACTTTTCAAATTTGTAAAAAAATTTGGTATGTTCCATTTGAAATTTCAAAGTTGATATTAATTACTAATAAACCGGAGGTGGTATCATGAATGTACATCAGTCATCAAGTAGCTTACATTTTGCTGTATAAAGCATGTTATATGAAAGAAATTACTAAATAAATAAGCGAAATATTTGCTGGGTCCATTAAAATATAACAGCATGTACAGGGTGTCTCAGCACGAGCTTACGCTATCTATATTTTAAATATTATTTAATATAATTTAACGAAATTTGGTATCTAGGGGTTATCCTACATGCCCGTTTTAACTAAAATATTTTCAAAGCAGTAGCACTTCCGGTTTGACCGGAAATTGACCTCAACTTTCTTATTTTAAATGGAATACGCTATATTTTATTTTACCATTGAATGCAGCGGAAAATTTTACATATGAAGCAATAAAAACATTTTACTCATGATCAACTACTTCCGGCGTTATTCAACTTTTTTTGATTTTTTGTCTGAAATCCGGCACATTTTCAAAACTCTGTATATCAGGAACGAGAATTTTTATAATCTGAAAAAAGCCTTTTATAAAGGAGACCTTAAGCTACAATTATCATAGAAGAATCCTCGATTATTTATAAAAATGTGACGGGTACGTTACACCAAAATTTCAGTTGACAAACTTCAAAAAAGACATTTTTTTTAAATGGAACCCCTCCTTTTTTATTACATAAATGTGTTCTACGGCAAAAAATAAGGGTACATGTCCTATGTTGAAAGTTGATAGAATTTCAGTAAATTAGAAAAACATGTAATCTGGGTATAATTATTTTATTAATACGGATAAGTAAGCCATGGAAAAAACAAATAAATTCTAAATACAAAACTATGATTAATTTAATACATATTCAAACTGTCCTCCATTCATATGTAAGCACATCGTTACTCTTTTCAATACTTCTTCTTGTGTAGCATTTTTTATCATCCGAGGAGACATGTTGTTAAATGCTGTTCGTACCCTATGTTGGCAATCTTCTTTAGTAGTAAAAGCTTCTTGATAGACGACGTTTTTAATGTAACCCCAAACAAAAAAATCAAGTGGAGTTAAATCGGGTGAACGAGGAGGCCACCTGTAGTGATGAGCTCCTATAAGAGCGAAACACGTATCCAGCGATTACCCTACGAACAACATAATTAGTAACATTTGTAATAAATATTTATAGTTTTTAGAATGTCAAGTTTTACACAAAGGTATTGTCAGTATTATTACTAAAAGTTTCTTGTTTATTTTAAATTATTCGATTCCTTAAAGAATGAAATGTTAACATTGGTTGGTCTTACAATAAGATACATACATATGTAATATTTTTTTTCTAAAATGGTAATTATATGTAAAACAAAAAGATCATTAACTATTTATAAAACAATTCATGAAATAATTCATAATTAATTATAAGTAATTATAAAATATATAATGAAAGATTTATGTACTACAATCATAATTACAGAATATTTACACATAAATTATATTTAAATAAGAATAGATTTATACATTAATTATCACATAATAAATAATAGAACAACTGTTTTTTACCTATTTTGAGTATGATATTCTTCTTTTCCCAAATTTGAATAATGATAACAACAATATATTCATATTACCTCTAATATAAGCACTAAAATCTATTGTGAAGATCGCACCACAAGAATATATACTGTACCAAATAAATTAACACTACATTATTAATAGAATCGAAACATATAATTATTGGTGTGACAAGTTTCCAATCTCAAAATAACTTTGTGTATGTAAATGTCTATCTTTAACGTTTAACTCTATTAACTTAATTATCCCTTGTAAAATTTCCAAGTGCGCTAATGGTTTGTCAGATACTCTTCAACCGGTTTACCAGTGGCGTGCCAATTAATTTCCCTCTGGCGCCTTGGCTAAGTACGCAGCGTGACCTTGACTCTGTAATGCCAACCTAAAAAAAAAAAACTTACACTAAATATACCTCGCGTCAACGCCTTATATGGAACGGGTTCGATTCTAACCGTGAGTAACGCAAGAATGTCGACATCGTAAAGTGTTTTTTGTTTGTGTGTTGGTAGCAGGTTTATGGGATGTACCAATTTGTTATTTTAATTAGTTACAATAGGATAAAACGTACCACCAAAATTGAAATGATTTTTCGCAAAAAATAGTGTTGGTATGCTTGCTCAGTGTATAGACTTCATTTTTCTTAAATATCTCCACTGAAAAGTTTTGAAATTCAAAAGAAATACAATATAAACAATATTTTAGAGAATTATAAATTTATAAACTATTGATTGATGTTACTAAACTTATGAAAAAGGAATTATAAGCGAGGAAAACTGATGCGTCATACAATCATTAAATAATAATAACAATAATAATATTTATATTTATATTAATATGATATTTCACCACTGTACATTTTGTAAATGGAGACAAATAAAAAAAATCTGTTGTGGCCAGCACATAACCTCCCGCCAATTCCATGTCTAAAATAGCAATGAGCTTTAAGTAAAGTATCACTTCCATTGATCGTTTGTAAACAAAATCCACTTTGTTGTTCCAATAAATAGAAAAGTTTGTAATACGAAATTTTGGATTATATTTTGTTATGTTTTTCCTGAAAAATCTGTGAGCAAATACCAACTTTGCGAAGTTTTGGATCATTAATATATTTTAAGAAAAAATCGTCACACACACATTATTGTCAAAATCAGCACCAACTTCCTTATGCTCTAAAACGCAATCAAATTATATAAGAGTATTAAATACCAACTTTGCGAAGTTTCGGGTCTTAATATATTTTAAGAAAAAATCGTCACACACATTATTGTCAAAATAATCACCAAATACCTAACTTCCTTATGCTCTAAAACGCAATCTGTGTAAATTCTTCGCCGTACATTATCCATTTCGTAAATGTGTATTTGCAAACTATTATTTGACACAACTAAAATCGAATTATCCTGTATATCTAATATTTATGTATGTTGGAAAATATATTATTTTTACAAACCTTAATTTCATTACAATCATATTTAAACTACTAAATTCTTCTTAACACGGTTTCATTACTAATTTTAATGTTATTTCTTCTTGACAGTGACATTTGATTAAATATGTCAAATTTGTTATTAAAGTATTGTTTTTGTTTGACGCAGAGGCAAAGTATTTTATAATTCAATATTTAAAGTTATTTCAAGTTATTTACTAAATGCTTATCGTAGAATTGAAGATTGTGCCATTATATTTAATTTGTATTGGTAAAAGTTGCTAAAAAAATATATTCAATGAATTTTTTACAAGAAAAACTGTTAAAAGCTTGTATAAATGATACTTCCGGTTATATTTTCATGCACCACTCGTACACGGTTAAAGATAGAATAACGGACGATGAAAGTCTGAATTTAGCATGAAATTCTCTTTCTTTTCATCACGCATGATTTTTTTACTTCATCGGATCTCGAGTTACAGCCGTTTGAAGTTACATGATTTTTCATCGAAATTTTGTGTATTTTCAGTGATAAATAATTTAGTTCATTTCTTATATTTTCATGCACCACTCATACACAGTTGAAGATAGAATAACGCACGATGAAAGTCTAAATTCAATATGAAATTCTCTTTCGTTTTATGTCACGTATGATTTTTTTACTTCATCAGATCTCGAGTTACAACCGTTTGAAGTTACATCATACGTGACATGAAAAGAAAGAGAATTTCATGCTGAATTTAGAATTTCATCGCCCGTTATTCTATCTTTAACCGTGTATGAGTGGTGCATGAAAATATGAAAAATAAACTAAATAATTTAGTTTCAATTCAAACAAAAATAGCATTTATGTTAAAGGAAAAGTAAGATTATTTTTATAGAGAGGCAATATTTTACCAACCTCTTTTCATAATTATGTAACCAATTCAGACTACCTTAAGTTGTACTTTGTTAGTAAACCATTTCAATATAATCTGTCAATTAACCAATAGTATAGCTACACCTAATTTAAATATTTCTCTATTTTCACTATGTCAAAGTTGTTCATTGACTCTAGACTATTACTATTTATAGTTTATCGTTTGATCTGGGTGTATAGCATACTACAAGTTTCAAAATGAAAACTGGTGCGTTTTGCAATATTTACTTACGTTGGTGCAAGGTCGTGACATAATGTAAATAAAGGACATGTGAACTTAACATTTTGATAGATTTATTATTTTAAGAACACGCATCTGATAAATACGTCATCGGTAACGTAAAAAGGAAGATATTTTTACGTAATTTTGACAAAAAATAGTTTATATATTATGCCATTATGTGAAACAGTTGCAATGAGATATTGCACGATCATTTTACCTTCCGTCACCTTTAGGTAAGGAAGGTATTGTCTTTGGTCAAAAAATTCGGTGGTCAGTTTTTAATGAATAAGCACGTTTTAGGGTCCCTACCATACGAATTTACTATTTACAAGATGATGTGTGTTATTACAAATAAATTTTTGCTAGAAGAAGTACTCTAATGAAGGTAAGTAAAATCAAATTTGGAAATTGACAACCCAAGTATTTTATACTAACTTTTTTGAGAAGTACAATCTATCTCATTAAAAAAAGTGATTTTCATTATCGTCGGCCAAAAAATTTGATACAATTCTCGTGCGTGAAGTATTTTACAGCGCTCCAGCTAATAAGGCACTCGCCTTAAGGGTTCGTGCCTTAAACAAAGCTGTCGCGCTGTAAAATACAACTTACACGCACTCGAATGTAAATAACTATTACAATACCACATTGAAACACTTAAAGATCCATCATTCTCAGAAAACAGATGAACTCATTTAGATATATTTATTTATTTATTTATATTTAAAGGAAAAATTATACTATAGTGGCATATTTGTTATTGTATCATTAAAGTTGTAATTAAATATGCATCAACAAATCAATTTTCTTGAAAGAAAATCCAAATTTGTTAATAATGTTTCTAGAAATTAAATTAATTAATTAACTAGCTATCTTTCAAGGTGACATAAATACGTTCACATTTTAAATAAAAACTATAACTCAACAATGCAAAGGACAGGCAGATATTTCCGATTTTATTTCCTGAATCCTGTTAATTTTGTAAACAATGACAATCGAAAACGATTAAAAAAATGCAACGGAACTTAATATAAAAGCAGGAAGTGGTGATAATGTGTGTCATAGCTTAACGTAACTTAACTTTAAATTACACAAAACGGAACTATAACAAAAAACAAGTGTCTTGTTTTCATGAACAAGGCTGACACGTGGTGATAATGTTGCAGAAATTTATTGCAATACTCAGAATCATAAGAGGATTTATTAATTTTTATAATTTTGTATTTAACTGCGTATTACTATACGACTCACAATAATTTAAAATGGAAACATATTTTATGTTTCAAATTTATTTTTACCTCTCGTTAAGAGAGGTATTGAATTCATGCTAAAAATCCAGACTTTAGTGAATAAGCACGTTTTAAGGTCCCTGCAAACCGATTTTAACGTGTGTGTGTGTGTGTGTCAATCCCGTCAATGAATGGGGTATTCCACTCAATTTTTTTTATTATTTTAAATAAAACTTCATTCAGTTTTGAAGCAATTCATATTATTAAAAAATCTTAATTGTTCCTAGTTTAACAGTATTTTATTTTCGAGAAATCAGTGTAACGTCACATTTCCCCTATACTTGTCTTTCTTACACACACTGCTCTGAGTACGCTGCGAGAGAAAGATAACAATTGTATGACGTCAATTTTCCCTTTTAGCAAATGTGAAATATCTCGTAAAATAATTATTTAAAAAATGTTTTCATTGTTTTAACTATTATTTATTGAGCCATACTTTATGTTAAATTGATTTTTTTTGATGAATTGAAACATATAGAATAGATGTAATTAGATTTTTTTGTGTGTATCAGAAATGTTAAATACAATACTTATATAGCCTAATATGAAATTGGCGAGAGGTATTGTGCTTACCACAACAGATTTTTATAGTTTTGTATTTATCTGCATATTACTACTTCTCTTACAATAATTTAAAATACAAACATATTTTATGTTTCAAATTTATTTTTAATTTTCACCTTAACTTAAAAAAACAAGTTATTTACTTATCAGTTATATAATTTTCAAGGTTAAAATGTATATCAAATAATTGTAAATACAAAGTTACACATATTAAAATATACAGGTGTGTTCAAAATACAATAAAATTTTATATGAAACATTTTTTTCAATTTTTAATCCGCACACCGGCAAAATTAGGGGAACACAAAAAAAAACTGTTGTTACCAGCACAATACCTCTCACTATTTCCGTGTTGTAACATAAGTAACGAATTTAACATTTCTTGTAGACACAAATAATTCCAAATAGATCTATTCTTCAATTCCATAAGGAATCTTGTTCTACTCTTTTAAAATGTTCAAAATGGTTCCAATTCATTGACAGGATATATTGTATACCTACAATTTTAAATATTAAATTAATAATTTTATAAGATATTAAATGTACTTTCCAGAAAAATCTTTCAGTAATGTCTGTAAAACTGTTGATTTTTGATACTGACATCTGTCTATTACAAATATTTGAATTTAACAACTGATTTCCTTGGTGTAGTCTGGGCTGTGCGATTTATTGCAACAGATTATTCTATATATTATATTTTCTTTATATAGAAGATATAATAAAAATTTTAAGTGAATTAGATGGAGAATTTTATGTTCTTCAGTATTTGTAATAAGAAAAATTTCCAAAAAATAATATTTAGAAGAATTTTTTTAAGAAACTACTACTTCCGGTTATTCAATTGTTATCAAAACCTTTTCAGCTCCTCCCATAAATATCAGATTGAGAAATACGTAGTTAACAGGTCTTAAGTATTATAGTTTTTGAGTAATCGTCCTTCTAACATCCAGACACACACACATACACACACACATCATCGTAAAAATGTTATAATCGGATTCTAAAGACTTCAAAACCTGCTTATTCACTAAAATCTAGATATGCGATTTTTAGCATTAATCCAATACCTCTTAGCGCTGCGCTATGTATTTAAAAAAGCACAAACGGCCAGTTTTTATATTTGTGTTTTCTATAATGTATACATACATGTTAAGCATTTAGCATACGACGTAATAAATAATAGAACATACCGTTACTGTCAAACGTGCTGATAATTATTACCAATTAATGACAAGTAATCGTAACATTTGTGAAAAGTACAGCACTATATATTAAACTAAAATGTCCTCGAAGTGTTCTTGAAAGATAAATTCCGCTTCCGATTAAAATAATTTACTTTATTTGAATATTTCTACATAAATTTTAATCTTTTCGTCATAAAAAGTAATTATTAAAAAATAAATATTTGAAGATAACAAAAACAAATATGTTTCAGTAGTCGACTTCCTAAAGAAACATTTTTGGAATTTGTTTCAGACTTCAATAATTTTGGAAATACATGTATGTACCTACTTTTGAATTATTGCCCCAAATGTCAGTATACCCCATATTTAGATAAAAACTTCAAAATTTTCAAAAATCTAATTTGTATGTATCTAGATACTTCTCAATGCGCTGATTCCAGATTTTGAAACCGCAGGTCGATATCTCTTCTCGTTCTCGAGATATTTAGATTCAAAGTTTTGCTCAAAACTGCCCATTTTTGGGTAATAACCCAAAAATGGGTCGAGGTATGAATTTGGCGACAACACCATTCGATTCTACGGGCAAAATTACGTAAGTACACCAATTTTCATAATTTTTGAACACCGCATACAATCTCTAAAGCAAAATAACTGAAAATGGCTAAAAATCGCAAAAATCGTAAGGGGTACCCCTTACGATTTTTTCAGATTTTGGCTATTTTCAGGGTTTTTCAAACTTTTATTCATAAAAAATAAACCGATTGGACAAAAATTATGAAAATTTGTACACTTATGTAATTTTGCCCGTAGAATTGAATGGTCGTATCGCCAAATTCATATCTCGACCCATTTTTGGGTTACCACCCAAAAATGGGCAGTTTTTAACAAAATTTTGAATCGAAATATCTCGAGAACGAAAAGAGATATCGATCTACGGTTTCAAAATCTGGAATCAGCGCATTGAGAAGTATCTAGATACATAAAAATTAGATTTTTGAAAATTTTGAAGTTTTTATTTAAATGTGGGGTATATTGCCTTTCAGGGCATTAATTCAAAAATGGGTAGAGATATAAACTTGGTAGTAATATTAATTGATTGTAAAGACAATGTTACGTAAGTGTACGCATTTTTAGAGTATTTGATCAACTGAGTGAATTTTTAGAAATAAAAGTCTTAAAAGAAAAGTGGATAAATGTACATTAAAATACGAGTTTCGTAAGACAATATTTTCGGGCACATATAAAATGAATTCTTTCTATACAAAATAAATTATCATAATCTTCATTTTCGATATCTCGCTTAGCAGTAGAGTAAAACGGGTTGCAATTTCATTATATTAAATTCTCAAATTTTATTAGTGTGAGAATTTTTTCTCAACAACAGACGGTCAGAAATTGGAGTATATCCTGTCTTAATATTCGAACTATTCTTAATTAATTGAATAATTGATCCACTTATTAAAACGGGTGATTGTCAAAGAGTACACTTGAAAACCGCCAATGATTAAGAACATGAGTAGATGGAGTACGCTTTAAAAATCTTTCAAGATCAGAACAATAAATTTACTACCTTGGATAAAATGCAGTTTATACTGCTTCAAATAATAGACAATAATCAATCCTTGATAAAAAAAAATATATCTCGAGAATAGGACAAATATAGAAAATAGTTTTAAGTAAACATTACATAATATTTTATTCTGAATCGATGTTGTTATGTAACATTTTCTCGTAAAGTTATTAGTTCAGCCGGAAATGACATCACACCCTAAAATGGGTAGATATTCAAACTTGAAACCTCGATATTTGAAATCTACATATTTGAATGCATATATGGATATATCGAAACTTTAGTGCTAATATATTAATAAACACAGTCATTCAATTTAAATTTGTTTTAAAACAAAATTTTAAACGATTGGAAAAAAAATTGGCTGAATATCAAAAAAAAGTTTTAAGAAGTCAATTTTTCAAATAAGCTTTTATTGAGAAATTAATAGTGTGGCCAGAAATTATTTATTTATGTAATTAATTCTGTAACGAGACCCCTTGTGTCATCTTACAGCAAAGTCGTGAACTATCACACAAAATATCGAACTTAAAATACAACATATAATTCGGATTTTATATTTTTTTACACATAGCTTATTACATTATTGTTAAATTAATAATATTACAAATATCTGTACTTTATTAAGCATGAAAAACAGTTGTAAAAATATTTGACAGAACTTATACTGTCCATTGCTTGTAACCAGAGTACACTTACTATCAAAACTGTGGCTGCCAAGTGCTTTTTACGTGACATAAAAAAGAGAAAAATAGTTATATTAAGTACAAGTGCAGATTTTTATATCATTATTTATCAATTGTACAATTGTTATTTTGATAATTAATAAGTATTTTTGTAATCTTATTGCTAAATACAAGTGTACATTTTTGTCAAAGTGTACAATGGAAGTGAACAAGTACAAGTTAACCAAAAATGTAGTGCGATTTTATTAGTTCGTTTATACTAGTTTTTTGAATACCTTTGTGTTAAATATGTTAATAATTTACTTTATTAATAGTAGAATAATTAATATTATCATCAAAATTAATTTATTTCATAAGTTTTATTTTATGAGACAGTGGATAGTTTACGATATTTCGTAGAGATGGCGATACTTACCACGTTTTCAGAATATGCTGCTATTTTGTTTTTAATGTCCAAATTGTTGATTTTGCAAGTGAATTTTAAGCAAAAATATGGTGAATTGGATAGTGTTAATACAATTTATGACTAAAATATTAAGTTTTATACAAGTTATTTATGTAATAGAAACTAAATTTATCTAAAATGTAGTGCAATTTTCAAAATGAGTGATCAGTGTTCTTTTATTGAAGACAGCTGAGAATAGGTACGTAAAATAACAAAATTATTCAATATATTTCAATTTTTATTTATTTACGTCAACATAATAACAAATATAGCTTATTATAAAATAATTCGAGCGGAATCACAACAACTATATTATCTTCTCTCATTCCTAACAATTATTATTATGAACCATTTTCTTCTGCCTCAAGATCTTGCATAGCTTGATCAACCAACTTTTGAAGTTCTGGAGGCAATTTCATATCTTTTTCATCTTCTGTTTGCTCTTTACTTTCATCTATCGCTTCTACTTTGATAACATCATCACTTTCGCTTTTATCCTCTGAGTTCGTCCCGATTGAATCGGGTGATATGTCTGGAATGTCTTGGCGATCTACGTCGGCACTGGAATAGTTTTTCAGTAAGATTTGACTAGGGAAGACGGAGAAATTTTTGCCGTTTTCTAGACGCATTTCGAGGTCTTGAATTCTGGATGCTAAAATACTAAAATAGGAATTAGTTGAGGTACGATTTAGGGAATTGATTGTAGGTACCGATTTGCTTTCTTTTGGTGTGTTAAAGCTAAAGATTTGTCGTTTAAGGCTTCTAGAAGACCTAAGCATAAAGATTTCATGTCAGCGATTGTTCCTGGTGTAACTGGCAATTCTGTCGATGTACCATCTTCTAGCAAACGTTTTACTATAAATATATATTAAATTTCTATAAATACACTAGGAACTACAAAAAAAATATTATTTTTTAAGCGATAAATACTATTAAAACATTAGCACAACAAGCAATGATGATATATGTATTTATTTTCTAAAATATCTAAAACAACTCTATATGGAATATTCATACACACATATTCTGAAATAAAGAGTGATCCAATTAGTTTCCGAACTGTTTTTAAAAAAAAAAACACATAAATATAAGGAAATCTTCGGATTTTTTTTATTAATCTGAACCTTCTACAGCAGACGATCCTTTCGAGGTAATTTTTGAAGACTTTTTCGTACATTTCGGGTGGTATCTTGGCTATAACTTGCCGGATGTTGTTTTTTAGGTGCTCTTAGCGTAACCCCACAAAAACACACAGTTGAGGTCACAAAACGTGAAATAATGCGACCTGTAGTGGTAGCACGCACTTTAGAATTCTATTAAATGAGGCATTTGTTTTCGCATTTCGCCACGAAGCGAAAATTTGGTAGCATGCGTGTGTCAAAATATTCGCCTGCAAGCGTACGACTTGAGGCAAAAGTGTCAAAGTAACGTCATTATTTTGCCACAGTTCTATTCAAAGGCATTTTATATATAATTTATACATTTATTATATACAACTGTCACAATATTTCTTATTTTAATTGTATAAAATCCAATAATTTCCGAATCAAAAAGTGAATATAGAATTCTAAAGTGCGTGCTACGAAGATTCATAAAAATTTCTATGATAGAATTCTAAAGTGCATGCTACCACTACTGGGAACTTTTCACGCAAAATATCCAACTTTACAACCGATGTATGGCATGTTGCGCCATCTTGTTGGAACCACATGTCTTCCACATTAATATCTTCGATTTCGTACCAAAAATAATCGGTTATTATGCGCTTATAGCGCTCTCCATCAACTGTTACAGTTCTACCATCATCGTTTTCAAAAAAGTAAGATCGCCTGACCACATTGCGCACCAAACGGTAACTTTTTGGGCATGTAATAGTGCCTCGTGAATCGCATTTGGATTTTACTCACTCCATATGCTGCAATTTTGCTATGCAGATAGGTGTAAATGTGCCCTATCAGAGAAGATTTTCCTAGAAAAATCGGCATCAAATTCCCGATGCTCTGTGTAAATTCTTCGCTGTACATGATCCATTTCGTAAATGTGTAGCTGTAAACTAATATTTGACACTTTGAAAACACGTGCTTATTGACAGCTCTTTAATTTATAGTGCTGCAAACATAGGAAACTCAAATTGGAGCACTCATTATTCCAAATAATGAAATGATTAAAATATGAGTAAATTATTCTTCCCTGACCTTGTTTATGTGACATGATCATATCAGAATTGTTAGTCCCAAGCCTGATTGTCCCCTTTTGCCGTTTATTTTCTAACATGCTCTACCAAAAATTTATTAGTCACACCATCAACAAATTGTTAAAGCCCTTACCTTGTATTTGGCTAAAGCTTGCGTAGCTAATTGAGTTTCAGCCTCTGCTTGTTGGAGTCTTTCATGAAGATAACGGTTTTCAGTTATGAGAGCATCGCCATCCAAAATTGGACTATTTTCAACTTTAAGCATTACGCTTAATTCGTGGTTTAAACGGTGTACTTTGCATTTAAAAGCGTCACGTTCTTTGATTAGCTCTTCTTTTTCGTCTAGCATCGATTGGAGATCAGATTGCAGCTGGGAAATCTAAAGATTTTTTTTAATAACATGCATATCAATATTGTTACGAGCCCAAATTCATAATAATTCGAACGGTTTACATTTTCAACAAATTATAAAATCTACACAATTTGTTAGAAATTTTTATAAAATTCTTTCTGCTGCTTTAAAAATAGACTTAAAACTTTAAAAAAAAATCTGATGTGGCCAGCACATGACCTCCCGCCAATTCCATGAGCTTTCAGTAAAGTTTCACTTCCGATTGATCGTTTGTAAACAAAATCTACTTTGTTGTTCCCATAAATAGAACGGTTTGTAATACGAAATTTTGGATTATATTTTATTATGTTTTTCCTGAAAAATCTGTTAAAGCTTCAAATTAAGTACTACATCCGGTTTATCATATATAGTCAAAATCTAATATGTTGTTTCAAATTATATAAGAGTATTAAATACCAACTTTGCGAAGTTTTGGATCATTAATATATTTTAAGGAAAAATCGTCACACACTTCCTTATGCTCTAAAACGCAATCTGTGTAAATTCTTCGCCGTACATTATCCATTTCGTAAATGTGTAGTTGCAAACTATTATTTGACACTTTGAAATAACGTTCTTATTGAGAGCTGTTTGATATATAATGCTGCAAACATCAAACTTAAATCGAATTATCTTGTATATCTAATATTTATGTATGATGGAAAATATATTATTTTAACAAACCTTAATTTCATTAGAATCATATTTAAACTACTAAATTCTTCTTAACACGGTTTCATTATTAATTTTAATGAAAATTGCTTCGTGACAGTGACATTTGTTTAAATGTGTCAAATTTGTTATTAAAGTATTGTTTTTGTTTGACGCAGAGGCAAAGTGATGTACAAAAATAAATTATTTTATAATATAATATAAAGTTATTTCAAGTTATTTACTAAATGCTATTATCATAGAATTGAAGATTGCGCCATTATATTCAATTTGTATTGGTAAAAGTTGCTAAAAAATTATATTCAATGAATTTTTTACAAGAAAAACTGTTGAAAGCTTGTATAAATGATACTTCCGGTTATCCGATATACACTAAAAACTAATGAGCTCTTCCCACATTAGTATAGAATGGATATACAAAATTTCAAATTTTTCTGATTGATACTATTTGAGTAATCGTGTCCACAAGATCCACACAGACACACACACATTCATACCTACAGACATCATTGTAAAAATGTTAAAATCGGATTCTGGGACATCAAAACGTGCTTATTCACTAAAATCTCTATCCGATTTTTAGCACGATCCCTATACTTCCCTTACCTAGGGTAGCGGGAGGTAAAAATCTGTTGTGTCAGCACAGTACCTCTCGCCATTTTCATAGTCGAAAGAAATTTTTAGAAATTTCTAGCTATTTGCGTAGACTTTATAATTTGTTGGTTGGAAAATAAACCGGCCGGTCTATGAATTTGAGTTCGTACTTTTAAATTAGATTTTTCGAGTTGCTCCACTAGTTCTTCCCGTTGATGCGTAGGAAACAATTGTGCATCCTTATGAACATAATTAGTACGTTGGTTCCTCAAAACTTTGATATCACCTTCTGCTTCGTACAGTTTCTGCCTCAGCGATTCGATTTCAAGAATCAAGGCTTTGTTTTTCTCTCTAGTATCATTTAAAAGTTGAGCTACATTTGTGCCCGGGGCTTTAGAATAATCTATACGCTCATCGTAATAATTTAGACCATTAGAAGACTTCTTTTTGAGAGTGGAATAACGTTCTTGTAATGTTTCTGCCATTAATTTGAACTGATCTCTTTCTGAACGGCATTTATCTAGTTCTTTTGTAATTATAGACAAGGCATCGGCTTTGCTTTGCAGTTTAGAGCGAAGAGCAATATTCTACATGAAAAACAATAATTATATTTTGAAGATGTCTGTTTTTGTTGTTAATACCTCCGATATATAATGCTCCTTGTGTTCATCTAAAAATTTCACCCTATTTACAGCTCCCATTTTACTAGAATTTGAATTTAAACTATAAATATTGTAAATATTCATTGGTACAAAAACTACGTGGGCTACATGACACTTGTCTTGTCAAACAGTCAAATTCTAAATAGCTCATACAGGGTGTTCACGGACAAGTGTGAATAGGGATTTAACATATCACGTAAGAAAAAAAAAGCTCTCAAGCGCCATCTGCTATTTTCTTACGTGAAATGAAGTGTAATAAAAAATTCAAATAAATGATATATTTAATTATCCAATTTTGATGTTTTAAACTATCATTATTAATTACATAGCAACAAATATAAGTAAAATTTTATTCACAAGTGAATTAAAAACAGACAATAAAGCTTTTTAAGTAGATAACTTGACGTCTATCATCAACGATTGTCATGCACAGCCTACTAACGATTAGTTTTTTATTTTGTCAAAATTAAATATAATGGTTTTCATTATTTCGTCAAAATTGAATAAAATATTGTATAAACTACGTGAGCTAAAAATGTTTATTCACTCGAAGAAATTAACTCGCCCTTACGGGTTCGTCAGCTAAACTTTCTTCTCATGAATAAATATTATCTTAGCTCACTTGGTGTATAAATATAAATAAATATATCATCACGGCATATTACCCATTTCTGGGTGTGCCAGTATCTACAACATATGTAGACATCGGTAATGATGACGATATATTTTACCGTGTGGGCGCTTACCAGGCGTCACCTCACGGGCACTGAGCTGGTGTGGAGAGTGCACCACAGGGGTCACTTTTGTGCCATTTAAAATTGGAAATATTTGGCGTCTGTCGTGATCGAACCCGGTTCCCCCAGGTTCGCGACCAGACACTCAGGCACGCGGCCACGGGACCCCATGGTGTATAAATATCTATTTGTTTATACAAAAAAATGACAGAATATTAATATTGTGTTCTACATTATTAATAATGGCTATTACTAATTAAGGGAACTTTTGAAATAACTTTTTAAAATTGCGAAGAAACCAAAAACTTTATAAAAAATCTAGAAACAGTTTTGCATACATTTTATTTTGAAAAATGAATAGAAGAGTAGAAAATCTCATAAAACTAAATTACATGTTAAGTTAAATCCCTATTTGGCACTTGACCGTCAACACCCTGTATAAAACAGCTGTGCTTCAAAAACGCGCCAATTTTCTAACCTTACGTTACTTGATTGAAAGTTGTTTGTGCTGTAAAAATGAGTTTGTGGGCCGATAAATATCGTCCAAAAGACTTATCAAAGTTGGACTACCACAAAAAGCAAGCCGAAGATTTAAAACAACTAATTAAACAAGGAGATTTTCCCCATTTGTTGGTATTTGGTCCGTTAGGAGCCGGTAAAAAAACACGGATCATGTGCTTGCTAAAAGAGTTATATGGTCCCGGAGTTGAACGTTTGAGATTAGAACAAATGCAGTTTCAAACACCGTCTAACAAAAAACTAGAAATAACTACAGTAAGCAGCAACTATCATATTGAAGTCAACCCAAGCGATGTCGGCATTTACGACCGAGTTGTTATCATGGATTTAATAAAAAGCGTTGCCCAGACTCATCAGCTAGACGTAAGCGGCCAAAAAGAATTCAAAGTGGTTGTTTTGAACGGCGTGGACAATCTCACAAAAGATGCACAACATGCTTTACGTCGAACTATGGAAAAATATATTTCAACATGCCGGTTGATCCTATGTGCAAATTCGATATCCAGAGTTACTCCAGCAATTCGTAGCCGATGTCTTTCTGTCCGTATACCAGCTCCAACTCACGAAGAAATCGTAGGAATTCTGCAAAATGTCTGCAAGAAAGAAGGATTGACTATTCCTGTACCATTAGCTGAAAAAATTGCAGAAACGTCTAACAGAAACTTGCGAAGATCCATCTTAATGATGGAAGCGTGTAAAGTACAACAATATCCATTTTCAGTCGATCAACAAGTTTCCGAACCCGATTGGTACACATTTATAAAAGAGCTAGCGAAAACCATTCTTTCGGAGCAAAATGTTACAAATATTATGACCGTAAGAAATGATCTGTATGAATTAATTTGTCATGGAATACCTAGTGATCTTATTTTTAAAACATTGTTAGAAGAATTAATCGCTAATTGTGATATAGAACTGAAAACACAAGTAGTAGAACTGGCTGCTAAGTATGAACATAGAATGCAACAAGGTAACAAAAAAATTTTCCATTTTGAGGCGTTTATTGCAAACTTTATGGCGATTTACAAAAAATACATTGAGGAATCGATTGGGGACTTAATGTAAACATTCAATTATTTTGATTTAATGTCTTGAATGGTTTTCTCTATAAGTTTTCTATCTTCTGGATTTTCTCGAGTAAGATTCATTCGTTGTTCTTCTATATCTCCCATAATCATATGTCTGTAAAGAATAAATATTTATTTGTTTGTATTTGTTGTGTTTTGTTACAAACCTATAATAAAATGCTGTACCACCAGCTATTAGGAATGTCCCAAAAATTAGTGGAAATCTCAATAAAGTTGTGAGAGGGATTGGACGCTGCATTTTGGTAAATTTAACCACACTTTTACACGCCGGTTTAAAGAAATAATTACGTTTTAAAATATATTACGATATTTTATTGCACATAAATAAATACAAACTTGATCTAGAAATCATGCGCTGTATATACGTAAATATTTGTTTAAAAAATGTTTAAATTGCTACTTATTTTTATGCACACATTTACTTCGTATATGTGTATATGGTTGCCTATTATTTGTGGGATCTTTCTGTGAAAAATCTGTTGTGGCCCGCACAAGACCTCTCGCCATTTCCATTTTTTGTTATAAAAGTATTGTATTGCACTTCGCTATCGAATCGTCGTTTTATAACAAAAAAATTACAGAACTTTACCCAAATACTGGTTTTTGTTGTATTTAACATGTCTTCTGCACACATACAATTCTAATTATATTTATTTTTCATTGTATGAGAAAGTTTCTAAATGTCAGAGAATCTTCCAATTCATTAATAAGATTGGCGGTATTTTTAATGGATATATGCATGTTACCTAAAATTAAATGTACTTCCCAGAAAAAGCTTTCACAACGTAACTAAAACTTTTGATTTTTGACACTGACATTTGTCATTTACAAATTATTTTATAAACATTTGAATTTGTCAACTGATTTCTTTAGTGTATTTTAGCCTACTCGACTAACTACATTCCGATATTCTACATATTATAGCGTCTTTATCTCTAAATTTATAGAAATAATAAAAAAATTAAATGTATCAGATGTAGAATTTTATGTTCTTCAATATTATTATATCAAAAATTTTCAAAAAATAATATTTAGAAGAATTTTATTAGAAACTACTACTTCCGGTTGCCCAATTGTTACCAAAACCTTTTCAGCTCTTCCCATGAATGTCAGATTGAGGAATTCATAGTTAAACACACACACACACATCATCGTAAAAATCGGTTTATATGGACCTTAAATCGTGCTTATTCACTTAAATCTCGATATGTGATTTTTAGCATGAATCCAATACCTCTTAGCGAGAGGTAAAAATGAGTTAAAAATCTGATGTGGCCAGCACATAACCTCCCGTCAATTTCATATTTAAAATAGCAATGAGCTTTAAGTAAAGTATCACTTCCCGTTAATCTAATTATAATATAAATATAATAAAAATAAATAGTCTGTAATACGAAATTTTGGATTATTTTTTATTGTTTTTCCTCGAAAAATTGTTAAGAGCTCCAAATTAAATACCACATCCGGTTTACCATATATGGAGTTTTAAATATTTTGGATCACATTTTAATATAGTTTTCAAGAAAATCTTTTCAGAACTTCAAGTAAAATAACATTTTCGGTTTATCAATTTTAACAAAAATTAAATGTTCCTATTGATATAAAAGTCTTAAATAGTAAATTTAAAACTTTTGGATTATACTTTAATGTCGTTCTAAACAATGTTCATAAATTAGGAAATGAAATACTAAATATTTTTTGACAAAACTAAAATAGAAAAAATTATCACGTTTCTTGACATTTTAGCTCACTTTGTCCCTTAGAAAACTCGCGGCAAACCGCTTGTTTCAACAAAAACACGTGCGCTAAAATCTTATGAAACTTGTATTTTAATGTCCTATTTCAAACCCTCCTGTTACGCTATCATTACACCCTTGTTCAATAATGTACCATTTCTACCCACCATTAAATAATAAAAAAATTATTGCTCTATTATGTAAAATCACCGTCATATTCCTATGAAGTATAATTATACATCATAGCTGAATCGACCGGTTGGCAACTGTATCGACCGTCCTTTCCCGCGACGTCGTCCTAACAGCTGTGGGTTCGCGCGAAAGACGCGTAGCGTCGCGATGGCTGGTGCGTCACTGCGCCAGTCTACACTGGTCTACCCCCACCAAAACAAAGCATGTCCTACGTGGATTTATTGTTACGCAAAGTCGAATAAGGCAGTGAAAGTTAGATATTTTTTTCCGAATAATTGTTGCATTGTATATGGGATATTTTCGTGGGGTTTTATATTATTTATTTTTGCAAATATCAATATAGGAATGAAACATAAATTTTTATACTTTTTTGCACCACACATAACAGGAATGTATTGCGAGCGGTATACGTAAAGGATGACAAATTTTGCGTGCTTGTCCCCTATTTTAATTTTATAATTAATTTTGAATGTTTTTGTTTTTAATAATTGCGTGACTTTTTTTTACATACACAAATCTACACAGTTTTGATTTTCCTGTTTAATGAATGAAAGTAAAATATACTTCAGGGAACAATTATTTACGTCCACAATGTGAGTTTAGAACAAATTCAATTTTTTTTACTTTTATGGATTCATAAATATTTCTTTTCGGAAACTTTATACAACATGTCATTTATTATCTGTTCGCTTCCACACATTTTATATACTGCAGATAAAGTAAAATAATCTAAAAAACAAAGTTATTTTTTTCAACAGTCTTCTAAACTATTATAAAATAGTTAGAAGTAGTGCTCTGATTTTTTAAACATACTTTACCATAACCTAACGTATAAAACTCACGCCCGCAAAACTTTGAACTACTTGATTAGGAATTTTAAAAAAATACTTATTGGATATCAATGTTTATCATGAATAACAGTAGTTTATATATCAAGGGAATAAAGTTGCAATCGTTTGAGGTAAATAATGACACTTTACTCCTATGATATATACAATATTTTATATACAAATGGAAAAAAATGTTATTAACAAAAGAGCATGCGAAATTAGTAAGAATGAAGCACATCTATAAACGAAGAAAAACTATTTATTTTAAATTTAATTTTAAAAAATCATTATATTTTTTCTAAAATAAATATGGTTGATAATATTCCATATCTGTTAATCAATATCAATTAAAAAAGACTTGAATCACTTTATTTCCCTAGGGAGTACTTTATTTCGCTCGATAACTAATGAAGCACATTAAGTTATGATTTTAATAAGAATAAAGTTAACATTATTTACCGGTTGTATATAAATAAAATTAAGGTGAATATAATCGTCAATTTTCTAATTTTCATTACCTTAATATGAAAATTTTATACTGTTTGTGACGTGCTGGACATTGGCAAATTTTATTGGTTAATGGCTGTTCGAACGCGCAAGTTGTCTATTTTTTAGGGACTCATTTATTGAAACTAATATTTTTTCGCGTGTGTGTGTTTGTGCGTAACAAATTTTTTCTCCGAGAATAACTCCAATACTAAAATTCTAAAAATTACCTATGATTCTTTCGTACTCCTCTTCTTTACATCCATATGAAGAGCTGATTAGATTTTGGTTATAATTAGTGAACCGGAAGTTCCCTTATTTGAAGCTCTTAAGAGTTTTTCTTGACAAAACGCAGTTAAATATCATTTTTTGTAATAATTATCAATATGAAAGAATATCTTATTCTCTATACGGTTTAATTATATATTTTCCTTCATATTCAATAGATATAGAGTTAAAGAATTATATAGATTCACTTACAAAAATTGGTCAGCTTAGCTATAATCATGGAAACAGCTGATATATTAAAAAAAAATAATTGACAGATGTCAGTGTCAAATGCAGTTTATATAATGTATGCTCGTGTTATAATTTTATTGGATTTATAAAAATTCAAGGTATGAAATTTGTAAAAAAATAGTATATGTTCGTGTTACAATTTTACTGGATATATAGAATCTTTTCCAAGGAACTTTTCGTATAGGATTTGTACAAAATACATCGAATTGACGGAAGGTCTTTTCTGGCCACAACAGATTTTTACCTTCCGCTACCCTTGGTAAGGGAGGTATAGGGATCGTGCTAAAAATCACATATCGAGATTTTAGTAAATGAACACGTTTTAAGGTCCCTAGAATCCAATTTTAACATTTTCACGATGATGTGTGTATGTATGTATGGGTGTGTGGGTGTGTGTGTGTGTGTGTGTGTGTGTGTGTGTGTATGTGTGTAGAAATTTTGTCTTCGCTCTAACTCAAATACTATCATTCAGAAAATTCTGAAACCTTGTATTTCTACCCTATTCTAATACGAAAAGAAGCCATTAGATTTTGGTGTAAATCGGATACGCAGAAATGGCACTTTACTTGAAGCTCATGATGGTTTTTCTTCAAAAAATACCATTAAATACCATTTTTTCGCATTTTGTCATTATGAAAATTATAGATTATTGAATTTTGTACAGGTATACATTAATATTTTTTGTTACACAATTTATTTTTCAAATGAATGTAACTGACAGGTAAACGTCATTGTCAAAAAACTAATCACTTCAAATTAATAATAGTGACATATTAAATAATGAAGAAAATCGTAAATAAAGCATATGCAATGGAACATAATATAATTTGAAGCATTACTAAATACGTAGGTATGTATTTAAATTAATAAAAATTAAATAGCGGGAAGTTTTGTGTTGGCCACATCAGATTTTTTAATCATGAATTGCCAATGTTTTTTTTTAAATGATTGCTATGATAATTAGTTAGGATGACTAAAAATTTGAGGACTTATACTTATTAAAAAGTATAATTTATGTTTCGTAAAGAAAATTTATTTTATATATACTGTACTTACTGTTAAAACTAATTTAACATTTTGCTATTACTCAACTATATTAGAACTATTGTTAGTATATTGTTTTTGGTACCTATATTCTTTTGAATTTATTTGCCGTATATATCTATATGCAATATTTTATTTTTCGAAATTATAATACAATAAGCTATATTACAAAAACTACATAATTATTTTCATCTGATAATTAATATTTCTTGTTCATATCCGTTGATTTTATGAATGAAAACCAATCGCATCCCTCTTCTTTATTCTTATGTCCGCTTGGTTCAATACAGGTAGAACGGGGTTGGTTGACTAGCTTGTGCCTCAGTGGTGTCAGTTGCCTGTGAGTGTGTGATGCCTGCTGCAGGGCCCGCGGAGCCCGAGCCACGCGGCTAAGGCCTCGCCCCAATGGGGGCCCAACAGACCCGCGAGGACGCTGAGGATGAGCCTCCGGAACTAGGAAAGAACCGGGCGAGGGTGAGTGGCAATTTTTTCAGTTATAAGGGTTTGGGACGAGCACCGGCTATTCGGCTATTGTATGATTGTTATCATAGATAAAGTGATGATATATCAAGCTTTTGAACGTATTGGAATAATGTAGAATCATCATTTATTTGATTATACATAGTACGACTTACTTTATAATAGATAATAGTTTGGAATCCATCTACCGGTTGTAGTGTAGGGTTAATATATGTACGAAATATGATGATAGATAAATGTATCATATATGAAAATGATGATATCATATTGATACATCTTTTAAAATAACCATTTCTGCTATTTAGATAAATAGGAGTAAATATTAGGTTATAATCCATAATACCGGCTATTATATGGCTAATATACGAATTTGTGCTTAATATTATTGTAGAACAGTATATATATCATACATTAAAATGATGATACATGAATTATGAAGCATTTTGTTTGCACTAAAGCACTACAATGACCAGTGGGCTAAATACAGGGTGGTTGATTTTTCATTGTCCAGTTCATATATTTAGAAATATTAAATATACAAGAAAAAGTTATATAGAAAAGTTATTTGATACGACCTGGTCTATAATTTAGCATAAACAATTTTTTTCCAAGGCCTACCAATTTTCCAGAAAAATATTTAACTTTGATTTTTTAAATGGAACATCCTGTATATTTTTACGGAATAAAATTGTAAATAAATTTCTCTTTACAATGATGTATAACAAGTAAGGGTTTACCTTTAAATTATGTCTAATAACACAAATAGAAATACGATAAAAGTAGGCTGTGATTTTCTATTGTTTATACCAGTAACATCTGTCACAGATTTAATAATACTGATTATAATAGTAAGAAAGGTGTTAAGATCCTTATTTAACTAAGAAAAATGAACGTCAGTTACAGTAATAGCGAAAAAGTTGATATGCTTTGCTGTTTCTACAGATCAAATAATAATAAACGTCGGGCTGCTATCCTGTATCAAAATTTATAATAATATTATGTTGTATTAAATTTTGCTACATAATATTAAATAAAAGTATTAATAATTTTGTAAATCATCTCACTCATCTCAATTCTCTCACTTGCTTTATTAGACATAATTTTATTCAAAGGAAAACCCCTACGTAGCCAATGTTCATGTGTAACAGAAATTACAGGTATAAACAATAGAATATCATAGACTACTTTTATCATGTTTCTATTTTCTTTATTGAACATAATTTAAAGGTAAATCCTTACGTGTTACACATCATTGTAAAGAGAAATTTATTAAGAATCTTATTCTGTCAAAATATACAGCGTGTTCCATTTAATAAATTAAAGTTAAATATTTTTCCAAAAAAAAAGGTAGGCCTTGGAAAAAAATTGTTTATGCTAAATTATAGATCAGGTTGTATTAAACAACTTTTGTATTTAACTTTTTTTTGTATCTTTAATATTTCAGAAAATATAAGCTGGACAATGACAAATCAACCACCCTGTATAGTACAGATCTTCTAAATATTATTTTTTGAAATGTTATTACAAATAAAATAAAATTCTCTATCCAATACATTGAACATTTTTATTATATCTTCTATAGATTTTAGAACTAGAGAATTATAAATATATAAAATAATCCATTGCATAATGAATAAAACAGCCCATGGAAACCAGTTTTGTAATTGACATAAAAATCCAGAGACATTGCTGAAGACTTCTTCTGGGAAATACATTTAATATTTGTTATTTTGTCATGAAATATTTAAAATAATTATAGAGATAGCTGCCGCACGTTAAGTTGATTCTAAATTTGAACGCGGAAAACCTAAAATTCGTATATGGACAAAACAAAATATAATAGTAATTATAACATGCTATTATTATAACGAGGAAAAGACTCCGTCAACATCTACAATTGGTATAAAAAGAAAGGGGGGATTCATTTATAAGTCAAAGTATGTACATTGTCAGTGTCAACTAAACACGCGCTTGCTATACATGTGTTTCATCATACCCTTGAGAAATACCGCCAATCTCGTTAATGAATTGGAACAATCTCGAACATTTAGACGAATAGGAGGAAACTTGTCCATAGAATGAAATGAGAAATGAAAAATAGATGTAATTATAATTTTTTGTGTGTACCAGAAATATAATACTTATATAGCCTAATATGAAATTGGCGAGAGGTATTGTGCTGGTCACAACAGATTTTTTTTTTATGTGTATCTTTGAAATGTAATGATACATACATTCCGTTTGTTTTAACATAATTTTATGTAGATTCAGAACAAAATAAACAAACACCGATTCCCTGTGCTAGATTTAAATTAATTAATTTCCACTAACATCTGAAGTTATACAAAATTTATACTATGATCATTTTATGAGCCCCTTTATCTAGTTTCGCTTTGCCGATCAACATTTTTTTCTTTCTTCTTTTTTTTTTTTTGTTTTGTGAGAATGGAGAGACAGCTGAACTTTTATGTGGACGAGAAGAATGAAGTATGTTTGTACAGGGGTGTGTAGCGAAAGATGATTTTTGTGTAACTATTATTGTGGTCCGGATGCGGTTATTCGCTACCGATAATCGGTCACTTTAATATGTTATTATGTATTAACACGTTTATGAATGTGGCTGTGGTGAAAGAAGTATGCATGGATAGGAATGTGTAGCGAAAGATGATTGTTGCGTAACTATTATTGTGGTCCGGATGCGGTTATTCGCTACCGAAAATCGGTCACAATAATATGTTCTTGAATGCATGATTTTGGGCAAGGCGGAAGAAGAATGTTTTTAAAGAGTTAAGTGATTCTGTGGAGCTCTTGCTTTCATCCCTTTTCTTATTATTTTCGGGTTTTTGCTAACCCAATAAGTGGGAAACGCGTGATTTTATGTATGTATGTTATTTCTTTCAAAATAATACTGGCAAATATATTAAGATTTTTTGTTCCCATTTGCAATGAACTATCAATATTTTCTTCTGCAAAATTTTACCTTAAATTAGTTTAATTTTATTTTGTGACAATGACGTACATTTCTTGTCAATTGTAAATATAAAAACAGTTTAATGGATTACGTATTTTACGAGGGATTTTATAATTGATATGTCTAATATTTTCTTCTTAAAATCCCTCCAATATTAATTTAAATTATTTTGTGACAGTGACATTTATCTGTCATTTACAAACATTTGAATACCTCAGTTGTGTAACCAAGGATTTGTGTTTATTTTTAAAACAAGAAGAAAACGCACTTAAATATTATTTTTTGAGATTTTATGTTATCAATATGGAAGAACATTTGATTGTCGGTTTGATTACACATTTTCCTTAATATTCATTAGATATAGAGTTAAAGAATTTTAAAGAGACTAAGTGCCGTTATTATAAACGTCCAGTTAAATTTAGTTCCAAGTAAATTTAATAAAGTGAACAAATTCGAATCAATTTCTATGTTCTTATGACATTTAAATCATTGCTATCAAAAATTCGCGTTGCATTTGTTCATTTAATTAAATTTACTATTGAACTAAATTTAACTGGACGTTTATAATACCGGCCCTAACTTTCATAAATCAACCACCCATGCTTTAACCACGGAAACTGGTGATATATTCAAATATTCTGATTGACAGATGTCAATGTCAACTGCAATTTACATTATATATGTTCGTGTTAGAATTTTATTGGATATATAGAATCTTTTACTAGGAATTTTCTGTATGGATTTTGTAGAAAATAATTACGTTCATGTTACAATTTTACTAGATATATAGAATCTTTTACAAGGAACTTTTGGTATGGGATTTGTACAAAATACTTAGAATTGACGAAATGTGCTAGCCACATCAAATTTTTTTACTATTTTATGTCTTTGCTTTTGTTTTTTATATATTAATTGTTTCATTATCATTAAAAGAGTTAAAAAAAATTGTTTCATTATTACAAAATAAAGTAAAATAAAATAGGAAAACATTTAATACGTACCTGTCGTTTCCCAGCCATAAATCAAGCTTAAAGCCCGAACAGTAGACCTGCTGAGATTATTTTAAATGAAAGTTTGTTTAATTTTGAAGCAATTTGTAGTATTAAAAAGTCATAATTGTTTTTAGTTCAACTGCATTTGATTTTTAAAGAAACCTATAGCTATCTTTCTCGCACCAGTTTCTGTAGTAGGCTGCGCGAGAAAGATAGCAATCGTTGTGATGTAGATGTATATATGCTTAAAATCACTAATATTTCAAAAACTAACAATTTTTTAAAAAAACTTTTATCGTCTCAATCTTGATTTTATCTTACCTATTTTCAATATAACTAATTTTTTACTCAATTTTCTGTTATGATGGAGGACCCTATTGTACTCAACCGCTGCAATTTGAGTATTTTTCTTGGCATTATTACAAAATTAGAATTTGAAGTATGTGTGTATGGTATTTTCTTATTTGGTTGATATTGATAACGTGAGAGTGACATTATTAAATGTTTTAAAATAATTAAATAAATATGAGATGATATGTTTGCAATACTAAACAGATTAAAAATAATATTAAATAATGCATATGCATTTATTTTAATTGCTGATTTTTATCTGTGTAAATTGCTGGGCGGTAAATATGATACAATTGATACTCAATAAATATTAATATTAAATTCATAAATTAAAATTTTGTACACGAGATTTGTAAAACTAAATACCTAAACAAATATACAACACCAGGTTTTATATTAAATCACGGTGCTCAGGGGAGTGCTGCATTAAAACCGAGCGTTGTACATATACCTAACGCACACATTGTGTATTAAATTTTTTGGTCGAGACATCTATAAAAATACGTATTTTCTATAAATTTTGCTTGTTAACCTTAAATCATTGTTGTCATTCTTGCTTTTTTGATAGCTTGGGACATAGACCAAGAACTTACACTTTGCTTATTTGATTTATTTAAGAATATCTATGCTGGAAGAAAATTAAGGTTAGGTAGATTAGTTTCTACCTATATCTAGTTCTAGTTCCTAAACAGACTACATGAATGATTTTAATGTTACGTACCCTTTTCGGCATTCTTTACTAAAATGAATTTCATACATTTGAAATAAAATAAATATACAATTCTCATCAATCATTCAACAAAGTTTATCATTTGAAAATTTTGAAACACTGACATTGCCGGCTGAGAATTATTATTTGCTAATGCCAACACATGACGTTGGCGGTAACTAGGGTTTTTATAGATACTCTTTATTATTACAAAGTAGCTTTATTTATCAATGGCCTCTTAAAACTTAGTGGGTTTTTATTGCTTTATTCGGTTTATTGTTAATATTCACTATTAAACATATACTTTTTTTTACTAATTTCTCTTAATTCGATTGAGCTGGAATCCTACATTGTTAACACCTAATCTATATAACATTGAGGAATTTACCCTTAATAAAAAATCTGGAAAGTTAGGTAAAATAAAATCTGGAATAAATTTTAAAGTTTGCTACTTACTCATCCATGAAATGGTTACACAAGGAAACTTCTGCTGTTTAATTGATTTTTTTATCCCTTCAAAAGCCTGATTAGTTCAATTAACGGTTTTTTAATTATATGTGATGCATCAAACGAAAATGATCCATTGTTTGATTTTAAAAAGATTAGAAAAAAGATAATCATATCATGCACACATGCAGTTTGCAATCGATATTAGAAATACAAACAGTCGAAACAAAGAAATTCTAATCCTATTGATTTTACTTAGATTCTTAAATAAATAAATATATATATCATTACGGCATATTACCCATTTCTGGGTGTGCCAGTATCTACAACACATTTAGACATCGTGGTAATGATGACGATATATTTTACCGTGTGGGCGCTTACCAGGCGTCACTTCACGGGCACTCATTGCTGGTGTGGAGAGTGCAACACAGGGGTCACTTTTGTGCCATTTAAAATTGGAAATATTTGGCGTCTGTCGGGATCGAACCCGGTTCCCCCAGATTAGATTCTTAAAATGTGTAATATTAATAGTACGATTTTGGATACTTTTTCTAAGATTAATAATAAAAAAAAAAATCTGTTGTGGCCAGCACAATACCTCTCGCCATTTCCATTTTATGTTATATAAGTATTGTATTACACTTCGCTATATCGAACCGTCGTTTTACAACAAAAACATTACAGAACTTTACCCAAATATTGTTTTTATTGTATTCAACATGGGCTATGAGATTCATTTACAAACTTATTATTTTATTTATTTATGTCTCTATCTTTAACTCCATAGAAGATACAATAAAATTTTTAAATGTATCGGATAGAGATTTTTATATTCTTTAATATTAGTAATAACAGAAATTTAAAAAAAAATATTTAGAAGATTTTTTAAAAGAAACTATTTCTTACGGTTGTCCAATGGGGGATTCCACCATTTTTATTTTATAATTTCATCTGAAAATATTAGGAAAACTAAGACTATTGATGAAAAACCGGTGAAAAAATTCCTATTAATAAGCGAGTTATGGTCTCCCGAATTTTGAAAAGATTGACGTGACGTCACATTTATGTGTTTATTTATCAAACTGTTTTCATCATGGACCTAAATGTTCTTGAAATATTAAGTTATATTTACATAAAAATAAATGAATATTATAAACTGCAGTACAGGAATGTTAGCCCCTCCTTTCGAATTTGAATTTCTTAACTTCCATTGGTAGTAATCCCCACCTCCAAACACGCTATTTGTAATGCATATATAGGCGGTCTTTCGGTCGCCAATCAAAATATTATATATATATAGATTTTATATTAGTGTCGAAGCGTTATAACAAAAAACCCCTTATTTCCGAAATATCTCAATTATACCATTTAATTTTTTTATTAATTACGTTATTCACAATATACATTCTTAGTTTTTTACTATTTTCCTTTAATTCGATTGAGCTGGAATCCCCCATTGTTACCAAATCTAATCAGCTCTTCCCAGGAATGTCAGATTGAGGAAACTGCAGTTAAATATTTTTTAAGTCTTTGAGGAACCGTGGTTCCAACATCCACACATACACACGGACATCATCGTAAAAATGTTATAATCGGATTATAGGGACCTTAAAACGTGCTTATCCACATCTGGATATGCGATTTTTAGCATGATTCCAATACCTCTCTTAGCGAGAGGTAAAAACAATACTATTCTTGCAAATTTTGAAATGAAGTATATGTATATTTCCAATTTTAAATGGCACAAAAGTAACCCCTGTCATCATTACCGAGTCTACATGTGTTGTAGATACTGGCACACCCAGTAATGGGTAATATGCCGTGATGATATATTTATTTATTTATTTAAGTATATGTTCTAAACTCATTGAGTAATGTATGTAAAATGCTTTTGTCAAAAAAAATTTTGAACTGTAAATATAAATGAAATGTATTCACTCTTAGCCAAGTTTTTCATCATCTAAAAATTTTACAAACAGTTAACTTCAAATATTCCATTTCCATTTAATCTGGATTATTTAAATAAGGGAAAACAAACATTTGCTTTCTGTTTTCCTCGTGAAACAAAACACTCTAGTGTATTTAAATCGCACGGTCATTTCCGGCCTGTAACAATCTCGCATCAAAGTTTGTTTACATGAGTTTATTCTATCATAGTCTCACGTCGACGGCGCACTATCATTCGCAACAATAAACTTCTTCTTATATTCGCCTTCAACTGTTAAATTGGTGACGTATTGAAGTGAGAGAATGATTAATGATTTTTGGGGTGATATAAGACGATTTACAAAAGAAAATATTGACAGTATAAAAATTGTTTATATAAATATAATATATGTAAGAATTCCTCAAAATATTTTTGAGTTCCTTGCACACGCCGTAATAAAATTAACATATTTAGTCATAAATAAAAATTATCATTTTCTTCAAGGTCCTATTTTTATCATAACAAAATATTTACACCTAAATAAACAAAATACTTCGGTCCTTAGCAACATACTTGCGAGAGCAGTTGCAAATATCGAACAATGCCAAAATTTCTGGTTTGTGAACAAAAAAATTCGTACAATTCGTTACACAATAAACATCTGCTCGTCTCGCACACGTGTGGACGAAGCCGGATCGTGTGACTCAAACTGACATGGCAAATGACATGAGAATGAGATGTGACACTGAATATGACATATCAGAAGATATATGAGAATTTAGAAATAGCAATATATAAATAAATATGTTACATCTTTTATTTATATTCTTTAGGAAGTATTGCTTTAGGTAATACCCAATTAGAATTTATTGGGAACTAATATTTAACTGTGCACTCTTCTTATAATTTTGAGTATGAATAATGCGTACAAATACATAATCATTTCATTATTACCAAAAATAGGTAATTAGCCAAGCCCTAAAATTATATTTATTTATTTCTTACAGAGATTTTAAAGTAAGATTTCGCTAAGAGAGGTATTGGAATCATGCTAAAAATCACATACCCAGATTTTCATGAATAAGCACGTTTCAAGGTCACTACAATCCGATTTTAACATTTTTACAATGATGTGTGTGTGTGTGTGTGTGTGTGTGTGTGTGTGTGTGTGTGTGGATGTGTGTATGTGTGTATGGCTGGATGTTGGACGGACGATTCCTCAAAAACTATAAGACATAAGACCTGTTTAACTATGAATTCCTCAATTTGACATTTCTTTTTTTGTAAATGACAGATTTCAGTGTCAAAAATCAACAGGTTTAATGACACTTTGATAGCTTTTTCTGGGAAGTACATTTAATCTTTCTTATTGTTTTATTAATTAAATATTTGTAATATACATATATCCATCAGAAATACTGCCAATCTGGTTAATGAATTGGAAGAATCTGTGACATTTAGAAACTTCCTCATACAATGAAAACTAGATATAATTAAAATTATATGTGTGCAGAAGATATGTTAAATACAATAAAAAACAATATTTGGGTAAAGTTCTATAATATTTTGTTATAAAACGACGGTTCGATAGCAAAGTGCAATACAATACTTATATAGCCTAATATGGAAATGGCGAGAGGTCTTGTGCTGGCCACAACAGATTTTTGAATTTGAGTGTTTCAATTCTACACAGCAGTACTTATTAATAATATAACCTTTTTTTTATTTATTATCACAACAATAATAAAAAATCTGTTGTGGCCAGCACAAGACCTTCCGTCAATTCGATGTATTTTGTACAAATCCCATTAATAAAGGTCTTGTTTCTTACTCTTCTCTTCCACTCATTCCTATCCAATGCATCTCCTTCACACAGTTCTTCCTCTCTCAAGTCTTCTGCGATACAGTCCTTTCATCTTCCCTTTGGCCTTCCCTGTACTCCCGGCATTGAAAGTTCCAATCCTGAGACGGGGCTGCAATTGCATGTCACTTGTGAGGACACATTCTGATCCTATAATGTCCATCTTTGGTTTTGCACTTGACACTGACATCTGTCAGTTAGAATTTTTTGAATATATCACCTGTTCCATAATAAATAGCAAAGCTGACTGATTTTTGAAAGTTAATCGCTTTATAATTCTTTAACCCTGTATCTATTGAATATGAAGAAAAATGTGTGATCAAACCGTATAAAGAAGAGCATATAATAATAAATAATAATAAATAATATTTTGTTAAAAATTTCAAATAAGAGATTTTCCGAAATAATTATAATTTATTAATAATTCATTGTATGAGTCAAAATATTTCAGTGCGTCTATTATTTACCAACAACACTGTTCATAAAATTAGGTCCATATTTGGTTTTACAATTCAACCATATAGGAAATTTTATAACATTGATTTTGAATTATCTTACAGATTGTAGGGCATGTAATTGATTGACTACACACATTTAAAAGAAATGGATTTTTCCAGTAGTAAACATGTCTAACAACAAGAGATAAATCTATTTTGAATTATTTCGAAAGGTCAAAAAATTTGGCAAATATACAATTAATGCTTTAATTTTTTGTACGAGGTAAACATCATATTTGTTGCAATAAATTCATGTATCACTTTTTTTTATTCATTTTAAACGAAACGTACTATATTTTCTTCATACTATCATACCAGAAGTTACTAGTTACTTTTATGTGTTTATATGACATAATAATTTATTTTTATTTATTGCATGTAGTAGGAATTTATATTTTTGTTTATTATTATAGTAAATTCTTTGTTCGACAGTGGTTTCCTTGTTCTAAATATTAAATGATAACAATAGGAAATGATTCATATACAAAACAGTGGAATTTGTACTGTGATAATATTGTTTTTATTTAATTTAAAACTAACTTGTATATTTATAAAAACTACTACAACAATTAAAAATTATTGAGGAAATAATTTTGTTTGAAAAACCTGGAAATTTTCTATTTATTTATAATATACAAAATTTTCCTTATGACTAACCATTATAAATAGACTACTAATGGATGCCCTTTATTTTTGTTTTAATTATGTTTACTTCAAGGTTCAGACTCAATATTATTCTTAAATTAATAAATAAATGTATCAACTCAGCTTATTAATGATTAATTATTAATATTACCCAACAATGGGTGTGCCAATTTTTATTTACTAATTTCTTTAATATATATGTAATTCTGTTCTTGGTATTTTATTAATTGAACACCAAATTGAATTCTCTGTGAACTAAAGTTTATTTTATTAGATTATTTACATAAATAAAGAATAAAACTACAAAATTATTACCTAAAGAATCAATTTTAAATGTCCTTAATTATCTGTCTTAAAACGTTTCAATTAGAAAACAAAATTTGACAGTTGCTATGCATACGAGGAATTCATAGCACGATCATAGCATAGGAGGCAATGTATGAACATTTGATAATGCAGATATCAAAGTTACATCTCCCCTGCCCAAGTTTTAAACCCAGGTTTAAAAACAAATCTTGAGGAGGATAATGCCTAACTAACCTAAATAATGCAAAAGTAACAATATTATTCATTAACAATATTAACTGGTATTAATTTACAAACATGAAATAAATTGGCTTCTTTACGCTTCTTTCCAGCATCAATTTCATAAATCACATTCGAGATTTTCTTTAGTATTCGATATGGTCCACTTCTAATCTCATCTAGTTTGTTCCTATTTAATTTGTTTCCATTTTTAACATATACTAAATCATTCTTCTTGAATTCCCATTCTCTTCTATTTTTATCAATTCTTTCTTTATTTTTTTCGAAGTTCTTCATTGAATTTAATAATGCTTGTTCTCTATCTTTACTTAAATCATGTTGTTTAACAAACTCATTTGGAATAATTTCATTTTCTATACCATACAATAAGTAATTAGGGGAATACTTTGTAGCACTATGTGTTGTTCTGTTGTATTCATCTACACACTCATGTGCTATACTAGACCACGCTCTTTTACCACTACTATTGATTTTACAACGAATTCGATTTACTAGTGTTTGATTTAGCCTTTCATTTAACCCATTAGATTCTGCACAATCAACAGATGTAAATACCAGTAAGATGTTCTTTTTTTTAAGATATTTTTTTAATTCTTTAGAATTTATTCCAGTATACTGGTCTGCTAAAATTATCTTAATTTCATTCTTATCTGCAATTTTATCAATTAGATTTATGAAATCTCTTGCAGATTGACCTTTGGTTGTTGAAATGAATGCTGCTCTTGAAAAATGATCTGCTAGGATGTGCATATATTTCTTTGACGATCTGTTATTACCAAAACCACCTACTGAATCAATTGACATAATTTCATACGGTTTTGTTGCTGGACCCAATTTAGACAATAATCCAATTTGTCTGCTGGTTCTGGTTTTATTTTTTATACATATTTCACATTGTTTACAAAATTGTTGAACTATCTTGTCCATATTCATGAAATAATAATGTGGTCTCAATTTACTAATTATGTGACCGACGCCAATGTGACCATAGAATTCATGTATCTTCTCAATAAGTTTTAACCCAAAATTTTGTGACACATAAATTCTCTGTATGTTTTTTAAATTTTTGAAACTAATATCACCTTTCTTAATCACTTTCTTGGATTTTTTTATTTCTTCCACATTCATTCTTTGATCATCTATTATCTCCTTTAATGTTACCATGTTTACAACTTTCAGTATATCTTCATTGTTTTCTATGCTTTCTAAGACTGGATTTCTTGATAAAGCGTCAGCTTCTATATTGCCTTTACCTGGTGCATAAATAATTTTGAATGAATATTGTGATAAGTAATGCATTAAATACCCTAGTTCTTCATCTGTTCTTGCTTTTACTCTGAGTGTTTCAAGTGGTTTATGATCAGTTATTACTGTGAAATTTCTACCTATTAACCAGTATTGCCAATAGACAATTGCTTCTTTGATTGCTAAAGTTTCTAAATAGATTGCTTTTTTCTTCAGTTGACTATCATTCAATTTTCTTGAGAAATATGCTACTGGATGAAGTTTACCATCTTCTTGTGGTTGTTTGAGAACAGCTCCTAAGCCAGCACCACTTGCATCCGTTTCAATAAATACATCTTTCTCTGGATTATAAATTGCTAATATAGGACTGGAACATAAATAATCTTTGATATCACAAAATGCTTTTTCACACTCATCTGTCCATTCAAATTTCACTGTTTTTCTTAGTAAATTGTGTAATGGTTCAAGTTTCTTAGCTGCATTTTCAATGTATTTGTAATAAAAATTTGTTTTACCCAAAAATTGCCTCACATTTGTTCTGTTCTTTGGTCTCTGAAATTTTTTTATCGATATCAAATTGTCTTTGTATGGTCTTATCTTATTTTTTTCAATTACATGTCCCAGATATTTAACTGAATTCTTTGCAAAATTACATTTTAACAATTTTAGTCTAAAGCCTTCCTTCCTTAATGTACTCATCAATAGTTCAATATGTTTTAAATGTTCTTCGAATGTTCTTGAAAAGATCAATATATCATCAATGTAATTTATACAAAAATTATTCAATTTATTTTTTCTTATAATGTTTGCAAGAATTCTTTGAAATATTGCTGATGATGTCTTTAGCCCAAATGGTAAACAAATCCATTGCCAATGTCCATTCTGTGTGACAAATGCTGTTTTCTTTCTATCTTTTCTCCTGATTGGAATAGACCAAAATGCTGAATTTATATCAAATGCTGAGAACCAATTGCAATTACCTGCTTTAACAATGATATCTTCTATTCTTGGAAAAGGTTGAGGTTCAGATACAACTATTTTGTTGAGTTCTCTGAAATCGATACATAATCGTGATCTACAACCATCTTCTTTTTTATATGCTAAAGTAACCGGTGATGCAAATGGTGAACTTGTTTCTTCTATAAGACCTGCTTCTAATAATTTAGCAATTTGTGATTCAATTTCTTTTTGATCTGGTATAGAACATCTGTACGGTTTCTTAGCAATATATTTTTCTTCTGTTAATTTAATCTGTGCTTCTTCATTCTTAACCATACCAACATCAAATTTATTCTTTGCAAATATTGACTCATTTTTGTTGATTAGATCCATTATTTTATTCTTCTTTTCTCTATCTAAATGATCTAAGTTTGCTTCAAATTTACTTACATCGATGTATGCATTAGAGTTTATTTGAATATCTTCTTTCTCTTTTTCTTTATGAGTAATTAATTCTTTATCATTCTTATTCAATCTTTGAAAAATTTTCAAATTCTCATCTTGAATTAGTTTAAACTTCTTAATTGCATCTAGGCCCAATAATAAGTCATACGAAAAATTATTATTCTTTACAACATATACATCTAAAATATCTTCAATTTTATTTATCTTTAAATACAGACGTGCCCGGCTATTAACGAAATTCACACCACTAATTGTTTTAAATATACTTTTATTTTCTATTAATTTGGTCTTCAGTTGCTCCATAATATTATAATTAATCAATGTTACATTAGAACCACTATCATATATGCCTTTAACATTCTTCTCTTTATTTATTAGTACATTTAAAGTTATCAATGGAGTGAAATTCGCCGGGCGAGCTAGTTTTTTTTATTATCTAGCTCGATTTTCGTTAATTCATCAATCTCAGTTTCAGTCATGTTTACTCGTTTTATTTCTAAATACTTCTCTTTGTTACGACACAATGCGACTGGATGATAACGATCTTCTGCTGATGGATACAATGTCTTACACATGAGACATGGTTTCTTCTCAATTGATATTCTAGACGTAATAGCATTTTTTTCTGTATTCTTCTTATCAATTCCAACATTGTTTAGTACTCTTGGTTTTATTTCCTTCTTTTGTTTAATGTAATATGATTCATATTTTCTTAATTCATTAATTAATTTATCTGTTGATTTTATTTCTTCACGGTCTAATTTATCTTGAATACTCAATGGTAATCCCATTACTATATGATTTATTTTCGAAATAACAGACATTTCTTTCTCAATTTCTGACAGTAAACGTTCTTTCTTTAATGCATAATCACTTACTGAACCATTTAAATATCGATAACTGTATGCATGTCTAATACTTGTCCAACCTTTATCAGCAAATACCATCAAAAATGAATCAGACCAAACCATCCATTTATCTGTAGGAATTTCTTTCAATTTAGTACTATACCATTCTTTTGGACCTCCTTCCAAAAATAATTGTAGACAGGTGATTTTTTTATTTTCATCTGTAATTTTATGTCTCTCACATTCCTTTTCAAATCCACTTAACCAATCTGCAGCATTTCTTTTGCCGTCAAATTTATCAATTGCAAACTTCTTTTCAATGTCCGATAGATTTAGTTGTTTGTCAGTTAATTTCACTTTTAATTCATTAATCACTTCTATTAATTCACTTTGGTTTAAGTTCTCTAATGATGTCGATGAAGTTCTTTTTCTTGCTTCTTCAATTGGTTTTTCATCTAAATAAATGTTTCTGAACACGAAATTATTATCTTCATCAATGTACAATGGTACTAGAGTATCCGGTAATGTTATTTGTAGATTACGATATTGATTTGGTTTATTTAAACCAGCAACACCATTTTTTACAGTACCGATCTTAAACAAGTCCGTGTGAAATGTTTCATATCGAATATTCATGGGAAATTCATAGCATACTGCATCATTTGGCCATCTTATTGATTTAACTGAATTTACTAATTTCTTCTCTGTATCAAATACCTTTTCAAAATGAATTTTCACTTTAGTTGGCATTTTTCAGAACATAAAATTGATTTGTAATTCTGTTCTTGGTATTTTATTAATTGAACACCAAATTGAATTCTCTGTGAACTAAAGTTTATTTTATTAGATTATTTACATAAATAAAGAATAAAACTACAAAATTATTACCTAAAGAATCAATTTTAAATGTCCTTAATTATCTGTCTTAAAACGTTTCAATTAGAAAACAAAATTTGACAGTTGCTATGCATACGAGGAATTCATAGCACGATCATAGCATAGGAGGCAATGTATGAACATTTGATAATGCAGATATCAAAGTTACATATACTGTTGAGGATCTTTACCAGGCGTCACCTCACGGGCTCTGTATTTATTATTAATATTATTGAAATTTTTTTTGAGTAACTGGCGCCCTTTATTTATAATTCGAACCACTCCTTCTTCACTCGAGAGCACTGGGTCAAAGTCCAAACCTAATTTCTGATCCGGGAACTTTTCCCAGGGTTAAATTGGGAACTCTTTATAATTCTATACAAAATCTTTTGAGGCTAGTAATATGAATTGTTGAAAGACCCCATTAAAAATCGCATACGTACGTAACATTGTCTTTACAATCAAATAATATTACTAGCAAGTTTTTATCTCTATCCATTTTTGAATTAACGTCCCAAAAGTCAATATACTCCATATTCAGATATAAACTTCAAAATTTTCAAAAATCTAATTTTAATGTTTCTAGATACTTCTCAGTGCGCTGATTCCAAATTTTGAAACCGCAGATCGATATCTCTTTTCGTTCTCGAGATATTTAGATTCAAAGTTTTGCCCAAAACTGCCCATTTTTGGGCAATAACCCAAAAATGGGTCGAGATATGAATTTGGCGACTCGACCATTCGATTCTACGGGCAAAATTACTTAAGTGTACCAATTTTCATAATTTTTGAACACCGCATACAATCTCTAAAGCAAAATAACTGAAAATGGCCAAAAATCGAAAAAATCGTAAGGGGTACCCCTTAGGATTTTTTCAGATTATGGCCATTTTCAGGGGTCTTCAAACTTTTATTCATAAAAAATGAACCGGTTGGACAAAAATTATGAAAATTGCTATACTTATGTACATTTTTCTGGAGAATCGAATGGTCGCGTCGCCAAATTCATATCTCGACCCATTTTTGGGTTATTACCCAAAAATGGGCAGTTTTGAGCAAAACTTTGAATGTAAATATCTCGAGAACGAAAAGAGATATCGACCTGCGGTTTCAAAATTTGGAATCAGCGCATTGAGAAGTATCTGAATACATAAAAATTAGATTTTTGAAAATTTTGAAGTTTTTATCTAAATGTGGGGTACAGTCGAACTTCAGTAAGTCGAACTTCTATAACTCGTATTTTTGATAACTCGAATCAAACTGGTTGGCAATAGCGCCAAGAGTGAGAATTATGGGTAATTTTTACTTGATAACTCGAACTTCGATTACTCGAATATCTTTGTAATTCGAACAAAATATTTGGCGCCAGCTTCAATAAGTCGAATTCTGAGGGGACAATTGTCCAAATTACACCAGAAGGTGTCACGTTAAATGATTTTATACATGTGGATTATGATATTGTTACTTCGGAGTTTCCCACAGATGAAGATATAGTCGAGCTCTACAAATCTGAATCCGAATCTGTAGAGCTCGACAATACAGATGACAACGAAAGTGATATGATGGAGGATGATTTGTAGCAACCACCTTCAAACGAGTTGGTTGAAAATTCGTTGAGCGTTTTGCGTTCGTATTTAAAAACTAATGAACATACAACCGATTCCCTGTATAATGGTTTAAATAACATTGAAGCTTTTTTTTATTGAAAATCAAAATAAAAAATTCTCTCGTCAGTCACAAATAACTGACTTTTTTACACTAAAATAATGTTTATAACTTTAATCTGTATTTATATATCAATCTGTATATGTATATCATAAGGTAAGTGGTTTTTACTCGAATAAATACATACATGAATAATATTTATACATGTGCATTATATTTAATAATATAATAGTTCGACTGTATATTGACTTTTGGGGCAATAATTCAAAAATGGGTAGAGATATAAAATTGCTAGTAATATTATTTGATTGTAAAGACAATGTTACGTAAGTGTACGCATATTTAGAGCATTTGAACAACTGAGTGAATTTTTAGAAATTAAAGTCTTAAAAGAAAATTAATTTTTGAAAATTTTGAAGTTTTTATCTGAATATGGGCAGTGAGTATAAACTCACTTATACTCACTGGTATTGATTAGGGTAATTATTAGCCTGTAGTTCAAGGGCATACATAATACATACATACATGCATACATACATCCACAAATACATACTATATTTGCCGTCAAATAAATATGGCCTGGAGATTTCTACACTGTTGCCAGTTCCATTGGTCATGTTGAAAATGCTAAGTTAAGAAGAAGCGGCAACACCGCAAGGCAAGAAACAGGGAGGGGAGAGGGAAATATAACCATCAATCTATATTTATTGGACGGCAAGTATAGTGTTGTCAAAAGTATTCGAAACCGTGGTTAGCCGCAAAACCGGTTAACCGCGAGTAACCGCAAAACTGTTGTTTGACCGCGAATAGTAGACAAAACCGGTTAACCGGGAATGGAATATATGATGCACATAATTCAATATATTATAAACGTTATTACTTTAGTGAAAAAAAAATTTTTTGCTTCATTTATGACAAAAAAAAAATCTGTTATGGCCAGCACAAGACCTCTCGCCATTTCCATATGTATTGTATTGCACTTCGCTTTGGAACCGTCGTTTTGTAACAAAATATTACAGAACTTTACCCAAATATTGTTTTTTATTGTATTTAACATGTCTTCTGCACACATATATAATTCTAATTATATCTATTTTATATTATTTTCATGTCAGAGATTGTTCCAATTCATTAACCAGATTGGCGGTATTTCTGATGGATATATGCATTTTACCACAATTTTGCCTATAATTTCAAATATTTAATTAATAAAACAATAAGAAAAATTAAATATACTTCCCAGAAAAAGCTATCAGAATGTCACTAAAAATGTTGATATTTGACAATGACATGTGTTATGTTATAAACATTGGAATTTGTCAACTGGTTTCCTTAGTGCCTTGGCCTCTGCGATTAGTTTACTCTATAAATTATAGTGTCTTTATCTCGAAATCTATACAAGATATAATAAAATTTTTAAGTGTATTAGATGGAGAATTGTGTGTTCTTCAATATTTAATAAAAAAAACTCCCAAAAAATTATATTTAGAAGATTTTTTCTAAGAAACTACTACTTCCGGTTGTTCAATTGTTACCAAAACCTTTTCAGCTCTTCCCAGGAATGTCAGATTGAGGAAACTGCAGTTAAATATTTTTTAAGTCTTATAGTTTTTGAGGAATCGTGTCTACAACATCCAGACATACATACACACACACATACATACACACACACACACACACACACACATACACACACATACACACATCCACACACACACATATCATTTTAAAAATTTTATAATGGGATTCTAGGGACCTTAAATCGTGCTTATTCAATAAAATCTAGATATGCGAATTTTAGCATGAATCCAATACCTCTCTTAGCGAGAGGTAAAAATGTAGTAGCAAAACATACATGCATACATTGAATATTGCAGTTTAACCATGATAATTTCATTAAATATTTATTAACTAATTATAAATACATTAATAAGTAAAAGAAAGAGCCAATGAACTGCCGTACAGTTGATTCTTCTTAGTTTATATGAATATTTTGCTTTAAATTATTGTTTTTATAAATAATAAATAAAATAAATATATCATCACGGCATATTACCCATATCTGAGTGTGCCAATCTGCGTTATACACAGATTTCGGTAATGATATATATTTCTACCGTGCGGGCGTTTACCAATCGTCACCTCATGGGTTGGCGTAGAGAGTGCACCACAGGGGTCACTTTTGTGCCATTTAAAATTCGAAATATTTGGCGTTGATCGGGATCGAACCCGGTTCCCCAGTTTCGCGCCCAGACACTCAGGCACACGGCCAGAACTCCGTAAGAGAAATTAGAGTAAATTTATAGTTTTCTAGCGATAGCAGGTTAATAGCGGTTAGCCGGTTAACCACGGTATGTTCTCACGGTTAACTGGTATTTTTAATTATTCATTTTGTTGATTATTGATAATAAATGGCTTCAAAAGAAATTCAAACACTAGAATAATACAACTTTTTTAGTTTTCGTTCTGTAATATTCTAATATATCTTATTAATTTCATTGTAAGCAACGATTATTATTTATATCCTGCGAACAGCTGCGCTTGTATTTCTAACACAATTTGTCCATATTTTCTCTTATTCTTTGGAAGCCTTTTAAATCCTTTGTTGAAATCTTTGTCCGGAAACAAGTAGAGGTTTTGCCAAGCAGTACAGGCGCCCGCGCAGCGCGCAACTTTTCTACATACGCATGGATCAGCTGTTTTGCTGTGCGCAATGTACGCTATCTCTCTCAGGAATACGGTTTCTTTGTTGTAGTGAATAATGGGTATTCCATTTCGATAAAATCGTGAGCAAATATTGTTATTTATTATTTTATCATCGATGCTACGATAATTATTGCAGAACGGGACTGTTTTTTTCGTTGTTAATAGGAAATCATACATTTAATAACCCCTATTACTGCATGATTTTTATTACTAAATGATTTTAGTGGGTAACCATAGATACCACATACCTTTGATAAATAATTGTCAAAACTTATGCGCCAAACATTACCTAAAAAAAATGATTGTAACATGTTTGTTAATTGGCGATTAATGATCTCATTTAACGCGCTCGCTACGCTCACGCTTTAAAATATTTCAATCATTTATTGTCCTTATTAATACACTTTGTGGTAAAATAACTGTTAAAAGCATAAATTTTAAAATTTTGCATAAAGATTTACGAGACAAATATTTGAAAAATGTAACGAATGACCCCAGAAACCAAATTTTTTAAATATTTTTAAATGAAAGTTCGTTTAATTTTGAAGCAAGCTATAGCTATCTTTCTCACACCAGTATTTGTATTAGGCTGCGCGAGAAAGATACCAATAGTGTGACGTCACCTGTGGCCTGGAAATAAATTTAAATATCTCGCAAAGTAATTATTAAAAAAATGTTTTTTTTATCTTAATCGTCATTTATTGGGTAGTACTTTAAGGATAAAGTGTACTTTATTATATTTTGTTATGGTTTATGGGCCTTTTTACCTCCTGCTACCCTTGGTAAGGAAGGTATAGGAATCGTGCTACAAATCACATATCGAGATTTTAGTAAATGACCACGTTTTAAGGTCCCTAGAATCCAATTTTAACATTTTCACGATGATGTCTGTATGTGTGTATGTGTGTATGTGTGTGTGTATGTATGTATGTATGTATGTGTGTGTATGTATGTATGTATGTATGTATGTATGTGTGTATGTGTAGGGATTTTGTCTTCTCTCTAACTCAAATATTATCATTCAGAAAATTCTGAAACTTTGTATTTCTATCCTATTCTAATATGAAAAGAAGCCATTAGATTTTAGTGTAAATCGGATAACCGGAAATGGCACTTTACCTGAAGCTCAAAATGGTTTTTCTTCAAAAAATTATCATTAAATGCCATTTTTTCGCATTTTATGTCTTATGAAAATTAAAGATTATTGAATTTTCTACAGGAATACATTAATACTTTTTCTATATATTTTGCAGATAAATTTAAAAATAATTTTTTTTATTAGTCGCGAAGCCTAAGATAAACACAATTCCTTTGTTACACAGTTCATATTTGAAATGAATGTAACTGACAGTAAATGTCACTGTCAAAAAACTAATCACTTCAAATTAATCATAGTGACATTTTAAAAAGAAAATAGTAAATAAAGAAATAGTTTTATGCAATGGAACAGTTTGCAGCGTTAGGAAATACGTAAGTATGTATTTAAATTAATAAAAATAGGATAGGAATGTGTGGCGAAGGATGATTGTTGCGTAACTATTATTGTGGTTCGGATGCGGTTATTCGCTACCGAAAATCGGTCATTTTAATATGCTCTTATGTATGAATGCTATGATGATTGTGGACAAGGCGAAAGAAGAATGTTGTTAAAGAGTGAAGTGAGTCAGCTGAGCTCTTACTCTTATCCCTTTTCTTATTGTTACTGTTTCCGGGTTTTTGCTAACCCACTAAGTGGGAAACGCGTGATTTTATGTATGTATGTAAAAATTAAATAGCGGGAGGTTTTGTGTTGGCCACATCAAATCTTTTTGTAAGAAATGGTTGTTTAAAAATACAAAGTACAATTTGCAACAATTTTAGATAATTATTAAACTATTTATATCATATTATAAATTTTTTAAAGAAACAACTGCCCGCATTAAATCAAATTTTTCCCGTCCTTCAATCTTCTTTGTGACGTCACCTGTAAATAATGTGCGCATCGCTTTATCGATATGGAATACCCGCTCAGCCATGATGGCATGACGTCATTTTCGTAGGAATCGCGACCATCTGAATTAGTATTATTTACTACGACCGTCGTGTAGTGTGTAGGACAGTGCCACTCTTAAATATCAAACAAGAGGTGATTGTTGGTAGAATCAAACAGTGTATTGTGTTCTGTGAGTCTGTGACGTAACGTTTAGGTTAGTGCAGTGAAAAGATGACTTATCCTAACGATACTTGAAGGAAAAGCGGGAAGTTCAAAATGTCGAGGGCTTCGCTGAACAGACCTGTTGCTAGGACAGGCAGCAGGGTCAGAAAAATAAGCAGGGTATGAATTTATTTTTTAATCTAACCTAAAAATCATGCCATGCTACTAATCATTGATGTATATTTAACCATGGTTTTAGCGTGAAACAATAATGACAGAGCATTACCGTTGGCTAAGAAACAAAATAAAAATAACTCAACGTAAATTCAATGTCATGTGCTAAATTAAATCGCCATTGTTTGACTGGCAAATTGGATACAGTTCAGACCAAAAATTTGCATATTTATAAAAACTAAACAGGTTCTTTTTAACGACTTATATTTGTTTCATATATTGATGATAACAATTGTTGCTAACAATTATACAAGGTGTTTCAAAGAAAGTGTACATTTTTTTAATGGCATATAGTACTGACTAAATTTAGTAAAAAAATCTTAACCAACATGGATCCGATCTTCAATAGTTTCCGATATATGAAGCAGTGAAAAATAAGTTTTACGGGGTTTACCTCTGCTATCTTGAGAACTATAAGAGTTACGACTTTAATTAAATAAGATTTTGTGTTTACCTTTCAAGGGTCATCTTAGATGTGCTTCTGTTTTTTTTTTTAAATATCAAATAATTGTATTGCTTTTTACCTCCCGCTACCCTTGGTAAGGGAGGTATAGGGATCGTGCTAAAAATCACATATCGAGATTTTAGCAAATACCACGTTTTAAGGTCCCTAGAATCCAATTTTAACATTTTCACGATGATGTCTATGTGTATGTGTGTATGTATGTGTATGAATTTTGTCTTCGCTGTAACTTAAATACTATCATTCAGAAAATTCTGAAACCTTGTATTTCTACCCTATTCTAATACGAAAAAATACCATTAAATGTCATTTTTTCGCATTTTCTGTCATTGGAAAATTATAGATTATTGAATTTTGTACAGTTATACATTAATACTTTTTCTACATATTTTATAGATAAATTTAAAAATTTTTTAATCCCGAAGCCTAAGATAAACAAAATTCCTTTGTTACACAGTTTATTTTTCAAATGAATGTAACTGGCAGGTAAACGTCATTGTCAAAAAATTAATCACTTCAAATTAATAATAGTGGCATATTAAATAATAAAGAAAATCGTAAATAAAGCAATAGTTATATGCAATAGAACATAATATAGTTTGCAGCATTAGTAACTTAGGTATGTATTTAAATTAATAAAAATTAAATAGCGGGAGGTTTTGTGTTGGCCACATCAGATTTTTATAGTATATTTACTGACAGACAAAATTTTGTTCAATCACTATCATTGTCAGTTTTTCTTTGATTTTTTATTTATCTTGGAAACAGTTGATGATCAGACCTATGTTGACTAAGCTTTTTTTTTACTCATTTTTGTCAGCACTATATGCCCTTAAATTTTCTTTGAAATAGTCTGTATGATTTATAAAGAACTATATCATGACCGCTTATTTTTATTATCCACATATGTACAAATATTCATAATGATTTATTTGTATCGTAAATCGTAAATTCTTTGCCAGTTACCAAACGGCATTATTTGTTCACTACTAAAACAGGGAATTTAATTTTTAATGTATATCATAGACAATATTTTGGTTGGCAAATTGCATTTATTTTTCTTCGCAGTTAACCTTATGCCCTTTAGGGCGTCGGTTGGGGTGAATTATTTAAACTCTCTTTTATCTGTGCTTTCCACAAATGTATTTATAAATTATAATATAAAATTCATAAAATGCTTGTTTTAACTAAAATATACCTTTTAGTCTGTCCTGTATATATTTTTTTATGTGTAATATTTTATAGGAATTACCGAAATCTGCGAATAGAAATAGATAGGTACCCCCAAAAATGGGTAATAAACCATGATGATATATTTATTTAATACACAATTTATTTCTTCTAAAAATATTCCCTCTGTTATTTTCTTGTTTACATCTTCAACACGCGCTCTTTTGCTCCTATTTTCTGTCCGAAATTTCATCCTTGAAATTTTGTTCTTCTTCCTAAATGTCATCGACCTAATTACAAAAAGTATCAAGAAGAAACACAAACATTTTTGCGAAAACTCGTTGGTTTTATTTACGAATAAGATTGACACACATCAGAAATGGTTTTAATGTAAACAAACAACTTTCATTTATTTATACACATGTAATAAATGAAAGAATTATAGTACATTTAAAATATAAATGTATCTGTAACAATCTACATATATTATTATAAGAATATAGTTTAAGTAAATGTTGTTTATAAATACGGAAATACAATTTGTTTATTTTTCTTGTATTTCTAAATTTTCAAGTTTTTATTCATTATTTATACAATATCTATTTTTAAACAAAAGATACATTGTTGAATCACACGAGGTTAAACATCAATTTTATTGATGTAATCGTTATTATTTTCGGTAAAAATATATCATTTTCAAGGAGTTGTATTTATTAGAAAATAAATAATTTATCGATATCTTATTTTTGGAACACTCAAAATAGAATCAAACTGTATACTTTAGAAATTCGATAGAAGATATATAATAACAGTAATGAAATGTTTTTATACCATATTATTTATTATGATTATTGTAAATAAATTATTTAAACATTTGCTATATACATTAACACATGCAAAACATATATTTTGTGCATGTTCACGTTTTGTTGTCATTAAATATGAATTTAAGTTTTTAAATCTTGTTTTTGTATAACATTACATAATTTATAGCTTTTCTGGGACATTTTAATTTGTGGAACGTAAAATATTCTCAGAAAAATATATAAAAAAAATCTGTTATGGCAAGCATAATAACTTTAAACATTTCCATTTTATGCTATATAAATACGCTGTCGAAACGTTTTATAAAAGAAAATTACATTTCTTGTTCACACAGAAGATTCTAATTCTTTTATTCTGTGTTCCTAAATGTCAGAGATTCTTACAATTCATTGACAAGAATGGCGGTGTTTCTTATTGATACATTTTACCTATAATTTTAAATATTTATTTAATAAAACAATAAAAAAGATTAATGCTCGTTTGCAGTGCTGCCTCTTAAATTTTAGGTCTTCCTTAAATTGACAATATCGTATCGAAACGAAATGTCCAATGGGAAAGTAAATATTTCTGGCAAAATTTCGATTTGCATTTTTTTGTTTCTGTCTAGCTTAAAATTTAAGTGTCAGCGTTGCAAATGGGCATAATGTGTTGAATTTTCTGTGCGGAATTCAAATATTTTCCTAAAGAAATTACACTTGGCACGTACCTACCTACAATAATATATATATATATTTTTACAAAATACTAAACATGAAAAAACACAAACTTTGACATATCAAAAATGAATCAATCAAAAGAAAAACAAAAAAAACAATGATCAAGGATTGCTTCTTTCTAATGATGAAAAGTTCATATTCAACAAAATGTATAGTGCGTTCAGAAATAACCTAATTCGGAGTGGGCTATGAACACAGAAACGTATGTCTGATTATTATTCAATTTAAAAGTCAAGTTGTCAAAATTGATCGTGAAATGTAATTTTAAGGAGAAAAAAGATAATAAAGAAAGATATAAATATTGCCATTCATCGTTTTCTAATTTATTTCTAAAATAAGGTTTCAAGATTACTTTAATAACATTTTTGACAATATCTCGTGTCATATAGGCATTATCTTCAAAATGATATACGTTTTTTTGTTCATAGCCTACTTCGAATTAAGATTTTTGTTGAACACACTTTATGATGCTCGTCAGATAAATTCCATGTGCTTTTGTATGGAAATGAAAGATATGTTGAATGATATAGGCAGGAACATCAAAACTTGGATTACATTATACGTAGTTTATTATTAATTATGTTATTAAATTGCGTATTTAGAATTACTGACCATGAAAGTTATTTTAAATATACATATTTATTAATTTCTATAAGTGTTTTGAAATAGATCAATTAATTTGACTCCAGCTTAACTCTTCTGTTTAAAAACAAAATTAAGACGTTCTACGACTATACCCATATCGTATTCAATTTTTTTTAAATTCCATACTGTTACTATGATATAACAGGACTAAAATCACAAGTTAAAAGATAAAAATAACGGCCGCCGGCCGTTATTCTTTATAATAGTCGCCTAAAAATTTAAGGATAAAGTGTTTCTAGAAGATTAAGTGCATCTCAATGGACCGTTGTTTAGGAGAATTTATAAATCAACAAAAGAGTTGTTCAGTATGACAGAAAGAGAAGAATTTTATTATTTTGTTATTCCTTAATATTTAAATTTTATGTTATTTCGAAAAATCTTGAATAGCACACAGCCAATATGCAAATAATGAACTCGGTTTACAAACCTTAGTCGCGTCCGTTATTTGCCTCATATCGACGTTAATAACTATGAAAATAGAGGAGGACTCCATTGCTTACAGGATACTATAATTTTATTACAAACTTTGATAGCAAAAAATAATTACAATGTATAAAAATATATACTTAGTTTACACAATCATAATTAAAATTTAAATAAGGATTGTTTTATGATGAACTTATATACGAATTAACAATGTATAAATTAGATTTTAAAATATAAACATTTTTAAAACGCTTACGATGATTTACGAACGATTTACAAATTTAGAAATTTGATATTTAGGCTGTATCCGATATTGCACTTTTACCACCCCTAAACCCTAAATTTATATGCCCTAAATAACGTCATTATTTAGGATTTTAAGAATTAGATTTTAGGGTTTTGCAGGAGCACACTATGCCTTGAAATTGACGGTCACTAATTAAACAAATCATGTTCATTGCTATAATTTGTGCAAAATGTCAAATTTACTGTCAAAGAATAACTTTTTACCTTCTATTTTATAAAATAATCTGAGGCATCAAATTGAATGGAATTGTATAATTCATTTTTGTTGTTCTAAAGTGTTGCCATCATGCAAACCAATGGATGTCATTAGTGTGCCATTCGGAGTTGTATTTATGTGAAAAAGACATAAATACTAAATGCCAAAATGCGACATCGGACACAGCCTCAGATTTGGAATATAACTATATTTTATATTTTCAGTAGTAATATAACAAGAGAATGAATAAATTGAAAATAGTTTGACAGATTTTTCAAAAACTTGTTGCCAGGCAATATTTTAATCAAAATGACAAAGAAGTGACAAGTCACGTGATACTAATTGGTCAAATCCAGAATTTCAAAATCGAACATAAACCAGACAGAAAATTGTATATTTTAAATCAAAATTTTAAAATGTAAATTTATAAATTAAATTCGTCATAAAGCCAGCCCTAATATATGTCTCTAAGTTGAGACACTTTGTAAACAATTTAATCTATGATCGTGATCTGTTTCTATTTATCTAGTTTAGTTAAGTTTTTTAGTGTTCATTGTCATTCATTGTATCAGCAATCTTAAGAAATTGGAACTATTGCTTAAATATCTTTAAATAGATAAATAAATATGAATTTATCTTGAACAAATACTATGTTTATTTATTCCATTATTATTGTTTAATCATAGATTAGTGACTAGTGTATTAGTTTTGTAACAGTGATATTATGGTAATTATTAAAATTGTTTCATATATATATATAATTAACACTAGGTACTTACAATTTAATTATATCAGTTTTTTATATTTTTATTAAAAATTGTTTCAACATATAATAATTTTCTTACCATAATATGTTTTGCAAACTAATTATTGTAAGTCTGGTTATCACATATGAAGTGTTTTTTGTGATAACAGATGTTTATCAATGTTATCCTAAAACATTTTCCCCGTTTCATAACATTTAAACTAATATTTCAATTAGTTCTCAGAACATACCACTTGACATATAAATTAATTTTTAATGATGTAACATAATAATGTACGCCTCAAAAAATAATCTTCTGATATGTTCTAATTATTTTTTCATTCTTGCAAATATTTGTTTCGTATTTAGGTGACACAATTTTTAAAATGGTGAAACAATACAGCGGAATACTTTTTAATTAACTTTAATTAAAGTGACTTTAATTTAAAAAAGGTCAATTTGATGCTAACAATTCTATTGAATAGAATCAACAATAATGTTCGCAAGGCGCAAGCCACTCGTAAAATTCCTGATTATAAGTTAGCACAGGGCCCCGCAAAGTTTTTCCAGCGAATTCTGTTGTCCGAGATTTCTGTGCATCTCGTCTCGTCATATTTTTCCTTACTTCCTCTCGATCTCGACTCGAGAGTCTCGAATTTATAATTAGAAATAGTAAATAAATTAATATTACTAGTAACAGAATATAATAAACGAGTACCACTGATTAAAACATTATTTTACGAAGTCTGATATTTGAATGGTAGGTAAAAAATAGGTACTCATGGATTTATTACCCCTAATATTGGTAATTATGATTATATATTCGTATAGTGCAGGTAAGCGCCCACACGGTAAAATATATCGTCATCATTACCGATGTCTACATGTGTTGTAGATACTGGCACACCCAGAAATGGGTAATATGCCGTGATGATATATTTATTTATTTATTTATTTATTTATTTATAGTGCAGGCACTTGAAACTGACGTGACGAGTATACCATAGATGTCTCTTTTGTGCATTTTCTTTTTATTATAACATCTGCCAATTAGAATTATTTGAATATATCAGCAGCTTTCGTGGTTATAGCATAGCTGCCTGATTTATGAAAATTAATTTCTTTATAAATCTTTAACTCTCAATCTATTGAATATGAAAAATCAAATTGAATAGATAATGAAATATTCTGGCTTATTAATAATAACATGAAATGTTGAATAATGGTATTTAACTGCGTTTTTTCAAAAAAAAAAAAAAATCTGTTAAGAACTCCAAATAAGGGTAGTTTCTAATGTAATTAGCTGGTCATATGGATGTAAAACAAGATGAATACGAAGGAATTATAATTTTTAGAATTGTAGTGATGCTGGAGTTATTGTCAGAAAATTAGTAAAATCGTATTTTATGGACCCTGAAACGTGCACGTGATTATACATTATGTACCTATACTCATATATAAATACTCTAAAAATGCGTACACTTACGTAACATTCTCTTTACAATCAAATAATATTACTACCAAGTTTATATCTCTACCCATTTTTTAATTATTGCCACAAAAGTCAATATACCCCACATTTTGACAAAAACTTCAAAATTTTCAAAAATCTAATTTTTATGTATCTAGATACTTCTCAATGCGCTGATTCCAAATTTTGAAACCGCAGGTCGATATCTCTTTTCGTTCTCGAGATATTTACATTTAAAGTTTTGCTCAAAACTGGCCATTTTTGGGTAATAACCCAAAAATGGGTCGAGATATGAATTTAGCGACTACACCATTCGATTCTACGGTCAAAATTACTTAAGTGTACTAATTTTCATAATTTTTGAACACCGCATACATTCTCGAAAGCAAAATAACTGAAAATGACCAAAAATCGCAAAAATCTTAAGGGGTACCCCTTACGATTTTTTCAGATTTTGGCCATTTTCAGGGGTTTTCAAACTTTTATTCATAAAAAATGAACCGGTTGGTCAAAAAGTGTAAAAATTGGTACACTTATGTAATTTGTTCCGCAGAATCGAATGGTCGTGTCGCCAAATCCATATCTCGACCCATTTTTGGGTTATTACCCAAAAATGGGCAGTTTTGAGCAAAACTTTGAAAGTAAATATCTCGAGAACGAAAAGAGATATCGTCCTGCGGTTTCAAAATTTGGAATCAGCGCATTGAGAAGTATCTAGATACAAAAAAATTAGATTTTTGAAAATTTTGAAGTTTTTATCTAAATGTGGGGTATATTGACTTTTGGGGCAATAATTCAAAAATGGGTAGAGATATAAACTTGCTAGTAATATTATTTGTTTGTGCACGATCCCTACACCTTATCTATTGTAGCGGGAGGTAAAAATAAAAACCCTAAATTAAGTATATGAGTTACGTGAAGATATAAATTAAATAAATAATTTGTAAAGAAAGGTGTATTATCCCTGTTAATATATTATTTATTGCCCTAATTTAAAACTTTTATCTTTCTCCTTCCGAAATTTGCATTTCATCGATCGTGAGGGCATTCACTTAACACACAGTCTGTCAGAAGCAGATGAGCTGCTGTCTGCTGTACATACTTAGCTCATTTTAACCTTGGCCTGGTTCGATTCTAAGGCTAGAGTATAGCAAGACCAAATGCAAATACCCGACCGATGAGAGAATGTCAAACAGGTTGACAAGCGCCAGATATTAGATGATGTTTTTTTCGGGGCAAATTAAAACAAAGCGGATTTTGAAATTTTCTTTTTTGGGGTTAAAATTCATGCCTTAATTTTGTTTTTAACTCTCGCGAGAGAGGTATTGGATTCATGCTAAAAATCGCATATCCAGATTTTAGTGGATAAGCACGATTTAAGGTCCCTATAATCCGATTAAAATGTTTTTACGATGATGTCCGTGTGGATGTGTGGATGTTGAAAACACGGTTTCTCATATACTATAAGACTTAAAAAATATTTAACTGCAGTTTCCTCAATCTGACATTTCTGGGAAGAGCTGATTAGATTTTGGTAACAATTGGACAACCGGAAATAATAGTTTCTTTAAAAACATCTTCGAAATATTATTTTTTGAAAATTTCTGTTGTTACTAATATTAAAGAATATAAAAATCTCTATCCGATACATTTAAAATTTATATTATATCTTCTATGGAGTTAAAGATAGAGACATAAATATATAAAATAATAAGTTGTAAATGAATCTCGCAGCCCATGGAAAACAAGTAGAAAAATTAAAATGTTTGTAATTTGACAGATATATGTGAGTGTCTAAAAGCCAGAAACATTGTTGAAGACTTTAATATTTCTTATTTTATTATTAATTAAATATTTATAATCATAAATACATATATTACATATATCCTTCAGAGATACCGCCAATCTTATTAATAAATTGGAAGAATCTCGAACATTAAAAGAATAAGAGTGAATAGAATGAATTTAAAAATATAAAAATATATAAAGAAGATATGTATTTTTGTGTGTATCAGAAATGTCAGATATATACATTACTTACATATATAGCCTAATATGGAAATGGCGAGAGGTCTTGTGCGGTCTATAACAGATTTTTGGAGGTCAAAATTCGCGCCTCAATTTTGTTTTTTATTGAAAATAAATAAATGTAACATACACTAAAATATGTGAAAAGAACGCGATGATATATTTATTATTTTGATCAGATTGTTTATTTTTCTGTTACTAAGCGATGGTTGTTGATCTATTGCTGCATTATTCATAATGTTTATTGTTATTGTCTTGTTCGATACACAATTTGCATATTGTTACGTAATGTGAATAACTTTTGCGGTAAAAAATTGTTTTTCATTCATAAAATTATAAATAAACAATTAATACATAATCAAAAACATAGATATTATACATATATCAAAATGGGGGATTCCACCATATTTTTTTTTTTATATAATTTCATCTGAAAATATTAGGAAAACTAAGACTATTGATGAAAATCCGGTGAAAAAAATCCTATTAATAAGCGAGTTATGGTCTCCCGAATTTTGAAAAGATCGACGTGACGTCACGCTTATGTGTTTTTTTATCAAACTGTTTTCAACATGGACCTAATGTTCTTGAAATATATGCTATTTTAAGTTATATTTACATAAAATAAATAACTATTATAACACTTTATAAGTCTACATACTTTATAATTACAGGTGTATTTAAATTATTAAGTTTAATGCAAGAAATTTATGTTAAAATAAAAACTGTTTGAAAACTGCAGTACAGAAATGTTAGCCCCTCCTTTTGAATTTGAATTTCTTAACTTCCATTGGTAGTAACGCCCACCTCCTAACACGCTATTTGTTATGCATGTATAGGCGGTCTTTCGGTCGTCAATCAAAATATTATATATAGATTTCATATACGTGTCGAAGCGCTATAACAAAATACCCCTTATTTCCGAAATATCTCAATTATACCATTTCATTTTTTTATTAATATTCGTTATTCAGCATATACATTCGTATTTTTTTACTATTTTCTTTTAATTCGATTGAGCTGGAATCCTCTATTAATAAATTGTCAAAATATGACCCGTATAACGTAATACCCGAGACAGACGACAAAAATTAATGATCATTAACGGTTAGATATAGTATGCGCACGTGAACGTGAGACTATTCACAGATGTCAAAATTGAGTCTATTAACAAAGCAGAATATATTGACTGTAGTAAGTACGTGTTACCTACTTATTGTTTTGTACTGTCCGTAGTTTAATGTTTTTTTTTTTATTTATATTTGTTATAAAAATGTGCGAAAAGTAAGAAAATGAAATCTCACGATGTCATTGCAGTTTGCCGTGACATTTCATGTAATGTAATTAAGGTAAGACTATCTAGTTTATCTGCTATCAAATGGAGTTGTATGCAATGTACTTAACCAGCCATATATGAACAGATTAAATAGCGTGATAGATTGTTATCGTTATTTGCGGTGATGAGGTCTGCTTAATTTTTATCTAAGTGTTTTTCAATAAAGTATTAACAGTTACTTGAAATCTCAGTCATGTAACATTTATTTTTACAAAACCGACGTTTCTATATAAACTTATACCATACATACAAAGTATCACTTTTACTCCTAATAACACAATATACTATTTTTAATTGTTATCTACACTTTTTGAGTAGCACTTTAAGTATATTTTATTATTTTTTGTTATGATGGAGGACCCCATTATATTTTGATATTTTCCCGTTGGTGTGGTCTGCCTAAAATAGTTCTAAACACTTCTCAATAAATTTAAATGATGAAATAAAACTGGTCACCATTGAAACAAAGTTTCTCTGTCGAGATAATGGGGTATGTGACTAAATTTTGATTATTACATATATGATACTAGACCAAAAAATAAAATACCCGTATTTTTTTAAATTGATTAATTATTCGTAGTTTACGAGAAAATAATTATTAAAACTTTGGAGAAGGGATCTGTGACGTCTGTAGGGTAGAATGATAGAAGAAGACAGTTAGACTGAGATAGATATATATTGTGGTAGGCGAAACTGACAGCAGCTGTTACGTTCGCCATTCCATAACCTATCACAACATACCTATCTCAGTCTAACTGTCTACTTCTACAATTCTACCTTAATGACGTCACAGATCCCTTCTCCAAAACATTAAATTGCTAATAACAATATTATTACAAACTAATGTTTAGTTTTTATTATTATAATGAGAAGCTATAGATGTTTGTTTTTATATATTATAACATATATTGAAATTCGATTATGGTCACATACCCCTTGGATATTTTAGTATTTCTTTGTGAATGAAGGAACGTCGTGACTTGCTATGCGAAAATCCTTGAAAATGAGATGCAAGCACATGAGTATAACATTCCTGATTTACATCTGGAGATGAGCCAAATATCAAACACGAGGTGCAGAAATCGGAAATCGACAGACATCGTGTCGACTTGTTTTTTCACCGCGCCAAACTATCTGCAAGATTCGAGACAGATTTCAGAACAAACATTCAAAAGATTAGACAGAAATTATAGCATATTATTGCAAAATATAAGGTCTTTAGGAAAATGGCCGCTATTTTCACGGGTCTATTCTGTACCTACATCAAAAGGGTAAACAAGACAAAAAAATATATCTTTTACGGTTTTACAGTTAAAGCACATGCGTTAAGTATTTGGGTAATACCGTGAGTATTTTTTAAAGTGAAACATTGGGTTTGTCATATCCATGGTTACTTTACTTGACATTTGATTGACAGCAATGTATTTGCCCGTTCCATTTAAAATGAAACATAGGCATCGAATTTGACATTTAATAAGACGTCAATAGAGGTTAATTTTGTTTAAATAATTATACCTGCATTCTAAATTAAAATTAGTTGTAGAAAAAATATAGTGTACACCTTGTGCCCGAGTGGTTTTCTGACTCGGCTAAATTTCTTACAATATTTAAATATAATACTTATGCCAAATTCTGTCAATCAAATGTCAAATCATAACTTATAGGGAAATTCAAGGGTTATCTGTCATAGTGACAAAATGTCATTAGAGGTTAATATTGTTTAAATAATTATACCTGTTTCTAAAAATTAAATTTAGATGTAGAAAAAATACTGTGTGCACCTTGTGCCCGAAATATGTTTAGTGCTCTCGAGTGGTTTTCGGACTCCGCTAAATTTCTTACAGTATTTTAATATAATACTCTTGTCATATTCATTCCCTATATCGTGTTCCCTATGTTTCATTTTAATTGGAACGGGCAAATACATTGCTGTCAATCAAATATGAAGTCGTAACCAAGGATATGACAAACTCAGTTTCACGTTAAAACATACTCACGGTATATGCTATCACTTAAATTTGTTGTAATAAAAAAACAAATAGCTTCCTTTACTATAAATATTAACAGTAACTATTTTATACTTATTAGAATAATTATTGTAGGTAATAGCTATTTGTGTATCAAAAAAAAATATATCATCACCCATTACTGGGTGTGCCAGTATCTACAACACATGTAGACATCGGTAATGATGACGATATATTTTACCGTGTTGGAGAGTGCACCACAGGGGTCACTTTTGTGCCATTTAAAATTGGAAATATTTGGCGTCTGTCAGGATCGAACCCGGTTCCCCAGGTTCGCGACCAGACACTCAGGCACGCGGCCACGGGGGATATTAATATTATATAGAAGATATAATAAAAATGTTGAATGTATTGGATAGAGAATTTTATATTCATTAATATTTGTAATAACATAAATTTCCATAAAATAATATTTAATTTTTTTTAAGAAACTACTACTTCCGGTTGTCCAATTGTTACCAAAACCTTTTCAGCTCTTCCCATTAATGTCAGATTAAGGAATACATAGTTAAATTAGTTTTTAGTCTTGTCTTATAGAATTTAAGAAACCGTGTCTGCAACATCCACACACACACACACATTCACACATCATTGTAAAAATGTTAAATTTGGATTCTAGTGATCTTAAAACGTACGTATTTTCTAAAATCTGGATATGCGTTTTTTAGCATGATTCCAATACCTCTCTTAGCGAGAGGTAAAAACAATAATTTCAATATTTTATTGTCATACAATCATATCATCAAGGCTGTGTCCGATGTTGCATTTTTATCACCCTAATATCTAAATCCTAAATTTATACGCCGTAAATCTAGTGATTATTTAGGATTTTAGGAATTAGATTTTAGGGTTTTGCAGGAGCACACTATGCCTTGAAGTTGACGCGCACTAATTAAATAAATCATGTTCGTTGCTATAATTTGTACAAAACGTCAAATTTACTGGCAAAGAATAGCTTCTTAGCTTCTATTTTATGAAATATAATATTAACATTTACTCTCAAGCATCAAATTGAATCGAATTGTATGATTCATTTTGGTTATTGTAAAGTGTTGCCATACAAACCAAGGGATATCACTAGGGTGCCATTCGGAGTTGTATTTATGTGAAGAAGACCTAAATCCCATATACAAAATGTCAAAATACAACATCGGTCTTCTAATCATTTTCTTTTTTATATCTGCAAGCAATCATACTTCACTACGCTAAATAAATATTTTTATGAAACATTTTCGTACGTTGAGGGTACAATACAAACACCATGAGGTAAATAAAAATGATTACTTATAGTTGTAGTCTTTCATTTGTTTGATTCTTCTTATTGAGAAAGAATATTATTCTGGTAAAACTTTTATCAACAACTGTGTGTAATTAAATAATTATTAGCTTTTAAACGTTGTTTTGCTAGTGTCACACATATAACAACTGATTCACTTTGTTATGTAAATAAGGAAGTCATTCAGATAAAAAACTTTTATGAAGAATTAATAAATAATTTATGAAATGTAGTTTTTCACAAAGCAATAAAATGAGAAATATTTAATTGCAGCTTCTGTGAATTTTATCATTTCCGTGAACATTTATCTGTATATGCAAGATAATTTGAACTGTACCCAAGGACATAAAAATAAAATTTTACTAGTGTATTATACTAGCATATATATTTTCTACAATAAGCACGTTTTCTGTTTCTAAGCCTAGTTGACATTGACATGGAAACGAAAAAGTACGTGCAGAAATTAATATTTAAATTCGTTTGCTTATTCAATCGAATCAGAATTGTATATATTTATTCATACTTTTTTTCGATAGCAGATTTTAGTTTACTTTGCTCAACTCGAAATAGTTGATTAAGTGACATTTTAACCGCAAGTATGGTATTATGAAATAGTTATTTACATTCGAGTGCGTGTAAGTTGTATTTTACAGCGCGATAGCTTTAAGGCACGAGCCCTTAAGGCGAGTGCCTTATTAGCTGGAGCGCTGTAAAATACTTCACGCACGAGAATTGTATCAAATTTTTTGGCCGACGATAATGAAAATCACTTTTTTTAATGAGATAGGTTTTACTTACCTTCATTAGAGTACTTCTTCTAGCGAAAATTTATTTGTACTAATAGACGTTGTTTATGACTGATAATATATTTATTTGCTCATGTTTTCTTCGTAATAAATAATAGGTAGATGTCGATATTTGACATTTCAGCAATGTTCGCCTCGCGTATTTGACAGGTATATCGATCGGTGACTATGTCGGTAACGGCGGATTTTTACAATAATGACAGATGTCGCTGCCGTGATTTTGGTTTATATAAATTAATTTTAAATATAGGAAATGTTAAAGTAAAAAATTAACTTAAGTAGGTAGTACTTTTTTACATGAACTTTATTATAGTAAAGATGATTTCTTTTCTAAATGCCCATAAACGTCCAGTGTATTTTGATTATTTTACCGCATAGTTAGACAAGTTACAACACAGTAAGCGTAAAATGTGGGTTACACTTGCTGTGTATACAACTGTAAAGTTCCCATTACACTTCAGGAGGGAAAAAATTAATTTTTGGAACTTTAGTTTTCATTCCGATATTGAATCCTTCAATTAAAATTGTATTTGCTAATAAGTTTAATTAATAATCAATCATTTATACCATGCAGGTGTGTATATTAATTAACTCTGTTAATTATTAATCTAGTTTGAATATTAAAACCATCGTTCCATTAACACAATTCGCTTGACTTTAATAAATCATTGTTCGTCTATCTTTCAATAAATTGCAGCACGAGTGAGTCGCTAATGACATTAAACGGACTAGCCATGTATGCATAATGAGTACATTTTTCTTTGTATCGTATCATATTCGCAACATTCGTTGTAAAACAATTTGTTTACAGAAATATTATATCTGTAATTGCAGAATAAATTAGTTCGCATCCTTACATGGGAAATATATGACGTAAGGAAGAAAATATTTTATCCAGCACGTGGAGAGCGAATGTAAGATAAAATTGTAATGTGTGGACGCAGTATGATATAATAAATAAATGTATCATCAATTGGATTAAATACTTCACTCTTTATACAGTGTGTTTCACGGATATTGGACACCCCAGTTATTTTCTTAATTATTAGGAATAGAAGAAAATCATTCAAATAAAAGTTGCAGTAGATCAAGGGGGACATTCACTTATTGAAGAAAAAAAAAATTTAAACCAGTGATTCTCAAGTTACAAACCAAAGTTATATTTTTTTAAATGAGATATTATATATTTTTTAGGCTCATTCGACAGAGTATTTTTCTGAATTCAATCATATAAATATTTTATGTGGTTACATAACAAAAATATTGAGAAAAATTCATTTGAATTGGAATTATACTAAAAATCGCATATCCAGATTTTAGTGAATACATTTTAAGGTCCCTAGAATCCGATTATAACATTTACGATGATGTCTGTGTGTGTGTGTGTGTGTGTGTGTGTGTGTGTGTGTGTGTGTGTGTGTGTGTGTGTATATGTATATGTATATGAGTGAGGATGCTGGAGCCACAGTTTCTCAAATACTATATTACTTTAGACTTACGACATGTTTAACTGCGGTTTCCTCAATCTGACATTACTGGGAAGAGCTGATTAGATTTTGGTAATAATTGAACAACCGGAAGTAATAGTTTCTTAAAAATATTCTAAATATTATTTTTGAAAAATTTATGTTATTTCAAATATTACTTAAATAATATGAAAATCTCTTTCCGATACATTTAAATTTTTTATAAATAAATATAAATATATCATCACGGCATATTACACATGTAGACATCGGTAATGATGACGATATATCGCGATATATCATCACGGCATATTACTACCCATGCCTGAGTGTGCCACAATCTGCTTTATCGCAGATATCGGTAATGATGATGACATTTGTACCGTGCGGCGCTTACCAGGCGTCACCTCACGGGCACTCATAGCTGGTGTAGAGAGTGCACCACAGGGGTCACTTTTGTGCCTTTTAAAATTGGAAATATTTGGCGTGTGTCGGGATCTAACCCGGTTCCCCCAGGTTAGCGACCACGGGACCCCATTTTTATTATATCTTTTATAGAGTTAAAGATAGAGAAACATAAATACTCGTACATAAAATAATTATGTTGTAAATTAATATCGCAGCCCATGGAAAACAAGTGGAAAAATTATATTGCTTGTAATTAACAGATAAATGTGATTGTCAAAAAACCAAAAACATTACTGAAGGCTTTTTCTGGAAAGTACATTATAGGATGGGTATATAAAATTTCAAAATTTTCTGATTGATAGTATTTGAGTAATCGTGTCCATAGGATTAACACACACATACTCACATACATACCCACACATGCATACCCACAGCCATAATTGTAAAAATATTAAAATCTAATTCTGAGGACATCTAAACGTGCTTATTCACTAAAATCTATATGCGATTTTTAGCACAATCCCTATACCTCCCTTACTTAGGGTAGCGGGAGGTAAAAAGTATTACTTTATTTCTGTTGTCTTTGCAGTCGTATAAAAAGTATAGTATGTGACTAGTTTACTATCTTTCTCTTCTTTTCAGACGGAGAGCGAATGCTCTTGCGAGGAAGGCCTCCGCCTGACGGAACCAGACGGGGGGGAAGTGTCCCCACCGGGGGAGGAGGATGTGCTCTCGTACTGCGACTACCACGATATCCCCCCGCCCCCTGATGGCGGCTACGGATGGGTCATCGTGCTCGCCTCCTTCCTCTGTAATATGATCGTGGACGGCATCGCGTACACCTTTGGTGTCTTCCTCAACGATCTGGTCGAATACTACGGGGAGGGGAAGGGCACGGTGGCGTGGGTGGGGAGTCTTCTCAGCGGAATGTATCTCAGCGCAGGTAAGAACATTTTTTTCTACAACTGTCAAAAAAAGGTGATGTTTGTGCACTGAAATCAGTATGCGAAATATGTCTTTTTCTACACCGATGCTTTAGGCTGTGTTCTAAATTTATATGCCCTAAATCTAGTGATTATTTAGGATTTTGGAATTAGATTTTAGGGTTTTGCAGGAGCACTATGCCTTGAAGTTGACGCGTACTAATTAAACAAATGAGTATTAGTGCAAAATTCAAGTTGTTCAAATACTTTAAAAATGCGTACACTTTCGTAACATTGTCTTTACAATCAAATAATATTACTACCAAGTTTATATCTCTACCCATTTTTGAATTATTGCCTTAAAAGTCAATATACCCCATATTTAGATAAAAACTTCAAAATTTTAAAAAATCTAATTTTTATGTATCTAGATACTTCTCAATGCGCTGATTCCGAATTTTGAAACCGCAGGTCGATATCTCGTTTCGTTCTCGAGATATTTAGATTCAAAGTTTTGTTCCAAACTGCCCATTTTTGGGTAATAACCCAAAAATGGGTCGAGATATGAATTTGGCGACACGACCATTCGATTCTGCGGGCAAAATTACATAAGTGTACCAATTTTCATAATATTTGTCCAACCGGTTTATTTTTTATGAATAAAAGTTTGAAAACCCCTGAAAATAGTCAAAATCTGAAAAAATCGTAAGGGGTACCCCTTACGATTTTTGCGATTTTTGGCCATTTTCAGTGATTTTGCTTTAGAGATTGTATGCGGTGTTCAAAAATTATGAAAATTGGCGTACTTATGTAATTTTGTCCGTAGAATCGAATGGTGTTGTCGCCAAATTCATATCTGGACCCATTTTTGGGTTATTACCCAAAAATGGGCAGTTTTAAACAAAACTTTGAATGTAAATATATCTCGAGAACGAAAAGAGATATCGACCTGCGGTTTCAAAATTTGGAATCAGCGCATTGAGAAGTATCTAGATACATGAAAATTAGATTTTTGAAAATTTTGAAGTTTTTATCTAAATGTGGGGTATATTGACTTTTGTGGTAATAATTCAAAAATGGGTAGAGACATAAACTTGGTAATAATATTATTTGATTGCAAAGAGAATGTTACGTAAATGTACGCATTTTTAGAGTTTTGAACAACTGAGAGATTTTTTTAGAAATACAAGCCTTAAAAGAAAAATCTGATGTAATTTTGAATGTAAAATCAAAATTAATTTGATTAGAAATTTGGAAGAAACTTTCAGAGTTTGTGAGATACAAGTTGATAATAATGTAGTTTAACTTCACCATTTATGAAGTATTTAATCGATACTACGTACATATCTTTATAAAGCGAATCACAAGCTAATTAAAGTTATACAATAGATTGCCTTGTCTCATCTGCAACTGTCGAACGCAAACTTTATAAACTTCAAAACTTTGTGCAACTCCATGATCTTTCCAATTATTGACCCGCGTTGTTATACACTTGTTAAAGTTATGCGATCGGGGGTGTACGTTTGCAATATTACAAGAACCAAATGGGGTGCTTACCCGTTACCATATATCATATAATGAATTTTAATAAAATTATTATTGTCAATTATTTTCTCTTTATTTACTACAACAATATTATTATTTTCAAATGACTAATACGAAATATAAGACAGATTTTTAAAAAAAGTTCAACAATTTTTATGTAAAAAAATAAAATAATTACCCTAAAGGGGAATTGAACCCCTAACTAAATTTTTTGAGGCAGAGCTAACCAATGCGCCACGCTGACATTTGAAAATCTTTTCATATTGCATACCTACTAAAAAATCTGATGTGGCCAGCACAATATCTCCCGCTCTTTATTTTTTATTAATTTAAATACATACCTACATATTAAATATTAACTAATCCTACAAACTATATTAAGTTCCTTTGCATATATCTAATGCTTTATATGATCCATTTCGTTAATATGTAGTTGTAAACTAATATTTGACACTTTGTTAACACATATTTATTCACAGCTGTTTGATTTTTAGTACTGCAAACATATCAAATTTATATCGGCTCATCCTGTACATCTAATATTTATGTATGATGGAAAATATATTATTTTTACAAACCTTAATTTCATTAGAATCAATACATCCTCCTTAACACAGTTTCATTATTAATTTTAATGTAATTGCTTCTTGACAGTGACATTTGTTTAAATATGTCAAAATTGTTATTAAAATATTATGTTTTTGTTTGACGCATAGGCAAGATGATGTACAAAAAAAAATATTTTATATTATTATATTATATTATTTACTAAATGCTATTATCTTAGAATTGAAGATGGTACCATTATATTTAATTTTTATTAGTAAAAGTTGCTGAAAAATTATATTTAATGAATTTTTTACAAGAAAAACTGTTAAAAGCTTGTATAAGTGATACTTCCGGTTATCTCGGATTCTGGGGACATTAAAACGTGCTTATTCACTAAACCCCGTAAAAACTAGTGATGGGATACGGATCCGGATAGTTTTGGTTTCGGATCTAAAAATATCCGAATATCCGGATAATTGAATGTTGAACTATCCGGATCTCGGATCCAAATATCAGTATCGGATTTTAGATCCGGATCTGAGTATTGGATTTTGGATCCGGATCTGAGTATCGGATTTTGGATCCGAATCTGAATATTGGATTTTGGATCCGGATCCGAATATGAGTATGAGTATCGGATTTTAGACATGGAAAAACAATCCCTTTTATGTGAAACACGTGCACGATATAAATAAATAGGTATTTCGACACTTGCAATGAACCTGTAACCATTATTTCTCAAATTTAATCTTAATCTCGTTTTCTTTGAAGTATTTGTTGTAATGGATGTTAAAATTTTAGAACTAAAGAATTCAATATTCTAAGAAATATCCTTCTCGTATTTGCACCAGCTACCTGTCTATTTTAGAGGGGTATTATAAAATTTATTGCTGTTTACAGACCGCTGTAGAGATAAACAGACCCACTGTAACGGTTTGAATTTGAACTCACTTCCAGATGTTTGCCTTTACATTCAAAATGATGAATCGGATCCAGAATTAAAATTCGGATCCGGATCCGTAAACAACACATTGAATCCGGATCCGAATAGGATCCGGCCTCATATCTCGGAAACTATTGAAGATCGGACCCATGTTGATTAAGCTAATGTTGAAACACCTTGTATATTTTCTTCTTTAAAAACAAAAATTGTGGAAAATAAAAAAATTGGGGAAGATTTAAATTTAAAAACATTGTCTTCTTTTCAGGTCCAGTTGTGAGTGCCCTGACGAACAAATACGGCTGCAGGGCCGTATGCATGGCCGGTAGTTTCATCGGAGCGGCCGCTTTCGTCCTTAGCACCTTGAGCCCTTCTGTCAACTGGCTTATGCTCTCCTACGGCATCATGGGAGGTAAACAGAATTATAAACTTCATAAGGAATTCATAACTGGCTAATCTACTCATGCATGCTCTTTACAACGTTCGATAACGGAAGCTCACACTTCTTAAGTAGTAATACGTGTTTAACAAGAGATTTCACACAGAAATAGAAAAAAGGCTTGCAATCGAGAAATAAAATATATATTACAGATATTTTTATTTTTATTGCCGGATGCTACAAATTTTTATTTATTATATTGTAATATTTATTTATTTGGGTAAAGTGTAAAAATCAGAGAAACATTAATAATTAAAGTAAAAGTTTATTAGACAAGAAATAATTAAGAAAAAACATATTAAACACTAATAATTAAAGACTAGAAATATTTTTAAACACAACACTAAGATCATCTATTTATTTAAACAATATTTATTTCACTACACGTTTCAATCTTTGACTGCCGCCTAGTTGCAGACTGTTATAGACTGTCTACTTAACACAATATTTACATCACTATTCGTTTCTATAATATCAGACTGGCTGTATCAGTACTCAGCACGCGTTTCAATACTAGACTAATATCGGACTGACCACGATATTTATAGACTATTATAGACTGACTGTATCCGCACTCAGCACGTGTTTCAATACTAGACTAATATCGGACTGACTTCACGATATTTATAGACTGTTGTAGACTGTCTAGTCACGCGATATTTATAACTATTCGTTTCCATATCAGACTGGCTGTATCAGCACTCCGCACGCGTTTCAGTAGTAGACTAATATCGGACTGACTTCACGATATTTATAGACTGTTGTAGACTGTCTAGTCACGCGATATTTATAACTATTCGTTTCCATAACAGACTGACTGTATCAGCACTCAGCACACGTTTCAGTAGCAAACTAATATCGGACTGACTTCACGATATTTATAGACTGTTATAGACTGTCTACTCACGCTTCATTTATATCACTATTCGTTTCCATATCAGACTGGCCGTATCAGCACTCAGCACGCGTTTTAGTAGCAGACTAATATCGGACTGACTTCATGATATTTATAGACTGTTATAGACTGTCTACTCATGCGATATTTATATCACTATTCGTTTCCGTATCACACGCCATGACAACATTCAGCACGCGTTTCAGTAGCAAACTAATATCGAACTGATTTCACGATATTTATAGACTGTTATAGACTGTCTACTCACGCTTTATTTATATCACTATTCGTTTCCATATCAGACTGGCCGTATCAGCACTCAGCACGCGTTTTAGTAGCAGACTAATATCGGACTGACTTCATGATATTTATAGACTGTTATAGACTGTCTACTCATGCGATATTTATATCACTATTCGTTTCCGTATCACACGCCATGACAACATTCAGCACGCGTTTCAGTAGCAAACTAATATCGAACTGACTTCACGATATTTATAGACTGTTATAGACTGTCTACTCACGCTTTATTTATATCACTATTCGTTTCCATATCAGACTGGCCGTATCAGCACTCAACACGCGTTTCAGTAGCAGACTAATATCGGACTGACTTCATGATATTTATAGACTGTTATAGACTGTCTACTCACGCGATATTTATATCTCTATGCGTTTCCGTATCACACGCCGTGACAACATTCAGCACGCGTTTCAATAGCAGACTTATATCGGACTGACCTCACGATATTTATAAACTTATATAGACTGACTACTCACGCGATATTTATATCATTATTCGTTTCCGTATCAGACGCTGTGACAACAGTCAGCACTTGTTTCAGTAGCAGACTTCACGATATTTATATCACCGTCTTCCCTATCAGACTAACTGTCGTCTCTTTCAGACTGTCTTTTTTCTCCGAAAGTCTCCTCTCTAAGACTGTTTTCTCTCATACTCGTATCAGACTGACTATTGGTTGTACACTCACTCGTATTAGACTTCAGGTTCAACTAACTCGCACGCTATTCACTCTAGTATACCCTAGAATATTATCGCGACTTTTGTTTATGCAGCTGCGGTCCAAACCCGTCCCACCAGTGGCGTCGGTAGCCCGCACGTTACAATATGTTAATTTTTATTAAATATCCGGAAAAAAAATACGCCAAAGGGATCGCACTTTAGTTCCGACGTAGTTATTTCGTCAATTTGTGTGACAACAAAAATGAGCATTTTATTTCGATATGTGCTGACTATAATGTAATATTTATTTTTATCTTCGAAGTAAAATAATCTTTATGTTTGTGTTTTTATCATTATCAAGTTCTGGGCAAACTGTAATCAATAACAACTTCAATGGCCGCAAATCTAATTCACGGTCAGCGATATAGCGATATTTCTTTGAGAGTGGCGACTGCGTGACCCAAATATGGCAATTTGCTCGATTTGCAAGAGTAAATTACACTTTACTTGAATTAATTTCGCACCCAGCACATGCCATGAATGCTATTTACGTCAACGAAGCCATCAAGAAGTTCAATTAAGATCCAACTGCGATATAACATTCATTTAAGTTTGATAGAAAATAAGTTAGTTTTTCTATAATTTAATCAGAGAATATAACAACAAAAAAATCTTTTTCCACAGTCGTTAGCAAAATTCAATATTATTCAACGTAAAATAGTGAGCAAAGTAGCATGTTGAATCACAAGTGAGCAAGGTTAATAACTTTCTTCACAAGTGAGCAAAATACACAAGCCTATAATAATCTACGTCAGAAGTCATAAATTTTGATGGAGTTACAAATTGTACAATAAATAACTACCATTCTACATGAAGGAACAAAAATTTTTTGTAGTTAACTTTACATTAAATTCAGTTATACATTGTAATAATTATAATTATTTTTTAGACGACCATTGTGATAAGTATGACATATCAATGCAGTATCCTAACACTGAAAGTTAAACATATGACATTAGTGTTACGATATATTTCATATCGTAATAGTTGACACGTGCTAGTTTACTATGTCATTATTTTCTGGCTATAAATAAAATAAAATAAATATATCATCACGGCATATTTTACAAATTTTAATATTAAAATTGAAAAAAATTTCGCCGAATACCCCTCGATCATTGATAAATACTTTTTATCACAACTTCCTCAAGCACGTTGCTTTTAGGTAACACCCCTCCGCTTTTGATGTCGGGCGGTTACCAAGCAACGCGCTGTCAGTAACTGTCATAAAATTATTTCGTAATGGGGGATTCCACCATTTTTTTATATAGTTTCATCTGAAAATATTAGGAAAACTAAGACTATTGATGAAAATCCGGTGAAAAATTCCTATTAATAAGCGAGTTATGGTGTCCCGAATTTTGAAAAGATTGACGTGACGTCACGCATATGTGTTTTTATATCAAACTGTTTTCAAAATGGACCTACATGTTCTTGAAATATATGCTATTTTAAGTTATATTTACATAAAATATTAATATTATAGCACTGTATAAGTCTACATACTTTATAATTACTAGTTTAATGCAAGAAATGTATGTTAAAATAAAAACTGTTTGAAAACTGCAGAACAGGAATGTTAGCCCCTCCTTTCGAATTTGAATTTCTTAAATTCCATTGGTAGTAACCCCCACCTCCTAACACGCTATTTGTTATGCATGTATAGGCGGTCTTTCGGTCGCCAATCAAAATATTATATATTAAATTCATATTCGTGTCGAAGCGCAACAAAAAACCTCATATTTCCGAAATATTTCAATGGGCTACTTGCGTACGTTTTTTTTATTTCATATTTTTGAAGAGCAGGTAAAAACTTGCTACCCCTATTTTTTCTTTTGACAAAATTTTTATTAATTAGCCAGAAAAATATAATGAAATTTGATTATTTGAATTACCGCCATGTATGACGTAGAATTACGCCGCACCAATGAGTGGTCGTAAAGCTATAGCGTTTGTTTGTACGGGTAATGTAGATCTCCTGTTTGACGTTTCAACAATAGTTTGGAGGTTAGTATTTTAGTTTGTCTTTTCCGAATCGATATTTTAAATTACATGTAACTACCTATGTGATTATTTGTGAAGTAATTAATATATTTGAGAGCCCAGAAAGAGCAAAATGTCAAATTCAAATTAAAACTTTCTCGCACGCAATGCCATCTATAAGTTCTCTATACATTCTTAAACATGGTTCTCTTCCTCAGTTCAATATAATGAGATCACAGAAAATTTTCTTTATTAATTTACTAAAAAACAAACAACTTTTTTAAAATAAAATTTATATTTTTATATATGTTTTCAACATAACATTACGTATATAGTGATAGAAATCGGATTTTCAGTACCATGCAAGTAGCCCATTATACCATTTTATTTTTTTTATTAATATTTGTTATTCAGCATATACATTCGTATTTTTTTACTATTTTCCTTTAATTCGATTGAGCTGGAATCCCCTATTATCAATGTCCGTGGGATATTATAGCTGATAATATTTTTCTTTTCCAGGGATTGGTTTCGGAATGATCTACCTCCCAGCCGTAGTCTGCGTTGGTTATTATTTCGAAACTAAGCGCTCCTTAGCTACAGGCATCGCTGTTTGTGGCTCAGGATTCGGTACATTCGCATTTGCTCCCTTAGCAACTATTCTTCTCGATCACTTTGGCTGGAAAGGCGCTAATATGATTTTAGCCGGTCTCATTGCTAACTGCGCTGTCTTCGGTGCTTTAATGCGTCCTTTAGAGTACCCCAAACCATCAAGCGTCAAACCTTTACTGCAAAGAATGGCTGAAGAGCGTAGATTTCAAATGGAGCGAGGTAGCATAGGGGGAAGTTATTTTATGGTACAATTACCAGATGGTACAATGGAACGGAGAATGAAAATGCCGATAAATATCGATCCTGGGGTTCATTCTAGTTTTAACTTAGACCAACTTGTACCTGGAACACCGCTGACTCCTATTCCAACTGTCCCTACTTTACCGACAATTTCTGAGGTTAAGGTTCAAGAACAAAGCGGAAGTTCTGGCACTAGTAGCGCCGGAAGTGCCACCGAACTCAAAGCACCCAGAAAAAACCGCCGTATAGACGAACTCAGGGAAGAATCTAAACATGAACGCGTAGAAAATAATGATAATAACCCAAATGAAAAAGAATTTCAAAATAAGTCTTCGATTCCTCGAAATGCGTCCCAACCAGCATTTACCACACACCATCAAGGGCTACCCAAAAATGGTTCCGTGCCTTTTTTCGACAGAATAAGAAAAACTTCAGTAGGGGAGCGATATCGGCCGACTTTAGGCGCCATTCGGTCTACTAGCAAAGGAAATATGAACTCCAATGGAGATTTGAGAAAAAGTCTCCACCTACGATTGTCCAATGCGTCTTTCATGGGAAGCAGAAACAACAACAGTGATGAAATGGTGAGTTTTGCCAATTTTTGCAAAATTTCATAGAAAGTTTCCTAAGTTGTAAAGTTCTTTTGGGTTTATTCCAAATGGAATAGTGCCGCGTTCAAAATAAATGACTTTATCTTTTTTAAAATTAATAAGATAGTTCATTCAACTAGAATATTACCTATCAATGAATGAATTCGTTGCAAAATACGGAAATCATTGATAAAACATTGATTTGTTTATCAAAAACTGTTCTCTAACACTCCGATTCCAAAAGAATTTAAGCTAATCCACATTTTTGTAAAAATAATTACATATAGCAACTCAATAACGTGCAATTTATTATTAAAACCGATAAAGTCTCAACTTTTTCAATTTTATTGTTCATCACCTCCTCGGGCTCAGACAGGATGCCGGATTATAAACTTCGTGTACGTTCGTCTATTATCGTCGTGAGTCAAGATACCAAAAAGTATAGAGCGGCAGAATTTACTATTAAAATTATTGCACATTTGTTCCGGAATAATAATATTTAATATTTGTAACTACAAGAATGTCGAATGTTTAATCTGATGTGGCCAACACAAAACCTCCCGCTATTTAATTTTTATTAATTTAAATACATACCTATCTACGTATTTACTAACGCTGCAAACTGTTCCATTGCAGAAAACTATTGCTTTATTTACTATTTTCTTTTTAAAATGTCACTATTATTAATTTGAAGTGATAAGTTTTCTGACAGTGACATTTACTGTCAGTTACATTCATTTGAAATATGAACTGTGTAACAAAGGAATAGTTTTTATCTTAAATTTATCTGTAAAATATATAGAAACGTATTTTTTGAAGAAAAACCACTATGAGCTTCAATAAAGTGTCATTTCCGGTTATCCGATTTACACCAAAATCTAATGGCTTCTTTTCATATTAAAATAGGATAGAAATACAAGGTTTCAGAATTTTCTGAATGATAGTATTTGAGTTAGAGCGAAGACAAAATTCATACACATGCATACACACATGCAGACATCATCGTGAAAATGTTAAAAATGGATTCTAGGGACCTTAAAACGTGGTCATTTACTAAAATCTCGATCATTTATTTTTATTTCATAATAAATAAGCAAGTTATTCATTTATTTAATGTGAAGTATAACCATAACAATAAATTTATTAAATAGTGATAGAGTGAATATTACAAATATAATAAAAAATTTCTTATAATGCGGAAATACACGTTTGCCGCTTTGCTGTGCGCAGAACACGTATTAGCTCAGCCGAAGGCAGAAAACTGTTGAAATTGTAATGTTTATATTCTGGCATTATATCATTTGTTTTTTATTTCTTTTTTTAATAAATACGCTTAAAATATTTATTACTAACAATATCGAAACAAAATTTCTTAAAGAATAATATTAATCGAGATACTCTTGTGTCATTTTTTATTTAATTCATAGAAAACAACAAATTAGTCTTACTTGAAATTATGTTTTTTTTTAAGTTTAAAGTCTAGTCTACATTGTATTAGAAGCATGATTTTTTATAATTAATAATTTCTTATTAATTCATGATAGAATATGTGCTAACGAGGAAAACATGGATTTTTTTTGCTCCCAATTTACATTTTATGTATTTATACAAAACTATGTTCTCTAACACATAATGATTTTTTTAATATATTACAAAATATGTTGTAGCTTTCATAAAAAAAATGTTTCATTATATTCTGCCCATTATAATAAAAGTTATTAGATTTCAAACCCAGGGGACTTTATTTTTGAAACCGATAATAAGTTAATAATAAATATACACTTATTTTTTTGATTACTAACAAACTCTTTAATAATAAATAAAGTAAAACAATATTATTAATTCTGCTCTTCGTAAAATTTTACAGCTGGACTAATTATACTTTTAGGGTGACACCGACAGCATTAATTTCACCACATCCAAACAATCTATTCGAGAACGTCCACAAATGGTTCGCCCTATGTCTCGAAAAGACATCTTCTACTCAGGCTCTGTTATTCACCTCCCTGAATATCAGTCTCAAAAGTCCATCACCAACTACCGCCAAAGTGTTGTTAGCATCCCGAGACAAAGCAGAGCTGAAGGAGACATGGAGAAGCAAGAAGAACGTAAGAAAAAGATTGTGATAATGAGGTTAAGAGTTATTGATTGCGGTTATGTTACAGAATATGATTTGTGTCCGTGTTTTGTGATACCGGAAAGTTTCAAGTCCGCCCTAGCTGCCATGTTGGATGTTAGTTTGTTAAAGGATCCGGTTTTTATGCTCATAGGAGTGTCTAATGTTTTTGGAATGGCTGGATTGTATGTACCTTTCGTTTATTTAGTCGACGCTGCCAAACAACATGTAAGTCCAGTTGAATTTATTATTTTTCCTCAACATTCTTTCCAAACATCTTTTCCATATCCATACTCATTATTTTAAAGAAAACGTGTCGGTAATTTAATTATTTTGAGGCGCAGAAAACAGCGTTCAAAAATTATTAATCTACTGTAATTACTGACCTATTTATTAATGTGTAATTACTTCAATTTATTGCTCTAGTATTTAGTTGAAATTTGTGTCCCAGTTTTTGCTATACAATCATCAAATATGTACTCAAAATTCTGTTGAATAAATTATTCACTGTACCAATTTAATAGGCCAAAAATTAGAGTACGTTTTAGAGCAATTAGAGTACTCCAAATACTACTGTATTGCTATAAATACTCCGAACTCCGACGAATTTAACAGAAATATAGTGTACAAAATCAAAAATTCTGACGCACTCTAGAACATTAAGAATGTACCAAATCTTCGCTATAAATTGGAAAGCATATCAATTTACTATGACAAAAATTAGAACGCATTCTAGATCACTCGAAATGTCACTGAAGACCGAACTGCTTTACTATTCTCCCTAATTTTCTTGCTACTATTTTAAATAAATAAAAATAAATATATCATCACGGCATATTACCCATTTCTGGGTGTGCCAGTATCTACAACACATGTAGACATCGGTAATGATGACGATATATTTTACCGTGTGGGCGCTTACCAGGCGTCACCTCACGGGCACTCATAGCTGGTGTGGAGAGTGCACCACAGGGGTCACTTTTGTGCCATTTAAAATTGGAAATATTTGGCGTCTGTCGGGATCGAACCCGGTTCCCCCAGGTTCGCGACCAGGCACGCGGCCACGGGACCCCATTAACTACTATTTAAAAGAATGTATAATTAAAATTTTCACATTTTAACCAAAATGTACTAATTAGAGCGTAGGTAGAGCAATTAGAACTTTTCAAATTATTCCATTCAAAGAATGTGATCTAGTTGACAGGTTCGAATTAGCCAACATACTAGTTCAACATTTAGAGCGCATTTTAGAGTAATCAGAGTACTCCAACATCTAAATCTAGATCTCAGGAATCTAGTTTAGGGGTCCGACCTACACAAAAGATGCTAATTCTAAAAGTAGAGCGCATTTTATTTCAATTAGAGTGCTCCAGTTTCCACTAAAGATTGTGATATAGTGTTTCAGTGTCACAACTGGAACATCTAAATTTAGATTACGGGGATCTAGTTCAGAGATCCGATCTGCCCAAAATGTGCTAGTTCAAGAATTAGAGCGCATTTTAGTGCAATTAGAGTGCTCCAATTTTCACTAAAGATTGTGATCTAGTGCTCCAGTGTCACAAACTGGAACATCTAAATTTAGATCTTGGGGATCTAGCTCAGAGGTCCGACGTACCCAATTTGTGCTAGTTCAAGAATTAGAGTGTATTTCAGTGCAATTAGAGTGCTCAAATTTCCAGTAAAGATTGTGATATAGTGCTCCAGTGTCACAACTGGAACAACTAAATTTAGATTTTGGGGATCTAGCTCAGAGGTCCGACGTATCCAATTTGTGCTAGTTCAAGAATTGGAGCGCATTTCAGTGCAATTAGAGTGCTCCAATTTGCACTAAAGATTGTGATATAGTGCTCCAGTGTCACAAACTGGAACATCTAAATCTAGATCACGGGAATCTAGTTCAGAGATCCGATCTGCCCAAAATGTGCTAGTTCAAGAATTAGAGCGCATTTTAGTGCAATTAGAGTGCCCCAATTTCCACTAAAGATAGGAATATGGTGCTCCAGTGTCACAAACTGGAACATCTAAATTTAGATCACGCGAATCTAGCTCAGAGGTCCGACTTACCCAATTTGTGCTAGTTCAAGAATTAGAGCGTATTTCAGTGCAGTTAGACTGCTCCAATTTCCACTAAAGATTGTGTTATAGTGCTCCAGTGTCAAAAACTGGAACATCTAAATTTAGATCACAGGGATCTACTCAATTTGTGCTAATTCAAGAACTGGAACGCATTTCAGTGCATTTAGAGTGCTCCAATTTCCACTAAAGAAAGATAGTGCTCCAGTGTCACAAACTGGAACAACTAAATTTAGATCACAGGGATCTAGTTCAGAGATCCGATCTACCCAAAATGTGCTAGTTTAAGAATTGGAGCACATTTTAGTGCAATTAGAGTGCTCCAATTTCCACCGAAGATTGTGATATAATGTTCTAGTGTCACAAACTGGAACAGCTAAATTTAGATCACGCGAATCTAGCTCAGAGGTCCGACTTACCCAATTTGTGCTAGTTCAAGAATTAGAGCGTATTTTAGTGCAGTGACTGCTCCAATTTCCACTAAAGATTGTGATATAGTGCTCCAGTGTCAAAAACTGGAACATCTAAATTTAGATCACAGGGATCTACTCAATTTGTGCTAATTCAAGAATTGGAACGCATTTCAGTGCAATTAGAGTGCTCCAATTTCCACTAAAGAAAGATAGTGCTCCAGTGTCACAAACTGGAACAACTAAATTTAGATCACAGGGATCTACTTCAGAGATCCGACCTACCCAAAATGTGCTAGTTCAAGAATTGGAGCACATTTTAGTGCAATTAGAGTGCTCCAATTTCCACCGAAGATTGTGATATAATGTTCTAGTGTCACAAACTGGAACAGCTAAATTTAGATCACGGGGATCTAGTACAGAGGTTCGACGTACCCAATTTGTGATAGTTCAAAAATTAGAGCGCATTTTAGGGTAATTAGAGCACTCCAAATTCTACTCAGTCAAAGTGATATAATGTTCCAGTGTTGCAAATTGGAACAACTAAATCTAGATCCGAACCTCTTAGCTTCTTGAAAAGAACTCGGAGATATCGCTACGGAAGCCGATTTATATACCGGAAATATGCTGTCGTTTGCGCATAGAAATGGCATGAGTCAAACAAAAATAAAATTGTTGTTTTTAGTGTTTATTTCGGAAATAAGCGGTCTTTTGCAGATCGGGGCGATGACGGCAAATCAAAAACTTTTGAAGTAGGTAGGGTTTTTATTTTATTGAGGTTTTTCGTTGTTTCTGTATGGAATCGAATCGAATTTCTGGAGTCAATTTGTGAAGGAATTAAAGTCGAATTTTTTATCCTATTTTCCTTTCCTAAGTTCCACAAAAAGTTCTCATCGTCATTGGATTTAATTTTGCCTGTAGGGTGTGGAAGAACAATCTGCATCATTTTTAATATCAATCATTGGTATTACGAACACTGTAGGCCGCATTGCCTGTGGTTATTTCGCCGATTTTTCTTGGGTGGATTCGTTAATGTTAAACAACATTTGTCTTGTTATTTCAACTGTCGCCGTCTCTTTAACACCTTTATGCTATTCATATACATCCTATATTGTTATGTCGATCGCTTTCGGCATTGCTGTTTGTAAGTATATCTATTTGAAGTGAAGAATTATTTGGAAAACATATATTGTTTATAGCTGGATACATATCTCTCACATCTATTATTCTCGTGGATCTTCTCGGCTTGGATAAGCTCACCAACGCTTTCGGTCTTCTTATTCTTTTCCGCGGAGCCGCAGCTATTGTTGGTTCACCTTTAGCGGGAGCAGTTTACGATGCTACGTCATCCTACGACGTTTCTTTTTACATGGCTGGTGCATTTTTTGGTATTTCTGCGGTTACTAGTTTTATTGCTCCAGCGATGAAACGGTGGACCACAAAAGAGGAACAGGTTGTCGTCCAGGATGCATTGACGCCTATTGATGAAGATGATGAGGAAGAAGATGGGCCAATAACGATAGGGCCAATTCCGGAGATTGTGGAGACTATTCCCAGTCCGAATGAAAGAGATGCGAAGGAGATCAGGCAGATTGAGTCCGTTTTATAAGTATTATCGGTAATAAAGGAACAGAATATGAGTTTAAATTTCTACCTTTGTCAATAAATTTAATATTTTGTACGAAATTTATGTGAAAGCCGAGAATGTGAAGTACTCGAATTATAGATTGGTTCACTAAAGATGACTATTCAAAATCATTTATAATAATTGCAGATAACTTCATTGCATGGCGTGCAACTTGAATTGTTCATGGATACATTTTAACCACTGATTTCTATACATATCTGGATATGTATAGCGGCCAGGTTTTGTGACTATTTGAACGCCGCCATGTTGAAGGGTTTTAGTTGGACTAGCTACTTTAAACTTGATATAAAAATATTTCATAAACACTCGATAAGGCAGAAGTAAATTGAAATATAACTAAATTAACAAATTGTTGTACTATTTATACCGAATACTTATCCCTTCTCTACTCAATTCTTTAATTTTTCTGTTTGAAAACTTTTGGAACATCATTGCGCGGTACACAACTACATACGACGATTAGATTCAGTTAATCTTTTATACCTAATGGATAAGACTGTAATAACATAAGTAATCCTAAGTCGGTGTAATAATTTCAGTTGAATTATATCTTTGACCTCTTCTGGTATTAACTTTAAACTTTTTCGGGTACAACATCTGGCTAAATTGTTTGTTAGAAATTAATCTGCAAAGTCTAGTACAGTTTCTACATTTGTTCTTAATACATTTATATTTAAACCTAGAAATACACCTGATCTGTTGATTAATCATATGATACTTCAAAAAAATGATAAATTTTCATTAGAACTAAACGTCAGAACATAACACGAACGACACTGGGGTATCCATGAACAAGCTAAGTCGTTGCTATGACAACCAAGGGCAATGACAAAAATTCGTTTCTGCGCTGATGACGTAAATGGCTTTTTCTTAGCTGACGAGAACTCTAGGAAACTTTCCGACAAATTTGATGGTGTTATTCGGAATGTTCTATCTCATTGCGAATATTTCAAAATTCACATTTCTCGAAAAAATCATTTCAAATGTAAAGCAAAACAATAATAAACCTTTCTTCACAAATACCAATTAACTTTTATTTCTTGTTGTAAAACTGCGCCTACTCCTGTATCTGAAGCGTCTACCATGATGGATGTTGGGGCATTGTGCACGGGAAATGAGAGTGTTGTTAAATTTGTTAATTGTTTTTTATGGCATTGAAAGCTTTGTTTGCTTCTGGAGACTATATGATTTCTTTGTGAAGAAAGGTTCATTATTGTTTTTGATTTAATTTATATCTTCACGTTTACTCAAATAATGAATCAATTAAATGTCTTCACAATTTTTAAATTTACCTGCTCATATCTTTGTAGTTATTGAAGATATCATTCTGATTTTTTTAGATTATTATTTATGTACGATTTGAGAAATAACCTTGAATAGTCATCTTTTGTGAATCCAACTAAGAGAGTTTGTAGCATTTTAATTTCTTGAAGTTTACTGCAAGATTTGTAGTGAATTATCGATTTGAATTGGGCATATAATGCATTAAAGTTCAAGCTATATATATTTGTACATTTTTATTGTTAGCAATTGATTGATTGCTCAAAATGTTCGATAATCTTGAAGAAATTAATTGCGACAAACCTTTAAATTCAGAAGTAGCTTCGTATATTCTTAACTTGATTGGCAATGAAACATAAAACTTATGGAAATTAGTCAATGATTTTTTTTTTCCTCAATCAGTTTCGGTACCTCTTGTGCCTTCTTAAAGAAGAGAAAATACTTTAAAACACATTGGCCTTTACTATAAACAACGCATTGTTTCTTTTATCAAAATACTTTAAAAAAACAGTTATAGAAAAATTAATTGTACGCATTTAAATCATTTTTCTCTAAAATAATCCATAATAACTGACAAGAATTTAAACAAGGGAATGTCTACTGCATTGTCCAGACAGAGCCGCAAATAGTTATTTACATAATCAGTTATGAAAAGAGTGATATTGTTTGACGAACATATTTGTCAAAACGAGCGAACAGTATCACGTTTTCATAAGGTATTATGTACAAATGATAGAAAAAAGTTCCTTGACTGGATTTAGTGATGAGGTAATAAAAATTTCTGGATTGCAGTCACAAAATTTTATTTAAATTCTCGGGTCGACCGGTTTCGAGCTCCACGTGAGCCTTCCTCAGGAGCTGAACAGTATTTACAAAACATTACAAATTTAATAATCAGAAATAACAAAAATTATAAATTTTCTTAATTCTCATGTAAGTAATTTATAATTTTTGTTATTTCTGATTATTAAATTTGTAATGTTTTGTAAATACTGTTCATCTCCTGAGGAAGGCTCATGTGGAGCTCGAAACCGGTCGACCCGAGAATTTAAATAAAATTTTGTGACTGCAATCCAGAAATTTTTATTACCTCATTATGTTCAAAATTTTATCTAATTCCGTTAAAATAATTTTCAATACTCCAAATTCTGTATTTGTCTATGACAACTCAATATATAGGCGTTGTCGTGAAAATAATTGAATTTAATTTTTTAATTTAATTTAATGAGTTCTGAAATCAATGTAGATCTTCCTTCTGATACAGAGGAAGTGAGTGTAAGTCAATAATTCATAAAATGATATTAAAGAAATCGTTATTGATATATTCTTGTTTCTTTTATTATCAGTTGTGTAATATTCTTTACGTAACTGAGTTACTTTAAGATTTTTACAAAATTCATTTTGTATCAATTATGTAAAAAGTGGCATTTCTTAACGTCAAAAAGTTTGGTAAAATACAACTTTTTAAAACGGAATTAAATAAAAAAAAATGAGTGAACTGTCGCACCTTCGCAGAAATAGCCAGACGGAATCTAGTGGCCAATTTTAGCGACGCTCCCTCAAAACAATGCTAGTCAGCTGATTAAAGGTGATTAGCGAGCAGTTGACCAGCACTATTTTGTGTTTATGTAAGAGTTTCCGAAATTGGTTGAGGTCGAAAATTAAAAAAAAATCATTGACTGATTAGTTGAAGAAAGTTATGATTCTTTCCAATTTCTGCCAAATGATGTACGTTTTTAAGAAAAAATATGAAATTAATCATGCATTAAATGCAATAAAGTTATATATTTGCAAATTTTATTGTTCAAAATTGAGTGATTGCTCAAAACGTTGATTAGTTATGAAAATATTGCCAAAGGTGAGAAAAAGTTTATGTTCTGTCGCTCAACTTACTATTTTCTTATTTATTGTTGTAAAATTGAATGAATTTTCTCGTCTGCCGAAGTATTAACTACAGGCTGTTTATTTTATTTAAGTTCGTGAGCAGATGTAAATAAAGTGTAAAATGATTAATGAACAAATAGGAACTCTTAACCAATTCAACGTGATAAGGACAAGTGTTTGAGTCAATTGATATTTTATAGAGAAGTATTTTATTTAATGTCAGATACTTAATAATATTGTCGTATGCGGATATGTTTTTAGAATTGTGCTAAATGTGTTTTAATATAGTGTGCGTCTTTTAATATTTTGTTATCAGGTGAGGGTAAATTGCGAAAACTTGAAAGTTTTTCATTTGCCCTATAACAGATATCTTTTTAAGGACAACTATACTTAGTATGAAGCTTAAAGTTAACAAGTTTATGTGTTTTACATATTTTAATTACTAAAGAATGAATTATTAAAATCTTGAATAACTTTTGAAACTTATAATATCAGGTAATACATATTAGAATGCTGTAAAAATATAAAGTATTATGACAAAGTATATTTATTTGTTGATTATTAATAAGTACTTAGAAGTTGAAAGGTTATTGAAGATTTTAATAATAATTGTAGCAGGAAACCCTACATGTGATGTAAGAGTTGTAAATAAGGTTGCATTTTTCAAGTTCGGTGATAATACAAAATGCTGTCATTGTTGCATGCACAAAATTACGAATTTGCCTCACGTATGCGTAGTAAATCACAATAATGCTGCATATAATAAGTATAATATACAGGGTTCTAATACTACGACTGTGTCCGATGTTGCACTTTTATCACCGTAATATCTAAATCCTAAATTTATATGCCCTAAATCCAGTGTTGTATAAAATACTTGAAAAAACGTATTTCAAATAGAAAATACAAAATACTAAATAAAAGTATTTCATATGTTTGGTAAAATACAATTATTTTTTTAGTATTTCAAATATACTAATATTTCAAATACTTTCAAATATTTCAAATACTTTTACTTTTAAATATATTTAAATAAATAAGATACATTACGATATTATAAAAATGTTTTTCGAATTCAACTTATTCGCGTATTTTTAATATTAAAAAGAAATTCCTCCATTAACATAGGCATTTGTTTTTTTAAGAAAAAAATTAGTTATATTACTAAGAGACCACACATGACTGAGGGTTTCTATTTCAAATACTTGTGAATTTTAAATACAAAAATGTATTTCAAATAAAAAAATGTATTTCAAATATTGAAAAATTGTATTTCATACAAATAATAGTATTTTAATGCAGGGATGGTAACCATAAAAAATAACGGTTTGAGTTACGGTTTCGGTCATCATGAAAATAAAAATTCGGTTTTGATTTGGGTTTCGGTTTTTATACAGCAATCGGTTTTGGTATACCGGTTTTGCTAAATGGGGTTTCGGTTTTGCAAAAGTAATTTACGAGAATAATAATATTATTGATTTTGGTCTTATGTCTTATAGTTTTTGAGTAATCGTCCCTCCAACATCTATTTAATTAATTATTATAATGACGTAAAAAGTGTCCACAAACACGTGTACAATGTTTTATAACAATTAATTTTAATGGGAAGCAAATATTTAAAATATTCTAATTTCCCATGTTAAATGCCTATGTAAATGTAACATGTAACGGATTTCGAGCGCCACCCGATTGAGGTACTACAATACGTTTCGACAAAAAAAATATGTTTATACTTTTTTGTACATAAGTATTTTAATAATAAAAATTTACAATATTTAACAACTAACAAGAGACCTGTATATAATGCGGTTAACCGATAAATAAAAAAGGGTTTTGCTTTCGGTTCCGGTTTTGTATCTGTTTCGAATTTCGGTACAGGTTTCGGTTCACATATTTTTCCGGTATTTTTCGATTAATGGTTTCGGTTCCTGTTTCTGTTACCATCCCTGTTTTAATGTATTAAAATATAAAATACTTGTGAAAAGTATTTAAACCAAAAATACAAAATACCTTTATTTTGAAGTATTTCAAATAATTGCTTAAAATAGTTAATCTAATTCAAATACTTATTTCAAATACTATACAACACTGCCTAAATCTAGTGATTATTTAGGATTTTAGGAATTAGATTTTAGGATTTTGCAGGAGCACACTATGCCTTGAAGTTGACGCGCACTAATTAAACAAATCGTGTTCGTTGCTATAATTTGTACAAAACGTCAAATTGACTGTCAAAGAATAGCTTCTTAGCTTCTATTTTATGAAATATAATATCAACATTTACTCTCATGCATCAAATTGAATAGAATTGTATAATTCATTTTTGTTGTTTTAAAGTGTTGCCATACAAACCAATAGATGTCATTGGTATGCCATTCGGAGTTGTATTTATGTGAAGAAGACCTAAATACTAAATGCCAAAATGCGACATCGGAGACAGCCTAAGTCGTTACAGCCGAAAATGGTAGTTAGAACTCATTAAAACAAACAACTTTTCTTAGTTCCAATTTTTGGTTTGGTGTCCCGGTTCATAGTTACTAGAGATCTTCTGTTTTTCGAAAAATCGTCATAACTCTCTTATTTTAAAGACTTGAAATAATTATTTTTTTCAAAATTACTTTTCGGCGCTCTAAAACATTTGGCATTTACAATTATTTTTTATTTTTCGATCAAATATTTCAAAACAAGATTTTTTAATAACCACTCCATCGATTTTCAAAAGTAAAACATTTATAAAATCCTTAAACTATCTACTACAATATTTGACCTACACATTTTTTTCAATTTATCCAAAATAAAACTTAATAAGTACAATGTATTCAGCAATAAAACCTTATTCAGAGTAGGCTATGAACACAGAAACGTATGTCTGATCATTATTCAATTCAAAAGTGAAGTTGTCGCAATTTATCGTAAAATATAATTTTAAGGAGAAAAGATAATAAAGAGGGAATATTTCTTTAGATAACATTTTTGACAATATGTCAAATTGATATTTAATTAGATACTTTCCAATACTTTCAAATTGATATACTATTCAGAGTTAGCATTTTTTTAACAGACTGTACTTATCTTACTTATCTTAAGTCAAGTAAAAGAATAAAGACTTTTTTTGGATAGATTGAAAAAAAATGTTTAAGACAAATATTGTAGTAGATAGTTTAAGGATTTTATAAATGTTTTATTTTCGAAATTTGATGGAATGGTTAACAAAAAATCTTGTTTTGAAGTTTTTGATCAATAGCCATTTTCTCATTTGAAAAAATAAAAAAATAATTGTAAATGCCAAATGTTTTAGAGATCCGAAAAGTAATTTTGGAAAAAATATTTCAATAGTCTTTAAAATAAGAGAATTATGACGATTATTCGAAAAATAAAAGAACTCCAATAACTACGAACCGGGGCATCAAATCAAAAATTGGAACTAAGAAAAGTTGTTCCTATTTTCGGGTGTAACGACAACGACTTAGTATTAACAGCCTGTATATAATATAAATATAATGCATCCCACAAAAATAAATGAAAAATTGTGAGATACATTACGAATTTCGATAAACAATTCGCGCACTGTTTGCTGCATATAATATATGCTCTGTAAAAATCGTACCTTTCACTCCAAGATAAACGTTAATTGAAATGGCCTAAATTTAAGTTAAGCGTACGAATTATAAATCCAATATTTGGGGTCATAGTGTAGAGTACAGTGTACCTTGTGAATGAAAAATCAAACTATATCAATTAAACTGCAATAAATGACATTCAGGCCATTTCATTGACTGGCATTTTGTAATCCTGTCCATAACGCTGTAACATAAATTGTTATCTTAAGTGATTGATCTCCTAAGAAATAAAATCTAGTTATTATGACCTGATAAAGTTTATGTACATTGGATATGGTTAACCGATGATTCACGTTTATGTATATATAAAATGCATTAGATTTAAAAGTAAGAATCATTGTATATTAATATTATAAGGATTCTAATCTAATCCTAGAATATGTATATAATTAAATAAATCATTGTAATTACTTTTAACGTGCATTTTATATACGGAAAAACCTTCTGCATTTATTTTTGCCAATTTTACAGTATTATTCTTTTATTTATTTTATTTTTAATAGGTACAACATTTTTTTAAAATTTATATTTTCCGGATGTGACGTAGATTTTCCTGCAGACATTGAAGGATTTATGTTGAATAATGATTAAAAAAAACATTGATACCCGTTTATAAACTAATAAAAATCTGTTGTGGCCAGCACAATACCTCTCTCCATTTTCATATTAGTCTATATAACAGGTATTGTATTTAACATTTCTGGTAGCCCACAAAAAAAATTAATTACATCTATTCTGTATTTTTCAATTCATTTTATGAACAAGTTTCCTCCTACTCTTCTAAATGTTTGAGATTCTTCCAATTCATTGACAAGATTGGCTGTATTTCTGAAGGGTATATGATGAAATATATGTATAGCAAGCGCGTGTTTAGTTGACACTGATACTGTACATACTTTGGCTTATAAATGAAATAACTGCATTTGATTTTTAAAGAAACCTGTAGCTATACTTGTCACACCACTTTCTGGAGTAGGCTGCGCGAGAAAGATACCAATAGTGTGACGTCATCTGTGCCACTGGAAATAAATTTAATATCTCTCAAAGTAATTATTAAAAAAAATGTTTTTTATCTTAATCGTTATTTATTGAGTAGTACTTTAAGAATAAAGTGTACATTTTATTATTTTTACCTCTCGCTAAGAGAGGTATTGGATTCATGCTAAAATTCACATATCCAGATTTTATTGAATAAGCACGATTTAAGGTCCCTAGAATCCGATTATAACATTTTTTAAATGATGTGTGTGTATGTCTGGATGTTGTAGTCACGATTCCTCAAAAACTATAAGACTTAAAAAATATTTAACTGCAGTTTCCTCAATCTGACATTCCTGGGAAGAGCTGAAAAGGTTTTGGTAACAATTGAACAACCGGAAGTAGTAGTTTCTTAGAAAAAATCTTCTAAATATAATGTTTTGGGAGTTTTTTTTTATTAAATATTGAAGAACATACAATTCTCCATCTAATACACTTAAAAAATTTATTATATCTTGTATAGATTTAGAGATAAAGACATTATAATTTATATAGAGTAAACTAATCGCAGAGGCCAAGGCACTAAGGAAACCAGTTGACAAATTCCAATGTTTATAACATGACACATGTCATTGTCAAATATCAACAGTTTTAGTGACATTCTGATAGCTTTTTCTGGGAAGTATATTTAACTTTTCTTATTGTTTTATTAATTAAATATTTGAAATTATAGGTAAAATAGTGGTAAAATGCATAAATCCATCAGAAATACCGCCAATCTGGTTAATGAATTGGAATAATCTATGACATTTAGAAATTTCCTCATACAATGAAAAATAGATACAATTAGAATTATATGTGTGCAGAAGACATGTTAAATATAATAAAAAACAATATTTGGGTAATGTTCTGTACGATTTTGTTATAAAACGACGGTTCGAAAGCGAAGTGCAATACAATGCTTATATAGCCTAATATGGAAATGGCGCGAGGTCTTGTGCTGGCCACAACAGATTTTTTGTTATGGTTTACGGGTCCATTAATTTCATCATAGTAAACTTTCAAATTGCGCGCTACTTTTACGTCACAATTTGACCCTAGTGCATTTTAGTTTGTAAGATTGCAACTGTGTTTTGTACGCCAGATCATGTGTATCCTTCTTCACCCCATTAACAAATTGGTTGTCAAACAAATGTGATTATTTTGGTTTCGCCGCTGCTGTCAAGCTGCTATATTTTTAATGTGTTTACTAAAAAATTCAGTGCATTTGTGTATCCGCATTTATATGTAGTTCTTATTAACAGTAATCATATTACAGCCAAATTAAATTGCAAAAATGTGGTAAGTAATTACAGTTTATTGATTGTCATTTTTCGCTTTAATAAGCACTTTGTTCTATTATTTTCATGCTGATTATATGTTATGCAAAATTTGTGTATTTATCCTTCAATGTAAACATTATTGTTCATTACACAATAGTGATTATTAACATTCGATTGTATTGTTGTTTTATGTATTGTCACTGCAAATGTCAAAGGGAATTGTGCTTAATTTGCAAATTGTGGGTTTAAATCCCACATCCCACACTTCACAACTATTAATAAACAGCCAAACACCATCGTAATTAAATGATGATTAACATATATACATAATTTACAATATTTGTGCATACTGGTATTATTTTTATTTGTTACTTGTAAACTTCACTTATTCATGCTGCCTACTACATGAAAATTAATCATTACTAGTTAGTAAGGACATTAAGGACCAATTTTACAATTTCTGGTTAAATATTTAACTGTCAGTTAAATAAACAAAATTGAAACGAAATGAGCTGTCAAATGTTAAAAATTGATCATTGCTGTCAATAATCCGATTCAATATTGTTTATTTAACTTCCAGTTAAATTCTAACTGGAGATTGTAAAACTGACATTAATTTGTTAAAATTTTACAAGTTGTAACTTTGGCTGGTAGCACGACCCCTGTTTTAACTAAAACGTTGTGATACCAAATTTATCAAAATATGTTTTAAAGCAAAACATAGTATTCAAATATTTTTTTAAAAAAATCGTTTTTTAAACATAAGGATGAAATTTAAAGGCTACCAGCCATTGTTACATGAGAAATAAAAAAAATGTCAATTACAACTAACAATATTTCAATACACGCCATGTAACTGTTTTACTGTCATTTCCTCCTTTCAGCAGTAAAATCGTTTTACTTGGCTTGTAATCTAAAATACTGTACTTCATTTCACGTAAGAAAATAGCGTTAGTTTAGATAGGAATAAATTCTGTTGTTTGATTGGTCAGAATGGTAACCTAATTCACAAAATCGAAAAAAAATATTACTTGTCAGCTGTCAATTATCAAATAATATCTACAGAATTAAGTGAAACTTAACCATGTTTTGCTGTAATTTTTAATATTTAGGTCTTTTACATATACAAATATTTATTATTAACAAAGTTTAGTTTTATGAATTTAAATTATTTATTTAATGCATAACTAAAGAAAAAACCCGTTAACCTTAACAATAAATTTAAAAACTATATACGTATTTCGAGAACTAAGTTCTCATCATCAGTAGAAACTACAAAGTAAACACAGAGAAGTTAAGATTACTCAGAGCTGTTTTGACCTCTGGCATGGTTTACATGCTGAGTAATCTTAACTTCTCTGTGTTTACTTTGTAGTTTCTACTGATGATGAGAACTTAGTTCTCGAAATACGTATATAGTTTTTAAATTTATTGTTAAGGTTAAAGGATTTTTTCTTTAGTTATAACTTTACCTTAAGACTCCATTTTAGTTTTATATTTAATGCATGTCAAAACGGTCGGGTCTCAAGCGCCATCTGCTATATTCTTACGTGAAATGAAGTATAATCTTGTGTAAAACATAATCCTGTCTCTTTGTTGTTATTAATTTTGTAGTTTATATACCTCGCTGTACAAATATTTCACTAATACGATGTATACCGCCTTCTCGAGGTGGGAAAATAAATAGACAACTTTACGTTTTTATAATGTCATGTTACGTTGGGATGTTTTGAAAGTAGGAACCACCGATTCTGAACAAAACTGTAAGTCTTACAGATATGTAAATCTGTAAATAATAAACAAAATCGCAACGAAACCTGCCACTCTTATGTATAATTTTATATTAATCACCAAAACTAGATGTGTTTTTGTCAGTTTTTACAGATTTACAGATATGTAAGACGTACAGAATTGCCCTGTAAATCTACAATATAACAAGCAAGACAAGACATCAAAAGATAAAGATAAGTATTGCTCTATTTTTATCTTTTGATGTCTTGTGAACCTGCTGTTATATTGTAGATTTCTTATATATGATTGTAAATTTTGGTTCCTACTTCCGAAACGTCCCGACCACGATTTAAAATATACTGGTTATGCCACTTGTCATGTTTTTCATTGTTTCTGATGGTCCTCTTGATACGTGTTTCCTTGATAATCCGCTAGATGCGCTACGTGAGAACGACCCTACCACAGCAAACTATTTTTACATAAAATATAAAAAATGAAATGGGCAATGACTTTATTTTTAATATAAATTCAAAAAATAAATTTTTAGAAATATTTATTTAATGAAACGAGAAATAAATCATTATTTAATAATCACATTGTCTAAGAAAGTGTAATATGTATTTTGTTAATTATTCTTATAGATTTCCATTCGGTAATCTTCTTCCCGAAAATGTTTTCGACAAACATCATTCAATCTTAATTCGTGATCATCTCTACTAATGGGGTATTCCACTCAATTTTTTTTTATTATTTTAAATAAAACTTCATTCTATCTTGAAGCAATTAATAGTATTAAAAAATCTTAATTGTTCCTAGTTTAACAGCAATTTATTTTCGAGAAATCAGTGTAACGTCACATTTCCCCTATACTTGTCTTTCTCACACACTGCTCTGAGTACGCTGCGAGAGAAAGATAACAATTGTATGACGTCAATTTTCCCTTTTAGGAAATGTGAAATATCTCGTAAATTAATTATTTAAAAAATGTTTTCATTGTTTTAACTATTATTTATTGAGCAGTACTTTATGTTAAATTGAATTTTTTTCAATTTTTTTGTTATGGTGGAATACCCCATTGCATATTGCCATTTTTGAAAAAGTGATATATCGAGTGGAGCAGCAAACAGAGATTCTTTTTCAGTGGATTTCTTGTAACCGGTTTCACATCCAGGAATGAAACATTTTCTATTTAATTTTCTTTTCATTTTGCATTAATTGCAATATCTTTCAACAAAATATTTATATTACATTATATATAATACGAATATGTACTTCAAAACCTATTTTATTTACCTTTCTATAAGATATAACATGTAATATTTTCAAAATGACATGTGTCAGTTGGGTCGTTCTCACGTTGCGCCTCTAGCGGAAAAACGAGGAAACACGTATCGCTTTGGACCCTCGTTTTGTGCAGAGTGGCATAACCAGTATATTTTAAATCGTGGTCCCGACGTAACATGACATTATAAAAACATAAAGCCTGTCTATTTATTTTCCCACCTCGAGAAGGCGATATACATCGGTATTAATGAAATCTTTGTTATGTCAGTGTGACAATCTCATTAGTGTCAGCCGTTTCGTTGTTTCAGATTTCCCCCGATAATTTAGAAGCCATACACAAATGGGTCACAACAGAAACGTATTGTTAACTTTAAGAACAATAATTTTCCAGATATACAAATTTGATTTGAATAGTATTTGAGTTAACAATTAGCATGTTACTACTCAGTGCCTTAACTGTAGGTTTTGTACAAACCTTAAATGATGTTAGCAACACGAATCACTCCGAAGAGTTTAGACTAAATGGTTATTTAAACAATTCCTTCCACGAGCTGACAACTATGAATGATTTGAACACGTGCACAGAATGGAAAGATTCAAATCACATATATTTTCAACTGGCGAACACGTTCTTCTTTCTATCATATCTTGCGCCAAACGGCTTATATGGGATGTTATACCTAAGGTGTTCAATGCTTGTTGGATGCGCTTTTTTCATACTTTGGGGCTGGCTTGTGCAGTGTTATTTCGACGCCGTTGTCTGGAATATTCTCTTCGTGGCTATCAACTTTATTCATGTTTGTGTGTTGTTATTTTATCTACGGCCCGTCAAATTTCCTAAAGAAGTCGAAGAGGTAGAAAATATATATTTTTGGCTGGATTCTAGAATACCCACCCCCCTCGAAATTCCAAGTTTTTTATTGCAATGTCTTCTTTTAGATAAAAATAATATAGACACAAAAATAGAGCGCGGCAACAGGTATTTATAGTCATACAAAAAAAGTCTCCGTACGACAATAGTTTTAATATAATTTAGGAAAAATAGCAGTCTAAAACCCAATATATTTAATTTTCTTTTAATCCAAAATTAAACGCAGTATATTACGTTATTACAAATAAAAAAGATAAATAAATATATCATCACGGCATATTACCCATTACTGGGTGTGCCAGTATCTACAACACATGTAGGCATCGGTAATGATGACGATATATTTTACCGTGTGGGCGCTTACCAGGCGTCACCTCACGGGCACTCATAGCTGGTGTGGAGAGTGCACCACACGGGTCACTTTTTGTGCCATTTAAAATTGGAAATATTTGGCGTCTGTCGGGATCGAACCCGGTTCCCCCAGGTTCGCGATCAGATACTTAGGCACGCGGCCACGGGATCTCATAAAAAAAATAATATATAATATATTTAATTTATTTATATTATGGGGTAAACATCGAAAATATTCATAATTTGACAAAAAAGTCTCCGTACGATAACCAAAATATTTAAATAATAAACCATGTATTTATGTTTCATAAAGAAATATAATATTTGGATGTTTTTCTTTTGGTTTTTCCACCAGTAACTAAGCTATGAAATCTAGCAAATTTTTGGTCACCGATGGCATTATATTCTGCCATTTTTCTTGTAATTAATTTTAAATTATTTTTTAGTTTATATTCTTGTTTTAAGAATTTTCCGCACTGTTTAATCTAGTTAAAGTCCGGAGACTGTGGGGGATGATTAAGCATATTTTTAATATTTTTCGGAAATTTCTTTTAAATTTGCTGTTAAAATATATGAAATATATTGAATTTTAGACTAATACATTAAAAATTATTGTCGTACGGAGACTTGTGAAAAATATCAAAGTATTTTTTGAAAATTTGAAAGCGAAAATTTTTTTACAAATACAGTCTCCGTACGGCAAGTTTTTAATGTATTTAACGAAACTCTGATGGTTACATTCATTTTATAGAATTTCGAAAAAACGTCAAAACTTTTGTGGAATTTAGTGTTTTTAATGGTTTTGCAATTATATTAAATTCTTGAGGGGTGGGTATTCTATACTCTAGCCATATTTTCTTTGAAGAAAATGATAAATGTACAATGTTTCGTAGGTGTATGTTGCGTTATTTCAACCACTTAAAGTTTCTAGACATCAGTTTAAAAAAGTTTTGTCTTGTATGCGAATGATTCGAGGGTTAAAATATCAGGAAGTGTACGCGCAAGAAAAGGCGACTAAGGTCGACAGTTTATCGTTAGTTCTCTCTGGAAAGTAAGTAACCTTTCTTTATAATATTTTTATCCATTTCTAGGTGAGCTAATTTGTTTATAATTGCATATTTCGCTAATGATAATGACCATTAGTAAATAATTATAATAATTAAAAAACTGTAAAGTGTAAAAAATAATTACCCTAACAGGGAATCGAACCTCAATCCTAAATTACAGAGGCTGTTGTTATAACCACTGCGCCACGGAAACTCTTTTCATATTGCATAGTAAAAAGTGAAATAAATAAATAAATATTCAACATCATGGCATAATTTTTTGCCTGACACTTTTTATTTCCAAAAGACTGTTTTCCCATGTTAAACCCATATACCTATTAACTAATATATTGCTAATGCTCGTATCTTTCCCATAAGAGTAGGTGAAGGAAACACTGTGAAATGGAAATATCATTTCTGCATAAGTCTATCTCACACAAACGCCCAACTTCGAGTTATGCGCAAGCTTGGAAACCTTGACTATTATTGGCCAACGCTGACAGCGTCGCTGGCTGGGCTGCGTTCCAAAATCCTACTCTTAAGAGTACGAAATTATCCAAAGTCGTTTCAAAACTAATAACCTTACTCTCTGAGTTTACTCAACCTGTTCCAAAACAGCCAGAATTTACTCCAAACTGATGTTCTATTTACTCTACTAACGAGGAGGGTATAGAAATTACTCCACAATATTTTCAAACGTAGATGCTCAGGATTCTCTACATATGGAAGTAATTTGCCTTCTTGAGGAAGAAAACATGCTTTTGGTTGAAAATAAACATAAGTAAATACGTTGGCGTGTATTACGAGCATACTTTTATAATAAAAGCGCTTTTATGGAGCGTACTTTCACATTATATTGAGAAGAGTGCTCCATAAAAGCGCTTTTAGTACGGGCTTGACATTAATGTTGTAATTATAAGTATTTTTGTTAGTTTTTTAAAATTATTTTTAATTTACTTTCAATTTTTTACTTCAAGAAAACTCTCATTCGTTCCAAAACACAACACATCATACTCTACGCCAAAACTCGGTATTCTTGGTTTTGGAACGCTGCCCTGGTGATGCAGCGAGCAAATGGTTTGACTTTGACGTTTGATTTCATTTCTGTTTGTAGTTGCATTTCGAAAGCATTTGCTTTGTTTCATACAGTAATTTATTGTCACCTAAATAAATTAATCCTGACCAGATTGTATTCCTATTATTTTTACAGTAGAACAAAGTATATTATTTAATTCAAATTTAGCACTAGAATATATCAATGTTTTTTATTATTACTTATATTTATATTCAAGAATTTACATACAAAATAAATAGTAGGTACATTGTTTAATTTCTCAAATTTAAATTAAAAATTTCTCGCGCAAGTCGTTAATAAACAGAACCTGTGATTCGCAAAAAGTGATCATGATTTCCTCGTTAGCCAATAGTAGTCAAGGTTTCCAAGCATGCTCATAATTCGCGGTTGGGTGTTTGTGTGAGATAGACTTATGCAGAAATGATATTTCCATTTCTCAGTGTATCCTTCAAGAAAAGCAAAGGATCCGCAATATATTAGTTAATAGGTATATGGTTAAACCCCTATGTTTACTCATAAAATAAACGCTTCAATACATTGCTGTCAATCATTTATTCTGTAACTATGTTATGATATACCCTATGTTTATTATTATCTATTGTAGATTAGTGGTGTCGCAGAACGGTCGCGCACTACACATAGTGTTCCCACACCAGTTTCTGGATTCTCCAGAATGGTTTGGAGTGTCCACGGATGAGTTTTTCCAAGTGAGCATCACGGCGATGGAAGAGGCACGTGTTCTTATATGGCATAGGGATAAACTTAAACTGTCCATAATAACAGATCAGTTTCTCCAGGCTGTTTTCGACCACATTTTAGGCAGGGATGTCGTCAAGAAACTCATGCAAGTAAGGAGATACTTTTCGGTATCTTTTAATACGATAACCTAATTGACGCTTTCTCAAATCAAATTGACTATCCTGAAAGTACGAGGGTAGATCCCTATGACTTATTTCTAACAGAATAATGAGGTCATGCACGACTTTTTTATAACTTTAATCGATAGAGTAGTGAAAAATAATAGACCCGTATTTTTTATTTTTCCTCAAATCGATCTTTAATCATGAAAAAATTGTAATTAAAAATAACATTTTTTAAAATGCGGCTGCTAGACCCCCGCTTCGTCCCTTTCCCAGTGACGTCACAGGATCGGAGTAACGACCATTTTGATTTTTACACTGTTTTAAACGTCAAAGTTACATTTAAAGATAACCTGAAATTTATGAAAGTAAACATGTTATTAACTTACCAAAATAAAGAATAAAATAGTATTCTGTAATATATTCAATGTCTCACATGCGTTTATAACCTCCTAGCGTCTAATCTCAAATCAAAAGTAAAAATATCTGTTGTGGCCAGCACAAGACCTCTCGCCATTTCCATATTAGGCTATATAAGTATTGTATTGCACTTCTCTTTCAAACCTTCGTTTTATAACAAAAAAATACAGAACATTACCCAAATACTGTTTTTTATTGTATTTAACATGTCTTCTGCACACATAATTCTAATTATATCTATTTTTCATTGTATGAGGAAGTTTCTAAATGTCAGAGATTCTTCCAATTCATTAACCAGATTGGCGGTACATATTTCTGATGGATATATGCATTTTACCTATAATTTCAAATATTTAATTAATAAAACAATAAGAAAGATTAAATATACTTTCCAGAAAAAGCTGTCAGAATATCACTAAAACTGTTGATTTTTGACACTGACATGTGTCATTTAAAAACTATGTTATAAACATTGGAATTTGTCAACTGGTTTCCTTAGTGCCTTGGCCTCTGCGATTAAATTACTCTATATATTATAGTGTCTTTATCTCTAAATCTATACAAGATATAATAAAAAATTTTAAGTGTATTAGATGGAGAATTTTATGTTCTTCAATATTTCATAACAAAAAATTTCCAAAAAATTATATTAAGAAGAATTTTTCCTTTTTTTACCTTTTCAGCTCTTCCCAGGAATGTCAGATTAAGGAATCCATAGTTAAACAATTTTTAAGTCTTATGGTTTTTGAGGAATCGTGTCTACAACATCCAGACATACACACATCCACACACACACACAGACATTATTTTAAAAATGTTATAATCGGATTCTAGGGACCTTAAATCGTGCTTATTCACTGAAATCTGGATATGCGAATTTTAGCATGAACCCAAATCTCTCTTAGCGAGAGTTAAAAAACAGCTGATATGTAACGTGTGGATAAGTTCACGCCAAATGAAAATTATATTTATAAAAATGAATACAACGACGTTATATTTAGATATGTAATCCTCAATTTAGTGTCTATATATTTTTCTTTCAGAAATTCTGTGTCCATATACAATGTCTGTTTGAAATGAGTCTGAACTTAGGTTCGGAGACTTGTGACGTCACAACATGGCTAGTTTTTGCAACTTTTTAAAAATATGCTTTAAAACGATTTTATACAATAAAAAATAATCATACTGAACGATAAATTAGACTATCATTCTTCAATTTAAACAGAAAAAATAATTATACCTTTTTTTGTTTAAATCGAAGGAGAATAGTGTAATTTGTCGTTCAGTATAATTAAATTATTTTTTATTTACAATTTTTTTTTGTATAAAATCGTTTTAAAGTGTGATGTTTTTAGAAAATTGCAAAAACTAGCCATGTTGTGACGCCACAGGTTCCGAACCTAAGTTCAGACTCATTTCAAACATACATTTTAAATGGACACAGAATTTTTAAAAGAAAAATATATATAGACTACAAATTTTTTATTTTGGTAACATACAATATTTTCTGGCAAACTTATTTCATTGACATGTTTACTTTCATAAATTTTAGGTTATCTTCAAATGTCACATTGACGATTAAAACAGTGTGAAAATCAAAATGGTCGTTGCTCCGAACCTGTGACGTCACTGGGCAAGAGACGAAGCAGCCGCGTTTTAAAGAATGTCATTTTCATTTAACTTTTTTTTTTGTTTAAAGATCGATTTGAGGAAAAATAAAAAATACTGGTCTATTATTTTTGACTACTCCATCGATAAAAGTTATTTAAAAAGTCGTGCCTGACCTCATAAAATTTTTGTTTCGACATCTTTTTCATCAGAAATTGGTCAAGGATGGCGCTCAGGGATAAGCTCTCGTAATTGATGCTTTCTGCATTTTGAAAAATGTCGTCCAGCATTTTTCTTTTTGTAAAACAGTGTCCATATTTTTAGGTGAGTGAGACGATGACGGCCAGTAACAACGGCCACTTAGTAAACAGTCTGGAAGACGCAGACGATAAACCAATGTTAATCGTAAAAAAGTCTGGAGACGGTCCAGGCATTACAGCGTTAATCAATCGGCAGCTACAAGGTAACATTCAAAATAAAAACCTAGTAGATATTAGAGCATTTCTCCAATTTTATTTGCATTGTGCAACCAGTTGTGGTTCATTTTGCACGGTTTTGTTCATTTGCTGTTTATGTTAAGCTAAATTGAATGATTGATGTTGTGGGATGATTATTTTTTTTATTTATTTACACCTTAGCAGTTACTTCTCCACAAGATTAAAATTAGTTTATTTTTAAAGCATTTATTGTAAAATAATTTAAAATGAACTTTAAATTCACTCATTTATTCATTCATTTGTCAAATACGATTCGCAGTAAAACAATATTTAAATAAATAGATACTTCATCACTGCTTTTTACCCATTTCTGGGTGTGCGAATCTGAATTTTATTCGCAGATATAATGATATATTTGTTCCGTTGAAAGTGTCACCTTTTAGAAAATAAGTAAAAATGTTCTTCCTTTTATATTATCAAAATATTTGTTTCAAATTTTTATCTATATTCAAATGAAAATAGTCAAAAGTCAATATACCCCATATTTAGATAAAAACTTCAAAATTTTCAAAAATCTAATTTTTATGTATCTAGATACTTCTCAATGCGCTGATTCCAAATTTTGAAACCGCAGGTCGATATCTCTTTTCGTTCTCGAGATATTTATATTCAAAGTTTTGCTCAAAACTGCCCATTTTTGGGCAGTAACCCAAAAATGGGTCGAGATATGAATTTGGCGACACGACCATTCGATTCTACGGGCAAAATTACATAAGTATACCAATTTTCATAATTTTTGTCCAACCGGTTCATTTTTTATGAATAAAAGTTTGAAAACCCTTGAAAATGGCAAAAATCTGAAAAAATCGTAAGGGGTACCCCTTAAGATTTTTGCGATTTTTGGCCATTTTCAGTTATTTTGCTTTAGAGATTGTATGCGGTGTTCAAAAATTATGAAAATTGGTATACTTATGTATTTTTTCCCGTAGAATCGAATGGTCGTGTCGCCAAATTCATATCTCGACCCATTTTTGGGTTATAACCCAAAAATGGGCAGTTTTGAGCAAAACTTTGAATCTAAATATCTCGAGAACGAAAAGAGATATCGAACTGCGGTTTCAAAATTTGGAATCAGCGCATTGAGAAGTATCTAGATACATAAAAATTAGATTTTTGAATATTTTGAAGTTTTTATATAAATATGGGGTATATTGACTTTTGGGGCAATAATTCAAAAGTAGGTAGAGATATACACTTGGTAGTAACATTATTTGATTGTAACGGATTATTTTATATATTTATGAGTTTCTATCTCTAAATGTATCGAAGATATAATAAAAATGTTCAATGTATTGGATAGAGAATCCTATGATCTTTAATATTTATTATTATACAAATTTCAAAAATATATAATTTAGAAGATTTTTTTAAGAAACTACTACTTTCGGTTGTCCAATTGTTACCAAAACCTTTTCAGCTCTTCCCATTGATGTCAGATTAAAGAATACGTATCTAAATTGGTCTTTAGTCTTATAGTATTTGAGAAACCGTGGTTCCAGCATCCACACACATATAAACACACACGCACACACATGGACATCATTGTAAAAATGTTATAATCGGATTATAGGGACCTTAAAACGTGCTTATCCACTAAAATCTGGATATGCGAATTTTAGCATGATTCCAATACCTCTTAGCGAGAGGTATTAATAAATCAAAAAATCTGATGTGGCCAACACAAAACCTCCCGCTATTTAATTTTTATTAATTTAAATACTTACCTACCTACGTATTTACTAACGCTGCAAACTGTTCCATTACAGAAAACTATTGCTTTATTTACTATTTTCTTTTTAAAATGTCACTATTATTAATTTGAAGTGATAAGTTTTCTGACAGTGCCATTTACTGTCAGTTACATTCATTTGAAATATGAACTGCGTAACAAAGGAATAGTTTTTATCTTAGGCTTCGCGACTAATAAAAAAAAATATTTTTAAATTTATCTGTAATATATGTAGAAAAAGTATTAATGTATTCCTGTAGAAAATTCAATAATCTTTAATCTTAAAACGTGGTCATTTACTAAAATCTCGATATTAGATTTTTAGCACGATCCCTATACCTCCCTTACCAAGGGTATCGGGAGGTAAAAATGTGAAACGACCCCATTATATTTATTAAAAATTTCAATAATATAAAATTGAGAGCATAGCGTCTGTTTTGTAGTGTGCAAGTTTTCTCAAGAATTTATAAACCTGTTAAGTTTGGAGAAGTAAAGTTATGTGTTGGGAATGTTTGTGATGAATACCATTGTGTGTCTCCCTATTTAGTTTTGTTGATGTGGCTGGATGGTTGTTATAGAGGAGCATGCCCCCTTGCTAAGTAGGCCGCTAAGTCCTCGGCTTGTCGCCTCGCGTCGGGGCCATCCCGTGTGATGCTGATGACCACTCGCACGTAAACACCTTTAGGTGAGTTCAGTTTCATTACTTTTTAGTTTAGCATTGCCATACGCTTATAAACGTTGTTTATACAAAACAGGGCAAACGACCAAATTTATACAGCCCAGTTCTTTTTGTAGGTTGGCATGATTTTTGCATATCAAAAATTGTGTAGTTGATCATTTATTTATTATGTAGTATTCTTAACACAATACTACGCTTCGTATCTGATCTATAGCTAGGCTATAAGTAAATAGTAGAATTTGCGCTTGCTTACAATAAGTTTGGACAGAATCCATTAAATTGGGGCATTCGTTCTGTGTACAGGTGGAACAAATTTGAGTTCCTTATATAAAAAACTTTATTATTAAGCACGCTACAGAAATTTGATGTAGGTCTTTATGGGCGAACTTCTTGAGATAACTTGAGGCACCACAGGAATTTTCGATCGTCTTTTGTTTTTGAGCTACAGGCTAAAACTTGTTTTCGCTTATTTTGAAAATACCTCATATCTCGCTTATTGCGAGAGATACAGAAAAAATGTTTAGATAAAATACAAAGATCTTATTTTTTAATGGGAACATATGAGGAGCAACATTTCAAAAGGAATAATATCCACTTTAAAGAAATTTGAGAAAAATAACATTTTTTATTACATAAAAATAGATAAAAGAACAGATGTTTGGGATAGGTTTTCTTCAACAGTAACTTTAGGTAATAGAATATTCAAAATGTCAGAAACAATATATAGTACTGCTTGCCATCTATAAGTCAGTAGATGAATTTTTGGGATAATATTCCTTTTGAAAATTTACTCCTCATATGTTGAAAATAGTGTCATCTTTTTACTTATTTTATAAGCTTTTGAACGATAACAAGTCTACATTATTTTGTTTTAAACATCAATAAAACTGGAATTATTAATTTTGGGATGAAAAAAAATTGTTAAGAAACAAGTGAAAAATTCAATTACAGATGTCATCATATGTTTATTTTGATTAAATATCTATTAATTTTATTCTAAAAATTCTTTTTAGTTTCGTATTAGTTAATTTATTTTTTATCTGCGTTGTAGTTGGTTTTGACACGATTCTAAAAATTTGGAAAATATGCTCTCTAACGTATATGAATTAGGAAAATGCATAAAAATAATGAAAATAACATTAAAAATAAACAAATCATGATCTGTAATTGATTTTATCATTTGTTTCTTAATAAATTTCCTTTTCTTCGCCCCAAAAAAATGATATTTCAAATTTTATTTATGTTTAAAACAAATGAATGTAGACTTATTATACATAGTTGAAAAACTTATGAAATAAGTAAAAATATGAGACAATTTCAACATATGTTCCTATTTAAAAAATATGATATCTCAAAAATTATTAAGTTTTGAAAAAATCTGATTACACCACATTATTCTACGTAAAAAAAAACTGTATAAAAATTATCTAAACATTTATTCTGTATCTCTCATACTAAGCGAGATATGAAGAATTTTCAAAATAAGCGAAAAACAAGCTTGCAGCTCAAAAACAAAAGACGATCGAAAATTCCTACCTACATTAATTTTCTATAACGTGCTTAATAAAAAAGCTTTTCATATAAGGAACTCGAATTTGTTCCAGCTGTACATATTTCAGAATATTAAATATATAATTTTCCAGTCATTTATTCTCAAGTTTGTCTGGTGAAGCCGTTATTGTAAAAATAATCAAAGGTTGTTGTTGCACAGATTGAAAACTTTTGCTCCACTAACATTATACCATATAGAATGAGTATAAATTCCACTATAGTTAATCATGTGAACCTAGACTATTTAGAATTTAGTTAGTGGTATGATAATGATTTCTGTTTGCCCAGCATTACCACGGATCAGGTATTACTATTGCGGTAAGTTGCGGAATAGGTGTACACAAGAATACTTTTGTAACTTTCAATTTGAGGGTCATTCTAAGAACAGAATTAATTCAAAAATAATTATTGAATAAGATGTACGCTGTTTTCAATTTCATATTTTATAAATATTTTTGTAGAAATAAGTTCTGTCTCTGATAAAGATTGTATTTACTAAAATATTATATATATATGCATTCATTAATCATAATATGGAAAAAAAATAAGGGTTTGCTGATTACATTCGTTTGAAATAAGACACATACAATTCGAAGACAGTAAATTTTAAAAGTATACTTCAAAGTTTTATGCGTTCTGTAATTTAATCAAAGGTCTTTGGTCGAAATCATACTTATTACACAGGGGGTTTATTACGAGTATAACAAACTTAACATCTTATTGAAGTATCTTGAGAAACAAAATTGAAAATTAACTGTTTTTTATAAAACTATTGCCCGATTGCACCAATATTTTAAATGGGAATTAAACAAAAATTTAAGCAAAATGATCACAATATATTTTGTGTATAAAAATGTTCATTTTAATCTAATTAATTCTCAATTAAATATTGGTGTAACCGGCCATATGACTTGGTAACTAAGGACCCAGTGTGGCGTTCAAGATTTTTCGTAATAACATTAAATTAAAGATTTAGGAATAATAAAATAATAAAATTCTTCTCTTCCTGTCATACTGAACAACTTTTTGTTAATTTATAACTTCTTCTTGACAACGGTCCATCAAGATGCTGTTATTTTTCTATGAACACTTGATCCTTAATTGTAGGTGACTGTTATAAAAAATAACGGCCTAGGACGTTATTTTTATCTTTTCATTTTTGTTTTTATTCCTGTTATATTTATATCATAGTAACCTACTGGTATTACAAAAAAAAAAACCAATCAAGTATGTTGATATATAAAATTAAATTAGATTTTTTATTGTCAAATCAATATCTTTGGATAAAAAATTTTAACCAGTTGTTAAAAATTAACCACTGAGTTACAGAATAGGCCCGTTTGTCTATTTAAGATTTAAGGAATACTTAAAATTTAAGTTGTTACGTTGGTGCAACAGGTCATCAAGTTGGCAACACTACTTTCCTAATTCCAGCAGGACGGGACAGTCAGTTATAAAGTTTGTGTTTTATATATTAGTTCAAAGAGTTATTTTTATAAATTACAATAAATATATTGTCAACAATGTTATCTTCAATGATATAAGGTAATTTAAGAAACATGGTCAAATACTGTGCAAAAATATTGCGTCGATTCTGTTCACATTTGTAAACCTTGGAGATATGTTACAAATTTGTAAATAATGAACAAAATCGCGACAAAAACTCATCAATTTTTGTTGATTAATATAAAATATTATACAGGGAATTTATTTTAACATGCAACATATGGTCATTCACTTCCATGGTTACTCGCTATTGTCAAAAAAAAACAGCAATGTAATATTTGTCCATTTTAAAATGCAACATACAAAATTTGTAGTCTTGTATTATCAAAACTAATTTACACTAAATTAGCCTACATACGATTAATAAGAAATCAAAACATGAATGTTTGCACATCTTAAGAAACTTTAGATTATAAAAATTCATAACTTTCATGTAATAAATGTTAAAAAAATACCCCCAATCACTCTGAGGCAATATTCTAGTCGGTCGTAATAAGACTTGACACCATTTGTGATGTGTTCTGGAGGTATCTCCTGTACTGCAATACTATTTATAATTTTGCATTTTAAAATGGACAAATATTACATTGCTGTCATTTTTTGGCAATAGTAACCATGGAAGTGATCAACCATAATGTTGCATTTTAAAATAAATTCTCTGTATGAGATTGGTGCATTCGTTGTGATTTTGTTCATTATTTACAGATTTACAGGTTTGTTAAGATTTATTTGTACAGAACACGGCCAATAATTAATATTTTATGTGCTGTTTTTTTTTGTATTGTAAATGATTGTTCTTGTAAATTTATAAGACATTTTATAGTAGAAATCCTTCCTGTTGTTGACAAAACATAGAACCTTTGTTCATTTATCATTTGAAATAACTTTCCAACAAACTGTTTAATCGTTATAAATCATATTCGGAAGTAGTGTATCTTTTCTTATCGAATGACCCTCCAAGTTGCAAAACGTATATCTTCTGTGAGATGTAACCATTCGCATGATCCGTATCATCTCACAAATCATGTCACCTAGGACCCCTGATAAATGCTCCCTTATGCACTTTCATCACGGACCCGAAACCAGACCATAGCACAGTGCATAGTAATTAAAAAAATGTTGGGTATGGCGATTGTAAAATGTACTTTTTTCCGCAGCTGGTGACCCAAACGCGTGGCGACTAGGAAGAATAGAAGAAACTGAACAGGAAACGCCTGTGTGATTAGAACTCGAATCGCAAGTATTACTTTTTTCTAAATTTTAATAAACAGTCCAGAAGTCAATATTATTTTTACATAACTTGCCATATGACCGTGCCGTTAAGCGTTAAGCGAGGTATAATATAATGGTGAAAGTGATTTAATTTTGCAACTAATTATTACACTTCACTCTTGCTGGATGTCGCGAGGTGCATATCATGTTGATACCGCTTTTTGTCCAGTGTATGAACAGCAAGTGTGAAACAAAACGCGTATCTAATTTATTTAAATGTGATTTTATTCGTTCATGTGATTTTAAATACTCGTTATTTTATATTTTGTAACAGGCATCAATTGTTGACATGATGCTCTTCAAATATTATGTGTTATGGATATTTTAAATGTTGGATATTTTGTGTGCAATGCTCGAAACGTTTTCCTGACACATAGCTGCCATATTTGTGTACATATGTGATTCTACGACTTTATTTCGTGAAAATTTTAAATTTTCTTTACTAAGGTGCTGTTAAAGTCACTTTTAGGGTGGTTCCATCATGACAGTCCCAAAAGTTTTGCAAGCTAAAAGAATTTCCAAAAAAGATATTTTAAATTTTTAGTTTAGGGTTATTAAGATAATTAATTTTTTGTAAATATGTATCATAAAACATTAAGTATATTCAAGAAAAATATATAGCTGTAAATGCGAAAATTCCATCAAAAATCATATTTTCCTACTTTCAAAGAGAATTAGGTACTACAAAAATTTTTTTATACTCATGTAGAAAAACTGTCGTTATTTTTTTTTGTACAAATCTATATTTTATTATATGAGTTTCTTCAAAAAAACCTTGTGAGTCACCATTCCTATATTGCCGATGTACGAAGATTGTACAATATTTATTGTCCTTAATACAGTGTGTCTCAATAAGCTTGCTCACTATTGGTAACTTTTTTATTTGAAGAGATACGAAGTTGGTTAAATGAGCAAAATTGTGCCATTTTATATTAGAAAAATGGTCATGCAGACAAAATAAAAATTGTGTCAGCGGTTCCCAAAATTTGGGACAAAATATATATTTTTTAAATGGAAATATATATTTTTTATTATCTTATTGGAAAGAGTATTTTTTTCTCTTTACAATAAGGTAATGTTGTTTATGTACAATTTTTTCAAGTAAACGAGTTATTTGCGGTTAAAAATTTAAATTTTGTAAACTATTTTATTAGTTTTTTAGTCAAGTAAGCCATGGAAACAATTGATTCTTTGTTTGTTTGACGTTTAATAATTTCTCCCGTAAAGTTCTCTGGGCTGAATTCAGCTCTCTTCTTTAACTAATGAAGCTTATCTAAAAATAATAAAATAAGGAGAGATTTATGTAATAATACATCAATAAGAAAAGGATGCAAGCTATTTCCATGGTTACTAGAGACGTTCACTAAGCTAAAGAAGAGTGCTGAATTCGGCCCTCTGTGTTTAATAATGTTTAATAACTTTACAAATGAAGAAAAGTTAGATATAATCTTGCTATTTGGAAAGTTATATCTAGACACCAGTTACGTAGAACGGTCGGCTCTCTTTCCAAAAGAGTTTAAATGTGCGAAAGAAATAATGGTTTTCAATTTAAATATTTTTTATGTTTTGTTATTACTGTAAAATAAATTAATAAAATAATAATTTTATAAAAGACAATTGTTTCCATAGTTTACTTGACCTAAACTAATAAAAGATAATTTTTATCTTTAAACGTAAATAACTCGTTTATTTGAAAAAATTGTACATAAACAACATTACCTTATTGGAAAGAGAAAAAAATACTCTTTCCAATAAGATAATAAAAAATATATAGTTCCATTTAAAAAATATATATTCTGTCTCAAATTTTGGGAACCGCTGACACAATTTTTATTTTGTCTACATGACCAATTTTCTAATATAAAATGGCACAATTTTGCTAATTTAACCAACCTCGTATCTCTTCAAATAAAAAAGTTACCAATAGTGAGCAAGCTTATTGAGACACCTGTATAAAACAAATTTATTTTTCAACATAATCGCCTTATACTTGAAGACACTTATTTCACCTATGTTCTAACATAGTAACACTTTTTTAAAAAAAAAACTCGGAGTCTCTATCGCAGATGTTTTGAACAGTTGCCTTAACAGCTTCGTCGGTTTTAAAATTTCTTCCTCGTATATTTTCCTTTAGCTTGAGAAATAAATAAAAATCACTAGGCGTTCGGTCAGATGAATACGGTGGATGTAACATCAGTCTGAAACCGACGTGAATTGTGTTCATGAAATCAAAACTTTTATGAACTTGAGCGTGGTCCTAATGAGACAGAATTCCAAACGAAAATTTTCCACAAATTTTAGCAATTAATGTTCTGTACTACTGACCAGTGATCGTGTGATCACATTCCAGATAATCAATCGTTAAAATTCCCTTGTAAATTATTAACACTGGAATTATCAAATTTGGCACTTCGTTTGACAGATACACAATAACAATTGCTGTTGTTATGAAGACCATATTTCAAAGCCTACTATGTTAGGGACAATAAATATTGTACTCATGAAAAATAACATATTTAAATTTCATGAAAACACTTTCATGATAGAACCACCTTAAGGTCCATTTGTAATCATAACGAGTATATCGCATTCCAATTTCTGATATATTTATAAAGTTCAGATTAATATTAATATGATGTTATGATTTCGAGTGGAACTAACCAAATAAAATACTAATTGTGATCAAAAATTAAAAGAATTCTCTATATTTTATATATTGCGTTAAATGTTAAATTATTTTATTTTAAAGCACCTGCTTATTTCTATTTAAAAAGAATTACATTCTAGAAAATAATAAATTAAAAGTGTCTTGCTAACATATTCGGTTCATAAAAGAACATTCAAGTTTCGAGAAATTTTTGAAGTCTGATGTTCTTTCATAAATCTTGATCTACGATCTATTTTCATCCCAAATATAATAATAGTTAAGTATTATAGGAATCGTTACATTATTGTTGAACATATATTTTCAAAGTTTTATTTTTCTTAGCAAAATCAATGTATAAATGGCGATTTAGCGAAAAGTTGTTTGGCTTGCAAAAAGTTAGAGATTATATTATTTTTTGTAGTTGGATGTTACGTAGCTAAAATTTAACCTTATTTGCTCAATAGAATTAAATGTTGGAAAGTAATAGCGTTTTCTATTTATATATTTAGTTTTGCGCTGAGCACAGCTAATGACGTCATGCCCGACTAGTTATTGTAACAACACATGCGTAGTGCATTTTAAATTAAACATGTTACAAAAATCCAGTGCAAATTTCTTAGCTGCCATTGTCAAATGAATATGACTACGCAAGATTCGGACTGTGAAAATTAAATTTTTTACAGATACTTTTTACAGCTCAAAATGTATGAATTTGACAGATTGCACTGTGAAAAATTGTGAAAAATCATGTCAGCCATTGGGATTCGAACCCAAAAACTTCACTTTGCCAGTTTGACGGTTTTATAGTGAAGGTCTTGGGTTCAAATCCTGATGGCTAACAATTTATTTTAATTCTTTAGTTCCAATTTTTGATTTGGTGCCCCGGTTCGTAGTTATTAGTTATTTTGTTTTTCAAAAAATCATCATAACTTCCTTATTTTAAAGACAATTCAAAAATATTTTTTTTCAAATTTACCTTTAGGCTCTCTAAAACATTTGGCCTTTACAATTATTTTTTATTTTTGCAAATGACAAAATGGCGATCGATCAAAAATTTCAAAACATGATTTTTTGATAACTCCATCGATTTTCGAAAGTAAAACATTTATAAAAAAACGTAAAATGTAATTGCCATTCACTGTTTTTATATTTATTTCTATTTCTAAAATAAGGATTCAGGAATATTTCTTTAGATTTAGAAAAATTGGAACCAAGAAAAGTTATTTGTTTTAATAAAGTCTTAACTACCATTTTCGGGTGTAACAACTTTGTATTAACACCCTGTATATGAAACACGTAAAACTCAGCTAGTGCGATCTGATTATATAAATGGAAAACGCTATAAATTGATTTATCGCACATGTAGCGATTCCTAAAGTTAGAATTCTTAAAAATTCTTCAATATACATTTCAGGTGCAAGAAAGCAATCATTGCTTTAAAACTTACAGACTAAAAAGCAAAATATTTTTTACCGCGTTCAATTACTTAATACGCATTTATTTCATATTGTACTTATATACATGTTCTCCAGTACCTACTCTTATCTAAGTTGTATATCCAGTGTAAAATATGCCTTAGTTGAATCCTCGACTTACGAGACCAAACTTATAATAATTGGTCGATTTATATTTTTAACAAATTATAAAATCTACACAAATGGTTAGGAATTTCTACAAAATTCATTCGGCCACTTTAGATATAGTCTTGAAATCAATAATCATATTTTCTTTTGCATGTTTCGTAACCGAAGAAATTGAATTTAAAATTTTGTAAAAGTTACTTCCTTATGAATGTGGTACGGTATTGAAATAAAATCTCAAACAAATTTTATGACATTTTACCTTATATTAAAAACTAAAAAATAGTTTTCATCAAAATAATACTACTCAATGATTATACTTGCCGTCAAATTATGGACTGCAGATTTCTACACTGTTGTCAATTCAGGGGCAATGTTGAAAATGCTAAGCTATGAAGAAGCGGCAACACCGCTGGGCAAGGGACAGGGTGCGGAGAAGGGAAATAGTTGAACATCAGTCCATAATCATTTGACGGCGAGTATAGTATCTTCTCTTCCTGTGCATAATTTTAAAATGTCATTATATTTGTAATTTTAAGTTATCATTACTGAAAATGGAGAATTATTCATAGGAAGAGAAGATACAAATCAGTGAGTAGTATTATTTTGATGAAAACTATATTTTATAATTTCTGACAGGTAAAATGTCATAATAGTAGTTTATGGCTGTGTTCAATGACGCATTTTAACATTTAGATTTTAGGATTTAGGTCTTCTTCACATAAATACAACTCCCAATGGCACACTAATGACATCCATTGGTTTGTATGGCATCACTTTAGAATATCAAAAATTATTATTATTATTATTTATTTTACTACCTGATGATGAGGTTAAACCTCGAAATGTACATTGTACTATATTTTTAAATAAAATATTATTTTTGAAACTAAGTATATAAATAAATAAAATAAATATATCATCACGGCATATTACCCATTTCTGGGTGTGCCACTATCTACAAGACATGTAGACATCGGTAATGATGACGATATATTTTACCGTGTGGGCGCTTACCAGGCGGTCACCTCACGGACACTCATTGCTGGCGTGGAGAGTGCACCACAGGGGTCACTTTCGTGCCATTTAAAATTGGAACTAAGTATATATATTAAAAAATAAAAAAAAATGAATGGGGAAGTTTAGCGTTTTTTTTTTTTTATTCTTTTATTCCATGGGAAATGACTTGAAAAATGATGTAACATGTTTTATTTTTTTCAAAAATGCCCAGATTTTCCGGAAAAGCCGATTTTAAGCTGTGATGACGTCGGTAGAGGCTTGGTACAACGTATGTCTCTTATACACTGACGCACGCGGTTGCGGTTACCAGTCACTTGAGACTGAGATGTTGTTCGACCTACGTTCAAGTGGTTCGCTTTCACCGTTCTGTCTGAGTTTGCGCATAACTGACTTGTGACTTACTAGAGTTTACCCAAAAAATATTAATTATAAAGAAATGAAGCAATAATTTTAATTTCAGCAGTCATTTGTGTTATATTTGTGAGAAAATAGTATGTTATGTAGAATTTTTACCATGCTAAACTTTCCCATTATACACTTCGATTTAATTTGATGCTTCAAATTAAATATTAATATTATATTTCATAAAACAGAAGCTAAAAAGCTATTCTTTAACAGTAAATTTCACTTTTTGTACAAATTATAGCAACGAACATGATTTGTTTAATTAGTGCATAGCGTGCTCCTGCAAAACCCTAAAATCTAATTCCTAAAATCCTAAACAATCACTAGATTTAGGACATATAAATTTAGATATTAGGGTGATAAAAGTGCAACATCGGACACAGCCTATATATCAGGGGAGTTAAGTTCGTCATTATTTGTCGAAAGCAGTCCGAGGGATGCAATTTCTGTATGTTTTTTTATTGGTACCTAAATAAATTATTATTACTAATAAAGGCGATGTAACCCAATATAACTGGCGAAATATTTTAATAACAAATCTATTTTTTGCAAGTTATGTTTTAAACTAGTAGAAAGAAATTTCTCACTATTTGCGTAATTTTATAATTTGTTGAAAATGTTAACCGGCCGAAATATTGTGGGTTTGGGCTCGTATATATTTGTTATATTATGTAAGTGTAATTTAAATGGAACACAGATTTAATAAATTTAGCTATTATATGTGCAACTTGTTGACAGTACTGAATGGAAATAATATTGTAAATATTGTTTAATAGATATAGTAATGATTATTATAATAGTTTTATTTATTTGCCATTTACATAAAACTTATACATAAGATGTGTAAAATGAAATATTACATGCATACAATGAATTAATTACATGATGAATGATAAGTTACTTAATATTGCTACTATGGCCAAGTAATTTTTTGTCGCGCTTTTTTCACAAGTGGAACATCTTCTTGATTTTTTTCCGAGTTTGGCCTTTTTATCAGAATTTTTGTTGGTGCTAATTTAATTTTTTTAGCTGCATTTTCTTCCATCGGCTTTAAAATACCATTTTTCAAATCTGTCTGTGTTACATTTTTATTAACGCCGTTAATTCTTTGTTCATTTCGTGGTCGTTGTTGTAATGGAGTTATAACGCGGTAAAAAATGTTTAATAGCTGATCTTTGTTCATATGTTGCATATTATCTATTCGAACACATCTCTAAAATGAAATTGATTAATTGTGGAATTTGTACAAGATATATGAATCTTACATCCATTAAAATGTTTCGAATATCGTGTTCTTCCAGCAATTCTGGCTGCATTAAATATTGAAACGGTATGTTGCTGCTATTGAAAGACATTGTAAGTTAATAAAAAAGTGTATAACTATTACAAATAGCTAATCTTATCACATTATCATTGAAATCAAACAGTTATCGCAAAACTGTTTAATTTACACTTGTTACAATTATTTACACATTTATTAATACTATTTATATACAATTAATGTTTATATACAATCAATCACCATTTTATATATTTATATACACATTATTTCAAACAAATTATACAAAAATCTTAACCAAACTTTGTTTTGTGCGGTTATGTTTGTCGCATGTCTACCATCCTAAAATTGATTTACATTACAACCCTATTTCCTCAATGCGTTGTGGTGCGACCAACAAAGAAACAACTTACAACCCTACTAAATATTGACCTTGTCAAAATTTCACAACATTCATTGTGCGTACAAAAATTATCATCCGGCATACGATCTAAATTATTTGTCAGTAATAATGGCGTTATTCGCCGCTTCGAAAATTCTAAGAGTCAAACCTCCGATTCAACTCGTTTCGGCGTCGTACCATCAAAACGTGAGTAGAATACGAAAAAAATATTGTGTCATTCTGTGAAAATATAATTGAAGGTTGTCGATCATTATGAAAACCCTCGAAATGTGGGTTCCATGGATAAAAAAGACAAAAATGTTGGGACTGGATTAGTTGGAGCCCCGGCATGTGGTGATGTGATGAAACTGCAGATTAAAGTTGATGACAATGGTAAAATAATCGATGCTAAGTTTAAGACTTTTGGTTGTGGATCTGCTATTGCTAGCAGTTCTCTGGCGACTGAATGGGTTAAAGGAAAAACGGTAGATCAGGCATTGCAGTTGAAAAATACTGATATTGCCAAAGAATTAAAGTTGCCGCCCGTCAAATTACATTGCTCTAGTAAGTTGAAAATATTCTTTGGGATTTAATGTAGAAATAAATGTTCCAGGGTTTTTTATTACAAAAAATGTACTGGACGTTTCGGGCATGAATTAGTTCATCAGAAAAATGAAAAATATTGTACCAGAAATGTTAAATACAATACTTATATAGCCTAATATAAAAAATGGCGAGAGGTACTGTGCTTTTTATTAAAAAAAATGTACAGGACGTTTCGGGCATGAATTAGTCCATCATCAGCAAAAATGAAAAATATTGCAACATCAAAATGTTCCAATTTTGGTTATATTCACATTCTTCATTTTTGCTGATGATGGGCTAATTCATGCCCGAAACGTCCTGTACATTTTTTTGTAATAAAAAGCACAGTACCTCTCGCCATTTTTATATTAGGCTATATAAGTATTGTATTTAACATTTCTGGTACACACAAAAAATTCTAATGACATCTAATCTTTATTTTTCAATTCATTCTATGAACAAGTTTCCTCCTACTCTTCTAAATGTTCGAGATTGTTCCAATTTTCATTGACGAAATTTTTAGTCTTATAGAATTTGAGAAACTGTCTACAACATACACACATCCACACATGTTCGAGATTGTTCCAATTTTCATTGACGAAATTTTTAGTCTTATAGAATTTGAGAAACTGTGTCTACAACATACACACATCCACACACCACAGACACACACACAGACAGACATTGTAAAAATGTTAAAATCGGATTCAAGTGACCTTAAAACGTGCTTATTCACTAATACCTGTTTTAGCGAGAGTTAAAAACCCTGGAACAGTAAGACCTGTATTTATTTCTACGTTAAATTGCTCTATTAAGTGAAATGTGAGAAAATGAATCGAATAGTGTTTATTTAATTGTGTTTATAGTGTTGGCGGAAGATGCTATTAAAGCAGCTCTTTCTGATTATAAAATCAAGCAGCAAAAGAAAAATTAAATATGCAGTCTACAACATAAATCATGTAAACAATAGTACGAATATATAATTCGTTTTATGTAGCATAAATATGCAAATATATAGAAATTAAAATAAAGTATAAGATGTTTATAATATTTAAACAGGGACAAAAGACCAGTGAACAGTGAGATTTTATATAGATGGATAGTGAATGTATATTATCTTATTTATTGTAGTAAAACAAATATTAATAAAGGACACATTTAAACGTTCATATTATGCTGAGTAATCTTAACTTCGATGTTTTATTATTTTATAGTTATTGCTGATGTTGAGAACATAGTTCTCGAAAAACGTATATCATCATCTTTGGCACAACAGCCCTTGTAGGGCCAAGGCCTCAAGTACCGTAGGTACTCGTTTCGTGACCGTAGTACTAGAGCAGTCGGTGTACTTAATCCGTGCGACGACCACTGATTGCTATGCAACCAGTGCGGCAGCGGAGATACTCCTTCTACAGCTAGCACCACCTATGTTTTAACACGGACAACTGGTCGGGTCATCGCATGCGAGTGCGATTAATGCCTGATATTGTGGCATTTTAACGACTACGCACTTAGCCGGCCGGTAGATTCGAACCGAGGAACCTCAGATTCGATCTGAACATGTAGAGACATAGCGCTTTAATGCACACGGCCACTACACCGACCGAAAAACGTATATAGTTTTTTAAAATTATTATTAAGGGTTTTTTGGTATGAATTTCTAGTGTACATAAAAACTATTCAATTATACTGACCGGTAGTATTTACTCAAAAGTTTAGTCACTCTAACTAACTAATTATCATGACTACTATTTAGAAAATAAATTGGGGTGATTAAAAAACAACTGAATTTGTTACTTTAGTCAACGCTTACAGGCCTATTCTACAAAAAAAAATGTATAACGATATCGTTACTGAACGACTGTCGCTAAGCATTTGGTTAACGACAAATGCCAAAAACCTATTCTACTAATCATATCGTTATAAATTATTGTTATCAGGATTATAACGATAATATCTAACTTCATGTATATTTTGACAGAATTTTTTCAAGGAAAATAATGTATCGTCAAAAAAAGCCTTGGTGCCTGAAGTAATTCCTTGGCGGTTGTTTTCAAATCGCAAATAATGCGTCCTCCCGTCTGGGGAATTTCGTTGTGCAATGTTTGTGAGTCACAAAAAACATGTCGGCTGCGTTGTTGACATCGGTAAATGCTGTGTTAGCGGTAAAGTATGTTTACGTTAAAGCAGTTTAAATGGAATAAACTACATTTTATAACCGTTCATAATCATTAGGGTATAAGTTTTAATATATACACAACTATATATCAACAATGTACAATGTTTTAAGTAAGATGTGAAGAACTTCGCAGTAAAAAAATCCAAAAGCAATATTTACTATTATTTACGTAATTATACAATGAACTCATAATGTCAGGAGCAAACAATGTTGGCCCAGGAGCAGGCAAGCTACGGGGCCCAGGACGGCCCCCGAAAAAACCAGTGACTTGTACTTGGTGTGGAGAAGGAAAAACTCCTCTAAAATACGTCTTACCTACACAGAATGGCAAGAAGGAATTTTGTTCAGAGACATGCTTATCGGAGTTTCGCAAAGCTTATATGAAAGGTGCATGTTTGCAATGTGATAATGCTATACGGGCTAGTGCTTCGTGTCCAAATAAAGACTATTGTTCCACATATTGCATGAATAAACATTTAAAGAAAACAGAAATACAAAGTAAACTCAATTCTGCAAATATTCCACCTCCGGTGGAAAGCGCATCTTCAGGGCCTTTTCAGTACGAAACATTTCAAACATTTGATTGGGACGAATATCTGAGAGAAACCAACAGTGCTGCTGCCCCTACAGAATGTTTCAAGCAAGCAGCACTTCCTCCTCAAAACGATTTCAAAATCGGCATGAAACTAGAGGCTCTAGATCCTAGAAATTTAACATCCACTTGTATTGGTACTGTGGTAGGTGTGTTAGGTCCTAGATTAAGACTTCGCCTGGATGGCAGTGATAATAAAAACGATTTCTGGCGTTTGGTGGATTCCAGCGAAATCCACCCAATCGGCCACTGTGAAAAATCTGGAGGGATGCTCCAACCTCCGTTAGGATTTCGCATGAATGCGAGTTCTTGGCCTATGTTCCTATTAAAAACTTTGAACGGCGCTGAAATGGCGCCCGCTAAGTTATTCCAGAGAGAGCCTCCAAGTCCTAGAGGGAATTTATTTCAAATTGGACAAAAATTAGAAGCGGTGGATAAAAAAAATCCACAGCTGATTTGTACAGCTACGGTTGGAGCAGTTAAAAACGACCAAATTCACGTTACATTCGACGGATGGAGAGGTGCTTTTGATTATTGGTGTCGGTATGATAGTCGAGATATATTTCCTGTGGGTTGGTGTGCGAAATCTGGACATCCCATGCAACCTCCAGGACAAAAATCTAAAGCAGAGGCGAACAGGTTTGAAAATAAAGATTGTGCACGATAAATTCTGGACACTTATTATTGTAACTTAAAATGTTGTACCTCGATTTGTTAGTTATATTTGTATACCCTTAACTTATATTAATTGTTTAACAAAAAAATATCGGCTAAACAAATTTAGTTTTTCAACTTATATTCATTGTTTTAACAAAAAAAAATATCGGCTAAACAAATTTGGTTTTTCAAAATCTTACAAAATTATTTGTGTTTATCAAAGTTGTAAAGTTCTTTTTTTTTGTATTAGCGTTTTATAACAACTTTTTGATTGTCATTTCTGTTGCTAAGTGTAATACTTTTAAGCACAAGTGCTTAAAAATGTCTAATGCGTAAAATGTTACTTTTAGCAAACTTATGCCCGGTTTCACCATTGACGAATAAATAGTTTATTCATGCCCGGTTTCACCATTGACGAATAAATAGTTTCTTCATCAGTTAAGCTATTCGTCGAATAAAATAGCATATTTTTGTTCCACCAACGTCAGTTAGCAGTTATTCGACGAATAAATCGTCAGTTAAATTATCTGGAGATTTTTGCCCAGTTAAATATTTATTCAACGAATAGTTTGACAGTTGACATTTTTATTGTGCGTGTTATAATATAATTGTTCAGTGGCGATCAGAAGAATATTTACAAACGGTACCAATCTAAAACGGATAATAGATAAATATGAAAAATGCAGTTATCTTTAGTTGTTATTTATATTTCCGTCAATATTAGAATATCATCTTCATCATTGTTGACATCTTCTGATGAAGAAATTGTTATTCAGGCGAAAAAGGAATGATCCCTATAATCACATGATCATAATTTATAATCAATTTGACGAAGTAGATTTTCGCATGCGATTCTGATTATCAAAACAATGCGTTTAAGAAATTCTGATTCAGCATCATCTGGAGCCAATAAATGAAAGAAATATGCCAGTTTTTTTATGAAGGATATTTTTTTGTGCAAATATATTCCATTCTTTATTATTTTCTTGTGACAACACATCGTCAGTTTTCTTATTTTCTATAATATACAAATATTCTTCCACTACAATTTTTAAACATTTTTTTCTTCATGAAGGAATTTTTTACTTCTTTCCCTCTTCTTATTTATATTTTCACTCATTTTCATTTGATTTCAATGACATAAATGAAAAAATTATTTTCGTTGACAGCGAACATGACAGTTTTGTCAGGGAGATGAACTTGTTAACTGTATACTCAATGCAAAATAATGGAAATAAAAATAATATTCCGTGAATAACTATCTATTCAACGATTTTGGTTGGTGAAACGAAACTTTGACTAACTGATGAATAAAATTTATTCGTCAGATAACTATTTGTAAATTTATTCGGCAATGGTGAAACCGGGCATTAGTTTTTCAACTTATATTCATTGTTTTAACAAAAAAATATCGGCTAAACAAATTTGGTTTTTCAAAATCTTACAAAATTATTTGTGTTTATCAAAGTTGTAAAGTTTTTTTTTTATACTAGCGTTTTATAACAACTTTTTGATTGTCATTTCTGTTGCTAAGTGTAACACTTTTAAGCACAAGTGCTTAAAAATGTCTAATGCGTAAAATGTTATTTTTAGCACTAGTGTTAAAAAGTATTTCATTTAGCAACGAATAGATGAACCTGACGTCTGCCAACTTTTTAATTTTGAAAAATTCAAAATGTAGATATTTGAGAATAAATGATCTGTTTTAAAACGCTGTTATAAAAAATCTTGTATGTAATACATTGCGAAATGAGTGTTTTAGGCACTTGACGTGTTGTATATCTCGCTTACGTACATCGCGTGTCTAAAACACTATCTTTTCGCAACTTATTACATAAATAGCTATTGAAATACGTTTAATAAAAGAAAAGACTACCTGAAACTGGCAAAAATCGCGGGCCATTAAGTTCTAAGACCGAAAAGTTTTAAGAAATTTTGAAAAAAAAATCCAAATCTTGAACATGTCGAGATGTAATAATAATTAAAACATGCTATTGTTATAACGAGGAATAGTCTCTGGTCAACATCTAAAATTGGTATAAAAAGAAAGGGGATTCATTTATACGCCAAATTATGTACATGCAGTATGAACTAAACGTGCGCTTGCTATACATATAATTCATCATATACCCTTCAGAAATACCGCCAATCTCGTCAATGATTTGGAAGAATCTTGAACATGTAGAAGAGTAGGAGGAAACTTGTTCATAGAATGAAAATTTTATGTGTACCAGAAATGTTAAATATAATATTTATATAGCCTAATATGAAAATGGCGAGAGGTATTGTGCTGGCCCCAACAGATTTTTTTTGGTGTCTTAAATTTACCGTGCACAATCTTCAACACATTATATAGTAAGAATTGTATATTTATGAATGTTTTCGTACAGATTTAAACCACGTAATTCATCTACAATAGCTTCCGAGGTTTTAATGCCGGAAGCAGACACATCTGCCCCCCCTCCACCCCCTATAATAATCTACATTCGTCGAAATTGCAGTTCTGGTCAATTCCTAGATTCATCTCGCCTTCCTACGAATGTAGAAGACACAACAGTTATTGGCGTAGCAAAACGCTTCATTCAAGCGTTACTATCAGCCTCTTTAAAACCAGACAACTTCTTAGCGCGTTTAGGAAATCTACGTGGCGAAGAAGTCGCTGTTTCTCACGACGGAGTAACATACAATATTAAACTTCCTGCTTTGAACAAAGCAGGAGATCTTACAAATGTTTTTACGGCTGTGAGTTCGATGTTAGGTTGTTGTTCTTTGATGTTCGGACTGGAACCTAAAGGAGAGACATGTACATGTGAACAACCACAAACATCGCCTCCAGCGAAACGAAAAGCGCCTGCAGAATTAGAAGCGGCGACGTCTACAACTCCAGCAGATCCGACGCCGTTGCAAGAGTCGCCTGTTGGTAACCAATTGACGAAAACGCCGACCAATGAATGGTCTATAGAAGATGTGATACAGTTCATAGAAGCGACTGATCCCGGACTAGCCGTACATGCAGACTTGTTTAGAAAACACGTAAGTTGTATATCGATTTCGATCACTTGAGCTTTACGTCATACAACGATTTTTCCTACTTGACCTTCGCGAGATTGATTTTTCAACTGCAAAATAACAAGTAGTTATTTATTTATCTCTGTCTTACTTATAGTTTCTTACATTCTATCGTCGACACGTATGCCTAATAGCGTCATATTTGTCTACTAAAACATTTATGGCCGTTAGTATAAAGGTCAGTTAAAAATGTGTTGAACTGCAGTTAAGCAAACGGAGTTTATTTAGTGAACTTAATCTAATTATATTTGGATGGTATAACATTAAAATGAACTGGGGTCAACTGAACGTAGTTTATCCCTTACTCAGTCGGTAATATTTTATACAACTCACTTCATGTCATTGTATTTGTCAATTTTTTTGAATGAATGTTCTCGGACTTGTTGACCTACGAATATAAAATGAACAAAAAGCAGAGATCTAAGAATTTCGATGAAGAAAGAAAACAGTCATTCGTCATTTTTCTAAATCAGCTAAATATGAAAAAAAAAAAAAAAACAGTTCCTACAATTCTTAAGTTTATTAAAATTTAATTTGTTCCTATTTGTGGCAGGTTCTAGCAGAGGTCCCAAAATATATAGAAATTCTAAAACCGTTCGTTTTTCGAAACGAAACCGCAATTTAAATTCAATATCGTTTCGAAAGGATTTCTCCTTTCCCGAAATATTCGATGGCGTCTATTCATTATATATGCATTCATTATATTCTCGTCGTCACTATAAGAACTTGAATCGAACAACATTTTTAATCTAGAATTTAAAACAGCATATAATTTAAATGAATTATAAAATATTTGCTAAAGCACTAAACTTACCAAAATATTAATTATAATCAATAAACTTTCGTACATACTTATTTACAACGTAGACACTTATAATTTTGAATGTTATTTAGAATATAAAAACGTCAATTATTATTTAAACTTAATTTGAACGGATGAAATCGGCCGCTCAAGTTAAGCGTAGTTTAAACTCAAGTCAAAAGCTGATATTGCTTTATACTACAGAAATTTTATATTAATGGGAATAACATAATAGATTTTGGTTAAAATAGTCTAAGCGGAAGTGATACTTTACTTGAAGCTGTTATCAGTTTTTCTTGAAAAAAATGGTGTTTTTTTGAATTTAACAACAAATGCTTCAAATAACAATTATAGAAAATTGAATTCTGCGTCGAAAATATCAAGTATGATTAAATTAGCTCTTTGTATAAGCGAGATATGTAAATTTAAAAATTATGTACTTTTTGGTTTCTGTAATTAAGTTTGCTATGAATTAGGGCAAAAAATAACAAAAAAATAAAGTATTTAATGTCAAATTATGTCCAATACGTGCAATTTTATGATTGGGTCTGTTATAATACATATTTTAATTATTAACAAAATATGTATAGTGTAACAGGCGTACAAGGAAGTCATGTGTTGTCCACATCAGATATTTTCTGTTTAAATCGAAGGATAGTCTAATTTATCGTTCAGTATGATTAAATTATTTTTTTACGTCTGTTTAAAAAGGTACGCTTTTTTCATTAAAATGAATTTATAAAGTATGTCTTTTTTAACACAATAAAAGTGAAAAAAGTGCACCTTTTTAACTCTACGGAGTGAAATAATGAAACGTTACGGCACTTTTTTTCACACTTATTGCAGACTTAAAAAAAATTCCTTTCAACTCGAGTAAAAAGTGTCTTATTTCACTCATAGGATTTGACGAACTTTTTATACTTGTTGCATAAATAACTATTTATTTACGTTTTTTGTTGTATAAAATCATTTTGAAGTATGATATTTTTAAAAAGTTGCAAAAACCAGCCATGTTGTGACGTCACAGGTTCCGCACTAAGTTCAGACTTATTTCAAACAGACATTTTATATGGACACATAATTTCTAAAAGAAAAATATATATAGACTATAAATTGAGGATTACATATCTCAATGTGCTATAATATATTAAATAAAACATCGTTCTATTCATTTTTATAAATATAATTTTCATTTGGCATGAACACGTTACATATCAGCTGTTTCACTTTTGATTTGGGATTAGACGCTAGAAGGTTATAAACGCACGTAAAACATTGAATATATTGGAGAATATGTTATTCTTTATTTTGGTATTTACTAGCACTTATTTCATTGACATGTTTACTTTCATAAATTTCAAGTTATCTTTAATTGTCACTCAAAATGGCCGTTGCTCCGAACCTGTGACGTCACTGGGCAAGGGACGAAGCAGGGGTCTAGCAGCCACATTTTAAAGAATGTAATTTTAATTTACAATTTTTTCATGATTTAAGATCGATTTGAGGAAAAATAAAAAATACGGGTCTATTATTTTTCACTACTTTATCGATTAAAGCTACAAAAAACATCCGGTTGACGTTAATTCGTGAAATTTAAAAAGTATAAATTTTATTTTAGAGAAAAAGTATGAGAAATATCTGAAATTTATATGTGTCATTTTAGATGTGTCTGTTAATAAAATGATTTGAAAATTCTTGAGAAGCGGAGAAATCTTGAAAATTTATGAAAATGTTTTTATTTATCTGTCTTTCTCAGATAAATGTAAATAATCGTAAATGAAGAAACCATGCCTGAGTGTCTGGTCGCGAACCTGGGGGAACCGGGTTCGATCCCGACCGACACCAAATATTTCCAATTTTAAAATAATGGCACAAAAGTGACCCCTGTGGTGCACTCTCCACACCAGCTATGAGTGCCCGTGAGTTGACGCCTGGTAAGCGCCCACACGGTAAAATATATCGTCATCATTAGCGATGTCTACATGTGTTGTAGATAGTGGCACACCCAGAAATGGGTAGTATGCCGTGATGACATATTTATTTTATCTTCAGAAATCAATGAAGTGAAGGTCAGGTGTGAAAAATCGGTGTAGATGAAATGTTTGTAATAAGAATGAATATAATGAAAGGATTGTTGTAGGAGATTGACGGTAAAGCTTTACTTTTACTAAACTCAGACATGATGATGAAATACATGGGGTTGAAACTCGGCCCAGCGCTGAAAATCTGCAACTTAGTGACTCGCCTGAAAGGTCGTCGCCATATGTTGCACTAGTTGACTCAGCCCAGCCTGTATTTTGTATTTATTATACTTATCGGTGAAGAGAAAGCCGAATCTCAAACTTAAAAAGTTCATTACGTATCACAAGTGATATGTAAGCTGGCATATACATAGTTGAAAATCAGTTTATACAATAAGTATACAAAGTAATATTTTTTCATCAGACCTCTGATTCTTATTAAGTATAAGTTGAATGAAAACATTCATTTTATTCTCAAAGTAAAAATGAATTGTGGATATTGTTGAGTAATAAAAATAAAGTTTAAAACGAACCACTATTTTCATTTATGTATTAATTTGTCGGCTGATTATTGAAATGTACCAAGTCCACTTTTTCAAAAAAATAGATATAGTCAAATTCGGTGCTTCTTGTACTTTAAACAGACTTATAGTTTTGTACCATCTCCCTTAAAATGGCACACTAATGCCCGTATTCACCAACATCAAATAAATCTTCGAATAGCTTATTTATTGAATAAGAGAAAAATATCGCATCGATACCATAACACAAACGAAGGTATTTATCCTAGCTGTCATATTTTGATGCGATATTTTTCTCTTATTCAATGAATAAGCTATTCAAAGATTTATTTGATGTTGGTGAATACGGGCATGAGAATTGTTTTGAATCAAGTCCAAAACCAATCAGATTTCATATAGTACAGTTAAAATAATAATAAAAAGTGTGGACATTGGATTTTTTTTTTATAAATTTACTGTTATTTTGAACCATGTCTAATTAGGTCCTTTTATATTTCGAAAATATTTAAAATTTATAATTTAACAAATTTTGTACAAAGTTAAGGAAAATGAAACTATACAAACAAAAAAATTTCAACACGTGTTTTCATTATCCATTCTTTACAATAAAATTTTAAATGTTTGAATGTTTGTATGGGGTCCCGTGGCCGCGTGCCTAAATGTCTGGTCGCGAACCTGGGGGAACCGGGTTCGATCCCGACAGACGCCAAATATTTCCAATTTTAAATGGCACAAAAGTGACCCCTGTGGCGCACTCTCCACACCAGCTATGAGTGCCCGTGAGGTGACGCCTTGTAAGCGCCCACACGGTAAAATATATCGTCATCATTACCGATGTCTACATGTGTTGTAGATACTGGCACACCCAGAAATGGGTAATATGCCGTGATGATATATATATATTTTTTTTTATTTTATGTTTGAAGCAGTTTTTTTCGAAAGTAATATTTGTGGACATAGTAAATTCCAATAGTCGGCCGACGAATTATTCGGAATTTAAAAGATCCTTATCCTGATTTTTCACCTCCCGCTACCCTTGATAAAGGAGGTATAGGGATCGTTCTAAAAATCTCATATAGAGATTTTGCTAAATGTTCCACGTTTCAGGTCCCTAGAATCCGATTTTAACATTTTCACAAATGATGTCTGTAGATGTGTGTGAATGGATTTTGTTCACTATCTAACTAAAATATCGTTCAGAAAATTTTGAAACCATTTATTTTTGCCTTACTGTAATATGAAAAGAAGCCATTAAATTTTGGGCAATTTATTTGAAGCTCAAAATATTCCAGCATCAATAAATGTGAAGGTATGTTTTGATTTAAACACTTCTATTATTTTTATTTATAAAAAAACATGGAAGATAATGAAAGTTCAAGATAAATTTGCTTTAAATTAAAGTGAAGTAAAAATAAGATGAAGGTATGTATTTAAATTAACAAAAGTTAAATGGCGAGAGGTATTGTGCTAGCCATATCAAATCTTGGAAATCCGAATACCGTTTAATCCGTATGGAATTGGAATTCGGCTAAAACGTATCTGGCCGGATATTTCGTATACCGGTTTAATATCCGGAAACCGAATTTTTAGGATTCCCAATAAATTCATATCTGGACATCCGAGCAGAAAAAAAATTCGGATGTTCCTTAGTAATAATTCTTAGCAGATTAACCAGATACAAATTGGAAGATTTGCAATTTCTGGAAAGGTTTAAATACAAGAAAAATAGTGAAATGAAGATGTGCCATCCATATTTTACAGTGAAATTATAGTATAAACAGTTTCGATGAGAACCGAATTATTCGGATTTTAAAAGATCCTTATCCTGATTTTTCACCTCCCGCTACCCTTGATAAGGGAGGTATAGGGATCGTTCTAAAAATCTCATAGAGATTTTGGTAAATGTTCCACGTTTCAGGTCCCTAGAATCCGATTTTAACATTTTCACAATGATGTCTATGGACGTGTGTGTATGGATTTTGTTAACGCTCTAACTAAAATATTATCGGTTAGAAAATTTTGAAACCATTTATTTTTGCCTTACTGTAATATGGAAAGAAGCCATTAAATTTTGGGCACTCAAAATATTCCAGCATCTATAAATGTGAAGGTATGTTTTTATTTAAACACTTCCATTATCTTTATTTGTAAAAAACAAGATAATGGAAAATTTGTTTTAAATTAAAGTGAAGTAAAAATAAGATGAAGGTATGTATATAAATTAATAAAAGTTGAATGGCGAGAGGTATTGCGCTGGCCACATCAGATTTTTAATTTTGGAAAACCGAATGGAATTGGAATCCGGCTAAAACGTATCTGACCGAATATTTCGAATATCGGTTTAATATCCGGAAACCGAATTCGGATATTGACAACCCATACATACATACATAAAATCACGCGCCTCCCACCCAGTGGGTTAGCAAAAACCCGAAAATAATAAGAAAAGAGATGAAAGTAAGAGCTCCACTGAATCACTTAACTCTTAAAAACATTCTTCTTTCGCCTTGCCCAAAATCATCATAACATTCATACAAGAACATATTAATGTGACCGATTTTCGGTACAACCCCAGTATTAATAATTCTTAGCAGATTAACCAGATTCAAGTTGGAAGATTTGCAATTTCTGCAAAAGTATGAACACAAGAAAATTAGTGAAATGAAGATGTGCCATCATATTTTACAGTGAAATTATGGTGTAAACAATTTCGATGAAAACCGAAAATCAAAATTCTGTCGGTCTAAGATGAAAATTTTAATATTTACAGGAAGAATGAAACTTTTAATGGCTGCAAATTTCATAGTAAGTAATCTTGCATTCAATTGTTTTCCTTTATGGCTAGGTAAATAATAAATCACGTTCCTACAATTCTGCTATTTTTTTAATGTCTTTATTGCGTTGTAAGTTTGTTTTGAAAGTTCGATGCATTTTCTTATTCTTTTATGAAGAGAATTCATGCATATTTTAAAGTATTTTACTGGTGTAATTCTGGCTTTAAGGTGCAACAGGTGTCGTGCAAGTTGCAGGTAGAGAAAAATTTCTCAACAGGTGAAGTAGTAACATATGATTTAACATTTTAAAATAATTTTAAACCCTTTTTATACTTTTTAGTTGCCATTAATGTATACAACAATACAAAACATAAACTTTTCAACATATTTAATATTCTTGTAAATAACACTGGGTGTAGAATGTGTCATCCATTGTTTACAAAGATGATTCTTTATATTGTGACTGTTCTATTAACAGTAACTACTTCAGTACTTCCCGTAAAACAATGTAATCCAACGTTACTACAAAAATGCAATTGTGGGTACGCAACATATTACGGAGAAAGAAAATTTATTGTAAATTGTACAAATTCAGCATTCCGAACTACAAACATGTTGGAAAATCTTCCAACACAAACAGAAGTGTTGATATTTACTGGAAATTACATTCCAGAACTGCCATGGAATGTTTTTGGAGAGATGAATAATCTTACAAATTTGACTATTATAGATATGAGCTATAATGGAATACGCGAAATCAAAGGAAAGTCATATCATCATGTGCCAAATGTAAGAAGACTCATTTTGAACCATAATAATTTGACCATATCTGATGACGATGATCATTTTCACCATCCGAGAGTATTTTCTAACTTTATTAATCTACAAGAATTGCATTTAACAAATGCGTTTTTGGACTATACCGACAGTGCTTTAGCAAACGATCTACACGATATTTTCGTCAATAGCAATTTGAGTCAATTGAACAAATTACATTTAGAACAAAATGAAATCAGAGATTTTAGAGATCGAAACGTATTTTGCGATCTTCCAAATTTAATGGATTTACACTTAGGCGACAATTTAATAACAGGATTAACTTTTAACGTATCTTGTTTGAAAAAATTGAGATATTTAGACCTGGAACGCAACAACATATCGAGATTAACAGCTATCGATTTAACAGAATTGGATAGTTTAACATATCCACACAGACATCGCCAATTTATCATCGATCTGGCTTCAAACCCCTTCGTCTGCAATTCTGAAAACACGCGAATATTCTACAACTGGATGAAAGTTACAAATGTGTCTGTCAGAGATCAAGAAGGACTTTGGTGCTTAAGAGGACGAAATAAAGCAGCAGTAAGTTTGAGGAAATTATTTGGGGAGTCCAATGGGCATACAACAGCATCAAAAGCGATTACTGTAGTTCTGGTAGTTCTCGGGAGTATTTTAATCTCACTTCTTGCAGCTTTGGCGTATTTAAGTAAAGAGAAAATAGTTCCGAAATTTCGGCCATTGTTCGATATTATGTCGAGAAAAGTTCATTATACTACGATTGAATCTCAAGATGTTTAACAACTTAATTATTTGTAAGATTATAAATTATTGAAAGTGATTACTGTACTTATAGTTCTCGGGATTATTTTAGTTTTCTTTCTTGGGAGTTTTGCGTACTTAAGAAAAAATAACTACGAATTTCGGCTATTACTTACCTTTTCAACTTCAAATTGAGGCTAAACAACTTCAAATTGAGACTATACAATTTCAAATTGAGAATAAATATTTTCAAATTGAGACTAAACATTTACAAATTAAGAATAATCAATTTCAATTAGAGAATAAATAATTTCAAATTAAGAATAAAAAAATAAAATACAAAATTTAACAAACGGTGATAAAATTCGTATTGCATTTGATATCTTATAATGACTAATAATTAAAAATGACTTATTTGAAAAAAGGTTAGTCTGAAAACGTTAAAAATCAAATATGTGCTCTTTATAATAATAATAATGAGATTGGAGAACTTGAATTTGAAATTTTTTATTCTCAATTTGAAATTATTTAGTCTCAATTTGAAATTGTTTAGTCTCAATTTGATATTGGTTAATCTCATTTTAAAATTGTTTAGTCTCAATTTGAGGTTGAAAAGGTATAGATATTATATCGAGAAAAGTTCATCGCAAGATGTTTAACAGTTTAACTGTTTGTAAGATTGTAAATTTTATATAGTAACTGATAAGAATAAGATTCTGCAGTTAAAAATTGAACATAACGCTTAAAGTTTTACCTATTTATTAGGGTTGGACCGATATCGATATTTGCGAAATTCCAATACCATCCGATACTAAAAACATCCAGATACAATATCTGAAATTCAAATACATTTTACGGGAAAGTTTTCAACGCCCGAATACGCGATTCTGTTTTAGAATATTCGGGATTTGAACGTTTAAAACGCTTCCTTTTTAAAAATATTTTCCAAATTCATTTAGTTTGTATATTTAAAAATATGGTCATGTTTCTGAAAATATATATTTGAAATTGAGAGAAAGGAAACTTAACAAATTCAAACATTTTTTGTGCAGTTATTGACCTAAATTTAATTTTTTAATGTTCAAATATTGAAGATTAATAAAGATTCTTATATTCAGGTATCGGGTATTGGATTGCGATATCGGAAGTATCGGTATATATTTATTGTACATTATTTATTAATACAGCATTAACTGCCTTTTGTATGGTTTATATGTGATCAAATTTTATATTTTGTACTGATATATTAATAAATATAGAAAGTTTTACTAAAGAAATACAAGGACATTTATTCGTTCCATATATCTATAAAAATAATAGCCGGTTTTCCGATAAAATTTCATAATGATGCATGACGTAATTGCTCTGAAGTTAGCCAAACACCATACATGTTTACGTGTTTTTGTTTCACGCATTCCATACATACCGTATGGATTCCGTAATTAAAAGGTGCATTTGAATATGATGACCATGTGTTAGTAATTAAAGAATAACACATCATCTGGGCGTGAAATAGTGAACTGTGTGTTTTATAAAGCAAAAAATGCCTGACACTGTTGAAACAAACATCGACAAGATTTTAAACGGTTTACCTTTGGAAGATGAGGCCTCAGAAATATGCGATTTTACTCTTGCGGAACAAAATGCCGCGATGGAAGCGCAAGGAATAACTCCTAACGCAAAATCAGACTTCAAACCAGTGTTGGGTAAAAACGTTAATTATATTGTTGCCGCTGTCTTGATAAACGAACACAATGAAGTGTTAATGATGCAAGAAGCGAAAGAATCATGTGCTGGCAAGTGGTATTTACCCGCAGGAAGAATGGAACAAGCAGAAAACATCGTTGAAGCTGCCAAAAGGGAAGTGTTAGAAGAAACTGGTCTAAAAATAGACTGCACAACTTTAATTATGGTGGAATGTGCAAGTGGCAACTGGATACGATTCGTTTTAACCGGAAAAGTAGTTGGAGGAAATCTCAAAACACCGTCTCAAGCCGATAAGGAATCTCTTCAAGCTAAATGGATCGGGAATCTCAGTGAATTATCTCTCAGATCTTCTGATATTATACATTTGATAGAAAAAGCTAGGGCGTATACAATAGTGAGAAAAATCAACGAATCTGGATGGCATGAAGATATTTTACCAGCAATTCGTGCGCATACAAAACTACTTCTAAGACTTATTATTGTTATAAAGAAAAGAGCTACGAACAAGACGCATGTCTTGCTGTGCGAAAAAACTGCCTGGCATTTACCAACCTGTGAATTAAACCCAGTAAAATCCGTTCATTCTACTTTGAGGAGGTTCATGATTGAACTTTTTGGTGCTAATGTACCTCAACATAAACCGCAAGGATTGCTATCGGTATATCATCGAAAATATGAAGTAAATTTGTGTTGATTTTATTGTTTTACAGGTAGAACATGATGCGAACGGAGGAGATGGAGTCTGTTTTTCACTTCTCGTAGCGTTTAGGTCTCCGATGGAAGAAGTACCGATTTTAGGAAAATGTGTCTGGCACGAAACAACACATGAGTTAGAGAATAAATTGTTGCAGAAATTGGTTTCGAAAAATGCTACATTCCCTTTACATGTTATTCGTTGAATCTTTTATATTTTATTATTTATTTATAATACTCAACATCTGTTTTAATTCATCAGTATTTTACACCGGTTAAGGTACCATAGCGTTGTTATATTTTTACCTGCATATATTTTTTAATAAAATGTTAATATATACATATTTTCTACAGAGATTTTGGTTAATTAATAAATTATTATAGTTGACGCTCCTTTATGTTAATAGACTCCGAAAGCTATGACGTCAAATTTGGATAGTAATTACAAAAGTTGAAAGTAGGCTTCCGTTTTCTTAACCGAATTTTGAAAACAAACTCTTTCAAAATGCAGTTAAGAAACCGGAAGCCTACTGCTAGTGTTCCAACTAACTTCTCTTACTACTGACTGTTTCGTGTACTGTTCCAACAAGCACTTGTACTGTTCAATCTTCGATCCACGGATTTTATTCTAAAACGGTTCAAGTTTGCGCAACTGTACGATTTTGATCGTGTTTTCTTAAGCTGTGTCCGATGTTGCACTTTTATCACCCTAATATGTAATCCTAAATTTATATTCCCTAAATTTAGTGATTATTTAGGATTTTAGAAATTAGATTTTAGAGTTTTGCAGTAGCACACACACACTACGCCTTGAAGTTGATGCGCGCTAATTAAATAAATCAGATTCTTTGCTATGATTTGTACAAAACATTTTTTGTTATACATTTTCAACGTCCTTGTAAATTTTGCAGTTTAAAATCCTAATAATAGAAAAGAGAGTATATATTGAATACCAATGTTGAAAAATAAAAGTAACTAAATGTAATTAAAAAATGTTTAGTGTTGCTATCTTCAGTGTAGTTAGTGGCAAGTTGAAGTTTGACATGCAAATTACAAAAAAATAGTTTTTATTTATCTACGAGTAGGTATTTATAAATACGTTGCAAATATGAGCTAATAAATACTTCATATTGTTTATAAAACAGTAGTAACAATAGTAGACACATTTTCTCAGCATGTTCTCAAGTGGCAATCGTAGCAAAGAAAACAATCAAAATTATCCCACGCAATGGGCTTTAAATCCATCTGCATATCAAAATGTTTCAAACGAAAATGTAGACTGGGCTGCCCTCGCTCAACAATGGATCATGATGAAAGAAAGTGTCCCTCCGGAGCTTCCGACAAACCGCAAAGAAGTTCTCAACGAGGGAGGAGAAGCCCCGATGGACGTAGAGAAAGAAGACGTGGATGAACAATGGCAGAATAACGATACTCCAAACACGAATAGTTCCGTGCAGGAGCCCTGGAATTGGCAACAATGGGGCGCGTGGCCTGGAAATTGGAACGGGCCTTCATCTACTAGCGTTTTACCACCGGCAACTGCTTCTCCTATGAATAAAACAGCTTTGCTTCCTACCCCATACACACATTTTACTCCAAATGCAAGCGATAGCAACAGTGCACATTCTACCGACTATCAAAGGTGCGTAACTTACGAGCCCAAACTCATAATCATTCGGCCGGTTTATATTTTCAACAAATTATAAAATATACACAAATGGCTTGAAATTTCTACAAAATTGTGGGCTACTTTAAATATTAACTTAAAACTTTAAAAAACCGTGCGCCTAATGACTGGTGATAATAGTTCGACAGGTATTTTAAGGGTCATTTTCTAGTTCAGATTTAGCTTCTACCGAGACTCTTTACTTTTGGCACAATGAAAAGCAATTTTTCTATACGAAGAGGTTTTTGGATAAATGCTTCATTTATTTCAACATAGTCAAAATTTACAAATGCGACGTTTCGGTTATGGTTATGGGAACCATGTAGTTCTTTAAACTCAATTGGTTTTTACAAAATCTTTTATATTTAAAATTTATTATTTTCATATGTTCTAATAATTTATTTATTGGTAAGTTGACAATTGTTACATTATGTTTTACGTGTAATTAACAAATAAAAAATTTTCTGTTTGCTTGAAAATGGTTATAACCGAAACGTCGCATTTGTAAATTTTACTATGTTGAAATAAATGAAGCATTTATCCAAAAACCTCTTCGTATAGAAATTTTTTTTTAATTGCTTCCAAAAACTGAATCGAAAAGCAATTTTGTAAAAATGTACGGTCCTAACTCGGAGTAGGCTATGGACAAAAAAACGTATGTCAATTTGAAAATATAATTAAATGTCATTTTGGCTCCAGATATTGTTAAAAATGTTATCTAAAGAAATCAAAGCTTTTCTTCTTGAATATTTATTTTTTCAAAAATAAATTAGAAAACGGTGAATGGCAATATTTTATATCCTTCTCTATTATCTTTTCTCCTTAATATTACATTTCACAATTAATTTTGACAACTTGGCTTTTGAATTGTATAATGATCAGACATACGTTTCTGTATTCATAGCCTACTCCGAATTAGGTTTTTTTCTGAATACACTATGTATGTAACTTGTAAGACAAATGGGACAATACTTACAGGAAAATGTGCAGGGCTTACGGCCGGTTTTATAATAAATATAAAGTCACTTTACCTTTAAAGTTTGATCTAAAAGTGAAAAAAAGTTTTATAATTTCACTTCAAGTTAAAAGACCTGTCAGATGATTTTATTTTAAAGGTCTTTAAACTGATAAATTTAACTTAAAGTGAAATTATAAAACGCTTTTTCACTTTTAAATCAAATTTTAAAAATAAAGTGACTTTATATTTATTATGAAACCGGCCATTAGGAATACAATATTTAGTTCATTTCTCATATTTTCATCCGCCACTCATACACGGTTGAAGACAGAATAACGGACGATGAATGTTGGAATTCAGCATGAAATTTTCTTTATTTTCATGTAACGCATGATTTTTTTACTTCATCGGATCTCGAGTTACAGCCGTTTAAAGTTACTTGATTTTTCATTGAAATTTTGTATTATTGAAAATACACAAAATTTCTATGAAAATCATGTAACTTCAAACGGCTGTAACTCGAGATCCGATGAAGTAAAAAAATCATGCGTGACACGAAAAGAAAGAGAATTTTATGCTGAATTCAGACTTTCATTGTCCGTTATTCTATATTTAACCGTGTATGAGTGGTGCAGGAAAATATGAGAAATGAACTAAATAATTTAGTTCATGATAGAATGGGCTACGCCATGTATGACGTAGAATTACGCCGCACCAATGAGTGGTCGTAAAGCCATAGCGTTTGTTTGTACGGGTAATGTAGATCTCCTGTCTTTTTGGTATCGATATTTTAATTTACCTGTAACTACCTATGTGTTTATTTGTGAAGTAATTAATATATTTGAGAGCCCAGAGAGAGCAAAATGTCAAATTCAAATTAAAACTTTCTCGCACGCAATGCCATCTATAAGTTACATTCTTAAACATGGTTCTCTTCTTCAGTACAATATCATGACGTCACAGAAAATTTTCTTTCTTAATTTACTAAAAAACAAACAACTTTTTTAAAATAAAATTTATATTTTTATATATGTTTTCAACATAACATTACGTATATAGTGATAGAAATCGGATTTTCAGTACCATGCAAGTAGACAATTAAAGCTGGTATTACTAATAAAGGCGATATAACCCAATATTAAATGGGGGAAACTTGAATAACATTCAGTTTTTGTAAAAGATTTGTAGAAATTTTTCAAAATTTACGTAGGTTTTATAATTTGTTCAAAATGTTGACTGGTCAAACTATGAGTTTGGGCACGTGCTCACAGTCTGTGACGTATACCTGAGATTTTTCAGTAATTTCAGTTTTGATGGAAGCTCAAACACGGGTAATGATTTCGGGGGTAATTCTAGTGGTTACTGGACCAATTCGGGCGGTGCGGGGCGCGGAAAACATCCCATGAAACCAAATCGCGGACATCGGAAAGGATTTTCGGAAGTTCGACCAGAACCAGCACCCGAGACCGTTACTTTAGACGCTGCCAAAAGGCGACAATTACCTGCTTGGATTAGAGAAGGTAAACAATTAAAAAAGTATGTATAAAAAATTAAATTTGTTTTGGGTGTAGGCTTGGAAAAAATGGAAAGAGAGAAACAGAAACAGATCAACAAAGAACGCGAACGAGTTGAACGCGAAGAAATTATCAACCGTAAAAAAGAAGAGAAGGAAGAGGCTTTGGAATTACTACGATCTGCAGACGGCAGTATTCTTCCACCAAAAAGCAAATTTGTAAGAAAATATCAAAAATAATTTATTGGAAAATGTTAAATGGTTCTTTGGTGTTTAGGACAGCGATTCCGGGGATTCTGGGGACGAAGCCCGCAACGGAAGGAGTGGTCGAGTTCTACCGTCAAGGTCACGACGCCCGGTTCCTTCAGCCACGGTGACAGCCCCCAGGTCAAGTAGTCCGCCATTGGCTTCACTCACCGAAGAGGAGAGGGTATGAAAATAAATCACAATCATTTTGATTATTAACTACAAATAAATAATATTTACCTGTGTTTAAGTACACTATATATAATTCTAACAAAAATTTTCTCCTTATATTTGATAGATAAAATATAATTAATTATTATTTTAGAGGTGGGATAAATGATTAAAAAAACAATGAGATCTTCCACTATTTTTATATATATTTTTTAGATAAGTCAGAGTCTATTATTTGTTAGGGCAACACTATAAAAAAGCCACTTTTATAAAATTTTAAATTCAATTTGCTCGGTTACGGAACATACAAAATAAAATATGATTACTGAATTAAGTGCAGAATAATTCTCTAAACTATTTATTTGAAGCATTATTGTCGAAAATGAATAGACCACTTTTGTGCGAGAAAATACTGCAAATAATAAAATAAATGTAAAATGTAAAAATTTATAAGGCTAACTTCAATTTTTTCAATTATACCCGGTACGGGGTGGAACAAATTCGAGTTCCTTATATGAAAAACTTATTATTATGCACGCTATAGAAAATTGATGTAGGTTTTTATGGGCCAACTTTTTGAGACAACTTCAATAGGCACCACAGGAATTTTCGATTGTCTTTTGTTTCTGAGCTACAGACTAAAACTTGTTTATATCTCGCTTATTATGAGAGATACAGATAAAATGTTTAAATAATTACTTTACGAGTTCTTTTACGTAGAATAACATGGTGTAATTAGATTTTTTCAAAACTTAATAATTTTCGAGATGTAACATAAACATATTTTTTAAATAGGAACATAGGTTGAAAATAGCTTCATTTTGAATTATTAATTTTTGAGATGAAAAAATAAAATTTGTTAATTTTGATTATATATCTATTAATTATATTTTAAAAATTATTTTTAGTCAATTATTTTTGGTTTAGTTAATTTATTTTTTATCTGCGTTGTAGTTGGGTTTGACATGGTTAAAAAATGTGGAAAATATACTCTCTATTCTACGTAAAAAAATTGTATAAAAATTATCTAAACATTTTTTTTTGTATTTCTCTTAATAGCGAGATATGAGGTATTTTCAAAATAAGCGAAACACAAGTTTTAGTTTGTAGCTTAAAAACAAAAGACGATCGAAAATTTCTGTGGTGTCTATTAAAGTTATTTCAAAAAGTTAGCCCATAAGACCCACATCAATTTTCTGTAGCGTGCATAATAAGAAAGTTGTTCATATAAGTAACTCTAATTTGTTCCATTCTGTACAATATAATATACAGGGTGTCTCTTAAATAGGGGGAGATGGCTTAACCACAGATTCCTGAGGCTAAAATAAGACGATTTAACCAAACTTGCTTCTACCGGAAAGTGTACCGTTTAGCCAGAAATCTGCTTCAAAGTTATTCGAAAAAAAAATTATTTTGCTTATAATAATCGGACGCTTTATTCGATTTGTATGTAATTTGGTATGACAATTTATATGGTTATAGGTCATCTTTTAAGGTGATACTTGTTATTATTAGTGAACCACTAGTGTATGAAACTTAGGTCTCCCAACATTAATTAGACCGTAACTTTTTAATGACCACGCTGATAACATAAAATTATTTTTTTTCAGAAAGATACATTCAATAGTAAACTTTTCTCTCATTGTTTAATTTGTGATATCTGTTATGGTTCAGACAGAAAAAAATAAAACCTGAGTGACTGCATTGCTAAATTTTTAAAATAAATTTAATCTAGCAGTCTATCCAAATGTCAAACAAGTAATTTTTAATGACAGTAACGAGTTGTCAATCTTTACAACTTGTTTAGGAGTAAGCTAAGATATGTAATCGTCTTATTTATAATACTGGTAGTAAAATACTATTAGATCGAACACACGGATGTTACTAATTTTAGAATATTGCGAAGAAAATTTTTGACAACCCGTAAAACAATTGTTACTGTCATTAAAAATTACTTGTGTGACATTTGGATAGACTGCTAGATTAAATTTATTTTAAAAATTTAGCAGTGCAGACACTAAGATTTTATTTTTTTCTGTGTGAACCGTAACAGATATCACAAATTACACAGAGAGACAAAAGTTTTCTATTGAATGTATCTTTCTGAAGAAAAATAATTTCACGTTTTCGGCATTGCCATTAAAAAGTTACGGTCTAATTAATGTTGGAAGACCTAAGTTTCATACACTAGTGGTTCACTAATAATAACAAGTATCACCTTAAAAGATGACCTATAACCATATAAACTGTCATACTAAATTTCATCCAAATCGAATAAAGCGTCCGATTATTATAAGCAAAATAATTTTTTTTTCGAAGAACTTTGAAGCAGATTTCTGGCTAAACGGTACACTTTCCGGTAGAAGCAAGTTTGGTTAAATCGTCTTATTTTAGCCTCAGGAATCTGTGGTTAAGCCATGGCCTCCTATTTAAGAGACACCCTGTATATATATATTATTGGAAGAAACTTTTGAGTATTTAGGAACATTAATATGAAGTATAGAATATGTTTGTTTGATGTGAGTATGGTGGGCTTGTGAGTTGCAGATGGGCATGGTGCGTCGCGCGATGACAGAGGTGCTCCTTCAGGTAACAAGTAGCGAGATAGAGTCAATATGCCAAGAAGAAGTGAGCCGGTGGCGTTTACGGACTGCAGGTACATTCTTACCGTGTCGCATGTTATATTGATGTGTTAGTGCAGCACGCGGACCTCCCACGCGGAACTCTTGTACTAAATGCGTATATTTGTGTGAGCTTCAGCTAAGAAGGGCGGGCGACCGGCGCCGGCGGCACCCAGTGCCGGCCCTAGCGCCGCTGGAACCCTTGGTAAGAATCATGTGTCTAGTGTATATTATATACAGTGGATTTCACATTCAATTTAAGTGTTTTAAAAATAATAATTTGGATTTTCTGTACAGGACTGGGCATATACGGCGGTGGCAGCGACTCCGAGTCTGAGGACGGCAGCGGGGGACCCACGCCACCTTCTGACGACCAGAACGAGAGGAGGAACGCCACTACCCACAACAACTTGCATGAGGATGGCCTAAACAAGGTACACAAAATATATTATTTTCTTAAACTTTCTCTCTTCTGCAATTTTAATTTTTTTCTATTTTCGCTAAGAGGTATTGGATTCATGCTGAAAATCGCATATGCAGATTTTAGTGAATAAGCACGTTTTAAGGTCCCTACAAACCGATTTTAACATTTTTACAATGATGTCTGTGTGTGTGTGTATGTGTAGATATGTGTATGTGTGAATGCTGGAGTGACGATTACTCAAAAACTATAATACTTAAGAATGGGGGATTACGGCTCAATCGAATTAAAGGAAAATAGTAAAAGAATACGAATGTATATGCTGAGTAACGAATATTAATAAAAAAATGAAATGGTATAATTGAGATATTTCGGAAATAAAGGGTTTTTTGTTATAACGCTTCGACACTAATATGAAAATATTTTGATTGGCGACCGAGAAACCGCCTATACATGCATTACAAATAGCGTGTTAGGAGGTGGGATTACTACCAATGGATGTTAAGAAATTCAAATTCGAAAGGAGGGGCTAACATTCCTGTACTACAGTTTCCAAACAGTTTTTATTTTAACATAAATTTCTTGCATTAAACTTAATAATTTAAATACACCTGTAATTATAAAGTATGTAGACTTATACAGTGTTATAATATTCATTTATGATTCAGTTTGATATAAAAACACATAAATGTGACGTTACGCCAATCTTTTCAAAATTCGGGAGACCATAACTCGCTTATTAATAGGATTTTTTTCACCGGATTTTCATCAATAGTCTTAGTTTTCCTAATATTTTCAGATGAAATTATAAAAAAAAATTGTGTAATCCCCCATTCCTCAATCTGACATTCATGGGAAGAGCAGAAAAAGTTTTGGTAACAATTGGACAACCGGAAGTAGTAGTTTCTTAGAAAAGAATTCATCTAAATATTATTATTTAGAAATTTAGAACATAAAATTCTCCATCCATTTTTAGCATAAATCCAATACCTCTCTCAGCGAAAGGGAAAAATATCTGTTGTGGACAGCACAATACCTCTCGTCATTTACATTATATGTTAAGTATTGTATCGCATTTCGCTATCGAAACATCGTTTTATAATTTCTAATTATATCTATTTTTCATTATATGAGGAAGTTCCTATATGTCAGAGATTCTTCCAATTCATTAACAAGATTGACGGTATTGCTGATGGATATATGAATTTTACTTATAATTTGAAATATTTAATTAATAAAACAATAAGAAAGATTAAATGTACTTCCCAGAAAATCTTTCAGAATGTCCATAAAACTGCTGATTTTTGACACTGACATTTATCTGTCATTATATACTATGTTACAAACATTTAAATTTGTCTGTTAATTTCTTTGGTGTAGTTTAGCCTGTACGATTAAATCCGGTTTTTATATATATTACAGTGTCTTTATCTTTAAATCTATAGAAGATATAATAAAAAAATTATGTTCTTCAATATTTAATTAATAAAACAATAAGAAAGATTAAATGTACTTCCCAGAAAAATAAATAAAATAAATAAATAAATATATCATCACGGCATATTACCCATTTCTGGGTGTGCCAGTATCTACAACACATGTAGATTCGTTCCCTATGTTTCATTTTAAATGGAACGGGCAAATACATTGCTGTTGTTAAAAAATACTCACGGTATATTATAGTGCCTTTAAGTAGAAGAATTTAATGTTCTTCAATTTTTGTAATAACAAAAATTTCCAAAAAATTATATTTATAGTAATAGTAATAATATAGTAATTCATAGTATCATAGTTAAACAGGACTTAAATCTTAGACACAGACATCATCGTAAAAATGTTATAATCGGATTCTAGGGATCTTAAATCGTGCTTATTCACTAAAATCTGGATATGCGATTTTTAGCATGAATCCAATACATCTCTTAGCGAGAGGTAAAAATGATTAAAATGTAGAGTTGCAGGTGTATTTTTTGCGAGCAATTTTCCCTAGAGCGTTTATTTTCTTTTAGGAGAACAACCGCCGAAGACAATCAACCTCTTCTAACAGCAAGCGTCCAGCGGAACCCCAAGCAGGAAGCAGCGACAGCATCGACGACACAAAAGAATCCAGTGAACAGGTAGACACAACGCGTTCTCACGGTAAGTGTCCCCCCATTTCACAGGACCAGGCACCACTCCCCCCCATCTGCGAACACCTTCATCAAACCACTCTCTTCTTAGGCTCTTCATCTCGATCCCGCCGCCGCCGAAGCAGCAGCAACTCCTCCAACTCTTCTTCCAGCTCCAGCAGATCGCGCTCTTCTAGCTCCAGCAGCCGCAAACGCAAAAAGAAGAAACCATCCCCCAAGAAGAAATCGCGCAGAAGGCGATCCTCCTCTTCACAATCAGACTCATCCTCTGGGTCGAATCACCGTCGGCGACGCAGCAGAAGCGCTGATAGCGACCGCCGAAGAAGCAAAAGAAGACGAACTAGATCCACCAGCAGCGAACGCAACCATTCGAGATACAGAAACCGCAGAAGGAGAACTCGAACTCGAACTAGAAGTCGGTCTAGATCAAGATCTAGATCTAGATCCAGAAGAGATTCCTATAGGTCTAGAAGGAGGTCTAGATCGAGGACTAGGTCTCGGAGCTCCGGTGGTAAGAGAACTCGTGGACACTGACAAGGTTGTGTATTTTTTACTATGTTCGAGAGATGTGATTCCCCTACAACCAAGGGGACTGAGGGGTGTTTATATGTGTTTATTTATAGGTTATTTATTTTTTAGGTTGCCCCCTAAGTGTGCTGAGTTGATGAAGAAATGACTTATCTTATAATATTAATTATTAAGTTATGTATTACGCGATCACCGAAAATCAAAATACGTGTTCGCTTGTAATGTTAATAGACAATTGAGATTAATAAAAAAAGATTAATACAACACAATGTGCACGTAAAAATCTGTGTTAAACAGGAAACCAAGAAAAATTATTATTTTGAAGAACACTAAATATTACGTAATGAATATCTAGATCAAGTTCATTTATAATGGGAAATTTCCTGTTTTTATTATTATTATTATTATTTGTTTGCACATACGTAACGTTAAAGATTAATACATATAAGTTTTTTACGTCTGTTAAAAAAGTACATTTTTTTCATTAAAATGGATTTATAAATGTCTTTTAATCAGGGCATCGAACCCAAACCTGAACCGAACCAAAACCGGAACCAAATCGTAACATTTTAGGGAACCCAAACCGAGAACCGAACCTCAGATATATTTTTAATTGAACCTGAGTCGAAACCGAACCGAGTATTACAATTCAGGTTCGGGGTTCAACTCCGGTTCAGGTTAATTTTAAGTTCGAAAAGTAAATACAGCCGATAATCGACGTCTTAGGCGTTTGCGTTGCTGTCTGGGCTGACTTTTCGTGAAAATTGTGTTCGTTTCTTGTTGCGTTTTGCGTAAATTTCGGCTCTCATTTTACATTATTTCGAACCTGAACCGCGAACAAAACCGCAAATTTTATTAATGCTTGAACCAGAACCGCAGCCGAACCCATCTTTCAAAAAACAAATTAACCTGAACCTAAACCGAACCCAGTTTTTGGCGGGTTCGATGCCCTGCTTTTAATACAATAAAAGTGTGAAAAAAGTGCACTTTTTTAACGCTATGGAGTGAAATAATGAAACATTACGGCACTATTTTCACACATTTATTGCAGACGTAAAAAAAAATTCACTCATAGAATTTTATGAACCGCCTGCGGTTCGTTCGGTCAGACTTTCCTATTCATGAAATAAAACTATACTTTTTACACTTGTCGCATAAATAACTATATTCAATTTTGACGTTTTAAACTCTAATTATTGACTCCATAGCAACAATTATAAGTAGCATTTTATTCACAATTGAATTAAATTTTTTTATTCAATTTTGACGTTTTAAACTGGCATTGTTAACTCCATAGCAGCAACTATAAGTAACACTTTTTTCACATGTGAATTAAATTTTTTTTAAATCACTCTCACAAAATTTTAACTCACTCTGCAACAAATAATGCATTTAAAATAACATCAGCTACAAAAATAACACTTACCATAACATTTATCAGACATTATCAGCCATTTTCGTTATTTTTCACGGCACAAATGACAAGACATCAAAATATTTTAAATACATGACTTGACGTCTATCAGCGACGATTGTCATGCTCAGCCTACTAACTGATCAGTTTTTTATTTTGTCAAAATTAAATATTATAATGGTTTTTATTAGTATTTTGTCAAAATTGAATAAAATATTGTACAAATCACGTGAGCTAAGAATGTTTATTCACTCGAAGAAATTAACTCACTCGCCCTTATGGGCTCGTGAACTAAACTTTCTTCTCATGAATAAACATTACCTTAGCTCTCTTGGTGTGTAAATATCATTACTCTCACAAAATTTTATCTCACTCTGCAACAAACAATGCATTTAAAATAACCTGAGGCACGAAAATAACGCTATCACACATTATCAGCCATTTTCATTATTTTTCCCGACACAAATAACAGACAATAAAGCTTTTTAAATAGATGACTTGATGTCTATCATCGACGATTGTCATGCTCAGCCTACTAACTGATTAGTTTTTTTTATTTTATCAAAATTAAATATAATGGTTTTTATTATTATTTCGTTAAAATTGAATAAAATATTGTACAAACCACGTGAGCTAAGATAATGTTTATTCACTCGAAGAAATTAACTCTAAACTTTCTTCTCATGAACATGAACATCTATGAAAAGGATAGTCCGACTTTGAACAGGAGCGAAAAAATTTTTATGTCTTACTAATATGTTATTGTTTTATAACAACCTCAACATTAGGTCCGTTATTGAGTAAATAATGCCCTAGGGCGTATTAAGTTGCTATGGTAATGTTGACAACAAACTGAGGTTAATAATACTGATACTAACATAAAGTGCAGTTAAGGTTAAGAAGCATTGTGAATTGTAGTCGTTTATAATCATATTTGTTTCATCACAAATACAAACCAGCATACTTCTTATTCTTAGCAATAACATTACTCGTCCATATTGACAGAAAAATATCACAAGAAATATATTTTTTGTTTACAGAAACAAAATATTACCTAGATACCGCATTCAAAGGCTACTTTGTAAGTTGTATTAAAATTTTGTGATTTATTATTTTTGTTTGCTAAATTATAGTCAGACAAAATGTTTATTAAGAATTTCTAGTAAGACATAAAACGTTGAAGGCACCACGGGTGTTAAACGACAATAATGCCTTCGGTCAACGTACTCGCCTCGGGCCAGAGGCCCTCGACAGTACACTGTTGACCTCAGGCATTATTGTCCTTATAACAACCCTTGGTACCTTAATTACTATTACAACATAATATTTTATTGTAGAATCCTGTGAGGATGGTTTTAAATAAACCGAAACGTTGGCGACATTCGAATTGTTATTATGAAAACGAATTGAATTTTTAGATCATTCATAATGGGGACTTTCCTGTTTTTTTTTTTTTTTTATTATTATTTGTTTACTTTCAATTTTATTACAGGGACATGAAAAATGCATAACCGACATATTTTATAAAAACATATGTAGATTCTATTTTGTCGGCATATAAAAGTTACAATGACCATGGCAATAATTACAGTCGTAATCGACGGTCTAATGATGAGTTTCTCCCGAAAAATTTAGTAAATAACTTGTAAACTTTAGATTTTGTACTGATATCTTATAGGTAAGTGATAAAATGGCATTATTTATCACAAATAAGCGTATTTAAATGTTAGTTATCATGTTTTTGATAAGAGTTGTATTATTTTTAGGTTATGAATAGTCATGTGTTTAGGTGTAACGTATTGTGTTTTATCAAATAGTTACAGAAAAGAGAATTGAAACAGCTCTTTTCAGAAGTAAATAATGAAAAGCGTGGCATATTGCATGAGATTGCATAATATAAATACAAAAATCATCCCGAAAACGAGGCAAAATGTTCATCTACAGTGTAATACTTCATATACTCCACACTTTACATGCACTTGTAGTTTTAATTTATAATACTTGTACATATTGTGCTAAATTTTTCCATAAAAATGACTTGGAAAGTTCAAGTTTCGAACTTAAAAACTTGAAGAAGAAACCAAATCATCTCGTTGTGATGTTGGGGAATGAAGAACCTTCGTATAAAGATTTAGCGAATATCGTTTTATGGAGTGCTGTAATTGGAATTCCAATCGTGAGCTTTTACGATCATAACGGTAAGAAAAACAATACAAATTACTTAAGGGGTGATACTTAAAATTTGAGACTAGTTTTGAAGGCCTATAAAAATTAAACACGTTGTTTTTGGTATTGGATTCATTCTAAAATTCAAATTTTAATGTGTAAACACTTTAACGTCCCGATTTTAATTTTTGAGTGCAAATTTTTAAATAAATTTGTTCACTTCTAAATCTCTTTTCGAATCTTATATAATTTCATAATTTAAATAGCCGAAGCCGGTCGGTAAACTATTATTAAATTGAACAATGTAAGAAGACATTTGGAGTATTTTATTTAAAGCCATTTGTTTTGCTAAAATCTTATATTTACATTTTTATCAGAGTTCATAAAAGTAAAATAACTTTAATTGGAATAATACTACCTTTTTAGTTTAAGTTCTGTATTTTTTATTATTAAAACCCAACGTTTCGGCACCATAAACTGGTGCCTTCTTCAGGGGAAATTGACATAAAAATAATAATTTAAAATAACTTTCATCATTCAAAATGAAAACAATCGCCAGCATCTTGAATATATTTTTTGTTGTTGATACTAGTGTATTTATTGATAATCTGTAATTGATTTTTTCATTTGTATCTTAACAAATTTCATATTTTTCACCCCAAAAAATTAATAATTCAAGTTTTATTCATGTTTAAAACAAAAGAATGTAGGCTTGTTATACATCATTGAAAAGTTTATAAAAAAAGTAAAAAAGATGAGACTATTTTCACTTTATATTCCTATTGAAAAAATATGATGTTTGTATTATATCTCGAGAATTATTAAGTTTTGAAAAAATCTAATTACACCACTTTATTCTAAACATGAATAAAACTTGAAATATTAATTTTTTGCGGACAAAAAAATGAAATTTATTAAAAAACAAATAATAAAATCAATTACAGATCATGATTTGTTTATTCTTAATGTTATTCTGATTATTTTTCATCATTTTCCTAATTTATATACTTTAGAGAGCATATTTTTCACATTTTTGAAATCGTGTCAAAGCCGACTAAAACGCCAATAAAAAATAAATTTACTAGTCCCAAAATAATTGACTAAAATATGTTTTAAAATATAATTAATAGATATATAATCAAAATGAACAAATGATGATTTGTAATTGATTTTTTCATTTATTAAAATATTTTTCGGAACTCATGTTAATAATTGGAATAATACTACCTCTTTATTTTATGTTCTGTATTTTTTATTAAAACCCAACGTTTCGGCACCATAAACTGGTGCCTTCTTCAGGGAAAATTGACATAAAAATGTGAAAAATATATTTAATAATTTTTAGTCCCAAAAAAATTAATAATTCAAGTTTTATTCATGTTTAAAACAAAAGAAAATAGAGTTGTTATACATCGCTGAAAAGTTTATAAAATAAGTAAAAAGATGAGCTTACCATTTAAAAATTATTATGTTTGTGTTATATCTCGATATTAATTAAGTTTTGAAAAAATCTAATTACACCATGTTATTCTACGTAAAAAACTGTATAAAAATTATCTAAACATTTTTTCTGTATCTCTCATAATAAGCGAGATGAGGTATTTTCAAAATAAGCTAAAAACAAGCTTTAGCCTGTAGCTCCAAAACAAAGGACGATCGAAAATTCTTGTGGTGCCTATTAAAGCTGTCTCAAAAAATAGGTCCATAAAGACCTACATCACGGTTTTAACTAAAACGCTGTTATAAGAAATGTCAAATTCAAAGTTCAAAATGTAATTTCACTCTTATGTTAGAAGATTGATTTATTTAAAAATATTTGTTTGAATACAAACTATGTTTTGCTTTAAAATCGTATTTTGATAAATTTGATAGTAATTGTTATCATTAAATAATGAAATTTGACATTTCTTAAAACAGTGTTTTAGTTAAAAACGAGCCAATGTTTTTAACGCTGAATAGATTTGGTCTTGAAAAATGTCTAGTGTCAAATTTTAGGCACCACTCCTTAAGTATTAGAAAAAAAAATGTTTATATTTCCTTTAGGAATACTGAAATCAACTAGGGAGAGATTATACGACCAACTAGACGCTTCCAATATAAAATACGAAGTGGGCCCCAAAAAAAATGGCCATAAAAATGGCTCTACACATTCCCCTATTCGCATTAACATATTATCCATGTCCGATGGACAAAATAGCGTTGCAGAAGTTACAAAAATCTGTGCGTTGAACAACGTAAAAAACTCCGAAATTCAAATCGATTTCTTGGATCAAGAACTTCGGAAGAGATTTGGACAAGCCCCCGATCCAGAATTAGCGCTTTATTGTGGGCCCATTTGCAGTACGTACGGGATGTTGCCGTGGCAGATTCGACTGACAGAGTTCGTGGACATCAGATCGCATAAAGGAATTGAATTTAGACAGTTTAGAATAGCTTTACAGCGGTATGAAAGAAGCGAACAAAGGTTTGGAAAATGAAGTTAATATTATTGTTGTATATTGTGAATCATAAATATAGTTTGGAGATCTTCCATTTTTTATTGTTTGAATACCTCGTACGTAATTTTTTAATTATTAGTAGAATATGGACTGAAAATAGGGCACATGAAATATTTTTACATATTTGTTTTATCTCCTTATGTATTAGTATAATTTATAATAAAATGATTATTATGTTATAAAGCTATTTTAATAGCTTTCCAACAATTTTTTGAGCGCGTGCGAATTCGCGATTTGCTGTTTGTGTGCGACACTTGTACAGTCAATGACACGAAAGAAAACTGTACGTGGAACACGTAAAACTTTAGTTTCTTTAATAAATATAAAATAAAACTGTGGATATATATCTTTGAATAAAACATACAAGTACAAAAATTGCTAATCAAGAAATAAGAAAAATACGGAAACGTGACTTTGGTATTTCGTCAAAATATTCAATTTTTACTGTTAAGCAGATTTGAAATCTTAAAGCTATAAAATTACTTGTTTTATCATTCCTACTCTGAAAAAGATAGCGACGCAAATTTAAAACAATTTTATTAAAAATACTCCACGTGTTTAATGGATAGAGGAGAATTGTATGTGTCTGCATTTTGATGATAAGAATTCTTCATTTAGTTGCGTAAAATATAGAAAATTCTTAGAAAAACAAGATAAAGTTATCATTCAACGTTTGAAATAATAATTGTTACGGGAATCCATCGATAAATTCTTTAGGCGTATTTTCATATGTAATATAACAAGTGATATTATTATCATCATACGTAATATAACACGTGATATGATTATCATCGATGATATTTTCGAGTGAAACCGAGTTGCAGATTTCACGAGTCCGAAGGACGAGTGAAATGTGCTGCTTCGGTTTCACGAGCAATATCTTCGATTATTAATCATATCACGAGCTTTTATTTAATAAGAGAATATAATGAATTTTTGTTAAAATTAACTCTCAATGTTGTAAAAATCCCTTAGTAACGAATGTAAATAAGGTGATAATTTCTTTGTTTTTTATCATCGCTGTGATAGACATGTAACTAGGGAAATTCTGAATGTTGATTATATTATATATTCTCAAATTTGTAATTGATAATTTGCTTATTGCTGTATCTAAAACAAAACATTCGAAATGTTCTTTAAAGTATTGGATTTTTTGATAAATTCAGTTTATTTTAGTTTGCATTTTCCATTTTATTTATTTTTATGGTTTTTTAAAAGCATGGGTTTGTATTACATAATGTCGGATTTTGTAGAAGAAATGGACAAATATGCATTTTGATGATAAATAACAACATAAAATCTAGAAAATTCACAAATAAAACCAAGATAAAGTTGTCTTTCAACGTTTGGAATAATAATTATTACGGGAAGCGATGTATTTTCAAGTTTTTAAGTGAAAATTTGCTTATTTCTATATCTAAAACATTCGAAATGTTCTTTAAAGTATAGGATTTTTTCATATATACAGTTTATTTAATTTCCATTTTATGTATTTTTATGTTAGGTTGTATTAATGTTGGTTTTCGTCCATTAAAATATAAAAAATAATAGTTTATATTAGAATACATTTGCTCTATAATATTAGTGTTCCCTCCTTAAATTGTAATTTTTAAATTTATATTAATTTGTTTGAACAACAACTATTTATATTAATTTTGGGGAGTAAGAGAGGTTCAACTCCTCTTAATGTCAACCTCACCTCCTCGTGGTGCTCCCCGGTTAACGCTAACGGCTAACGAGGCTCTGACGACCGAACATGGGCGGTATAACCCACATCGGGAGTAGAGAAAATGCTATTCCCAAACAAATTGTCTGGATGCTAAAACCAGACTCAGAAACTTTGGGCACATCTTTTGTATTTACTACGTGAATGACCTGCGTGTATTTTCTCATACTTTTGCACACATAAATACGAAATTAAAACACCTTTAAGACAGGGAATATTTTCAAAATCTACGACAAGAAAATTGAAGATAATGAATTTACCTACCTACTGCAGGTAGCCGCATTAAGAAAAGTAATATCAACAAAAGCCAATTATGTTAGAAATTAGAATGAGAAAAGATTGGAAACCATAAGGAAATGGAGGAAAATGTAGATCAAAAATCTCGCGGATTAAGCGAAAAAAATAAACTTGACCAGAAGCGGGATGAAACATCCAGTTGTTCTATCTTTTGCAGTAAGTTTACAATATCATTATCTATTATATTTATTAAAAATTGTGCATTTTACAATAACACTACAAGATTTTTTTGTGGTTTAAATAAATAATATAAATTTGTCTTGTGTTACCGTTTAATTTTTAATCGTTTGCTCAAAATTCAATTTAAAGTTACATTAAAATGTTGAAAGATTTTCTTTTTAAAGAATATATAAATATTCTTTTATTATTATTGCAAATTCTTATTTTAAACAATAAATGAATTTTTAACATGTGCTCATATAAACGCAGCAGGTCTGTGTAAATTAGGTGACCACGTTCCACGTCGACTTGTGTTACGTGTTGCATGACGCATGTTTTTGCAACATACATTTACGTAGCCATCTTGTAAAACTGAAGACAAATAGTTATTTAAACAGTGTTTTTAGTAATTTGCTCTAATTTTATTGTAGTAAATGTTGTTTTGATATAATATTGTAGTGTTTAATAACATCTGGTAATATTAGTGAATACATTTATGTAGTTTTATATTCATTTATTAATCTTTACAGGCGAGACGATATTCCAAAGGGACAATGGGAACGCCAATAGATCGAGATCAACCACAAACGTAAGTGATTAAATATAATATAAAACATGCATGCATATGTTTTGAGAAATTTTAAAGAGAGTATAAGAAATAACAATAACAGTAAGCTCATTTTATTGATATATATATATTTTATAATAAAAGCAGCAACAAATTAGTATATCTGTTTGATTTGCCAAGGTGACCAATCGTTCTCATTTTGGGAGGACTGCCCTTTTCTGGAGTTATTATGGTCCTTTTAAAATGTCCTCTTTCTAACTTACTTTTTGTTTTTCTATTATCTATTGGCTGATAAGCAACCAGCTCTTAATTATAGTATTGAATAAAGTGAAATAAGGGCCGTTTTCATAAACTTTTCTTCACTTTAACACTTTAAATCAGGGATGGTAACCGTAGAAAATATCGGTTTGGGTTACGGTTTCGGTCATCGTGAAAATAAAAATTCTGTTTTGATTTGGGTTTCGGTTTGTATACAGCAATCGGTTTTGGTATACCGGTTTTACTAAAAGGGTTTCGGTTTTGCAAAAGTAATTTACGAGAATAATATTATTAATTTTGAACAATTTATTATTATTATGATGCAAAAACACGTGAACAAAGTTTTATAACAATCAGTTTTAATTCAAAATATTGTAATTTCTCATGTTAAATGCCTATGTAAATGTAACGTGTAACGGATTTCGAGCACCACCCGATTGAGGTACTACGTTGATTACGTTGAAGATTGAAATAATTTTCGACAAAAAAAAAAAAAACAAATAGAAAATAAATTTATCTTTATACTTTTTTATACATAAGTATTTTAATAATAAAAATTTACAATATTTAACAACTAACAAGAAACCTGTTTATAATACGGTTAACCGATAAATAAAAAAGGGTTTTGCTTTCGGTTCCGGTTTTATATTTGTTTCGAATTTCGGTACAGGTTTCGGTTCTCACTTTTTTTCGGTATTTTTCGGTTAATGGTTTCGGTTTCAGTAACCAACCCTGCTTTAAATTAAAGTTATTTTCATTTCATAATATAAAGTTAGCACTTTAGCAAGAAATGTAGGACTCGTGGAATAGACTATAGATTTGCGAGTGTTGCAGTTTTATCTTTTAACAATAAACAACAATATATCACACACTTGGTTTTATATCATATTTATTTATTAAGATCTCAGCTTTTCTTGTTTCCAAGTGCTAATGAAACAGATTCTTGATATATTATTGAATTGTTTTATTCTTCTGATAGTTGTCTTCACTTGTAGTAAAATATATTCTCTGCCTATTTTTGTCTTCTCTTTTTACGTCATGGAATGGTCTATAAATCAGCAATCAGAGGATTGCATAAACAGATTCTCGTATTTCGAAATGTTACAGAAACTCTTCAACATTTTTTTAAACCTCCGATATCGCAACGATTATAGCATATTCAAATTTCGGTCAATCCTATCTTTACTTTAGAAACTATATGAAGTTATTTTGCGAAATTTGATTCTATAGGGTTTTTACATTATTAATTGAAACAATTTCATATATTCTGTTCGTTTCTCATAAGAGTTTTTGCGTGAACAGTGGCGTAATGTTCACCCTTATAGAACCAACCCGCTTTGTGCGGCTCTGTGGGGTGAAACCTTAAAAATTTGTATATTAATTAAAATCATACATTTATTGTTTTGTAAAAGAGTGTCACGAGAATCATGCTATTTTTCCCAAAATATATTGAAACTATTGCCGTACAGCAACTTTTTGTATGACTGTATATTCTGAACTGAGTATTTGTAATCAAAAATTAAAACACCTGTAAGAAAGGAGATATTTTCAAAGTCTACGACAAGAAAATTGAAGATATTGAATTTACCTACCTACAGCAGGTAGCCGCATTAAAAAAAGTAATATCAACAAAAGCCTATTATGTTAGAAATCAGAATGAGAAAAAACCATAAGGAATAATAATAATAAGGAAAAAAATAAACTTAACCAGAAGCGGGATGGAACATCCAGCTGTTCCATCTTTTGCATTAAATTTACAATCTCATTATCTATTATATTTATTAAAAATTGAGCATTTTACAATAACACTACTAGATTTTTTTGGGGTTTAAATAAATAATATAAATTTGTTTTGCGTTACCGTTTAATTTTTAATCATTTGCTCAAAATTCAATTTAAAGTTACATTAAAATGTTGAAGTATTTTCTTTTTGAAGAAAATGTAAATATTCCTTTTACTATTATTGCAAATTCTTATTTTAAACAATATGTAAATGAATTTTTAACAAGAAGTGGGCTCATATAAACGCAGCAGGTCCGTATAAATTAGGTGAGCACGTTCCGCGTCGACTTGTGTTGCGTGACTCATGATTCATGTTTGTGTAAGAAACATTTACGTAGCCATCTTGTAAAACTGAAGCCAAACCGTTATTTGAAAAGTGTTTTAAGTAATTTGCTGTAATTTTATAGTAGTAAATGTTGTTTTGATATAATATTGTAGTGTTTAATACCATCTGGTAATATTAGTGAATAAATTTATGTAGTTTTATATTCATTTATTAATCTTTACAGGCGAGACGATATTCCCAATGGACAATGGGAACGCCAATAGATCGAGATCAGCCACAAACGTAAGTGATTAAATATAATATAAAACATGCATGCATAATATGATTTGAGAAATTCTAAAGAGAGTATAAGAAATAATAATAACAGTATATTCAATTTATTGATATATATTTTATAATAAAAGCAGTAACAAATTAGTATATCTGTTTGATTTGCCAAGGTGACCAATCGTCCGCATTTTGGGAGGACTGCCCGTTTCTTGAGTTATTATGGTCCTTTTAAAATGTCCTCTTTCTAGCTTACTTTTTGTTTTTCTGTTATCTATTGGCTGATAAGCAACCAGCTCTTAATTATAGTATTGAATAAAGTGAAATATGGGCCGTTTTCATAAACTTTTCTTCACTTTAACACTTTAAATTAAAATTAAAGTTATGTTCATTTCATAATATAAATTTAGCACTTTAGCGAGAAATGTAGGACTCGTGGAATAGACTATAGATTTGCGAGTGTTACAGTGTTATCTTTTAATAATAAACAACAATATATCACACACTTGTTTTTATATCATATTTATTTATTAAGATCTCAGCTTTTCTTGTTTCCAAGTGCTAATGAAACAGATTCTTGATATATTGTTGAATTGTTGTTTTATTCTTCTGGTAGTTGTCTTCACTTGTAATAAAATGTTATTATATAAATCAGCAATCAGAGGATTGCATAAACAGATTCTCTTATTTCGAAATGTTACAGAAACTCTTCAACATTTTTTAAACCTCTGATATCGCAACAATTATAGCATATTCAAATTTCGGTCAATCCTATCTTTACTTTAGAAACTATATGAAATTTTTTTGCGAAATTAGATTCTATAGGGTTTTTACATTATTAATTGAAACAATTTCATATATTCTGTTCGTTTCTCAAAAGTGTTTTTGCGTGAACAGTGGCCTAATGTTCACCCTTATAGAACTAACCCGCTTTGTGAGGCTCTGTGGGGTGGAACCTTAAAAATTTGTATATTAATTAAAATCATACATTTATTGTTTTGTAAAAAAAAAGTGTCACGAGAATCAGGCTATTTTTCCTAAAATATATTGAAACTATTGCCGTACATAACAAGATTTTTTTGTGGTTTAAATAAATAATATGAAAATAATATAAATTTGTCTTGTGTTACCATTTAATTTTTAATCATTTGTCCAAAATTCAATTTAAAGTTACATTAAAATGTTGAAGTATTTTCTTTTTAAAGAAAATGTAATTATTCTTTTTATTATTATTGCAAATTCTTATTTTAAACAATAAATGAATTTTTAACAAGAAGTGGGCTCATATAAACGCAGCAGGTCTGTGTAAATTAGGTGACCACGTTCCACGTCGACTTGTGTTACGTGACGCATGACTCATGTTTCATGTTTGTGCAAGAAACATTTACGTAGCCATCTTGTAAAACTGAAGACAAATAGTTATTTGAAGAGTGTTTTTAATAATTTGCTCTAATTTTATTGTAGTAAATGTTGTTTTGATATAATATTGTAGTGTTTCATAACATCTGGTAATGTTAGTGAATAAATTTATGTAGTTTTATATTCATTTATTAATCTTTACAGGGGTTACGATGTTGTTTCATGATCTGTTATCATTATAAACTGAAGAATGAATAAAGTACTGATGCTGAGAACATTTTATCTGTTTTGGACTCCAAATAGACAATGGGAATGCCAATAGATCGAGATCAACCACAAAGGTAAGTAATTAAATATGATATAAAACATGCATGCATAATATGAATTGAGAAATTTTAAAGAGAGTATGAGATAACACTTCAATTTATTGATATAAATTTAATTATAATGATAAATAAAGTGAAATGAGGGCCGTTTTCATAAAGTTTTTTTTTCTTTGTAACACTTTAAATTAAAATTAAAGTTATGTTCGATTTCACAATGTAAAGTTAGCACTTTAGCGAGAAATGTAGGACTCGTGGAATAGACTATAGATTTGCAAGTGTTATCTTTCAGCATTAAACAATATATCACACATTTGTTCTTAAATCATATTTATTTGTAAAGATCTTAGCATTCTTGTTTCCAAGTGCTAATGAAACATATTCTTGATATATTATTGAATTGTTGTTATATTCTTCTGGCAATTGTCAACTTGATTTGTAAGAAAATATCAAGAGTTTTTTTATCAGTGAACATGGGCGTATGACAGTTGACGTTTTTATTAAAACTGGACATAGGACGTGACATTTAGTATAGTTGTCAAAGTCATCAAATTGTCATATTTTAAAATGTATACAGTTGAAGAAAAAATTCAAATTGTATGGTATAATTCTATACTCTAACATAAGTCTAAGACAAGAAATAATTAATATAAATTATATTATATAGTTTTAATTATTTTATTACATAAAAATTACATTTAATTAAATATAACTTTTATTTTAACTTAACAAATGTTCGAAATTACAACCGTTAGCTTCTAAACAATATGCTAACGTATTTTAAAAAGAATTAATAGCGTTAGTTATTTGTGCGGGTGTAATTTCCTGCGATGAAGCCCTAATTCTATATTTTAATTGATCAATATTTACTTTGTCTCCATTGTAAATGCAATTTTTAAATGGCCCCAAAGAAAAAAAAATCATTTGTTGCAAAATCTGGTGATCTTGCAGGCCACTCCACTTCTCCACCACGTCCTATCCAGCGTTGGGGGAATACCTGGTGCAGATATGTGTAAATTTTGACTCCAATCCCTGCAATTTTGCGAATTTACTTCCCCATTAATATAAAATGTCGCTTCATTCGATCCAATAATATTTCCCCACTATTAATTTTGTTCATCATAACTTCGCAAAAGATATTTCTTCGTTCTATATCGTTGTGTAATAACTCTTCGTGATTTTGATATTTAAAACTCTTAAAATGATCTAGTCTTAAAACCTTCTATACTGTACTTTTACTAGTATTCTCAATTTCAGAAAAAAAAATTGTTGACAGGGTGTTGTCACTTTCAATTAATTGGATAATTTCTTACTACTAACTACAGTACTTATAGGGTAATTCTGAACAAATTGTAAGTTTTACAGATCTGCAAATCTGTAAAAACCTGACAAAAACGCATCTATTTTTGTTTATAAATATAAAATTATACATTAGGGTGGCAATTTTCGTTGCGATTTTGTTCATTTATTTACAGATTTACAGATCTGTAAGACTTACAGATTTGTTCAGAATTGGCCCATAAGTCTTCATCCTGTAGTTCTGTAGTCATTGTAAATTTTTCTTATAGTTGTTAGACTGGGTCGTTTATTAAAAGATAATGTACATAAGTCAGAAACTTGTTGTAGACTCATGTTATAATTACACCAATTTACAATTTGAACTTTTCTCCAACTATACACATTTTGAAATATGACAATTTGATGACTTTGACAATTATACTAAATGTCACGTCCTATGTCCAGTTTTTAAAAAAACGCGATAAATTCCAACGACTAGTTTTTAACCAATCATGATGCAAAACACTTGAAAATTCAACCAATGGGAACAGTATTATACTAATAAAACCCCGTTACCCCGATAATTTTCCGCTACCAAGTAAATAAACAGTTGTTATTGTTTTAATTGTCAGTGTGACAATTAATGTGTCAAGTTTCATTTTCCGTTGTCTTTGGAATTTATCTTACCAAATACCACACGACCTCTCAGATTTTCTCAGATAAACTTTTATTTTTAAGCACTCTTTTTTTTCTCAAGCAAACTGACATTAGGTATATTCTCTGCCTATTTTTGTTTTTCGTTTTGATGGAAAGGCGTATGAATCAGAAATCAGAGAACTGCATAAACAGGTTCTCGTATTTCGAAATGTTACAGAAACTCTTCAACATTTTTTAAACCTCTGATATCGCAACGATTATAGCATATTCAAATTTCGGTCAAGCCTATCTTTACTTTAGAAACTATATGAAATTATTTTGCGAAATTTGATTCTGTAGGGTTTTTACATTATTAATTGGAACAATTTCATGTATTCTGTTCGTTTCTCATAAGAGTTTTTGAGTGTATAGTGGCGTAACATTCAACCTTACAGAACCAACCCGCTTTGTGACGCTCTGTGGGGTGGAACCTTAAAAATTTGAATATTAATTAAAATCATATATTTATTGTTTTGTAAAAAAGTGTCACGAGAATCAGGCTATTTTTCCTAAAATATATTGAAACTATTGCCGTACATAACAAGATTTTTTTGTGGTTTAAATAAATAATATGAAAATAATATAAATTTGTCTTGTGTTATCATTTAATTTTTAATCATTTGCCCAAAATTCAATTTAAAGTTACATTAAAATGTTGAAGTATTTTCTTTTTAAAGAATATGTAAATATTCTTTTTATTATTATTATTATTATTATTATTATTATTTTTGCAAATTCTTATTTTAAACAAAAAATGAATTTTTAACAAGAAGTGGGCTCATGTAAACGCAGCAGGTCCGTATAAATTAGGTGAGCACGTTTCACGTCGACTTGTGTTACGTGACGCATGACTCATGTTTCATGTTTGTGCGAGAAACATTTACGTAGCCATCTTGTAAAACTGAAGACAAATAGTTATTTGAAGAGTGTTTTTAGTAATTTGCTCTAATTTTATTGTAGTAAATGTTGTTTTGATATAATATTGTAGTGTTTAATAACATCTGGTAATATTAGTGAATACATTTATGTAGTTTTATGTTCATTTATTAATCTTTACAGGGGTCACGACCGTTGTTTCATGATCTGTTATCATTATAAACAGAAAAATGAATAAAGTACTGATGCTGAGAACATTTTATTTGGATTTGGATTCAAATAACATACAGTAATTTGTACCAGCAAAAAGAGACTATTTGATTTACGTCTATCATTAATGAATTATACACTTTTTATTACGCAACGACATTCTTGAGTGAAGAATACTATAATAGGCTTTAATAATAATGGTAATAGTGGCGAACAAATTTATGTAGTTTTATATTCATTTATTAATATTTTCAGGCGAGACGATATTGTTAATAGTCTTTTAACAACATTATAAACAGATGATTGGAGAAATAAATAATGATGAGAACATTTTATCTGGATTTGGATTCCAAATGGACAATGGGAACGCCAATAGATCGAGATCAACTTCAAACGTAAGTGATTAAATATAAATAAAATATGCATGCATAATATGATTTGAGATATTCTAAAGAGAGTATGAGAAATAAATAAATCAATACATCTATTTGATTTGCCAAGGTGACCAATCGTTCTCATTTTGGGAGGATGGCCTTTTCTTGAGTTATTTTGGTCCTTTTAAAATGTCCTCTTTCTAACTTACTTTTTGTTTTTCTGTTATCTATTGGCTGATAAGCAACCAGCTCTTAATTATAGTATTGAATAAAGTGAAATAAGGGCCGTATTCATAAACTTTTCATCACTTTAACACATTAAATTAAAATTAAAGTTATGTTCATTTCATAATATAAATTTTTGCACTTTAGCAAGAAATGTAGGACTCGTGGAATAGACTATAGATTTGCGAGTGTTGCAATGTTATCTTTTAACAATAAACAACAATATATCACACACTTGGTTTTATATCATATTTATTTATTTATTAAGATCTCAGCTTTTCTTGTTTCCAAGTGCTAATGCAACAGATTCTTGATATATTTTTGAATTGTTTTATTCTTCTGGCAGTTGTCGTCACTTGTAATAAAATATATTCTCTGCCTATTTTTGTCTTCTCTTTTTGCAACGTCATGGAATGGCCTATAAATCAGCAATCAGAGGATTGCATAAACAGATTCTCGTATTTCGAAATGTTGCAGAAACTCTTCAACATTTTTTAAACCTCGATATCGCAACGATTATAGCATATTCAAATTTCGGTCAATCCTATCTTTACTTTAGAAACTATACGAAATTATTTTGTGAAATTTGATTCTATAGGGTTTTTTTTTTACCTTATTAATTGGAACAATTTCATATATTCTGTTCGTTTCTCATAAGAGTTTTTGCGTGAACAGTGGCGTAATGTTCACCCTTATAGAACCAACTCGTTTTGTGAGGCTCTGTGGGGTGGGACCTTAAAAATTTGTGTATTAATTAAAATCATACATTTATTGTTTTGTAAAAAAATGAAACGCGAATTATGCTATTTTTCCTAAAATATATTGAAACTTTTGCCGTACATAACAAGATTTTTTTGTAGTTTAAATAAATAATATAAATTTGTCTTGTGTTACCATTTAATTTTTAATCATTTGCCCAAAATTCAATTTAAAGTTACATTAAAATGTTGAAGTATTTTCTTTTTAAAGAAAATGTAAATATTCTTTTTATTATTATTATTATTATTATTATTATTATTGCAAATTCTTATTTTAAACAATAAATGAATTTTTAACAAGAAGTGGGCTCATATAAACGCAGCAGGTCCGTATAAATTAGGTAACCACATTCCGCGTCGGCTTGTGTTACGTGACGCATGACTCATGTTTCATGTTTGTGCAAGAAACATTTACGTATCCATCTTGTAAAACTGAATACAAATATTTATTTGAAGAGTGTTTTTAGTCATTTGCTCTAATTTTATTGCAGTAAATGTTGTTTTGATAAAATATTGTAGTGTTTAGTAACATCTGGTAATATTAGTGAATACATTTATGTAGTTTTATGTTCATTTATTAATCTTTACAGGTGTCACGATGTTGTTTCATGATCTGTTATCATTATAAACAGAAAAATGAATAAAGTACTGATACTGAGAATATTTTATTTGGATTCAAATAACAGACAGTGATTTGTACCAGCAAAAATAGACTATTTCATTTACGTATGTCACTAAGAATCATACACTTTTTATTACGCAACGACATTCTTGAATGAAGAATACTATAATAGTATTTAATAACAATGGTAATAGTGGCGAATAAATTTATGTAGTTTTATATTCATTTATTAATCTTTACAGACGAGACGATATTGTTAATAGTCTTTTAACAACATTATAAACAGATGCTTGGAGAAATAAATAATGATGAAAACATTTTATCTGGGTTTGGATTCCAAATGGACAATGGGAACGCCAATAGATCGAGATCAACCACAAACGTAAGTGATTAAATATAATATAAAACATGCATGCATAATATGATTTGAGAAATTCCAAAGAGAGTATAAGAAATAACAATAACAGTATATTCAATTTATTGATATATATTTTATAATAAAGGTAGCATCAAATTAATATATATTTGATTTGCTAAGGTGACCAACCGTCCTCTTTGTTTTTCTGTTATCTATTGGCTGATAAGCAACCGGCTCTTAATTATAGTGTTGAATCAAGTCAAATAAGGATCGTTTTCGTAACTTTTCTTCACTTTAACACTTTAAATTAAAATTAAAGTTGTATTCGTGTTCATAATATAAATTTAGCACTTTAGCGAGAATTGTAGGACTCATGGAATAGACTATAGATTTGCGAGTGTTACAGTATTATCTTTTAACAATAAACAACAATATATCACACACTTGGTCTTATATCATTTTTATTTCTTAAGATCTCAGCTTTTCTTGTTTACAAGTGCTAATGGAACAGATTCTTGATATATTATTGAATTGTAATTTTTCTTCTGGCAATTGTCGACTTGATTTGTAATGAAACATATTCTCCGCCTAATTTTTGTCTTACCTTTTTGCAACTTCATGGAATGGCCTATGAATCAATAATTAGAGGACTTCATAAATAGATTCTCGTGTTTCGAAATGTTACAGAAACTTTTCAACATTTTTTAAGCTTTTGATGTCGCAACGATTGTAGCATATTTAAATTTCGGTCTATTTTAAAAACTATATGATATTATTTTGCGAAATTTGATTCTTTAAGGTTTTTACATTATTAATTGAAACAATTCATATATTCTGTTCGTTTCTCATATTTGCGTGTACAGTGGCGTAACATTCACTCTTATAGAACCAACCCGCTTTGTGGGGTGGAACCTTAAAAATTAGTATATTAATTAAAAACATACATTTATTGTTTTGTAAACAATTGTCACGAGAATCAGGCTGTTAGACTGCTATTTTTCCTAAAATATATTGAAACTATTGCCGTACGGCGACTTTTTGTATGACTGTATATGCTGAACTTTGTTTATTTGGAATCTAAATAAAAATTCATATTTCGATAACTAAATTTGGTATCTTTTATTGGTATAAAATTTTAGTTCGAATATTCATGAATAATTACATTTTCATTAACTTTAAAGTTCATCCCTTATTTTAATTATTATTTTTCAATAAAATTTTTATCTGCATTTATTTAACAAAATCAAGCAAATTACGCTGATAACATTACTTTATATGCAGCCGGCATTCCAAATTAAACTTGTATGCGTTGGTCTGCAAGGTTCATACTCGTAAGCGTCACTCACAGGGAGCAGCAAATATCTATATGATTTTGCTGCAAAAAATGCATTTATTGTTAAAATATTATTGTTTTAATAGTGAAAGATTGTTAACTATTGATGCAAATTAATATCAATCGTAAGTTTAAATAATACCCCACCTCTATTAATGGTTATATAAATTGATAATGTGTTTTTATCGTATAGCATAAAATGTTTCATAATAATAGTTAAGCTTTGAGTACAATTTTATAATTTATTAAAAATTCCTTAGCAAAATATTGGCAACAAAGAAAAATGTAAACAATGACAAATGTTTTTAAGTAAATTATTTATTAGAAATCGATTAAAATGCATTCCGTATCAAACAATAATTTATTTTTTGTTTTTGTCTATTTGCAGGTGAATGGAAATTGCCGAGTTCCCGAGTAATTAAATACGAGTTTGCAAAGATGCCGATCAGTTGAGTTCATATTTGCAGAGATGCCGGGTAGCTGAGATCTTCTAATGTAAGTCATGCTAAATAAATTCATTTTTCTCTTTTGGTAATAAATAAATCATCACGGTATATTACCCATTTGTGTGTGTGTGTCAATATATACTTTATACATATATATTAGTAATAATTATAATATCACGGACAATGATATAAAGGCGTAAGCGCCATTTTAACGATGGAGTATTTTTAATGCAGTAAAATTTAAGGTAAAAAATGTTATAATATTGTGGATTATGATAAAAATAAATCGAATAATAAAGTATATATATTTTCTAATAAGAGTTTTCTTGTAATTTATTTTGGCGCTAAAATATCACGTGGTTTGAGATACAGCGTGTTAAAAAAAAACCACTTCGGAGTAGGTTATGAACAAAGAAACGTATGTCTGATCGTTATTCAATTCATAAGTCAAGTTATCAAAATTGATCGTAAAATGTAATTTTATGGAGAAAAGATAATAAAGGATACAGAAGATTGCCATTCACCGTTTTCTAATTTATTTCTATTTTTAAAATAAGGATTCAAGAAGAAAAGCTTTTATTTCTTTAGATCGACAATATCTCGTGTCAAATTGACATTTAATTAAATATTTCCAAATTGACATACGTTTGTTAGTTCATAGCCTACTCCGAATTGAGGTTTTTCTTTTTTGAACACCTTTATATGATCATATTTCTATAGCTGGCGTGCGTTAAGTTGAGTTGATCCAGTATGTGCAGAATCTACTTGGACTAGTCAAACTGTAATAAATAGGGAGATTACGTATATTGTTATTCAGCCGAATATTTGCAATAATGGGGCCCTCCACCATAACAAAAAAAATAAAATGTACAATATCCATAAAGTACTACTCAATAAATAACGATTAAAATAAAAAAAAAACATTTTTTTAATAAATACTTTTGCGAGATATTTGAATTTGTTTTCAGTGTCACAGTGACGTCATAGTATTGCTATCTTTCTCGCGCAGCCTACTATAGAAACTGGAGCGAGAAAGAGCAATAGTTTCGATAAAAATTAAATTCAGTTAAACTAAAAACAATTTTGACTTTTTAATACTACGAATTGCTTCAAAAGTAAATGAACATTCATTTAAAATAATAAGAAAAAATAAGAATGGAGGACCCCATTGTTACCTATTTACTTGTAAGTATTATATGCTATTATTACAACGAGAAAGACACTCCATCAACATTTAAAATTGGTATAAACGGGAAGGAGATTCATTTACAAGCCAAAGAAACTGTAGTCGATATTTTCAGATTAGCTAGTATGCCCAGTGTCAGTCTCAACTTAGTGCGACAGCTAAAACATTTTTTTTTAAATAGAATACCTCATTACTTTTTACCGACCGACGCCAAATATTTCGAATTTTAAATGGCACAAAAGTGACGCCTGTGGTGCACTCTCCACGCCAGCAATGACTGCCCGTGAGGTGACGCTTGGTGGGCGTCCGCGCGGTACAAATATGTCGTCATCATTACCGATATCTGCGATAAAGCAGATTGTGGCACATTCAGAAATTGGTATTATGCCGTGATGATATATTTATTTTATTTATTTATTACTATATTCTTTATAACTAGTTCCACATGTTATTATAAATGCGTATATTTTTGATGATTGTTTCACAATAAATGAAAAATTATTGTGGCGAATGAACCTCAATATTGCGGATCTAGAATAACAAGGTTGCAAGTTTTTGGTAAAATGAAAGTTTATTTCTTTCTGAAATTAGTTTTTAGATGTTGTCAATTTTCGAGATAGTACAGAAATAAAGTTCTTTCTGCCAAAAATTTAATCAAACGTGTAGGGACGAAGTTCTATCTGTAATATAGTACAGAGAGAAATACTTTAAAACAAGTATTTCCTGAGTAAAAGAAGCTAAAAAGAATTATAAAAATTAGCGCCGAAAAGCGAAATACTTTGAAAACAATGATAGCAATAGCAAGTATATTAAAGCAATATTAAAATTAAATTTTATTTTCTGTAATGAAGAAATTTATGATTTTTAATTTTTGTTATTGATAATATTCGTAGAGCACAAATTTATTATTTTCTTGTTTTATTAATAAAAATAAATAATTTCTATCTCATATTGAGTTTTTTTTTAAAGAAAAATATGCGCAGATAGAACTTTAATCCCATGAAAAATGTGAGGTACACAGTTCTGACTAATTTTGTAATATTTTTTTTCGGTAACTAAGCGTACCATTGTAATTTTACTTCCATATTCTTATAAAGTAATTAAATTCCTTATTAGAATTAATAAATGTTAAAAAATTTAGCGAGTTAAAATTTCAAATTAGTTTCCTCGCCATATTACTATCTCTTGTTATTCTAGACCCGCGATATTAAATTCTATTATAGAGGTTAAATACTTACAAGACGTAAAATAAATACAAAAATTCTAGCGTATATTAAAATAAATACAAACATTCCAACGTATATTCATTTATGACGGTGTCTATTTTGTAAAATATCTATCTTAAGCCCGTTTGACATGAACACAATTTTTTTAAGAAATTAAACCATAATATTTTTTGTAATAATAGCTGTTTTTCGCGACACAATTATTTGAAGCTGGTTCGTAGTGATTTAATACATTACAATTTTCTCGATTGAAAACATTAGAAACTGCAGCTACTAGATAATATCAGATACTACGTAACTAACTCGTCCGCCATTGGAGCCAAAATTAACGTTGTACAGGTTGTCTCTCAAATAGGGGGACATGACATACACCAAGTGAACTAAGATAATGTTTATCCATGAGAAGAAAGTTTAACTCACTCACCCTTACGGGCTCGTGAGTTAATTTCTTCGAGTGAATAAACATTCTTAGCTCACGTGGTTTATACAATATTTTATTCAATTTTGACGAAATAATAAAAATCGTTATGTATGACTATCGACGATGATAGACGTCAAGTTATCTATTCAAAAAGCTTTTTTTGTCTGTCATTCTGTGTAGTGAAAAATAATGAAAATAGGTGATAAATACTGTGGTGAGTGATATTTTCGTGCCTTATTTTTATTTTATTATTCGTTGCAGAGTAAGTTAAAAAAAATTGTGAGAGTGATATAAAATTTTTTATCCATAACTGTCAAATAATATACCCATAATTCAATTGCTTTTTATCAATTAATGACCTTCGTTATTGTTGCTAATTGAATAATATTGACAGTTCAATGGAATAATATTATTCAATCGTTATGTAAAATTCAAATCTTCCCTTTCAAAGAGTACGAATAGAATTACTTTAATACGCATTTTTTCCACATAAGATGTCAAAGTTCCATTAGTTTCGTCATTTTTCATCCTTTATTTTCTTTTTAAACTTAACTGGAGCTGAATAGTTGGTTTTAAGATTTTCTGTTAAACGACAAATCACTTCATAATTTTTTTTTTTTGCAGTTTTCAGTGAAAAAAATCTAATTATTTTTCGATACAAATATGTCACTAATATCGTGAGTATTTTTTAACGTGAAACATTGGGTTTGTCATATCCATGGTCACGACTTGACATTTGATTGACAGCAATGTATTTGCCTGTTCCATTTAAAATGAAACACGGAACGAATTTGACATTTGATAAGACGTCAATAGAGGTTAATTTTGTTTAAATAATTTTACCTGCATTCTAAATTAAAATTAGTTGTAGAAAAAATATAGTGTGCACCTTGTGCCCGAGTGCTTTTCTGAGTCGGCTAAATTTCTTACAATATTTAAATATAATACTTCTGACAAATTCATTCCCCATGTGTCATTTTAAATGAGACAGACAAATACATTGCTGTCAATCAAATGTCAAATTATAACTTATAGGAAATTTCAACGGTTATCTGTCATATTGACAAGATATCATTAGAGGTTAATTTTGTTTAAATAATTATAACTGTTTTCTAAAAATTAAATTTAGGTGTAGAAAAAATACTGTGTGCTCCTTGTGCCCGAAATATGTTTAGTTCTCTCGAGTGGTTTTCTGACTCCGCTAAATTTCTTACAATATTTAAATATAATACTTCTGTCAGATTCGTTCCCTATGTTTCATTTTAAATGGAATGAGCAAATACATTGCTGTCAATCAAATATCAAGTCGTAACCATGGATATGACAAACCCAATGTTTCATGTTAAAAAATACTCACGGTATATTATTACTAGCTGACCCGCCCCGGCTACGCACGGGTAAAGCTAGAATAACGATTAGCTATACGTGTACCAGTAATTTTTCACATTTACTTTGGAGACATGCGCTGCGTAGGGAGTCGGTAGTCTGCCTCGCATCGTACATGTAACAGGCTTCGCCCACTGCCCACCCGATCCCCGCACCACACCTCACAGCGCCCTTTTCTAAACATGTCTCGGATACTTTCAATTATGGACATAATGTAAGCTATCTCTCCGACAAATATCGAAAATCTGCTAACGGTTAAAACTTAATTATAGATACAAAGATAAAAAAAATAATTGAAATCATCCCCTATTGTACGCCAAAACACTTTATTTCTTACCAAAAGCTTCCTTCTCCAAGGTCCAATCTATCTATACAGTGTTACCCATTTAGAGGTGCCACCATTGGGATCTAGAGAACTATAAGAGATACGATGTCGGTTAAATGGAACTTTTTGTGCGCCTTTGGGAGGCCATCTCAGATGTGCTTTTATTTTTCCAAAATTTCTCGTAGGGCACTAGATAATGACGAAAAACTGAATATTGTTGATTTTTTCTTTTTCAAATAACTTCTAAACTATTAATAATTGAGAAAAAAGTTTCAAATATAAAAGATAGATATTTTTATTTACTAACCAGTGACGTACGAAATAAATTTTTGTATCTGTAAATTTTCGAGATATAACACAAACTTATATTTTTTTAAATGGAACCCATATCTGATTTCAGTCTCAAAAAAGTCATTATTTTTTTCTCTTTTCAATGATGTAAGGGTTATGTTTTATATTTGTTTTGCTCCTAAAATTTAATTTTTCTCTTTATTTTTCTGAACTTTCTTATTATTTCCCAAAAAAAAACATTATTTTTATTAATTATATTGTATTTGATCGAAATAATTTGTTTTATGCCTTTATTACTTAATATTTTTATTCTAGACTAATAATTACAAATTACATTATAATGTGTCAAGGGCGACCAGATACAAAATATTATAAAAATTTGTTTGATACGAGTTTTGAGCATAAATTATTTAAAAAGGAGTATTTCTAAATAGAAATCTACCAATATTTTCAAAATAATTATAAATTTAATAAAAAATAAGGAAAAAATAATAATTTTGAAGGCAAAACGAATATAAAACATAATAGCTCTTACATCGTTGAAAAGAGAAAAAAATAATGATTTTTTTGAGACTAGAATCAGATATGGGTTCCATTTAAAAAAATATAAGTTTGTGTTATATATCTCGAAAATGTACGGATATAAAAATTTATTTCGTACGCCACTGGTTAGTTAATAAAAATATCTATCTTTTGTATTTGAAACGTTTTTCTCAATTATTAATAGTTTAGAAGTTATCTGAAAAAGAAAAAATCAACAATATTTAGTTTTTCGTCTTTATCTAGTGCCCTATGAGAATTTTTGGAAAAACAAAAGCACATCTGAAATGGCCTCTCAAAGGCACACAAAAAGTTCCATTTAACCGACATCGTATCTCTTACAGTTCTCGAGATCCCAATGGTGGCATCTCTAAATGGGACACACTGTATACCAAAATTCATCAAATTTGGTTAAGCGGTTTAGGTGTGAAAACGTAACAGACAGACAAACAGACAGAGTTACTTTCGCATTTATTATATTAGTATGGATTTGACAGTTGTGGATAAAGTATCGTATTCTATTCGCATGTAATGGCTATTAATTCACTTGTGAATAAAATGTTACTTATAGTTGTTTCTATAGAGTTAATAATGACTGTTTAAAACGTCAAAATTGAATAAAAAAAGTAAATATGGCAAATTTTTCTTTGACGGAAATTGGCGGAAAAGTGTAAACAAGTATCCGATCGCGATAGATAGAGAACGTATGTACCTCACCTATGTACAAATTATTGTCAGTTGGAAATGTTGACAAGGGCTTTCGCGTGACACTTTTGAAAAAGAGTCGATGCAGGTCATCGACGCCAATGGGAAAGTGGTCTTACACGCGGTTAAGGTCGGACGAGGCATCGCCACTAAGACTAAACGGTATATATTTCGGAACCGCCAAAAATGATTGGCCAATTAATATTTTATAAAGAAAACAACCTGTATCAAAACATAACCATCAGTCATGTACCGTGAGTATTTTTTAACGTGAAACATTGGGTTTGTCATATCCATGGTTACGATTCGACATTTGGTTGACAGCAATGTATTTGCGTGTCCCATTTAAAATGAAACATAGGGAACGAATTTGACATTTGATAAGACGTCAGTAGAGGTTAATTTTGTTTAAATAATTATACCTGCTTTCTAAATTAAATTTAGTGTACCTTGTGCTCGAGTGATTTTCTGACTTGGCCAAATTTCTTACAATATTTAAATGTAATACTCTGTCAAATTCATTCCCTTTGTTTTAAATGAGACTGACAAATACATTACTGTCAATCAAATGTCAAGTCGTAACTTATAGAAAAATTCAGCGGTTATCTGTCATTGACGTCATTAGAGGTTAATTTTGCTTAAATAATTATACCTGTTTTCTAAAAATTAAATTGTTGCAGAAAGAATATTGTGTGCATCTTCTGCCCGAAATATGTTTAGTGCTCTCGAGTGGTTTTCTGACTTGGCTAAATTTCTTACATAATATAATACATCAAATTCGTTCCCTATGTTTCATTTTAAATGGGACACGCAAATACATTGCTGTCAATCAAATGTCAAATCGTAACCATGGACATGACAAACCCAATGTTTCACGTTAAAAAATACTCACGGTATTATAACCTCGTTTTATGACAGATAAACGGTAGTAAAAGTTTGTAGGAGCCCATGAAATAATTGACGCTAAATCTACAAAATAAATTGGCACTCCGACTTTTATTGGTTAAACAATTTCGTCAATCATATTTTGGCAGGTATCGAAATATATACCGTAATGTTAAAATGCTTTCCGGATCGAGACCGTTTTGGCTATCGAAAACGCCGCAACAGAGGAAAGTACGAAATTTGTTTTTCGGCTTCCCCATAAGTTTGGCAACATTGCAGTGTTAATTAATTTGTCATTTTCTACATTCAATCATGTTAACGTCATGAATTTCTGTGTGAAACTTAATAAATCCGCTACAGAAACCTACGATTTGCTGAAGAAAGTTTATGGTGATAAGTGTATTTACTATTCAAGTTTTCGAGCACATTAAAAGGTTTAAATAAGGATGAAGAAAAAAACGCCTCGGCCGTGCACGGACATTGTTTTTGTCGAAATTATCCGCTACAGAAACCTTCGATTTGTTGAAAATTAAAAGGTTTAAATAGAGATGAAAAAACGCCTCGGCTGTGCACAGACATCGTTTTCATCGAAATCATTTACTACAGAAACCTTCGATTTGTTGAAAATTAAAAGGTTTAAATAGAGATGAAAAAAACGCCTCGGCCGTGCACGGACATCGGTTTTATCGAAATCCGAGCAATTGTTGAAGTGGATTGCAGTCAATTAATTTGTCATTTCCTACCATCCAATCATGTTAGCGTCATGAATTTGTGTGTGAAACAATAAATCCGCTACAGAAATCTACGATTTGCTGAAGATTAAAAGGTTTAAATAGATGTGAAAAAAACGCGTCGGCCGTGCACAGGCATTGTTTTTGTCGAAATCATCCGCTACAGAAACCTTCGATTTGTTGAAGATTAAAAGGTTTAAATAGAGATGAAAAAAACGCCTCGGCCGTGCACGGACATCGTTTTCGTTGAAATCATCCGCTACAGAAACCTTCGATTTGTTGAAGATTAAAAGGTTTAAATAGAGATGAAAAAAACGCCTCGGCCGTGCACGGACATCGTTTTTATCGAAATCCGAGCAATTGATCAAGTGGATTGCAGTCAATTAATTTGTGATTTTCTACCATCCAATCATGTTATCGTCATAAATTTCTGTGTGAAACTTAATAAATCCGCTACCGAAACCTTCGATTTGTTGAAGATTAAAAGGTTTAAATAGAGATGAAATAAACGCATCGGCTGTGCACGGACATCGTTTTCGTCGAAATCATCCGCTACAGAAACCTTCGATTTGTTGAAGATTAAAAGGTTTAAATAGAGATGAAAAAAACACTTCGGCCGTGCACGGACATCTTTTTTTCCGATATCCGAGCAATTGTTCAAGTGGATTGCAGTCAATTAATTTGTCATTTTCTACCATCCAATCATGTTAACGTCATAAATTTCTGTGTGAAACTTAATAAATCCGCTACCGAAACCTTCGATTTGTTGAAGATTAAAAGGTTTAAATAGAGATGAAAAAAACGCGTCGGCTGTGCACGGACATCGTTTTCGTCGAAATCATCCGCTACAGAAACCTTTGATTTGTTGAAGATTAAAAGGTTTAAATAGAGATGAAAAAAACACTTCGGCCGTGCACGGACATCTTTTTTACCGATATCCGAGCAATTGTTCAAGTGGATTGCAGTCAATTAATTTGTCATTTTCTACCATCCAATCATGTTAACGTCATGAATTTCTGTGTGAAACTTAATAAATCCGCTACCGAAACCTTCGATTTGTTGAAGATTAAAAGGTTTAAATAGAGATCAGAAAAACGTCTCGGCCGTGCACGGACATCGTTTTTATCGAAATCCGAGCAATTGATCAAGTGGATTGCAGTCAATTAATTTGTCATTTTCTACCATCCAATCATGTTATCGTCATGAATTTCTGTGTGAAACTTAATAAATCCGCTACCGAAACCTTCGATTTGTTGAAGATTAAAAGGTTTAAATAGAGATCAGAAAAACGTCTCGGCCGTGCACGGACATCGTTTTTATCGAAATCCGAGCAATTGATCAAGTGGATTGCAGTCAATTAATTTGTCATTTTCTACCATCCAATCATGTTATCGTCATGAATTTCTGTGTGAAACTTAATAAATCCGCTACCGAAACCTTAGATTTGTTGAAGATTAAAAGGTTTAAATAGAGATCAGAAAAACGTCTCGGCCGTGCACGGACATCGTTTTTATCGAAATCCGAGCAATTGATCAAGTGGATTGCAGTCAATTAATTTGTCATTTTCTACCATCCAATCATGTTATCGTCATGAATTTCTGTGTGAAACTTAATAACTCCTCTACCGAAACCTTCGATTTGTTGAAGATTAAAAGGTTTAAATAGAGATGAAAACAACGCGTCGGCCGTGCACAGACATCGTTTTTGTCGAAATTATCCGCTACAGAAACCTTCGATTTGTTGAAAATTAAAAGGTTTAAATAGAGATTAGAAAATTAAAAGGTTTAAATAGAGATGAAAAAAACGCCACGGCTGTGCACGGACATCGTTTTCGTCGAAATCATCCGCTACAGAAACCTTCGATTTGTTGAAGATTAAATGGTTTAAATAGAGATGAAGAAACGCCTCGGCCGTGCACGGACATTGTTTTTGTCGAAATCCGAGTAATTGTTCAAGTGGATTGCAGTCAATTAATTTGTCAGTTTCTACCAACCAATCATATTATCGTCATGAATTTCTATGTGAAACAATAAATCCGCTACAGAAATTTACGATTTGTTGAAGATTAAAATGTTTAAAGAGGGAGCAAAAAAAAGGGCGTCGGCCGTGCACGGACATCGTTTTTGTCGAAATCCGAGTAATTGTTCAAGTGTATTGCAGTCAATTTGTCATTTCCTACCATCCAATCATGTTATCGTCATGAATTTCTATGTGAAACTTAATAAATTCGCTAAAGAAACCTACGATTTGCTGAAGAAAGTTTTTGGTGATGAGTGTCTATTATTCAAGTTTTCGAGCAGATTAAAAGATTTAAAGAGGGATAAAAAAAAGTGTCGGCCGTGCACAGACATCGTTTTTGTCGAAATCCGAGTAATTTTTCAAGTGGATTGCAGTGTCAATTAATTGGAATTAATAAAATTAACTACTTTATGGAATAACAACAATATAATTCCTTACAATCACCGAGAAATCCATTAATACATTTTATCTATCAAGTACGGCGTTACTTCTAACAAAATCCAAAATTATTTGTTCGAGGTTTCAAAAATGTGAGATTCAACTAAACACGGAAGATATGCCCACACAAATTTTTACAAAGGGATTACCACAGAACAAATATTGGACTACTTGAGGACATTAGATAACATGAATCAGAAGAATTAAAAATAACTTCGCAGTACAGTTTGAGGAGCTTGTTTGTTGAGAAAATGTACATTAAGACCGACTACTTAAAGCCCTTTAGTTATTACAATAAGTGATAACTGGTAATGTAAGATCCATGGAAAACAATTGTAACCTTCTTTCATATATTTATTATTATGTATTTTGTTAACTTTGTGATTCTCTTATAAAATAAACGTTGCTATTCGTACTAATAGTGTTATTTTTTATGTTCGATCTACTTCCGAAAACTCAATAATTTTAGGTATTTATATCCGTAGATTCCAAAAATAGGTTGAGATAGAAACTTGGCTTTTCAAAAATAATATGTGGTTCTCTAGTTATTTAGAATTGTCTATAATTATTTATTCGGAAACCATTTAAATAAATAAATTGCATATAACGTATTTTGCACCACTCTGTCCGTCGGGTATTTATACAAGTAATTCAATATCAAATTTGACCCCAGCATAATTTCAGGCTAACTTAAAATTGTAAGTTAAGCAGAGGCATTTTCATGTAGGCATTTATAACGAAAATTTTGGTCCGGCGGATTGTACGTCGGCTTAAATCTTGCAAGATCCAACATTTCATTTCAAGTCGGGAGTGAATTGAACTTTGTTTTTGTGAGGTATTAATTTATGACCGTTTAATACCAGTTTAGTTAGTAATGCTTTGAATAAAATTTTATTGTGTATTTACATTGAATTATATTGTCCTCACTGTTGGAACAAAAGTACTACTATCAAGTTCTGTACTAGAAAGTGCCCAGACAAATTAAAATGACATTTTAAATAGGAAATTATTAGATTATTATTATTTCTTAATTAGTTTATTTTTCAATGTTGTTGACTTAGCTTTAGTTTAGATTAATATAAAAGATGCCTTCGCAATAGTCTTTGTTGATCACAGATAGTAAATAGGGATTATGTAGTGTGTTTCATTCAACTTTTATTCTTTATCATTATTAAATGTATTTATTTATTTAGTTGGAACAAGTAATATTGTTGGTAATACAACAATACTTTACAATCTGCGAGTCGAATCGTAGAATATAAATTAACTATTATTTATTAAAGTATAGTGCTGTGAAATATTTAAACTCGAGAAACTAGGCATTTGAATAATGGATCACTTTCTAATTGTACTCTTGTATAACCAGGTGACAGACAAAGTGATGCAAAATAAGCGGTTGTATGCAAGTTTTATTGTAATGGTTTAAAAGTTATTTGTTTTAATTTGATATTCCAAAAGCACATTTGATAAAAAATAGTGCAGAGTAAGTCATGCATAGATACTTTAATGTTAATATATGAATGTTTCTCTCAGATTTCTTGAGATAAACATTTATTTATTTCACTGCAACTGGATGGCCCTTCTCTGGAATATTTTTTATCACACGTCAAAGCAAATTTTGAATAATTTTGAAACTATTCAAAAACTGTTGGACAAAATATCGCATGGTACATTTCTATTCATTATTTAAAACACGTGAGAACAGAGGTACTCTTCTCAAGTGTTTTGTGTAATTAATACATGTTTGCCATACAAAATTTTATCCAACAGTTTCTTAGTTGGTTTAAAGAGTACCACAAACTAATAATTATTATTTGATAGGTAGACCTTTATTATTCTGATGCATCAAGAATTTGAATTGTAACAAATCTTCTACGTCATATGCGGCCATCGATGGATGAACTGGTAGGAAACTTTATTTTTTTAGAAAATATTTTGTTCGCATATTCAGTCATGAGAACTTATACATAGATAAAGCAATATTAATATATGTCAAATTATTAACTTGTTCTCACACTCAACCATGAAAACTTATAGTCAAAAAAATATGAGTATATGTCAAATTATTAACTTGTTCTCATATTCAACCATGAGAACTTACTGTCAAAGGAATATGACTATATGTCCCAATTATCTTGTACTCAAATTCGATTTTGAGTATTACACTGAAAGAAATATAACTTTCATAAATGTTTGTATAACATTCAAACAATTTGAAATTAAAATATCGACTATTTATCAATAAAATCAATATCTGGGAACAAGTGATTAGCATATGTTTTTCAGGAAACGGACATCTAGAAGACTAAAATAATAGTAGCTTTATAAGTTTTAGTATTATTTACGTAAGAATGGCATTGCGCGCAATATAATCTAGGCTTGTTATACGCAATTGTAGTTTTCTTTTGTCACATAGGTTATAGCATCTGTCATAACTCTGTTTAGGAAATAATTTGGAACTGTCAACATAGTTCGTATACATTAGCGTGTATTTTAACATTTTTGTGTCTCGTGTTGATTTACGTGATTTATCAATAATGCTTGCTTGTGCGTTTCTTGATAATGGAAAAGATAGTTTCTTATTAGATGTCAGCACAGATTATAAAGCGAATTGAACTTGTGCAATGCCATTCGTACGTGAGGAATACTATAGTTTTAAGTTCTTGGAAATGTATTTTCAGGTTTTAATTAAACTTTGGCTCATCGCGCCGTCGAGCAAACACGCGTTTTCTTTAAAAATAAATTGATTAATTTGAAGTGCATCCCGTGGCGATCATCCTAAACTCGTGCGTCTACGGTTGCAGCGGTAACCGTACGCGTGGCTTACCCAGACGGTAGCTAGGGAGAGTGCTTGGGAAAAGAAAATACCGGACGTATCGGGGGATGATTGTAGGTGGATGGATGAGTGAGTCAGGAAGGAGGTAACAGTGCGAAACTTGTTGGGGGTGTTCGGGTTCCTTATTCAATTAACTTAACACGGTCAGAGGGGCTGGGTAGGTAGGGTTCGTGCGCGATAGCCATAATTGAGTGGACTGATATGTGATAGAATTAGTTGAACACTATATTTAATATTTATTACATTTAATTACATACGACATAACACATCAAAACATATATATTTTATTGACAACTATATATCATGTACTAATGTTATCTTTAGTTAATACTTTGAGTACCTGGGCCCATAACCTGATAGAATTAGTTGAATACTATATTTAATATTACATTTAATTACATATTACATAACACATCAAAACATATATTTTTTAATGACAACTATATATCTGTTTTTTTTTTTATCTTGCATGACTAGTTTGATACACTTCCAACAATATGTGCAACACACAACCTTGTAAATCCTATTATGATCGCTTCACCCTTATGTGATGGGATCAAGGAATCAAGGGATAGTTATCCATAATAAAAAACACAGAAAAACACAGAAAGCTTTCTTATGGCCGTATGTGCTCTCCTCATCCGGAGGCAACGTAATGTAATCATCATTTAATGGTAATGGCAACGAATAATTAAAGACAAGGTAAAGTTTTTGTTTGATTTAACTTTGTTGAGCACACGGGTTAATAACCGCGTTCGGTGTAGGGTATCCGCGAGAGGCGCGGGCGAATGTCTCCGGGAGTAGCTAGGTAGGCGACGTGTAGCCTAGGTAGTTACGTGTGACTGCTATCCTACTTCCTACCTAGTTCGAGTATTAGGCCGTAAATGCTTTGCATCGCGTGGGGTCGGCTAAACCCCCTCGTAAACTTCCGGTGAGTACCAACAACGGCGTTCGACGCCACGGCGTTCTCACCATTTGCTTAGCTCGTACACTCTCTCTCTCACACATACTTCGCATTTAGCTTAGTTTAATCTAGATATAAGATAGTTCGCGTAGACATAAGATAGCTTAGATATAAGTAGGTGGGGTTGTTTTTGCTTCTCGAGAGAGAGAGAAAAATTAACGTTAACTTCACATTTTTAGACTTGCTTTTCTTTGAAATCGTTATTAACGTAAGATAGGCTTTTTTAGATTTGTTTTTCTTTGAAATAGATCTTAACGTAAGACAGGCTTTTTTGCGCACTTCACTAACTTAATTTGGGAGGGGGGGGAGGGTGGGGAACTACAATAATTTAAGTTAGATTATAAGTATTATTGTACACGGAATTGTATTTAATAAACGGTATATATAAGGGAACGTGGGTTTGGTATTTGAGGGCGGTGTTTCCCTTATATATACTATTTATTAAATTAAGGGTTTCGTTTTTAGTTTTAAGATAGTTTTCAGGTTAAAAAGATCTCCCCACCGCCACTATCGTCAAGATTGCAGTGCCGATTGGAGACGCAGACCATGACTAATCTTCTTTATTTGTTTAAAATGTTTGTACAACAATAAAACAATATATTATTTTAATTTAAACCCAATGTTCCATTAGTTTTAAAGTAGGTAGTTTTAGTAAAAATTGTAATTACTACAGATATTTAGGATAGAACGTTAGTGACTTCAATATAAGTGAATACTTCGTTTCTGTTGCGTCTGAATTCATCTTTTGCAGTTATACTGTGGGTTATTAGATAATAGTTTATCAATTAGCATGTCCTTTGCATTGGGGCCAACGTTGGAACACGGTGCACAACCATAGGCCTCCATGGGCACCCCCCCACGTCCTCGTACGTGGCAGACGGAACCCATGTGCCTATGCCGGTGTTGTCGGGAATGCGGAGTTCGTTTGGAGACGTAGGCTTTAAGTCGACGTCGTGAGAGCCATATACCTATTATTTAGGTGGTAGGTATAAAGTGTGTACATGGCGCCTCGGCTAGGCGTGAAATCTCTGACTCCTGCTCGTGTATAGGCGAAACCAACCCGAATGGGCGGGAATCATCGGCACAGATTCCACCGTTTTTTATATTAGAGTCACTTAGATTTGCGGACAACACGTGTTGTTCTTTAGATTCAGGATGGGAATTAGGGATGGTGTAACTGCACTGGGTGGATTCAGACGTATTCAGGACGAAGTGTTGCTTTGAGAAATTACTGGCGTTCGCCTAAATTTCTGATGTAATATATTAAGACGCGGTCAGGGCAAAGTTAGATTTTAAGTATTGTAAACGAAGCTTTGTATTAATAAATATTATATATTTTGGTAAGTGGGAGGTTTGGGTGATAACAAAATATATAATATAATATAAAGTTTCGCAAACGGTCTTAAACTGAATAAGATATCTTTGTACCTTTAACAATGGGAACAAGGAATCTTATTTAGGGACCACCAAGATTTAATTTGTTAAATTAGTATTGTGAACGAAACTCTACTGAATATAATATTATTTTTCCTTAAAACATTAATAATGTAGAGTTTCGTATCAGTTATAAAACTGAAATGTTTGTTACCAAATAAAATTATGGTTGTATTATTTGTGTTCAATTCTATTGCATCTCTATTCAGTCACAGAATAAAGATACAAAATAATTAACAACAAATAATACAACTATAATAATGATAATTTTATTTGGTTACAAACGTTTTAGTTTTATGACTAAATCATGTTTAACACTGTCATAAATTGTTATTAGATTTGTTGACAAATTTAGTAACAATTGTTAACTGAATTATTACACAAATGAAACGTAACAGACATTTGTGTTTAAAAATTCTGTTTATAATTATTTCCCACTAAGTTTGTAAACAAATTTGGTGACAAACAGGCTTTACTTGTAAAATTGAAATGTTTGTTATCAAGTAACATTATCATTATTTTGATTGTAAATATTAATTATTTTGCATCTTTATTTTGTAATAGAAGTTACTTTTATTACAAAATAAAGATGCAAAATAGTTTATAATATTTACAACCAAAATAATGATAATTTTACTTGGTAACAAACATTTCAATTTTACAAGTAAAGCCTGTTTTTCACCAAATTTGTTTACAAACTTAGTGGGAAATAATTACAAACAGAATTTTTAAGCACAAATATCTTCTACGTTTCTTTTGTGTTATAATTCTGTTCACAATTGTTACTGAATTTGTTCACAAATCTAACAACAATTTATTATAATGTCAAACAGTCTTTTGTAATATCAATAAACTTTAATTTTTATAAGAAAAAGTCTTGTAATTTGATTCAATACAAATATATTTTTGTACTTAAAAATTTGATTATTATAATGTCAGTCTTTTGTAATATAAGAAATAGTCTTTTTATAAGAAAAAGTCTTGTAATTTGATTCAATACAAATATATTTTTATATTTAAAAATTTGATTTTTTTTCTAAGTCCCTACACGTATGTAGTTTTTAAAAGAGCCACCAGGGGGCAACACAAGTCCATAACCGGTTGAACTTTGAGTCTAAAATCAATCAAAAAAATTTCGTTTGAGTACATACGTACGTACATACAAAATTTTCAATACCTTTGGTACTTAAATTTATTAGAAATGGAATTTAAATACTGTCATAGAAGATACGACGACTCTTGTAATTTGATACAATACAAATATATTTTTATATTTAAAAATTTGATTTTTTTTTCTAAGTCCCTACACGTATGTAGTTTTTAAAAGAGCCACCAGGGGGCAACACAAGTCGATAACCGGATGAACTTTGAGTCTAAAATCAATCAAAAAAATTTCGTTTGAGTACATACGTACGTACATACAAAATTTTCAATACCTTTGGTACTTAAATTTATTAGTAATGGAATTTATATACTATCATACAAGACACAACGACACAATCTGTATGTACGTATGTATGTTCAAAGAGGAGTAGAATTTCTAGTTGCCTATATTTTAGGCGCAAAGCTTTTACCAATAGGTGCTGCTCTCTAGCGGCCTTTTTAAGAATTTTATACGTGTAGGAATAGTAAAGGGTTAAAAAATAAATAAATGTCAACTTAATTTATATATTATTGTATAATTAAGGATAGTTACATGAAATACAACAATGGAAAATACAAATACACAATACACAGACTATTATTTAAACATCCCTATTTCTATTTTTCAGGACAAGGGTAAGTATATTTATAAAATACCAAAAATATATACAATGTAAGCTATGGACATAATGAAGTATTAGTGTATTATTGATAGTATCTATGTATACTTTATTGACTGAAACGGATACACAAATACTATCAGTAATACAATACAAGTATTACTGGTAGTATATACTGCCAGTAATATTTGTAGTGTATTACTATTAGTATTTATTTATAATTTAGTGACAGATACATAGTTACTATCAGCAATACTTGTACATTACTGATTGTATCTATGTATACTTTCATGACAGAAGCTGAATCATAGATGCTATCTGTAATACTTGTGTATCTATGTATACTTTACTGTTTACTGACAGAGACGGATACATAAATACTGTCAGTATGGTATACAATTTAAGCTATGAACGTAAAGACAACAATGTATTACAATTTATTAAACAATATAAATTACTTAAACTAAAACAATTTTCTATTTAATAACCCCTTATTTATTACAGAGGAATATAGTACAACAAAGAGACAGGGAAACATGCAGTCGATTCCGCTTAATTGCAATACTAGGGTTAGGGTATTTTGGCCCAATTAAGCGGATGCTAAGAGACAGAGAAGTATGTACATATTTATATACCCAAATCACTTAAGCAGCCAATGCACGTCATTAATAAAAATTGAATTTTAGTAACTAGATGTGTGACGTCATGTACTGCTACGTTTGCAGAGGTTTTAGAATCTTTATGAAAAGAGTTATACAGATTGCAATCTATATTATCGACATGTTCATGAACTGTCACATCTACAAAATAAATACTATATTTTCGTCACTGTCCATTTCTATTTAAATTATTTTATAATACTAACCTTATTTATACTTATGTATGCCATATAAAGGCTATAAATAAAAGTGAGCCGAATTTCAATGAAATATACCAAATTCTACTGATTGATTAGAAGTGCTATCTTTGGCAGATTCACAGATTTTGTGTTTGCGTTAACGGTCATGTTGTGTCGTTGCGTTGCTTTTAACATTACTTTATTATAAATACAACGCACAAAAATGTTTCAAACACGATACAAATATTTTTCAAATAATAACTTTGACAGTATGAACATACAAATTATCAATGTTGCCAACTATAGCAACAATTAAACGAATAATAAGACGTTGATGTGCATTATTTATATATTATTCATGTCATATACGATAAATAATGAACTCTACTATTCATCTTAATAATAATTATATAAGGCTATACACTTTTTGACGGTTAAAAATGATTGAAATTTTATTTCATTTTTCACTATTAGTGATTTTAATGCATTAAGGTTTTTACACTAAGTGATGACGTGCATTGGCTGCTTAAATGATTTGGGTATATAACATTTACAAAAGAAAATAGACATTAGAATTGTATTATTCATATTAATAAGTGTTGTAAAATTTTAAAACTAAGGAAATATTAAAGAAAAATTAAGCTGAAATGATTTGAAAACTACTCTTAAAACATGGCTAATTTGATTAGAATTAACGTGTTAGACTTCTATTCTGCACAACAAAAACATGTGAAGTTGAAAAAAATTGAAAATTTGTTCAACTTTTGTAAAAATACAAGCTGTCAAATTTAATTAGGAAGTTATTAAATTCTTGACCCTACGCCCTTGCAACTCAAATATATTTATCTACGACCCCTGTTTTTCAAAGAATGCTAAGAGAACGAGAAATTTATAATGTTTAAAAAACAAATATTAAATTATGGTGCAAACAAAAAAAAATCAAAAAATGTTCGAAAATTTTCAAAAACCCTTATTAGAAAAACCTTGCCCTACGCCCTTGAAACTTTGGTATGATGTAGTTTGACCCCATATTACTCATTCGTATTCCCCTAAGGAACAGCGTTTTAAGGAAAACGCTGAAAACCCAGCCGTTTCCGAGATATGGGCCCTTAAAGTTTTTTGAAGGGACTAACACTTAAATTCGTTAATTTATAGGGCTGAAGGGCCGGAAAATAGCTAATCGGGGGGATTCGAACCCGCGCGTTCCATTGGCTTGCACAGAATTGATGAAAACCCTTTGGTTTACAATATATTTATCCCTAAAGTTCATGGCGAAGGGCCTGCGCTAATTCCTGAACTAAAAAAGCTAGAAAAGCCGGACAAGTGTTGTTAAACTTACTTGGAGCTGCATAAATGAAATCCGTGGTCAGATTTTCCCTAAGGGCTCAAATAAGCCCTTAGCCCTTTATAAAAGGGCGGACTCCTATGGGATGGTTATTTTCGTACCTAGAGAACTTAATACTAAAAGATAGGATAGGAAAATTCGGAAAAATTAGGATATTTCCCTGTCTCTTTTATTATTACATAGGAAAGGTAAAAAAACTACTTTTTTATTTATTTATTCTTATAAAAAGTCATTTATTATCTTCATCCAGTGTTGTAGTTACCGTATCCTACTGCTGGGTGTAGTAGGCCCTTCGCAAAACCTGTAAACAAACATAAACATTGTTTATTTTGAGCGGCAAAGTACAAAAGATATAATAAATAAACACTTAATTGTAGTGGGGGTATTACGTGAGACTATTAATATTATGTTTTTACAATAAAGACTTCAGTTCCTTTCAGGCTTTGGTGAAGTGAACATGGTGTGATTGTGAATAATCGTGTAGTGTATTTAGCAAACAAAAAAACTTTGAAATTTTTATTGCAATCGTTCTCTATTTACATCGTATAGTCCGCTTTATATATTTTAAAAAGTTAGATTTACCCTATAACTTTCTCAAAATTATTTAAATAATTTTCAATTTGTTTAAATTAAAAGAAATTTAAATTTAATAAATTAATAGTGCATTAAATTTAAATGTCCATATGTACATTATTATTTACAATAAAATCTAAATATTCAAAATTCATTTTAGCTTATACAACGTATTTTTACTTATTATAATTTTAGATATTATTTAAAATGTTGCATATATCTCTGTCCCCAGTGTCGCCCCGTTAGTGTTTATTATTTAATTCTTAGTCAAAATTATATTGTGTTGTGAGTTAGTTTACTATACGATTGCTCTATATTTAAAAAAAAGTCTTTCCTATAATTAAAATATGTATAATTGTCCGTAAAAGTGTGGTGTATTGTTTTACTAATACCAAATGTTATACAAGTTATTCTAATTGGTGTGAGGGTTACGTAATATTTAGTACAATGTGTATTTTAATCTGGGAAAATCGCAGATGATGATATATCATCCGCTGTTACATCATCACTGTAATATATTATGAAAATTCGTCCTAGGTAAGTATGAACCATTGATATTACATTTACATTTCTTCTAAATTGTTGAACACAAAACAAATGTGTCTGCCAATAGTGAATTTATGTAAAATATAAATTTTTACAAGTGTACAAAGAAAATTTGACGAAAATACATTTATTTTAACGCCCTGTAACTCTTGAAAAAATGTAACTCAATTCTTTTTTTCAGCAATTCGAATTACTGAAATCTAGTATACATACAGAAAACAATCCCCTGAATTAAAATTTGAAAACTGCAAGTCCCTATCTCAGTTTTTAAATTATTTTATTTTTATCATGGTACACACAAAAGACATTTACCTAACTTGAAACAAATATAACTGAATTCTTTATTTCAGCAATTTGAATTCCTGAAACTTAGTGTATGTACTGAAAACAATCCCCTGATTTCAAATTTGAAAACTGCAAGTCCCTATCTCACTTAGTTTTTAAATTAATTTATTTTTTTCATGGTATACACAAAAGACATTTACCTATCATCAAACAAATATAAATGAATTCTTTTTTTCAGTAATTCGAATACCTAACTGGAACTTAGTATACATACAGAAAACAACCCCCTGAATTCAAATTTGAAAACTGAAAGTCGCTATCTCACTTTTTTTCAGCAATGAATAGCACTCTTTCTATCAACCTTAAAGTTCATAAATTGTTTTTTATTATACAAGCATCATAATCGCTCTTTAAAACACACAAAAGACTGCGTAAATCGACCATTAAAACACGCTAAATTCTTGAGTTACCTAGGTAACGAAAAATGGCAATAAATATGAATAACAACTAAAACAATGAAAAAAAAATATTGACTTGACTTAACTTAAACAATACCAATAATTGCTGTCTCCTTGGAAACGCTCAAATACTCACTAGATAAAAATCAAAACAGTATGATTTGCAATAATTGTCAGTTTCAAATGGTTATGATGCATTTATAATAAAAAATAGCGTATGATACACGTGTATAAGCTACCCTTTAAAGCACTACGGCATTAAAGACACTCCGCTACGCGTCGTGGTTTTAAACTCGTCGTGCGTGGTGCTTTAAAGTGTAGCTTATACACTTGTATCCTAATACCGTGAGTATTTTTTAACGTGAAACATTGGGTTTGTTATATCCATGGTTACGACTTTGACAGCAATGTATTTCCCGTTCCATTTAAAATGAAACATAGGGAACGAATCTGACAGAAGTATTCTATTTAAATATTGTAAGAAATTTAGCGGAGTCAGAAAAACACTCGAGAGCACTAAACATATTTCGGGCACAAGGTGCACACAGTATTTTTTCTACATCTAAATTTAATTTGTAGAAAACAGGTATAATTATTTAAACAAAATTAACCTCTAATGACATCTTGTCAATAGGACAGATAACTGTTGAATTTTCCTATAAGTTATGATTTGACATTCGATTGACAGCAATGTATTTGTCTGTCTTATTTAAAATGACACATGGGGAATGAATTTGACAGAAGTATTATATTTAAATATTGTAAGAAATTTAGCCGTCAGAAAACCACTCGGGCACAAGGTGCACACTATATTTTTCAACAACTAATTTTAATTTAGCATGCAGATACCTATAATTATTTCAACAAAATTAACCTCCATTGACGTCTTATTAAATGTCAAATTCGTTTCCCATGTTTCATTTTAAATGGAACGGGCAAATACATTGCTGTCAATCAAATGTCAAGTCGTAACCATGGATATGACAAACCCAATGTTTCACGTTAAAAAATACTCACGTTATACTATTTCGCGTGTAATCCATAGACGTTGTTTACAAATACTAATTTTAAAAAATCGTACGAGCGACTACAAAATTATGTAAAGCATAGACAACAATTATAAATTATACTCATTATTTTGATTGTTGACTACTATTTTTTTTTTTTTATTATTGTTATCTAATGCCTAACTGTTACAAAGATCAATTTTGTCAGTTTCATTGTTACAGTGCTAGTGAACAGACGTGTGGTGTGCTCGTGTACTGTGCCTTCGAGGACAATTTCCTAGTGCCTGGAGAGGACTTTTGGACTTATACTTAGGGAAATAATTTAGTCATAGTAAGTTTTTTTTTTATTTTTGAACTACTTTTATAACCATTATTCGGTATATCAGCCATTATTTCTAAAGACTATTTCGGGTGAATATATTCTTTATATTTGAATTATAATTATTGTTGATGTGTGGATAAGAATTTGAATTAATTTAGAATTATTTATAGTGTTACTTCCATACACAAATATCATGTATTATTGAACGTACTATACGTTTTACTACAAATATTTTATATTTAAATCATTAAAAATTTAAATATTCTTTTCAATATTGAATTTCTCACGTAAGTGTAAGTTTTCATATTAGGTATTTTATTTTTAATAATTACAAACGATTGAAACAGTTCTATGTCCATCCATATCCACCTGTAATCACTAATCCAAATATTATTTTGATTATATTTTTATTGTTACAGAAACATGTAACAGAGATCAAGTACAGTCCTGGCCGAACCGTAGAAGGATGTGAGTGAGTTGCAGAAGGATATCTATCCTGATTTCAGCGTTGGAGATGATCATATTGTTGCAGAGTATCACAATGAAGACACCCCAACATGTATTGGTGCCCCTCAATTCAAATTTATAAGATTTATGTAAATAATTAAATAAATAAATAAAAGTTATCCTCCTAAACATTAAGTATTCGTATAACTGATAAATGGCAAGAAAAATTAGCACATAATCAATTCATGTCATTATGAAACACATACATCTTCATTTTCATATATTTTACAGTTGATTATATAAGAAATTCGTATACCATACATACATGCATGCATACTATTTAAAAGGTACAGAAAAAACAAAAAGCTAAGTTCAAATATTTCTTACTGAAATTTAACTCCGACGATTCAAATTTCTGAAAATGTATACATATTTCGAAAAAATCCTCTGAATCCAAATTTGAAAACTGCATGTCGCTATTTCACTTAGTTATTTAATTTTTATCATGGTATACACAATAGACATTTAGCTGTCTTGAAACAAACATGACTGAATTTTTTTTCTGCAATTCGAATTCCTGCAACATTACGTACCCGTAGAAAACAACTATTTCACTTCATTTTTGAATAATTTAATAAACGCCCGTTAATGTATCTTTTATCATTCATTAGTTACAGACTGTCAAAGTTAAAAAATATTGTCAATTTCCATTAAAAATAAAAAAACATTTTGGAAACTAAGGCCTAGAGATTTTTTTCAATACTTTTCCCGTAATCAGCGTGTCCGAATTAAGGGAAATTAATACTTTTCATTTAAATACAGGTGATCGTATTTTTAGTGGGCAACTGAATATTGAAAGTTACTATTTTTTTATTTTTGCTCCCTCTTACTAAACTAGCTGGACAAAATTATTCAAAATTAGTAAACAAATGTAGAAAAGTCCATAGAATGGAATGGAGTAACGTCTGTTAACGTAATTTTTACCACTCATTAGTTATAGACCGCCAAAGTCAAAAAATATTTCCATTAAAAATAAGAATTACTATTTTGAAAACTAAGGCCTAGGGATTTTTTTCAGTATTTTTCCTGTAATCAGCATGCCCGAATAAAGGGAAAATGATACTTTTTATTTAAGTTACCATTTTTTTATTTTTGCTTACTCTTACTATACCAGCTGGACACAATTATTCAAAATTGGTAAACACATGTAGAAAAGTTCATAGAATCGAATGGCATGACGCCCGTCAATGTACTTTTACCATTCATTAGTTATAAACTGTCAAATTAAAAAAATATTGTCGATTTCCATTAAAAATAAAAATTTCTATTTTGGAAACTAAGGTCTAGAGAATTTTTTCATTATTTTTCCCTTAATCAGCGTGTCCGAATTAAGGGAAAATAGTCGGATTTTTAGTGGACTGCATTTGTTTTTTTGCAGTGTTAGCCTTCATGAAAACGAAGATTTAACAGCTAGTCTCCATGGGCGAGATTACAAGAAATATTTACTACAATGTAACTCACCATTGTTGAGTGCTTCATGTAACAATATCGGGACTCCAAGTCGCTAGGTCTGCAACACCAGGATGTCGGCTTTTCACACGGCTGCATCTGAAAAGAACACACATAGTTAATAAAATGTTGTAATAAAAAAAATGTAATTGTGTATTTTGTGTACTCGATTTTTTTCGCGCCACTTCTACATTCATAAAATTCAAAACACCGAGAACAAATTACATAATACATACGAAGCAATTATTATTTATGATTCATTATTTTTAATTGTTGACTTGTATTTCTAGGGGTAAATTATTTAACTCCCTAACTATTACCTGGATTAATTCTTTCAGTTTGTTTGTTACAGTGCTAGTGTAAAGACGTGCGTGTAGTGTGCTGTGACCACAAAGACGACTTCCTTGTGCTCGAAGAGGACGCTAGGACACCTGCAGGACTTGAGAGTTATATCCATAGATTTCATTTTATTCAAAGTAAGTTTTTTTTTACTTTCATATTACTTTATAGTAGTTTTCTTTATTCGATATATTAACCATTACTTTCGGGGGATTATTCTAGTACAGATGCATGCTTGATTATTTTGTATCAAAATTAATTTTCATTTATTGAAAATTATTTAAAGTTTCTACTACATACAATTTTCTAACATTTTTATTCGCTGATTTTTTTTATATATAGAGCACCGCATAAAGTTTTACGGAACAGATATTTGAAAAAAAAAAATGTTTTCCCATGTTAAACGCCGATATCACAAAATCTTGTGTTCACCCTATGTATATTATTTAATATATCATGTATTATTGTACATCCTATATGTTTTACTTTTAATTCAAATATTTAAACAATCTTTTCAATATTGAATTTGTAGCACTTTTCTTCAGTATTTATTAATAATTATGAATAATTGATACAAATCTTAATAATTGCAAATAAAATCGTATTATTTTCTATGACAATGGACCACTAGTTAATATTTGTTGCTTTCGATTATATTTTCTATTGTTGCAGAAAGATAAGCTGTACACTTAGGCGGACGATTCTGTAGAAATACCCGAACGAGTTGCAGTTCATGAATCCTAATTCCCGGACTGGCGATGGTCACCCTGTTGCAGAGCATCGCACCCCAAAATAACCCCAACATGGATTTTGTACGCCCTAAGTCGTTATTTATAAAATTTGTGTAATTAAATAAATAAATAAATAAAACTGCACCTCACACTTAAAAAGTACTTATATGACATAACCATTTAATATGAAAAATCGTCTACTCTACTAATAAAAACTTTATGAACAAATGTCGAAGACACACAATCATAAATATGAGCATATAACAGAATAAAATCATGTCATTATACAATTCACATATTTTCATTTTCATAATTATATTTTAACTTCTCTAAGCGTATTAAGTTAGGTTTACACATATCATTTCATACATCGCAAACACAAACTACATACCTATATATTATTTAAAGGGTACAAGAAACAAAAGAGCTAAGTCCTAAGCATTACTGATTTTTTTTTCAGCTATTCATACAATCTAAAAATATGTATTTCTATGCGAGCAAAACATAACTTCCTACATCTAAAGTTTACAATTACTAACGGCTATTTCTCTTAGTTTTCGAAATATTTATTTTTAAACTTGCTATTTTTAATAGACATATACCTAGCATTACTGAAAACTTTTTCAGCATTTCAAACGTTATCAAATTAATTTTACATTATAGAAAATAAACCCCGTAATATAAATTAGAAAAATACAAGACGTAGCGTCTCTTAGTTTTCGTGAAATTCATTTTACTGTTGCTATTTTCTATATATTTACACTTCTTTAAATAAACATTACTGAATTTTTTTCAGCGATTTAAACCTTTTGAAATTAAGCACACTTACATATAGAAAATAACTCCCTACATAAAAATTTCAGTAGTACACGTCGCTATTTTTCTTAGTTTTCATAATAATCATTTTCAAAGTTATACTAGTCTTATATTAAAACATTACTAATTTTTGTTCAGCGATTTAAACCTTTTGAAATTAATTACACGCATAAAAAAGTGCTGCCTACATCCAAATTTAAATAGAACAAGTCGCTATTTCTATTAGTTTTCAAAGTTTCTATTTTCAATAAACATATACACGTCTTGAAACAAACATTTCTGAAAAAAATTCAGTTATTTAAACATTTTGCGAATATGTATATATTTAGAAAATTACTCTGTAGGTACATCCAGATTATATAAGTATAAGTCGATATTTCTATTAGTTTTCATAGTTTCTATTTTCGATAAACATTTACACGACTTGAAATAAATAGTAGTAAAAAAATCATTCATTTAAACCTCTTGAAATTAAGTATAATTATAATAAATTATCCTCTACATCCAAATTTGCAATATACAAGTCGTTTTTTCCTTTACTTTTCCATATATTAATTTTTTATGTTTATATTTGCAATAGACATATACCTGCCTTGAAATAAGCATTACTGAAAATGTTTTCAGCGATTACAAAACAATGAAATTGCGTTTACATAATAATAATCCTATAAATCCAAATAACATTAAGATAACTCGCTATCACTCTTTAGTTCTTGATGTATTTAATTTTAAGAAAAATCACATACATGGTAATATGTATTTGAAATGTTAAAAATTCAGTGTCTCCCACAGTATCTAATTGGGACTTAGCTCTATTTTTCTATACCATCATTTGCATTATCTACGTACATACAAACTTGTAATTTGATACTTCGAGAAAATTATATCGTTCTAAATAAAGCATTAATGAAAAATCATGTGATATTTATTAATAAAAAAATTAATCCTGTCAATACACTGGTTTAAAAACTCTTCATAACACATATGTACTTTGCAAAATAGTTATTTGTGTATCTAGAGCGGATAATGATACTTTACGTTCGTGACACACACACTATTTTTTCTAAGTCCTCTTGAAAATTAATGATAAAATACATTGCTTCAAATATTACTGTAAATAATTTCATTTTTTATTTATCCTTGCTACAAATTTACTTTCCGCTTTTAAGCGGAAAAACTGCTTGACGTTAAATGAAAATATCAACTTTAAGCTCTAAGCAGAAAGATAGAAAAGTCTTCTTTCAAAACGGACTTGGGAAAAATTATATTTTTTCACTTAGGAAGAAACTCCTATTATTATCATTATGGAAACACATATCTACATACACTCTTTGGTAGGCTTTTGTTCATTAGTACACTTTAAAAATTTAGGATATTAATCATATACGTGAAAAATGGCATACTTTTATTCTGTTATGCTTAATAATATACCTTAATAAAATCAGAGAAAAATGCTTGTGTCTATAATTGTTACAATCATTGAATACAAACACATAATAAATAAATATATTATAGTTATAGTTTATATTGTTCTCAATTATTGTACAGACTTTACGCTACATGAAATCACTCATATATTCACATACTCAAGAGAAAAAACTATCTTCTTTCATCTTACGAAAAAATGGTATATTTTTCCGCTATTATGCAAATTTAAAACGATATAAGATAGAAGTATTTTTGTAAATGATTTTACTACGTGTTTGTATTCATAATTGCATTGTTGAAAATGTATTGTTGCACACATACAATAAAAATATATATATTATATTTTACATTTCTATATTTTCCTGATTGTATCCCATATTACTGACTGCATTTATTTAATAAGTACATATATAAATATCGCAAAACTGTATCATTAAAAATATATATCTTGTAATGTTATGTAAAGGCCACAATAAATCTTATTCCTAATAAAAACTGCACTTTATATTCTTGTTAAAAATTATCATTCCTCATGCATAGGTGTATCTATGAGATAAACAATTACATGTAGTACCATTTTTATAGTCGAATTTATCGTAATTAGAGCACATATCATCATCTCTGTATTTGTGAAACTGCGAACGACTTAACAATGTATCACAAATACACAGATCAAAATTAATTTATTCATTGTTAAAATAATGTATTTCATGTATCATATATTGTAATATTATTATGTAACACATCTCTGTCAAATAAATCCTTGTTACAAATAACAAACTATTTCATTCCAATACAAAAATCGCATTCCAAAGATCTAGATTCATATCCCGCTCGCTAGCAAGCATTTTGTAGGCCGCCAATCTGCAACCAGAACGGCGGCCTACAAAATCCTGCAATCCAAAGAGCCAGGTTCGATTCCCGATTACTAGCTAGCAGCCAGCAACCCGCCGATCCTACTGCCGAGCGATCCACGAGCCCCAACCGGCCCCAGCCCGTACCTGGCCTACGGTCCAGGTACGGGGCCTGGTGGCTGGCCAGCCAGAAATCCGCTAGAAAGTGAGTATAAAGCTTGTTATGGCCGTTATTACGTAACTTTACGGCAAAGACCGACCGGTTCAACACCACCACTCGCGCCGAATGGCTGTAAATTCATCAAACAGCTGTATATAAGCTGAAATCTGTGGTGGGAAGGCTAGGATTCATGAATCTACCACCAGGCGATTGAATTTTGTGGGAGAATACCTTACTATAGCCTTCGATTATACAAATATTAAAATGTAGTGATGAGAAGTCTTGCTAGAGCCGGTAAATTTGAATTTTGTTGAGTATATGCCTCGCGATCGGCTGTATATCTCTCTGACTTTGAATTTTGTGGGCTGATGCCTTGGTATAGCCTGCCGGTCGTACGAAATTTAAAATTTGGTGATCAGACGTCTTGATAGAGCTAGTAAATTTGAATTTTGTCGTGTATATGCCTTGCGATCGGCTGAAAATCCGTCTGAGAGCTCAAAAATGCTCGTAGCGGCAGTAAAGTGCTACTTTTCTGCCGTTACGGCTCTAAAACGTCGATTTTACACGATTTTTGAATTTTGTCAACCAGAAGCCTTCTGTCGGCTCGGATTTTACTAGCTAGAAGCGTCGATATAGGCTACCTGCTTTTCTGAAACGAATGCTGGTGCACTAGGTTGGAATTTTTGCGGCTCGAGCTGACGTCATCGTTTGGAGGTGCTCGGGGCTCGAATTTTGGTGGTTTGCTGGTTGCTCATAGGTGCTGCCGATCTCGTTTTGATGCTCTAGTTCTAGTTCGTATTTTGGTGAATTGCTGGTTGCCTGTAAATATGCTAATTTTGGAGATAAAAAATTGGGATTTTCAATTGAAAAATTGTAGATTGGCGATTGTTGCTTGTATAGCTTTGCTTCATATTCTGCTGTTCTCATTTTGATGATCTAGTTTTTGGTTCTTGTTCGTAATATGGTGAATAGCAGGTTGCCTGAATGCAAATTTTGAGGATGGGAAAATAGGTTTTTGAATTGAGAAATTGTATTCATTTTACCTGTATTTATTGGTCATTTATATAATAATACATTTTGTGTTACAAATTATAAGGATATTATTCTATGAGAACTTATAAATAAATAATGAAGTACATATGAAATTGTATTGTATGCAATATTGCTGAATTTTAAAAATATGATTTGTACTGATGATATGGGGTCCCGTGGCCTTGTGCCTGAGTGTCTGTTCGCGAACCTGGGGGTACCGGGTTCGATCCCGACCGACGCCAAATATTTCGAATTTTAAATGGCACAAAAGTGACCCCTGTGGTGCACTCTCCACGCCAGCAATGAATGCCCGTGAGGTGACGCCTGGTAAGCGCTCGCACGGTACAAATATGTCATCATCATTGCCGATATCTGCGATAAAGCAGATTGGCACACCCAGAAATGGGTAATATGCCGTGATGATATATTATTATATTATTATTTTTTTTTTACTGATGATATAATTTTTTTTTTCCAAGACTATAGATTTTGAATGTGAGTATATACTTTAAAATAAATAATAATTATGCAATGATTTATATATAGATACAATTAAAAATGGGTCTGAATTACAACATAAGTTTTTAAACAAATGTATGTACTATATCAACAGTCTTAGAAAATAAAATGTATCATTCAACAGAAAATAAAATAGAGCAAATGCGTTATAGTACACGATTTGTGTTACATATTATAAGGATATTATTCTATGAGTTAGAAATAAATAAATAATGAAGTACATATAAAATTGTATTGTTGATGTTGGCAAATATGTACTAATGATATATAATTTTTTTTCTAAGACTATAGATTTTGAATGTGCAAATGTACTTTAAAATAAATACTAGTTATGCAATGATTTATATAGAGATACAATTACAAATATATCTGTATTGTAACATAGTTTTTAAACACATGTACGTATATCAATAGCCTTAGAAAAAAAAAACTATATCATTTGGACAGGAAATAAAATAGAGCAAATACATTAATAATACAAGATTAACTATAAATAAATAAGATTTATGCATTATCACATGTTGAGTTGTATTTTCCACCCAACTACACTTATTACATAAACAAGTACAAGTAGTAACGTATTTTACTAATAGACAAAGTTCGTAAGTATTTATTATGTATTTAAATAAAATAATATGAACAATATAAATATTAATAGAGCTATCGTTTTTTTAATATAAAATGGTACTTATATCCCTCTGAATTTATGTACTTCAATTAATCTTTCCAAATCATTCTAAGGATAATAATATTAATAAAAGAAGTAGTTGTAGCTATCTTTGCTTCGTGTAAAACACTTGTTTCGAATTAACAATTAAGAACAATTTTATATAAAATGAATATAATTCGAGTCAATGTTTGTACAACGAACAGTACTAAAATTCAACAAACCAGTATATCACAAACAACAGCATTTTTTAAATATAAAGAATTCAATAAAAATAATTTATTATATGCTACACTATGTGTTAAAAAAGGATAATTTTTTTAGGGTATATACATTTCCATGTGCTGATTCTCAATCAAATATTTTCTTCAAATTTCGGTATAACCCTAAAAAATATTACCCTTTTTTTACACTCTGTATGGTAAAATTTATCTATACTGCGTCCAGTTTAAGATTGCAGTGGTGGGCGGAGTTTGACGAGAGCGATTTACGCAGCAACACTTTAAAGTAAAATATGGATCTTGGTCTTATTTCGATAAAATAATATTACAATACACGACACATTCAGATACATCATTTGGAGATGGAAGATCTTCAATATCATACAACTTAAGCTGTTATCCTATTGCCTACGAATGACGTGTTGTATGTACTGCGACGTCACAGAACTGGAGGTTGTTTTTCATGACTATTTCTGGCACGAATCTTTTTATTTAATTATTTATAAAAAAAACAATTATTTATTATCAATATTTTTGTTGTTACTGTGATAAATATTTAAAACTTTCATTTAAAATACTTTTTATGTGTTAAATTAAAATCGGGATGAGGCATGAGGCGCAGTGTAGTACTAGAGAAGTTCGGTATTTGCATTTATCTAGTATTGTGTGCAAAATTGACTAATATTACCACCAAGTTCATAACTGTTCTCATTTTTAAGTTTTTACCCCAAAAAGTCATAAATACCTACATTTGGTTAAAAAGTTGACAATATTCAAAAATCCAATTTTCATGTATCTCGTACTGCCCAATGCACTGATTCCAAATCATGAAAACTCAGGTCGATATCTCTTTTAGTTTTGGAGATATTCAACCTCAAAGATTTTCTCAAAATTACTTATTTCTGGGCTAGATCTCTACCTAGTTTTGAATTATTGCCCCAAAAGTCAATATACCCCATATTCAGATAAAAACTTTAAAATTTTCAAAAATCTAATTTTCATGTATCTATATACTTCTCAATGCGCAGATTCTAAATTTCGAAACCACAGGTCGATATCTCTTTTCGTTCTCGAGATATTTAGATTCAAAGTTTTGCATAAAACTACCCATTTTTGGGTAATGACCCAAAAATGGGCCAAGATACGAATTTGGCGACAACACCATTCGATTCTACGGATAAAAATATATAAGTATACCAATTTTCATAATTATTGACTAACCGGTTCATTTTTTATGAATAAAAGTTTGAATACCCCTGAAAACGGCCAAAATCTGAAAAAATCGTAAGGGGTACACCTTAGATTTTTGCGATTTTTGGCCATTTTCAGTTATTTTGCTTTAGAAACTGTATGCGCTGTTCAAAAATTATGAAAATTGGTATACTTATGTAATTTTGCCCGTAAAATAGAATGGTGGTGTCGCCAATTTCATATCTCGGCCCATTTTTGGGTTATTACCCAAAAATGGGCAGTTTTGTGCAAAACTTTGAATTTAAATATCTCGGGAACGAAAAGAGATATCGACCTGCGGTTTCAAAATTTAGAATCAGCGCATTGAGAAGTATCTAGATACATAAAAAATAGATTTTCGAATATTTTTAAGTTTTTATCTGAATATTGACTTGTGGGACATTATTTGAAAAATGGATAGAGATATAAACTTGCAAGTAATATTATTTGATTGTGAAGACAACGTTACGTAAGTGTACGCATATTTTGAGCATTTGAACAACTGAATGAATTTTTAGAAATTAAAGTCTTAAAAGAAAATTGTTATCGTGTTATTCTTGTATGTGTATTAATGAAAAAAAGATGTTTAAATATTAATTCGCTCGAAAACTACAAGCAATTGAAAGTTTGTGTGACATGTCATGTAATTTTAAAAATTATCACATCTACCTACTTTTTAATTTTGAAAAATTCAAAATGTTAATATTTCATAATAAATGGTCTGTTTTAAAACGCTATTATAAAAAATCTGGTATGTAATACATTGCGAAATGAGTGTTTTAGACACTTTCAAACTAATAATTAATTGCGATTATTTATATATCAAGTGAACATAATTTGAGCCAAGATTCAACGAACATGTCTAAAACCAGTGTATAAAAATATCTGAATAACTGTATTTCCTCTATGTACTTTATAGATAAAATAGTAATGAAATTATTATAAATAAATGTATGTAAGAATGTATCTAAAATGTTGAAATTTTTATCCATCTAAAGTCTAAAGGCTTGTTAATGATGAAATTTAAAGATTTATATTTCAAAATTTATATATAAATATTCATTATTGTCAATTTGATTTTAAAGTTCAACAAATTATTTTCATAACATGTACGAAACCAGGCATGACGTCACCGCATTCTTTCGTGTAAAAATAAGCAATTTACCTTGCAAATATCAGCTGGACTTTTAGTTCTACTGCTCCATTGTCACTTATATTTGTTCAAAACACATCTTAAAGTAAATAGAACACTTAAATTCACTATTAAACACAAATAAAATCTTTCTGACTACACATACAACACTCTACGCTGCCATTTTGGAACGTACAAACAGATACCAGCTGATGCTGAATTTTTTTGATCTACTGCGCATGCTCGCTTTTATTGATTTTTCGGATTTGGTGATTCCATACCCGTCGGTACAGATTTTTTGTTATGTATAAATTATACAGGCTTTTGGGGGCATATTAAAATCGTGCCCCTTAAAAAAGGTGTCTGCACTGGAATTTGTAAAGAATGTTAAAATTTGCGTGGGAAGATTTACGTGTACTGACCAACTTTATTCAAAAATTTAAATTAAAAACCCATTTGACATTGAAAAATCAATAAAAACGATTATACATATTTAGGTAAATTACGAAAATGGAAAATTAAATCATGTTAGCTAATATTTGTATTTGATGAATGCTATAAAATAAATCGTAAATTAAATAATTTGTTATTAAATGTATTGAATCTATCATCAACAGCCTTATGTTATATTAATATGTACTTATTTTCCTAAATTGAAAAATACATGAATTTTTCTCGAAGTATATCGCAAGCATATACCTATCCTGCATTTTGAATGTTTTTATCATAATGACAAATATGTATCAGAAATGAAATAAAAGTTATATGTTTGGAAAGGATTTGATTACTTATTTAATAAGATAAATCTTATAGCTAAAAATGCAAGGGTTAAAATTACATACTGGGGATGTTTAGGGTATGGCAAGGGCATAGTTTCTTCTGGGATATCCTCTCCATGTCCAGGAAACTGCTCAGCTGCTCAGAAACTCAGCACTAGATTTTCACAGGTTCATCTTCAACTCGTTCTGATCCTTTTGTAGCTCATCGTCATTTCTTGATTTTCTGCAACACAAATAGCTTATTTAAACTACTGAACATAGAAAACAGAACTGTTTTATGGAAAATGCTTATAAATAAGTGTGAAATAAATAGCAAATTCAGTTCTATAAAAGAAATTTAAGTGTTTCAAGTAATTTTTATGTTATTGATAACATCTTATTTTATTTTTATGAAATAAAAGCAAGTTTTTTTAATCGTATTAACGTACATTTACAAAACTTGTATACATACGAAATTTATAAATCTAACATCCCGTAGTTGAAACTATGTATAAAATGAACATAATAGTTTATTCAAAGTAGCAGTAAAGTACAATAATACCGAATTAATATAAACTATGAACATTTATTAAACCAGAGTACATATTTCTGATTATTATATTCTATGTTTGATAAACCAATAATGAATTGAATACTATGACTGATGGCCTTCAATGAAGTGTAAAAATAAATAAAATCTTACAATTAATTAATAAACTCTTCAATTAGACTGCTAGTCTCGTAGATGTCCATAAATCATCTCCAAGTACTAGGAAATCATTCTCGACGACACAGTACTCGAGCACATATCACACACGTCCGAACACTTAGAAGTACACCAATGAAATAGACAAAATTAACCTATGTAATCTTTAGGCATTAGATAATAATATAATTAAATTTTAAAATAGACGACTAAATAACAAGCAAATTAATAAATTAATGTCTACCTATTTGTTATATAACTACTTATACATTTCAAACGAAAACAAAGATTAAAATATTTTCAGTAAGCAAAAAAAATGCGTAAATGACCGCAGGGAATAATTTTTTAAAAAATTGAATGTTCTTTAATTACTGCTGAATGATCAAAAATAATTTTGCGTGGAAGGGCCTTAAGATTTATCTTCGGCCAGGCGGCGTAGGAATACATACACTATACACAAACATTAACACAAGAAATTTATAATTACTTATAAAAACACTATAGAACTGGACAAAATTATATTAAAATGATCGCTAAACATTCATTAATCGATTGATATATAAATTATGAATGATACCAACATTTTAATCACTGAAAACTTATTAATTAACGCAGCACAACAACATAACGTGAAAAATTTTCTACATAATTGTTGAAACAATCGCGAGCGCTCAGCAGCCAATGAGAAGCTTGCTCTCCCGTTGTCAAGGCAACGCGGCAGCAGTCCATTTAATTTAAATAATGTATTACAATAGAATTATTGTTTCACTAAAGTTTATGATTGTTATTATTATGAAATATATTTGTCAACTTTAAAAACTGCAAGAAACAATACTAATACTAGTGCTGTCCTCTTTCGCAGATTTTATGTACTATGTAGAGAGTATCGGAAGTTTAGCATTCAATGATATAATTAATAAATAACGTAAACGTTCTTTCTCTATATTACTTATATATCAATTATAATATCACAAAATAAATATAAGAATAAAGATATGTAAGTATAACAATCATAAAACTATTCATAATATTAAGGTTATCGTCATTTTGCAATATTTTTTAGAATGTCTCGATTAACAACAATAATTGGAAATACCTTAAACATGCTCCCTTGGTCACCACGAATAAACCCAGTACGATTCAGATACCAGTCAGAAAAAATCGCACAAGGTCCTTTAGTTCGCCGAAGAGGTTATGAAGAAAAAATCTTTCTTGGAGGCCTTCTACCTAGACTTAAAAATGCTAAACGACTTCCTATGCCGGAGTACCGACCTAAAGATGCTTGGACAGAGAAAAAAGCTCTTTTTGGACAGAATGATTACATAGATATTTTAGGAAATGAAAGATTGCATCCGTCGAGAATTCTGTATAATGTTCCTTCTTGGTTACGCGGTGTTAGTGGAAACGAATATCAAGTAATGTTAAGGAAGAAAAAAATGTTGAGTACGACGATGTACCCGACTGCTAGACCAACGAAATGGAAGGAACTGGACAAAAGAATTTCTTATTTGTATAGGTTTTTAAATAGAAAAACTAAAACAGGCTTGGCTCAGCAATAAATTGTAAATTTATTCATTAATTTGTTTTATAATAAAGTTTTTAATAGTTCGCACAATTTTCAGAGCACATCTTTTACACATTCTGTAACAAAGTATTTTTTTAATTTAATTACCTACGACAATGCGTAAAACTGAGGTGTAGTTGTTAGTTTTAACTAGTTTGTAAAACGATTATTTAGTAACATGACAAACTTTTTATTATTTTTTTATATTTATTCGGTGTTTAGAATCTATCGTAGATAAAATATTGTACGTAAATCATCTTTGTCACTTAGGGGTCTTAAAACACTTGCTACGCTCGTGTGTTAATTCTGACCCAATCGTGGCTAAAGTTTAGATTTACGTACTTGTATCGTAAATAGCTATTAATTCTATCTCTTTGTTTATACGATATTCAAACTCAAATTCTATGTAACATTTTAAAAACGTACCTTGAAAATTATAGACAATATATATTATGAAATATTCTGGGAAAAACTTTACTGGACTAATAATACAAAGAAATATGTATAACTATGGACCAAAAAATATATTTCTTGTTATTCATCATTCCTAGAAATACACCTAACAAACAAATATCTTATTGTTGACGATATTTAATTGTTGTTTACAGATGAACTGTTTCTAGTTTTGTTTTAGTTCTACCAACTCAAGAACAAAATATCATAAACGTCAAAGCGTGATGACGTTTTGACGTGTCTTTTATGTAAATCGAAACTAATTTCAGTTCATTGTAAAATTTCGTGTTTCTAGTCGTGTTTACCGGCTTTTCATGATGATAAATATATTCGTTCGAAGACATATTCAGTGCTTATTTATAATTATAGTTTTCTGCGAGATTAAGACATCGGAAATTCCTCGTCCAAGAGGTGTATCTTTGTCCAGAGCACCACTTTATGCTCCAGATAATGATTTTACATGTTTAGATGGAAGTTTAACAATTCCATTTCTGCAGGTAAATGATGATTATTGTGATTGCTCAGACGGCAGTGATGAACCAGGTACATCAGCTTGTCCAAACGGTATGTTTTATTGTATAAATACCGGACATAAACCTCTCATCATATCATCCTCAAGAGTAAATGATGGAATTTGCGATTGTTGCGATGCTTCGGATGAATATGCAAGCCCCAACGCAAACTGTGTTAATAATTGTAATGAATTAGGTCGAAGTGCAAGAGCGGAAGCTCAAAAACGAGCTGAATTAATAAAATTAGGAAGCCAACTTCGATCAGAATTAAGCCAAAAAGGAGTTTTGTTAAAGCAGGAAAAAAAGGAAAAACTTCTTGTTTTAAACAGAAATAAAAATGAAGCAGAGCAGGTAAAAAAAGAAAAAGAATCATTGAAAAAAGCAGCAGAAGAACTCGAAAATGCAGCCTTAGCAGCTTATAGAAAAGTGGAAGAGGAGCAAAGAAAAGAAAAAGAAGCTGAAGAAAACGAAAAATCTAGAATAGAAGCGCAAGAAGCATTTACGAAATACGATTCCAATCAAGACGGAAAACTAGAAATTTCCGAATTACAAACTCGTCCCACATTTGACAAAGACCGCAACGGCGAAATAACCGAAGAAGAAGCAAGATATTTCTTGGATGAACACACCGAATTAAATTTTGAAGATTTCCTTACAATCGCGTGGCCAAAAATAAAACCATTTACAATGCTCGAATCCGGTCTTTTCAAACCTCCTAAAGAAACTGCTTCTGAAGCAGAAGACATGCAAGAAAATGAACACGAAGAAGAAGAACCAGATCAGGAGCAGCACGAAGAAGAAGATGTCGAAGAAGAAGCAGAGGATGAAGAAGAGCACGATCAAGAAAATGTAACGGACAAAGAAGAAACATCCACAGATACTGTTTACGATGAAGAAACTCAAAAATTGATCAATCAAGCTACAGATGCTCGAAATGAATTCAACAACGCTGACCAGGCTCACAAAGATATTCTCCGAGAAATAAAAAACATTGAAGAATCTTTAGAAAAAGATTACGGCTACGAAGAAGAATTTGCTGTCCTTGACGGTCAGTGTTTTGAATATCACGACAGAGAATATATTTACAAACTTTGTCCGTTTGATCAAGTCACACAAAAACCTATTTCCGGTGGATCTGAAACCAGATTAGGGGCTTGGGGAAAATGGCTTGATTCAGAGGAAAATAAATACGACGTCATGCTCTACGATCGTGGACAGTCTTGTTGGAACGGGCCCCAAAGATCGGCGCATATCAGAGTTCTTTGTGGTAGTGAAAACGCAGTAACAAGTGTAGCTGAACCAAACAGGTGTGAATACGTAATGGATTTTACTACACCGGCTGCCTGCAATCCAGCACTAGTGGAAAAATCAAATGAAGATACTCACGATGAACTGTAATTCCATTTAATTAAGTTTTAAATAAATATAAATTATGATGGATTTAAAATAAAGTGAATGAACTTATAGTAATTGAAAATGAATGTCGTATCCTGTATGGAATTTTGTACTGAAATAGTTCATTATTAAATGTATTTTTATCTGCACAAGTTTTGTATTTTGTGATATTTTTAGACTGTTATATAGTTTTGCTCAATTTCTTATAATACGTATCGTTCACATATCATGAGTTCATAAATAATTTAATTAGGAATTAAAAATGCAGTTATTAATGAACGTATTTCTGGAATATTGTATTTGGCGATTAGTTAAAGACGTTTTATTACTTTGTTAATTAATTAAATAAAGATTGTGAAATTTTAAAGGCCTTTTCTATAATAAAACATTTATTTATAAATAATATATCTTCAAATTTTATTTTACAGAAAATTACTACAGAAGACAAATTATAAATTCTTAGACCAAAATTCAGTCTTTATTTATTACTCTTTATAATACTTACATCTGGAAACGTTAAGAGAAAATATCAAGTTTAATAATCGTATAAAATATATTAATAATAAATCATAGATTATATTTATTTAAATAAATAATATGAAATAAAAACAACTTCCAAATACTGATTAAAAATTAAAACAAATTAAAATTCATGTCTAAAGACAAAACAATTTTTATTCAGTAAAATCACTGAATAAAAATGATGTCCACGTAAACAATAACAAAGTAACGTTGATAAATAATAAACATTTATTTCTATTTCACTTTAATTACAAATATAGTGTGTCCATATTTTCAATAGCTGCCTTTATTTCTCTAAAATTCTCACATTATTTATTTTAATCAATTGAAGAGTATTTGCTATTTGTCCAAAATTTTGATAAAAAATTATCACTCGACAGATAATAAAATGTCAACATTTTGCCGATTCTTTAATTACAAATATAGTGTCCATATTTTCAATAGCTGCCTTTATTTCCCTAAATTTTTCACATTATTTATTTTAATCAATTGAGATATTGCTATTTGTCCAAAAATTTTGATAAAAAATTATCACTCGACAGATAATAAAAGTTTGTAAACATTTTATCGATTGCCTAATAATTATTTAAGGTATCTGAAAAACAACTAGTTTTTCGTAATTATCCTATTAGCATTTTAGAGAAACAAAACATGGGCACACTAATTAAAAGTTAATAACGTAAATAAAAGTAAAAGTATAATAAAATGTACAAGTACATCATCACCGTGAAAAAAGTTTTATCAAATTTTTGCAAAATCATTAATAAGTAGATAAGCAGAAAATATCTTAAATAAATAATATATAATTGTACTTTGATATAAATATTTAAATTTAATATTTTTCTCTGTTAATAAATTATGTTTCTAATATAAATAGCACCACATGCATTTAAGCTATATCTGGGCGTTCGCTTTCCTTAAAACTGCATTTGAAATATTTTTATGACTTCGTTGTATTATCACTAAAGTACTTAATAGCTATGTAAGAATTTGTAAAAATAGAAAACATTCAAATGCATTTATCAGGGCATGAAATTGAAAAATAACCGAAATCAAGACGATATTTTTGTTGAAATACCAGCTTATTTTTTTGCTTAACCGGTTTTAAAACGGTTAGACTAACCCATTAATAAAAATTTTAAAAAATCAGTCCGTTAAATGCATTTTTCTACTACTGTTTGGAAAAGTCCTTTATTTCAATGTTCACATGAGTAGAGAAAGTAATTTTTAGTCCGTATGTATTATTTCAAAACAACAAAAGCATGAAAAAAAAATCATTTTTTTTGCGCAAACGGCTGAAAAATTAAATGCTACGGCATCATTTTTCACGCTGTTTTGTGGATGTAAAATAAGTAAATAGAATTTTCCTATTCGTGAAATAAAACTATACTTTTTAATCATGTTTCGTAAATATTTTTTGTACGTCTGTTAAAAAAAGTTCACTATTTTCATTAAAATGGATTTATAAAGTATGTCTCTTTTTAACACAATAAAAGTGTGAAAAATAGTACACTTTTTTTAACGCTACGGAATGAAATAATAAAACGTACCGGCACTTTTTTCACACTTTTATTGCAGACATAAAAAAAATTGTATGCAACTTGAGAAAAAGTGTCTTATTTCCCTCATAGGTTGTGACGAACTCGCCTGCAGCTCGTTCGGTGAAACTTTTCTATTCGTAAAATAAGACTACTTTTTACACTTGTTGCATAAATAACTAATTACGTGGAAAATTTCAGTACGTAAAATATTTTTTTCGCACTCAGTACGAAATAGTAGACGATAATTTTTTGTGGTAACAAATAATTTAATTTATTATAAATAATTAAAGTAACATTTTTACACTTAATTCAAACGGTAGTAGAAAAGATCTTGCTGGGACACCAATACGTAAGAAAAGTATATTTTTCATTACTTGTTCTATAAATTACTATTTTTCATTCATTTTAGTTATATTATAGTTTAAAAAATTCGAAGAGTGAAAAGTACACATTTATAAAAAACAGTTTCAATTTATTTCGAATAATCATCGGTTTTTTTTATAAGTAAAATCATTAAAAGTATTTTTTTCATTACTTGTTGCATAAATTGCTATTTTTCATTCATTTTAGTTATATTACAGTTTAAAAATGTCGAAAAGAGTGAAAAGTATTTTCAAAAAACAGTTTTAATTTATTTCGAAAAGTCATCGGTTTTTTAGTAAGTAAAATTATTTTCGGTTTCGGATAAATATCACGTTTCCGGTTAATCGGTTTTAAAATTAGTTTATGCCCTGATTTTATACATGGAAAATATCGCATTCATTAACACCTTTCGTCATGTTAGGAATATTAATTTTAACTTCAGCGCTGTCTTGACTCACTGTCAAAATAATACTTGCCTGATTTGCCGTTGAAGTAGATGCGTGGACATCGTTATTTGATCCAATTTCATTATTAGAGAGTTTACTACTATCAGACTTATCTTCAGAATTTTCGGAATTATCTTTAATTCGTTCGTAACCCGGCATGTCTCCATCTTTATTGCCCGATATTTGCTCATATTCGGACAAATCCGACGATCCTTTCGCGTTATTTTCATCTTCATTAAGTCTTTCGTACGGCGGATCAGTCGCATTGACGTCTAAATATTTAACACTTTCATAATTCGGATCCGATTCACTTTCCGTACTTTTTTGATTGATAGTTGCATAATTATCATCTGGGCATTCGCTCGACATGCTTTCGTAGTTAGGTTCATCCTGAATTTCGTTATTTCTGACTTGTTCGTAACCTGGATCACATTTTTTTTCAGGCACTGTTGTGTAACTAGAATTTTTGTTGCCGATTGTTGAGTATCCTACACTACTATCACTGACACTTGGTGTTCGCTTGGGGCGCAAGACTTCGTAGTTTGGGTCGGTTTCCGATGGCGCCCGATTTTGGGGGTTTAATTGTTCGTAACCTGGATCGTTGCTGAGAAGACTTTCGGGGCCACTGCAGGGGTTTACACTTTTTCTTAGTAATTTTTTATCATTTTTGTTCAATGTTTCGTAGCAATGTTCTTTATGGTTTCGTTTATCCGAATCTATGCTGTGAATCGATGAAGAATCAATATTATTGATTGAAGATGAGTCAGTATTGCTTAATTTTTGAAAAGGTAAAGTACTGATGTCTGCCGCACTTTGTACAAAAGCTTTAGTATCGAATTCATTTGAAGAGCTACTATCATCATGTTTCTTTTTATTTTTGTGAACTTTTGCGTACATATCTTCCAAATTTCTCACTACAGTTAAATGGTTATCTTCATTTAATTGATTTTTATCAATGCGGGCGTACGGGTCTGGACTAACTGGGGGAGGAGGTGGTAACGGTGAATTCGCTTGTCTTTTTTCTGGTTTAGGTGAACCGAGATTAGCAACTGAACTGGTACAACTTGAAGATGACGCTTGTCGCGAATGGACATGCGCGACATGTTTTAAACTGTCCACGCTTGGAGGCTGAGGTGCTGGCTCGTATTCGCCATCTTCGTGGACATCGACTTCCGGTGCAACATTGTGGATTTCCGCTACAACTGGTTGGATTTGAGCGTAAGTTTCGCTGCCGTTGTAAATGGTGTTGTTGGGTTCTACTATTGCGGCGTACATTTCATCTAATAGATATTATTATTTTATTAAACTTGTTATTGAAATCAGGGTAATATTAAATATATTACCTGAATCATCAGAAACTGTTGAATAATGAGGATCAAGATCATTTCGTCTATTTCTAATAGAAGGTGTTTGGTTTATTATGTTTGCTAAAGGTTCTCGAACGCTTATGCTAGTATAACCTCCTACAAAAGTCATATATTTAATACAGTATCTTCAAATATTTATATATTATTAACATAACTATTGCTAATGTCTGACGACACAGATACAAAAATCATGTTTCTTTTATGTCAAATCAGTTTTCGTTAACGTGAATTCATATTTCGATACTGTAAATTCAGTTTTCGGTTTTATGAAATGAGTTTTCGTTAATGTGAAATCATATTTCGTTAGTGTATATTCAGTTTCCTATTTTGTGAAACCAGTTTTCGTTTATTTGAAATCATACTGCAAAAGGTATAGTGAATACAGGGTGTTAATTAACTTACAAATGTCATACATTTTAATTCAAAATATCAAGATTTTGTAAGTTCACGTGGTTTCTTTGTCACCAGATGCGTGAACTTTACTTGGCGAGTTACATAAATCACTTGAAATTTGGAATGAAAAATATTGATATTTGACATCTATGTATGTACATGTTTACTATTACTGTTCTAAATAATTTTCATTCTTTGACCTCGGATTTTCGCCAAACATTTCCAGATTGTCTTCATCACTAGAAGAAAATTCCCCCGATTCATACGACTCTTCAGATGAAAATTCGTCAATCATATATATAACAGAAAATGACGTCAAATTACAAGGTTAATTTTTAACAAAACAGCTGATCAAAATCGTATAACTGCGCAAACTCGAATCATTAGTAAGATAAACCAACTGAAATTGGAAAATATCATGAAATTTGGAATGAAAAATGATGACATTTGTCATTTATATTACTAGCTGTCATAAGTCCCCATATCTGCTTGTCAACACAGAACACTAACCTAAACTTGTCAAGAAAGACCAACAAAGTAACATGACTGCTCGCGCCTTACAAATTAGTATCCTATGTAAACTTAGTAGTATATGACGTCATTACTTTAGGGATATTTTATGATGATGTAAGTCTTCTGCCATTTCATTTCTACCATATTTGTAGTGATAGCCACGGAATTTAAACAAAATTATAAAGAAATGAATATCGTTTGAATTGACAAAAATTCTATTATCAAATGAAAATTACAGATGATATTCTATACCAAAATTCCTAAAAATATTTTGTTTTTATAATCTGCATCTGAAACACTGCAAAAATTTTATTTATATTTTGTAATCTGTAAAATCGAAATTTTGACCATTCAAACGCATTTCTTTGTAATTTTGTATATACTCCATGGCTAAAACTACAAAGGAGCAATATTTATAAAATTTTATAATAGTTTTTTCAGCTTATATGTAAAATAAAATCTGTTTAGTGATTTAGGTGTAGAATTAATTTTCTTATAATATTTATTTCAAACATTTTTGTCCAAAATTAAATGGGAAGTTTTGCGGAAAGAAAAATTGATTTCAGTATATGGCCCACTTTTTAATAAACACCCTGTACCCAGTAATGCTCACGACAACGAAGTTTTAATGTTTTTCTCAAATTATTTTGATATTTAGCAAATTTTAAATAATACGGGTACTCAGTATTGAACTCAATATTTGAATAAAAAGTTCAACATATTCAAAAGCCAAATCACTCCAGCTCAGATATACATATTTGCCTATATTATAAAGTATATATGCTAGCAAGTAGAACACAGCTGATTGTTGGTCTTTCGAGCCGGATCACTTATTAAACAAAAAATAAAAGATGCTCATATTTGGATAAAACTTCAATTTTTGTTTGTAGATATTTAATGACTGATTCTAAATTCGATAATGTCGATATATATTTCCTCCCCCAGATATTTGAGTTTAAAGTTGTATCACACATTTTATGGGCAAAATTAAATAACATAGTTTCAGAATTTTTGAAGAGATACAATTTCCAGAGTAAAATAACTGAAAATTACCGAAAATCGTTAAAGATCTAAGTTGTGACGGATTTTAATTAATATTATTAACAATATACGAGCTTGTAGGAACGTAGAACTTACTGGAAGAATCTTGCGAGTCGCCACTAAAATGTTGCTGTTGCTGAGTGATCGGTGGTGTCATATACGGCAATTCTTGACTCGCAGCAATTCTTCCAGCAACTGCAGTTGCTGCTGGAATATCCGATATTGCTGTAGATTGGTTATTTACATTACAGGAACTCTGCGCCGAAGATCGGCGAGTTCTTTCAGTACAAACTTGATCCACGACATCTACACTATCCGCTGAATCTGTTGTCTGTCGCAATAACGGTGCGCTAAAGATTTTTTTTAATGAGAACGTAAAATTATTAATTAAATAATTCAATTACTTGTTTAATCTTGGAGATGGTTCTCTCGAACTTTCATCATTTTCTTTGCTATCAGATGATTTTAGATTTGCATACGGATTCTCGCATTTTTTAACTTTGTCATACGGATTTTCTTTTAAACGAGCGTAATTACTGTCAGATTGGCTGATGGAACTTTGGTGCGATAAACTTGGACCAGCGTCTACGCCATTTGGAAGAGTATGACGTTTATTGTATGCTATAAAACGAATTATTGGTTAGGATACGCAATAACAAATGGTGTACCACAGGGTAATTTTTTTGGGCTATTTAAAAATTGGAAATAAAGTTAAACTTTAAATGAAATATTTGTATGATTCTAAAGATTCTAAACACTCTGTCGTTTCCATTTCAAATTTAGAAAAAGTAAATTTCAATTTCAGAAAATGTAAATTGTATTTCAGAAAAAAATAACATTAATTTCGGTAAAAGTAAATTTACTCTCAGACACGATAATTTTTTTTTCGGTAAAATAAAATACTACCTTTTTTTATTTAAGTTCTGTATTTATTATTTAAACCCAACGTTTCGGCACCATAAACTGGTGCCTTCTTCAGGGGATACATTGACATAAATATGTGAAATAACAAAAACAAGTAACCAAAGTAACAAGAAATGTTCATAAATGTTACCTTTTTTATGTATACAATTTTCTAGATAATATATGCATGCCCGGCAATAACATGGACGGCGAACATGCATCTTCTCAGGAAAAAATCTCCTTTTGCCAGAGAAAAAACCGCCCCAAAAACTGGCAGAGAAGTGATCTGTATAACATTTATGAACATTTCTTGTTACCTTGGTTACTTGTTGTTTTTGTTATTTCACATATTTATGTCAATGTATCCCCTGAAGAAGGCACCAGTTTATGGTGCCGAAACGTTGGGTTTAAATAATAAATACAAAACTTAAACTAAAAAAAGGTAGTCTTATTCCAAATAATAATATGAGTTCTGAAAGATATTTTAATAATTTAAAATATGTTTCCTAAAGAGTAAATTAAGATTCAAAATTTATTTTTACATAAAAAATTAAATATATGCAGTGTCCCGCATTTAAAAATGATACTATAAATAGAATATTAATAATAGACATAGAATTTACATTTTTTGAAACTGAGTTTACTTTTTCTGAAATTAATTTAAAGAGAAATAAGAAAGAGGAATGTTAACTAGATTGAACATATTTTAAGGAGGGACTGTTTTCAGAAAATTATAACAGAAAGGAAAAACTATAGGACAAGGAAAAGACGAAAAAGAAAATTAGGGGTGTTAACAAATATTAAAAAAAAAAGAATTACGTGGCGCTAAAGAGAGGCGCAGGACAGATTAGTGTGGAGGCAGCATTTTCGCTGAGACCTGTCCGAAGACAGAATTCACAAATGATGATAAAAATGAATTTATTTTTTTTGAAATTAAAACTGAAAAGATATAGATGTTAATATTATTAGGAAATACTTGTATCATAAATATATCATCACGGCATATTACCCATTTCTGGGTGTGCCAGTATCTACTACACATGTAGACATCGGTAATGATGACGATATATTTTACCGTGTGGGCGCTTACCACGCGTCACCTCACGGGCACTCATAACTGGTGTGGAGAGTGCACCACAGGGGTCACTTTTGTGCCATTTAAAATTGGAAATATTTGTATCATTTTATTTTAAACATATAAATCGCAATAATCTATTTTAATTTTTTTAAAAAACAAAAATACGGATAAGAAGAATATGCAGTCAGCAGAAAAACATATTTTTTAAATGGCTTTCCAATAAGAACGGTACAAATATTGTTGAATTTAAATGCATCAATTATAGCATACCTAAACTGGAAACAGTTTTATCATCGACAGTAGCATATAATTCTGAAGAAGTATCACCGCTAACACCATTATCGCTCATACGAACATCTCCTTCCGCATAAATTGGAATATCTGGTAAACTTCGATGCGGATTACTTCCTCCAGAAGGTCTATTAACATATTTATATAAATATCATTCCTTTAAATTAAATATTTAAAGCAATTATAACAAATGAAAGCTTTAACAATGGCGCTACACTTTCAAGCTTGAATTATTAAATAAAAGCAATTTAAGCAGCAGAAATTCAAAAAGCAGTTTTAACCAAAAGTATGAAAAAAAAAACTTACTTGTATGCTTTAATTCTTTGTTGTTTGATTGAAAAAATGTCTTATTATTGTAAGAAAACATAAAGACAATGTTAGAGTAAACATGGAAATTTATTACAGAAACAAACAATTTGTATCATGATTAAATAAATGAAATGGAATTGTTAAGCTTTCTTTATATTCATTTATTTTTTTATGCACGGACGTATCATAATTTGACAATTATACACGAATTTCTTTGACATAAACGTTATTTTAGAGCCTGCCGGGCTATAATGAAACGTCAAACCAAATTATAACCAATTATTATAAACAATTTAAACAGGCAACATGAAAAGTTTTTACCACAAATCGAAAATTTTTATATTCTTTAATGAAAAATGAAAATTAATTTTGTGATATTTATATGGAAAGCACGGAGATACACAAAATAAAACTCAAATGACATAACTAATAATCAAACAATAAACTGTTGTTCTCCGCATTCATAGCAACACTAGATACTGGATGTACGAGGACAAATTCTTTTCGATACAATTTTTCTAACACTCATAATTTGAAAATTTTCGTCCGTGCATAAAGTTTTGTATGTACCACGAGCGTAACTTGCTTTTATGGCCTTTGACGTGTTTTTATCCCTCGGCTTACGCCTCGGGCTCAAAATCCCGCCGCAGGCCATAAAAGCCTCCTTACGCTCTTAATACATAAATAACTATTATGTATAGGTCAATTTTTTGAGAAAAGTTTACTAGTCATCACAGGAATTTTCGATCTTCTTTTGTTTCTGAGCTACAGGCAAAAACTTGTTTTTCACTCATTTCGAAAATATCTCATAACTTATTTATTATGGTAGTTAGAGAAAAATTGTTTTAATAAATTTTGTACCGTTTTTTAGATAAAATAAAATGGAGTAAATAGATTTTTTGAAAATTTTATAATTCTCGAGATATAACACAAACTTGTGATTTTTTAAATGGCAACCTGTGTTGAAAATAGTCTTATCTTTTTGTTTATTTTATAAGCTTTTCAACGATATATAACAAGTCTATATTCTTTTGTTTTACACATGAATAAAAGATGAGTTATTAATTTTTTGGGGCGAAATAATTGAATTATTAAGAAATAAAAAAAAATCTGTTTCATTAACAAGATTCAATATTTTGAATTTCTGCTCCTCATTTACGAATATCGTAAGTGTAAGTTTAAAAAATATTAGTTCGATTATTTTGGTAAACCTAACGAATATTATTTCAAAAACAAATGAAATAAATAATAACCTTTTACTCTGTTCGTCATATTCTGAAACAAAAGCGTCCCCTGCAGCTTGAGACACATAGTCCCCAACAGCAGGTAAATGGTTGACGTTTTCGTCAGGATTCGTTATTTTCACCATGCCATCAAGGCCCAATAAGTCATTCCTGTTACAACATTAACACAGAACGTACACAAAAGAAACATATATAGCCACTGGGTATCACAAACAAAAACATAACGTTTGTAACATTCATTTGTTTCTGCGTTGTTTTTGTTTGTGACGAAATAAGTAGAACAAATTCTTACTTCGGTGTTCCTTTTCTGCATCCACAGAGACAAACTGCAAGTACACTAACAAATGCGAAACTGCATCCAACAGTGTATATTACAAATATGAATTCATTATAAGTTGTAAAATCCGTCATATTGTAGCATTCTTCTGTATTGAGGTTATATTATAAAAAACGTGATGTTTTTAATTCATCTTTGTATAATTTTCATTATGAAATGTCCTCACATGTTTATTTGTTTGGTAGTTCAATTTGTTTGTTGTTTATTTACTGCTAAATATAATTAGCACAGGCACACCTTAAAGTAATCTATTTTCTGATTTAAAAAAAGTACATTTGACATACCAGAATATAATACAGGCATTTAGATATTAAGTATTATAGTACTTCATATTCTGTGTTAAAAAGTAATAAATATTTAAAATATTCTTATTAGTTATTAACTAATAAATTGACATTTATTTCACATATAACATTTTACAAAATGCAGAGCAAAAAGCTGTCAATTTGATGTAAACACAAATGACAAAATACCCTACATAATTTATCGCTTAAAATCTCGCCTAAATAGTAAATATCTAGAAATTATTGTGTAGATTTAAGGTATTATTAAAGTTTTTGTGATATATATGAAAAATATAGTGTTGACATTTAATAATTATATGAATAATATGAAGTGTTTTGCCATAAAAGTTTGACAGTTTGCAGCCGAGCGCTGCATTTTAAAATTTTAAACTTTTATTTAACAAGTAATCATAACAAATTATAATTATTTCTTCTATTGAAAATGTTAACAACAATTAACATCAGAAATTAATAAATTTACAGGTTATCAAAATAAAAGATGTCTGATCAAGACGATTCGGAAAATTCGTGTATGACTAGTGAAGAACGAAAATCTAAATACAGAGATTTATTGGATAAAATTGAAGGCATACGTAAGTAACAATAGAACATACTCAGCCATTTGTTATTTATTCATTTGTTTTAGATGAGAATGAAGAAGCTGGTTTAGAAACAACAGGTGTCCTTGATGAAATCATAGAGAATGCGAATGTTTTATTTAGAGACAGTAATATTAAAGACAGAATTAAGCATACTGATGAAGTTTTATTGGACGCCAAAGTAGTAGCTACTGCAAGTGATGTTCTTTTATATATTACTGAATCTATTGATTGTGCTTTGGACACGTATGAACACGTAGAGTTAGCTCGAAAAATAGTAAGTAATACAACGAAATTTTTGTGTAAGTAACCAATGAGAATTGGGAACCGACTGAAAATAAAAGCTAGGACGAAACATCTAAATAAAATATTACTAATGCTTTGGTCAAAAAATAGTGAGTTTTCAGTAAATAAGCAGAAATTAAGGTCACCACAAAGCATTTTTGTTATTTTTACAATGATGTCTGTCTGTGTGTGTGTGTGTGTGTGTGTGTGTGTGTGTGTGACAGTTTTTTCGTCCACGATAACATCAAACCTCTAAAAATTTGTAGTTTCGGTAGAGTTGATTAGATTTTGGGTAAAATTGGACAACCGGAAATGGTACTTTACTTGAAGCCCATAACAGTTTTTAATAAAAAAATATATTAAAAATGATCCAAAACTTCTCCAATTTTGGTATTTAAAATTCATATATGGTTGGAAACACCATATTAGATTTTTACTATACCGGGTGTCTATTTGAAATCTATAATATAGGGTTTTTCAAGTTGCTGTAGTTTCTGACCTATTAATTTTAGAGAAAAGTTGTAAATAAAAACGTTTTTCAGAATTAAAAACTACACAATATGGGACTAAAATTAGTCACAATGGCTGGTAGTGCGAGCTCGGTTTTAACTACAACGCTGTTTTAAGAAATGTCAAATTTCATTATTTAATAATAAAAATAAATAATATCAAATTTATCAAAATATGATTTTTAAGCAGAACATAGTTTGTATTCAAACAAATATTTTTTAAAAAATCGTTCTTTAAACATAAGGTGTACCTAAATATTGAAATTTGAATTTGACATTTCTTAAAACAGTGTTTTAGTTAAAACCGAGCTCGCACTACCAGCCATTTTCTTTTATTTTACGAACAAAACGCAAATTAAAATTCACAATTTACAGCATATTTTAGTGCCATGCAATTATTGATGTTTTATTTGTCATTTAACTTTTGACATATTATTATAATTAATTTTGAATGTTATAATATATCATTCATAAATCATTTTGTACTTTCTTTTTGTGTTTATACTTTTAATAATTATATAAAATTATTTATTGACAAGAGTAGAATTATGAAATGTCATATAAAAAACTTAAACGTCAGTAATTCAATGGCACTCTAAATTTGCTGTAAATTACGAATTTTAATTTGCGTTTTTTTTTTTTTTTTTTCGTAAAATAAAATTAAATTGTGATTATTTAGTCTCATTTTGTGTAGTTTTTAATTTTGAACAACAACAAAATGAGAAAAATAACATTGTATTCCCTATATTACGGTTTTCAAGTAGACATCCGGTATATGACAAACTTGGAGTTCTTATCAGACTTTTCTATTTATTGGAACAAATTAGATTTTGTTATAAACGATCAACAGGAAGTGATACTGTAAGGCTCATTGCTATTTTAAACTTGGAATTGGCGGGAGGTTAGTGCTGGCCACATCAGATATTTTTTTTTTTTTCAGACCGCTCAACTTTTGTGTGACGAAGACTCAGATGAATTAGACTATTCACAGATAACAACTATAGCTAATAAAATACTGCACCGAGTACCAAATCTTAACATTCTCTACGGTGAAATCGGCCAACTAAATCCGGAAGAAAAACCGAAAAAAGAAAAAAAACAACGAGTACAAAAAGAAAAACGACCAGAAAAACAAGCAGTGAAAAAAGAACCAGAAAAAGTTACGGAAGTTAGCAAGGAAGAAGATAGTGTTGACGATACGGTTAAATTTATACAATGGGCTCTGAATAAAGAATGTGAAGAAAGCGGAAAGAACCAATTAGATTATTTGGGTTTCATTATTGATCCCAAAGATTATTCGAAAACTATAGAAAATATGTTTCATTTTTCGTTTCTGGTTAGGGATGGACGCGCGAAAATAACAGTAGGTGAGTATTAATTAAAATAATGAAATTTTTGGTGTCACAATTTTTGAATTTACGCTTTTGATAACCGAATAATTTTAATTTGAAAGTGTGAAAAATAGATCTTATGCGGTTATTTAAAAAAATGAACGTCGCGTATTCATCGTTCATTTTTTTAACAATCGCATCTAGATCTTTTTACCTTCCGTCACCTTTAGGTAAGGAAGGTATTGTCTTTGGTCAAAAAATTCGGTGGTTAGTTTTTAATGAATAAGTACGTTTTAAGATACCTAGAATACGATTTTACTATTTTACATTGATGTTTGTATGTGCGTGTGTGTGACAAATTTTTCACCGACGATAACTCCAAAACTACTATTCTAAAAATTATGATTCTTTCGTATTCCTCTTCTTTACAACCATATGAAGAGTTGATTAGATTTTGGTTATAATTGGTCAACCGGAAGTACCCTTATTTGAAGTTCTTAACATTTTTTCTGGCAAAAACGTAGTTAAATATCAATTTTCGACATTTTATGATCATTAATATGAAAGAAAATCTTATTCTCTATACGATTTGATTATACATTTTCCTTCATATTCAATAGATATAGAGTTATAGAGAGATTAAGAGAGGTTAACTTTCAAAAATCAGTCAGCTTTGTAAAAATTATGGAAACAGCAGATATATTCAAAAAATTCTAATTGACAGATGTCAGTGTCAAGTGCAAAACCAAAGTGGAAAGTATAGGATCAGAAAGTAACAAAAGTGACAGAGTGTCCCTCGCAAGTGACTTACAGTTTCAATGCCAGGAGTACGAGGAAGGCCAAAGAGAAGATGGAAGGACCGTGTAGCAGAAGATTTGAGAGAGGAATAACTGTGTGAAGAAGATGCGTTGAATAGGAATGAGAAAGTGTGAAGTGCAATTTACATAATGGTCGTCCGTGTTATAATTTTATTGGATTAGTAGAATCTTTTCAAAGGAACTTGCAATATGGAATTTGTAAAAAAATAGTGTGTTCGTGTTATAATTTTACAGGATATATAAAATCTTTTTCAAGAAACTTTTGGTATCGGATTTGTACAAAATACATCGAATTGACGGAAGGTTTTGTGCTGGTCACAACAGATTTTTTTATTGTGTATTTAAATTAAGTTTACTTGGTTATTAAAGGTTTTAATTTAAAAAAATTGATACCAAATATTTCAGAATTTTATGCTTTACTGAAAACGTTTTTGTTCAATATTTTATGTTCATAGATAAGAACGGCACAATTCAAGTAATTCCAGTTTCGGGTCATGATTCAAAAAAAGCTAAAAAGAACAGCGTGAGATATAAGCAAAGTATTATTTCAATAGATATAGACGAGTGGCAAGTATGTATTATTTTTAATTTCAAAACTATTATTGTTAATTTTTTGAAATTATTTTAGGCACTAGTAAAAAAAATTGGTATAAAAAAATGTTTGTTGGCTAAATGGAGGAGTAAATGGGATGCCAGAAAAATAGACAAAACTTCTTGAAGATCAAATTTTAATAATTGTAAGTCAACTATCGTCCATGCGATTAACTGATGTCTCTGTACAACTAATATTAAATAAATATGTATAAAAATAATTCGTAACTTTGGGATATTTTTAACACTATGAATCATCGAAAGTCATCCTTCCAAAACCGTGATTTTTAATATACCTCCGATATGCCTTATATTTCGAATTTTCAGCGAGCGATTTTTTCATATCTTCCTCTTCCTGTTTATACCATTCTTCAAACTTTTCTTTTATCCATAATTCTTTCTTCAAATATAGCTCCTTTTTTTCTTCTTCCAAAGCATCAAATTGGTATTGCCCCATTTTTAAATTTTTTCTGATTATATATAATTTTTCTTCCATACCGTACGGTTCTTTCTTGATATTGTATTTCCAAATCCAAACGATGTTCCACCAAATATATTTTGATAGTGTGTACGGAAAAATAATTATTTGAACCCATAATAAATCGTAAATAGAAGGTTTGGCATAAGCTCCTTTTATGTCCATGTTTTCTTCGATTACTTTTCTGATAATTTCATCCTGATGCTTTTTTTGTTCGGCTTTACTTTTTCCTCTGTCGGATCTTTTGTTCGATAACATACCTTCTTTTTCGGCTACATCCATAGCCCGATTACGATATTTTGGTAAAGTCATGAAATATTTGATGGCAGTTTCGTAACGCTGCCACGCACTATAGTATTGTATAATAGATATCACAGAAATAGTAACAATTATAACAATTCGGACGTCGACTTTTGGTGCCATACGTCGCCTATAATATCTGTAGTAATGAGCATAATACTGATCGGGATTGTCCAACATGTAATCGTAATCTGTTCGAGCTTCTTCATCTTTCAGTATCTCATAAGCAGTTGCTATTTCTTTAAATCTCTCTTCGGCTTCTTTTTTCGCGGTTTCGCCTCTGTGTAAATCCGGATGGAACTTCCTAGCAAGTTGTCTGTAATTTTTAGATATTTCACTTTTCGTTGACTCTCTCGTAACTCCCAAAACATCGTAACAGTTTTCTTTTCCACAATATAAACCTTCCAACAGTTGTGCGTTGCTGAAGTTTACTATTGAAATTAAATAAATTATTAAAATGATAAACTTTACATTTATCATTTTTAATTTAACTAATAATTCTACTTTAAGGTTAATGAGCCACGTTCAAATTCTAATGTCAACTGAGACACGAAATAAGACACGTCTGTAGATAACACAACATAACAAAACAAAAATAACTACAATAAAATTTCTAATTCTAATTCGAAAGCGGGATACACGCCTGAAAACGCACGCGTACAAGGCACGTTTGTAGACAATTTGAAAGTGTGAAAAATAGATCTAATATGCGGTTACTTAAAAAAATTAACGTCGCTTATTCAATATTTTTTAAAATAATCGCATACTAGAGCTTTTTTTATCGTGTATTTAAATTTTTGTCGCAAACAAAACAGGCTGAATTCAAATTGCCTCTGTAGGTTCATGATTAGACCCAGTATTTTTATTTTTAGTTAAACTGTCTGTAAACTTAATTCTCAGTTATGAGAAAAATGTCGCATCGAAAACTGAAGACGTGTAATTTTTACTCCTTGCTCTAATGGGGCATTACGGCTCAATCGAATTAAAGGAAAATAGTAAAAAAATGCGAATGTATATGCTGAATAATGAATATTAATAAAAAAATGAAATGGTATAATTGAGATTTCGGAAATAAAGGGTTTTTTGTTATAGCGCTTCAACACTAATATGAAAATATTTTGATTGGCGACCGAGAGACCACCTATACATGCATTACAAATAGCATGTTAGGAGGTGGGGATTACTACCAATGGAAGTTAAGAAATTCAAATTCGAAAGGAGGGGCTAACATTCCTGTACAGCAGTTTTCAAATAGTTTTTATTTTAACATAAATTTCTAGCATTAAACTTAAAAATATAAATACACCTGTAATTATAAAGTATGTAGACTTATACAGTGTTATAATATTCATTTATTTTTATGTAAATATAACTTAAAATAGCATATACTTCAAGAATATTTAGGTCCATGATGAAAACAGTTTGATATAAAAACACATAAATGTGACGTCACGTGTCACGTTAATCTTTTCAAAATTCGGGAGACCATAACTCGCTTATTAATAGGAATTTTTTCACCGGATTTTCATCAATAGTCTTAGTTTTCCTAATATTTTCAGATGAAATTATATAAAAAAAATGATGTAATCCCCCATTTATAATATTGATGCCTTTATCCTTAACAAACAGTTTAATTAGAACTACAGATGAAAATACCGGCTTTTAATATTGGCTACAGAGAGTTAAAAAATAACAAAATTTGAGGACTCATTGTCTAAAATAAGTAAATAGATTAATTAACATGGGTCCGATCTTCAATAGAGCAATGAAAAATTAGTTTTTTCGGGGAGTTTATTTACATTTGTTGTCTCGAAAACTATAAGATTTACGACTTTGATTAAATGTGACTTTTTGTTTAACTTTCAGAGGTCATCTTAAATATGCTTTTGTTCAAAAAAATCAAATAACAAATAATTTTTAAATAACTTCGTAACTATTAGAGATGGAAAAAAATGTTTCATATAAAATTTTATTGTTCTTTTATAGTCTGACAGACAAAATTTTATTTAATCGCTATGTTTGTCAATTTTTTTTCGATTCTAATACAGACAAAATAGCATCTTTCTTGGAAACAGTTGGACATCAGACACATGTTGACTAGGCTTTTTTTACTCATTTTGATTAGTACTATATGCCCTCAAAATTTGTTACATTTGTATTTTAACTCATTCTGTATATTTATGATCCTGTTTATCGATTTCATATCGTAGTTCATACGTATTTGTGCTCAGATGTGTACGCGGCTTTATAATTTAATTCATGTTTCATTTAATAATTTGTTTTAATAGACACGATATAAATTCATTCTAAAAGTCAAACTGAATAAATTCTATTTCAAATTTCAAACTTTGAAATATACTCAAAACAATACACATGAGGACAGGGTTTATTTGTATTTTGTTGTTGGTACCATTGAAAACAAAGACAAACATAACCATATTGTTGTTTGACATAACCATTTTAACAGTGACAGATTGCTGCATGTTGTATTTTTCTGCAGTAAAATCATCAAAATACGGTTGTTATATTATGAAGAATAATGTCTTTAGCACTTCTTAAAAAAAGTTTAGCTCTCTGTGATCCAGATTTAGAGCAATCTGCTGCTGAAAAGGTGAGAAAGAATCAAAAAAAGAAAGATTTTAAGCCACGCGTAACTCGTATAGATAAGCACCAAAAAATTGAATCTGAAAGGAAAATATCTGTGAAAGAAGCAAGAGAAAAACTAAAAGAGAAAGAACAAATTTTGAAGGATAATTTGCTGCGAATAAAATTGAGTAAAAAAACTCGGCAGGTAAAACTTAACAAAAATTTGAAAGAACAACTTATTGAACGAGCAATTACCAGAAAACCTGTTAAACGTAAGGTGGAACAAAAAGAAGACCAAGGAACTGTATTTACTGAGGAAGATTTCAAAAAGTTTGAGGAAGAATATAATGATTATTGATGTATTATAAACAATGAACTCTGTTGATTTATTTGATGAATTTCTAAATAATTTGTTTGCACATTTAACAACAGAAAATAATAAACAAGGAATTAATATATTCCGAACCCATAACAATAAACTTAATACACTTGGAGAATTAAGTTTACCATTAAATGAAAGTGCATGGAAGAAATATATAAATAATCCCAAACTTCCAATTTGTAAATATATAAATAGAAAAAGTGATAATATTGATGTATTCCAAGATTTATTGGAAAATAGTAAAAACTGGACAATTCCTGTAAATAACTGTATTGTTGAACACGAAAAATTAGTAATATTTTTAACTCGAAGTACATCGTTTAAGAATATTATAACACAAATATTACAGGAGAACAAAAATTATGGAAGAAATAATTTATTGTCTAACGAGAAAATTAAAATCTGTACAGAAAACAATGAAAATGAATTATCTTCCATAGATTTAACACAATTACGAATACAGTTATTGAAAGACGTAATAAATAATCTCTTGCAAGTATGTGGAAATAATTTTGACAACAATAATTGCGAGAAAATTATTTTAAGCAACAAATCCAAAAATGAATCGAAAAAATTTTTATGTGGTGTTGTAATAAGTAATAAATTCAGCAAGAAAAATACGAATATTACTGCACAAGAATATTATGAGTAAGTTTTAAATAATTTTCATTTAACTTAATACAAATTTAATTTTTTAGTAAGCGTACAATAGACATGCGTTTAATGGCGCAGCACAAATATGGAGTTCGCGTTAATTCCGAAACAGGATGGAAAGAATTTTTTGAAAAATTAGGTTCTGCAGCTGTTTCTATAGATTTATTATATGTTAAACCTAATAGGCCTGTTGTTATCAATATAGATAATACAACGAATAATCACAGTAAAGGTAAGAAATTCATAAAAATTAATTTTTTGAAATTTGGTTGTTTAATATGTATGTTATGAAATTCATTTGGAATTCATGAAATACAGAACTTAAACTTAATTTCTGTTAGGTTGAAACTACATTTTTAGACAATGAGGTAGTTATATGTAGAATTTTAATAAAACAATCTGCACACAATAAGTCACTCATAATATTTTCTACATGATAAAAAACAACAATTATTGGTTAAACATTTATAAAATCCTAATAAATAGTGCTCTCTTTGAATCAACCTCTCCGGTGTGACGTCACTTATGGCGGGAGAAAATTTTTCTATTTTTCTCGAATTTTTTTCTCAAAAAACAAGAATTATGTAAAATAAAAAATAGGGAAAACTTGAATTTAAAATACTATAACATATAAAATATGAACTTAAATATTCCTAATCAATACTTTTATTTGTAGGATATATTTGAAACATTTTGTTATTTTTTAAATATATATACTTAGTTTCAAAAATAATATTTTATTTAAAAATATTGTACAATGTACATTTCGAGGTATTCTTATTGGAAAAATATTAAAATTAAATAATATTTATCCAGCATATTATGTAAAAAATAATTTAAAATCTATTTTTGTTAATAATAAAATTGAAAATTTTGACAAATTAGATAAATTTGGGGTTTACGAAATTTCTTGTAACAATTGTAATTATAAATATATTGGTCAAACAGGGCGAAATTTCAAGTTAAGATTTAATGAACATTTAAGACAATTTAAATACGATAAAATAGAAAATTCAAATTTGGCAAAACATTTATTTAACAATGAACATTTTTGTACAATTCAAAATTTAAAAATACTCCATATTGAAAAACAAAAGTAAAAAACTAAATTGTTTAGAAGCTTTCGAGATAAAAAATTCTTTACACAAAAAAGAAAATCTAATGAATGAAATTTTGGATTTAAACAATTCACCCCTATTAGATCCTAATATTTTTTCAAAATTTTAGTAATTTTATATTAATAAATTTTCAATTTTGTTATCTTTATTAATTTGTTATTTGTTTCACTCTTTTGTTATTTGTTTATATTTATATTTATATCATTTATTTTTCTACCTGATGAAATGTACATTGTACAATATTTTTAAATAAAATATTATTTTTGAAACTAAGTATATATATTTAAAAAATATTTCTAATCAATGTTTATAAATTAGAAAATGAATAACAAATAATTTTAAATATTTTTAGACAAAAGAATCAAAATTGTAACAAATATAAAAAACACATTTTAGCGCAATTGTCCCTTAGGGCTAGTTTTACAATCTCTGGATAGAATTTTAACTGTCAGTTAAATAAACAAAATTGAAATGAAATTAACTGTAAAATAACAAATCATTGCTGTTAATAATTCGATTCAATACTATTTATTTAACTTACAGTTAAAATTCTAACCTGAAATTGTAAAACTGGTCCTTAGAAAACACGTGCAGCGAAATATATTTCATAAAACTTGTATTTTAATATACTATTTTGTGATAGATGTGTTTTGTTTTAGGTGCGTCATTTATTTTGTACAACTGTGCTCGATTGTCAACTATTTTTAAACAGTTTGAACAAAAGATTGCTTTGGGAACATATCCACCTCTGCCAGATATTAATAAAATTGATTTTGGTCTTCTCAATCAACCAGTAAGATATTTTTTTTTAATTTTTTTTTTTTTTTTTTTAGTTTTTGTTTTAGGAAGAATGGGAAATTTTATATGTGTATTTAATGCAATATCCTCATACAGTAAAAAATTGTATCAAAGATATTGCGGAATGTAAAATAAATACACATAATTTATGCATTTTTTTGGACTCCTTATGTGCCGTATTCAGTGTTTATTATAGAAGAGTAAGAATTTTAACTGTAAGTTAATATATTATAAATCTATACTTTGCTAACACTGTTTATCTATAATAGGATCCGAGAGACCATTTGTTTCCAATATTACAAGCAAGAATTTATTTATTAAAAGCCATTCAAGAAGTTCTACACAATGCATTATCTTTATTGAATATACCACCTGTTAAACAGATGTAATATAATTTTCAACATTTGCCCTATCGATAAACTTTCTTAACTGTTTTTACAAAAGTGTATTTTGTACCAAATAAAAAAATGTTACATACTTGCGAGTTGTTTAATAATGATGATTTTTTAAAATTTTAAGCCAACAGCTGTTTTGTTTTGTTGTTGACGTTTGAAAGCATGACATTCACGTGACTGAACGCATGCGGTGCATTGGCTCGGCGAAAAAACACGACAATGTGTTCGTGTGTTGTCGGGGCGTCCAACCAATGAACGCGCGATTTCGTGCGCACTGACAAGCGAGGAATTGTGTGCGTTTGACATCAATAAATAGCCGAGTGAGTTCGTTGGGCGCGGACCTGTGCTGTCGTTAGTCCGTTATATTTCTCTTCTTTTAGTGTTTTACTTTTAAACTAATATTAAATATGAGCATTGCTGCGTTATTAGAAGCCGCGGAATATCTGGAAAGGCGGGATAGAGGTTAGTGTGCTTATATATTTGAAGTTTTTACATTTCTCCACGTCAACATGGAGTTATTTTTGTGCATGAGAATCAGCTGATTTTGACGGTATTGTAACTAGTGTTCGTATGCATTTTCTACTTGCAGAGGCGAGGGAGCATGGGTATGCCTCGACACTGCCAATGCCCGGTGATCTCAGAAGCGCGTCCAAAAGGCCAAAGACGAAAAAATCTCAGGGTAGCAGGTAAGCACCCACTCTTTGTTTTCTTGTTTGTTTACTTTCCCAAACACATATTTTACATTGCCAAATATGCCAGTACGATAATATATTGCTACATAGTGTCAATTTTTTGAAATTTTTTCTAATTTTTTTTTGTTTTTGTTGTAGGACGACCCATAACGAATTGGAAAAAAATAGGTGAGTGAATCCCCTTTGTGATTATTGTGTTTTGTGCGTTAAACAAATTCGCGTGTGTTATTTCTATAAATGAAAGTTCAGCGTTGACAAATCAGCAGTTTATAATAAAAGTACCGTTCTCGGTGCGTATCGCCGTTGGAAGTGCGTTTTACACACCCGTCGCTTTAAGAAACTTGTGGGAAGATGTGCATGATATTCATAAAGTTCAAATGAAGGTGATGCAGTGTGCTCGAATGCATTTTAACAAGGCCAACTGCTCGCTTGGCAACTAAACCGCTTTTATAATTCGTTTTCTGTTCGTTCGTTCTTTATTTGGGCTTCGACGTTCTGTTCATCAGTGGTTTTCGCAATATTTGATTATTAAAAAGCTTCTTTTCTCACTTTAAAAAGTGTAAAAGTAGCAGCTGCGGACTATTTTTGTGTTATGTGGTGTGGATCGAATGCATACTGAGCTAAAGTTTTAAGCGTTTGCTTGGTGTAGTATATGGTTTGTTTTCAAGGACGTTTTTGAAATCATTAATCATTGAACCGGTCCGTGTTGTGCCGGGTGCCTCTGTCTCACTATTGTTTCATGCGATGCGTCGCTGTTTCTCTATGCACCTGATGTCACATGTCCAGTTTATATAAATTCTTAATCATTGTTGAATTTTTAAACTAATGTGGGTAATTTATACTATCGTATTTTTTATGTATTTGTAATTTCCTATTATGCTTTATAGTTTGTCTGTAAAGAGAAAGCTATTATACATTGCGGTTGCATAATCTGCGCGTCGCCTTCCACGTTTCAGTTTTGTTTACTAACATAAAAAGCTGACATTCGCTCTTATATCGTTGTTCATTTGTTGAGGAAATTTTGTATTTGTTATTTTATAATAAGTGTCATTTTTATTCTGATATTCGGAATCTTTGAACAAATTGATAACTGTATAAAATGAAGTTCATAAAATTAATTAATAAAATAATAATTGTCCATTCTTTTGAGGCAAATACATGTTTTGTTATTAGTCACATTACTTTATATAAAAATCGAGATTTTCAAATTAATTTATTTTTTAAGTTAGTTCCTAAAAAACGGCCGGTTTCATAATAAATATAAAGTCACTTTACTTTTAAAGTTTGATCTTTAAGTTAAAATTGTCAGTTTAAAGTCCTTTAAAATAAAGTTTTCTGACAGTTCCTTTAATTTAAAGTGAAATTTTTTAACGCTTTCTTCACTTTTAGATCAAACTTTAAAAGTAAAGTGACTTTATATTTATTATGAAACCGACGGAAAATAGTTATGTGCCGACCACATAAGTTTTTTTCTACAATTTTTTTTGTTGAATATCTAAAACAGCGACCCGCAATAAAAAGTTATTTATGTTTAGTAATTCGTTTTGGTTTTGAAATATACAATTAATGTTTATTTTTCGTAGTATGTGATTACATTGTTTGCTTTTTTATTGAAATATTTGAATGTTTATTTTATAGAAATATAAATTTATAGTTAAATGTATGACTTTCATATTTTATTTTATATGTTTGTACTAGTAATTAATGATAAATATGTAATAAAAATTATCGAAAATTTTGAATTTGTAATTATATTTAGGGCTGAGATATCCACCTCCTAATAACTTTATTTGGCGAATAATAACTACGGATATAATAATTGTATCATCAATTATTTCCATAGAAATTATTCACCAAATAAAGTTATTAGGAGGTATATATTTTTTTGTAACTTATAGACAGTAAAGGCTGCAATCCTTTTTGTATGAAAGTGTTGTAAATAACGCCGTATAAATAATTTAAACACCAATAATTTGATTGGAAAAAATAAATAAAGGTATATTATTTTTTTTCTCATGTCCAGTAATTATGGGGTCGCGTGGGTGTGTGCGTATAGTGTCTGGTTGTCAATCTGGTAACCCGGGTTCGATCCCGGCCAGTGCAGACTTTTAATCGCGTAAAAGTGATCCCTGTGGTGCATTCTCCACACCAGCTATGAGTGCCCGTGAAGTGACGCCTAGTAAGCGCCCACACGGTAAAATATATCGTCATCATTACCGATGTCTACATGTGTTGTAGATACTGGCACACCCAGTAATAGGTAATATGCCTTGATGATATATTTTCTTTTATTTATATTACGTCCAGTAATTATAATATTCAGGAATACTGGGTGTTTTATAAAGAATAATGAGGTCATGCAAAAAAAAATAATTGTACCTTTTTTCTATTTAAATCGAAAAAGGATAGTCTAATTCATTGATCAGTATGATTAAATTATTTTTTATTCATATTTTTTGTTGTATAAAATTGTTTTAAAGTATGATATTTTTAAAAAGTTGCAAACATCAGCCATGTTTTGTCGTCACAACGTTACGAACGAAGTTCAGACTCATTTCAAACAGACATTTTATATGGACACATAATTTCTAAAAGAAAAATATATATAATCTATAAATTGAGGATTATTTATTTTTATAAATATATTTTCATTTGGCGTGAAATTATCTACGTTACATGAGATGTTTCTTTCACTTTTGAATCTTTGATTTAGACGATTGAAGGTTATAAACGCATGTGAGATATTGAATATATTGCAGAATATTATTTTATTCTTTATTTTGGCACGAAATAACGTTCCATCGACATGTTTACTTTCATAAATTTTAGGTTATCTTTAAATGTCACTTTGACGTTTAAGACCAGTGTGAAAATCAAAATGGTCGTGCCTCTCACTCTGTGACGTCATTGGACAAGGGACGAAGCGGGGGTCTAGCAGCCTCATTTTAAAGAATGTCATTTTCAATTACAATTTTTTCATGATTAAAGATCGATTTGAGGAAAAATAGATAATACGGGTCTATTATTTTTCACTACTGTATCGATTAAAGTTATAAAAAAAGTCGTGCATGACCTCATTTTTTTGCAATTGTGCGGAAAATGAGTGTTCTCAAACTCAAAATAAGTGAGGAAAATAACTATTTCTCGTTCCGCATTAGTGCTAGAACAAAATAAGTAAAATATGCGATTTTTGTTTTGTTATTCATTTCAGAATCACAAATTTCCTGTACTTGTAACAAAAATAATTCTAATAAAGATTTAATAAGAAATAGGAACACGCTGTATATTACAAAATTCAATGACGAGAAATATCCGTTTATAGAAAACAAATAAAGTAGGAACAAATTTTAACGAGTTTCTTTGAAACAAAACAATAATTACCAATTTGTCTGATAAATTTGTTTGAAGATAAACTCCAGAGTTAGGTACCTGTTATCCAGATAACTTAAAACAAACAACATACAAAAACAACTAAACAAACAAAGCACTAAATAAAAAGTTTTAACAGGAAAACAAAAAAATGTGAACGGTTAAAGTTTTCTCGGTTATAACCCAACTAATAACGAACCGCCAACAGTAAACAACATCGAGTTTCGCTTGTTTTATCACACCAAGTAGCCTTCTTCGATTTCCTATTTGAAGAATTCCATTTAATTCGTGTCGATGTCCAATAAACAATTCACAATTCTCTACACTGATTAAAGTGCTTGCGAAAGAAGAAGACTTTTTGTTCGTTTATAATGCACGCTAATACATCACTCAATAAGTTCGTAGGATGCAGGACCGGCTCAAGATATATAGGCGCCCTGAGCTAAAAGTCAATATACCCCACATTTAGATAAAAACTTTAAAATTTTCAAAAATCTAATTTTTATGTATCTAGATACTTCTCAATGCGCTGATTCCAAATTTTGAAACCGCAGGTCGATATCTTGTTTCGTTCTCGAGATATTTAGATTCAAAGTTTTGCTCAAAACTGCCCATTTTTGGGTAATAACCCAAAAATGAGTCGAGATACGAATTTGGCGACAACACCATTCGATTCTACGGGCAAAATTAGATAAGTATACCAATTTTCAGAATTTTTGAACACCGCATACAATCTCTAAAGCAAAATAACTGAAAATGGCCAAAAATCGCAAAAATCGTAAGGGGTACCCCTTACGATTTTTTCAGATTTTGGCAATTTTCAAGGGTTTTCAACTTTTATTAATAAAAAATTAACCGGTTGGACAAAAATTATGAAAATTGGTACACTTATGTAATTTTGCCCGTAGAGTCGAATGGTGATGTCGCCAAATTCATACCTCGACCCATTTTTGGGTTATTACCCAAAAATGGACAGTTTTGAGCAAAACTTTAAATCTATATATTTCGAGAACGAAACGAGATATGGACCTGCGGTTTTAAAATTTGGAATCAGCGCATTGAGAAGTATCTAGATACATAAAAATTAGATTTTTAAAAATTTTGAAGTTTTTATCTAAATGTGGGCTATATTGACTTTTGGGGCAATAATTCAAAAATTGGTAGAGATATAAACAGGATAGTAATATTATTTGATTGTAGAGAATGTTACGTAAGTTTACGCATTTTTAGAGTATTTGAACAACAATACCTTCCTTACCTAAAGGTGACGGAAGGTAAAAAACCTATTGGAATTTAAAACTAACGAGAATCCAAGAATGATTAAATTATATGGCAACTTTCCGTGCCTTCACTATCGCAAATTTATGTATCATTTCTTCCTGACTTGATTATTTCGCAATGGCATGTTCAATAAATTACACAATTTATTTACACAAAACTAACTTTGAGGGGCTCCAAAATTTTATAATACAGGACAGGTATATATTCCATACATTGATTTTTTTTGTTTATTTATATATTTGTCTTTAGTTTTTATATTTTTTGGGCGCCCAAAGCCAGTGCCTAAGTGGCTCACGCCTTAAGCCGCCACTGGTAGGATGACTAATAAAACAACAACTTTTAGGCAAAATTCGACTTCAATCATCAACATAGTTTCCTTCTAGAGCGATACATTCATTCCAACGCTTCTCTAACATTTCGATGCCTTTTTTATAGAACGATTTATCTTTGGCCTCAATATACCCTTCATTTTCGGAAATCACTTCTTCATTGGAGCTAAATCTCTTTACTACTGACTGCCGATTTGACTCTGGAGTGAAGTGATGGATCCATGTTTCATCCATTGTCACATACCGCATGAAAAAATTCTTTTTGTTGCGCTGAAACAGCTCTAAACAGAGCTCTGAATCGTCAACGCGTTGTTGTTTTTGATCGACTCTGAGAAAACGCGGTACCCATTTCGAACAGATCTTTTTCATGCTCATATGTTCATGCAAAATGGTAAATACACTGCCTTCTGATATCTTTATGGTGTCAGCTATCTCACGCAACTTCAATTTACGATCGGCCAAAACCATTTTGTGCACTTTTTTTTTTTATCTTTTCTGGAACAACTGCCGAATTTGGGCGACCAGAGCGTTCAGCATCATTGGTGTTTGTACGGCCGCGTTTAAAATCAGCAAATCACTTCTCTACCATTTGTCTCGATGGAGCATAGTCCGAATGACACTTATCAAGCCATTGCTTTACTTGAACGGTATTTTTTCCCATTAAAAAGTAATGTTTTATCAACACAAGAAATTTTTCCATCATATTGAAAATTACAAAAGTAGCGTCACGAAAACCACTGTAATTTGTGAACTAAACGTCAGATTATCATAAAATTTTGAAACTTCTAGTTTGAAAGTTGGTACTTCCTAAAAATCATGGATTTGTCAATAATAACAGTATCTACCGTGAGTATTTTTTAACGTGAAACATTGGATTTGTCATCCATGGTTTCGACTTGACATTTGATTGACAGTAATGTATTTGCCTGTCCCATTTAAAATGAAACATAGGGAACGAATTTGACATTTGACAAGACGTGAGTGGAGGTTTTGTTTAAATAATTCTACCTGCTTTCTAAATTAAATTTAGTTGTAGAAAAAATATTGTGTGCACCTTGTGCCCGAGTGGTTTTCTGACAATACTTAAATATAATACTTCTGTCAAATTCATTCCCTATGTTATAAATGAGACAGGTAAATACATAGCTGTCAATCAAATGTCAAGTCGTAACTTATAGCGGTTATCTGTCATATTGACACGATGTCATTAGAGGTTAATTTTGTTTAAATAATTATACCTGTTTTCTACAAATTAAATTTAGTTGTAAAAAAAATATTGTGTGCACCTTGTGCCCGAAATATGTTTAGTGCTCTTGAGTGGTTTTCTGACTTGGGTAAATTTCTTACAATATTTAAATTATAATACATCTGTCAAATTCGTTCCCTATGTTTCATTTTAAGTGGGACACGCAAAAACATTGCTGTCAATCAAAAGTCGAATCGTAACTATGGATATGACAAACCCAATGTTTCACGTTAAAAAATACTCACGGTATATGTCATCATACGAACTTATTGAGTGACGGATTATTAGCACATTGTTGATTGGGTCCTCTACTACTGTAATAAATTAGAATATGGGTAATTTATTTTAAAACTAGACCTTCAAATTGTATGAAAGAAAGGGACCATCAAAGTGTTATAGTTATTAACGTCATAAGGCCGACATGAGACAAATAACGGACGCGGCTGATGTTTATAATCAGCCGAGTTCGTTATTTGCATATCGGCCGCGTGTCGTTCAAGATTTTTCATAATAACATAAAATTTAAACATTTACGAATAATAAAATTCTTCTCTTTCTGTCATATTGAACAACTTTTCTTTTTATAAGCTTTTCAATGATGTATAACAAAGTCTACACTCTTTTGTTTTGAAGAATAAAACACGAAATATTAATTTTTGTGGGGAAATATATGAAATTTATTAAGAAACAAATGAAAAAATCAATTACAAATTATCATTTGTTTATTTTTACTAATTGTTTTAAATTATATACTTCAGAAAGCATAATAGGCCACATTTTCGAATTGTTTCAAAGTCAACTACAACGCCGATTAAATAATAATTAATCCAAAAATAATTGTTAAGAAATTTTTTTGTGAGTTTTTTTTAATACAGGGTGGTTGATTTTTCATTGTCCAGCTTATATCTTCTGAAATATTAAAGATACAAAAGTTAAATACGAAAGTTGTTTAATACAACCTGATCTATAATTTAGCATAAACAATTTTTTTCCAAGGCCTACCATTGTTTTGGGAAAATGTTTAACTTTAATTTTTTAAATGGAATATCCTGTATATTTTGACAGAATAAGATTCTTAATAAATTTCTCTTTACAATGATGTGTAACAAGTAAAAATTTACCTTTAAATTATGTCCTATAAAGCAAATAGAAATATGATAAAAGTAAGCTATGATATTCTATTGTTTATACCTGTAACTTCTGTCACACATGAACATTGGCTACGTAAGGGTTTTCCTTTGAATAAAATTATGTCTAATAAAGCAAGTAATAGAATTACTAGCATTGATGATTTACAAAATTATTAATACTTTTATTTATGACAGATGTTACTGGTATAAACAATGGAATATCACAGCCTACTTTTATCGTATTTCTATTTGCTTTATTAGACATAATTTAAAGGTAATCCCGTACTTGTTATACATCATTGTAAAGAGAAATTTATTTGGAATTTTATTCCGTAAAAATATACAGGGTGTTCCGTTTAAAAATCAAAGTTAAATATTTTTCTGAAAAATTGGTAGGCCTTGGAAAAAAATTGTTTATTCTAAATTATAGACCAGGTTGTATCAAATAACTTTTCTATATATCTTTTTCTTGTATCTTTAATATTTCAAAAGATTTTTTAAAATAATTGTTGACCTTATTGCAGAATATTCCGAATTTTGTGTTCGACCTAGATTTATTTATATTATTTATTGAATGAGACATATGAGCTAACCTCAATTCGGTATTTACTGAGGTTTCCCTCTGAAAAATATTGCAATAATTGGAAACGTGTATATTCTTCCCTCGGGGTCCGGAATTCGATTGATAAATGAGGGAAGACTTTTGTACCTGTTCTCTTCTTCTTCTTCCTCGTATCATTTCATCTCCAAAATGGAGCACAATATTCCATGTCGACGACGATGTTTTTCGAAAGCGTAGGCTTTTGTCCCCCTTCCAAACAAAACCATGTCTTTTATTTTGATATGTTTTATTCTGTCGTTGCACGATTCAATGTATTGTTAATATTTTTGATTCTTTCCATTTCAAAGTAATTGGGTGTTTTTACATTTCTCGAGGACACGAACAACAGTAGATAAGTTTATTTCAAGAACATGTTTTGCGAGTTTTGATACGTAAAAGAAAAAATTTGATGTGGCCAACACAAAACCTCCCTCTATTGAATTTTTATTAATTTAAATACATACTTACGTATTTACTAACGCTGCAAACTGTTCCATTGCAGAAAACTATTGCTTTATTTACTATTTTCTTTTTAAAATGTCACTGTTATTAATTTAAAGTGATTAGTTTTTTGACAGTGACATTTACTGTCAGTTACATTCATTTGAAATATGAACTGTTTAACAAAGGAATTGTGTTTATCTTAGGCTTCGCGACTAATAAAAAAAATCTGATGTGGCCAACACAAAACCTCCCGCTATTGAATTTTTATTAATTTAAATACATACTTATTTACCAACGCTGCAAACTGTTCCATTGCAGAAAACTATTGTTTTTTTTACTATTATCTTTTTAAAATGTCACTATTATTAATTTGAAGTGATTAGTTTTCTGACAGTGACATTTACTGTCACTTACATTCATTTGAAATATGAACTGTATAACAAAGGAATTATTGTGTTTATCTTAGGCTTCGCGACTAATAAAAAAAATTATTTTTAAATTTATCTGTAAAATATGTAAAAAAAAAATATTGATGTATTCCTGTAGAAAATTCAATAATCTTTAATTTTCATAAGACATAAAATGCGAAAAAATGGCATTTAATGGTATTTTTTGAAGAAAAACCATTATGAGCTTCAGGTAAAGTGCCATTTCCGGTTATCCCATTTACACCAAAATCTAATGGCTTCTTTTCATATTAGAATAGGGTATAAATACAAGGTTTCAGAATTTTCTAAATGATAGTATTTGAGTTAGAGTGAAGACAAAATCCATACACATACACACACACACACACATACATACATACATACATACACACACACACATACATACACACACATACACACACACATACACACATACAGACATCATCGTGAAAATGTTAAAATTGGATTCTAGGGACCTTAAAACGTGGTCATTTACTAAAATCTCGATATGTGATTTTTAGCACGATCCCTATACCTCCCTTACCAAAGGTAGCGGGAGGTAAAAATTATTTTTAAATTTATCTGTAAAATATATATAGAAAATGTATTAATGTATTTCAGTAGAAAATTCAATAATTTTCATACTACATAAAATGCGAAAAAATGACATTTAATGGTATTTTTTGAAGAAAAACCATTATGAGCTTCAGGTAAAGTGCCATTTCCGGTTATCTGATTTACACCAAAATCTAATGGCTTCTTTTCATATTAGAATGGAATGGAAATACAAGGTTTCAGAATTTTCTGAATGATAGTATCTGAGTTAGAGTGAAGACAAAATCCCTACACATACAGACATCATCGTGAAAATGTTAAAATTGGATTCTAGGGACCTTAAAACGTGGTTATTTACTAAAATGTCGCTATGTGATTTTTAGCACGATCCCTATACCTCCCTTACCAAGGGTACTGGGAGGTAAAAATCTAATGTGGCCAACACAAAACCTCCCGCTATTTAATTCTTATTAATTTAAGTACATACGTATTCACTAATGGTGCAAAACTGTAATATGTTACTTTGCATACAACTATTGCTTTATTTACTATTTTATTTTTAAAATGTCACTATTATTAGTTTGAAGTGATTAGTTTATTGACAGTGACATTTACCTGTCAGTTACATTCATTTGAAGTATGAACTGTGTAACAAAGGAATTGTGTTTATAAAATAAAATAAGTAAATATATCATCACGGCATATTACCCATTTCTGGGTGTGCCAGTATCTACAAGCTACAACACATGTAGACATCGGTAATGATGACGATATATTTTACCGTGTGGGCGCTTACCAGGCGTCACCTCACGGGCACTCATAGCTAGTGTGGAGAGTGCACCACAGGGGTCACTTTTGTGCCATTTAAAATTGGAAATATTTGGCGTCAGTCGGGATCGAACCCGGTTCCCCAGGTTCGCGACCAGACACTCAGGCACGCGGCCACGGGACTCCAATTGTGTTTATAAAATAAAATAATAAATAAAATAGTTATATTGTTTTTAAAACAATTAAAAAAGTGCAATAACAAATAACACCTACACCGCACGTATAATGTAAATAACTATTTCTTCATTCCTTCATTGTGCATTGTCAGTGTCATTATTGCATTTTATATTTTATTTTTGAATTAATGTTTTTGGATTGTAATTGTAGTCAGTTCTATATAAAAACTTTGCTAATTTTTACTTCCTTGTACGAAGTAAAGGAAGTATTGTAATCGCGAAAAATTTCGGTTTCCAGTTTTCAACGGAAATATCCATTTTGACCATCCCTGAATCCATTTTGACTAATTTCGTCGTGACGTCTGTACGTACGTATCTCGCATAACTGAAAAACGGGAAGCCGTAGAAAGTTAAAATTTTGTATTTAGGACTGTTATAACATCTAGTTGTGCACCTCCCTTTTTGGTCATTACATAACTTTCGGAAGTGGCACTTTACTTGAAGCCTATAATAGATTTTAATGAAATACTATATTAAAATATAATCCAAAACTTTTCAAATTTGGTATATAAGACTTTTATATCAATGGGAATAATATAATTGATTATAGTTAAAATGGTTTATCCGGAAGTGGTACTTTACTTGTAGCCTATAATGGATTTTAATGAAAAACTATATTAAAATATTATCCGAAACTTTTCAAATTTGGTATATAATACTTTTATATCAATGTGAATAACATAATAGATTTTAGTTAAAATGGTCTAACCGGAAGTGGTACTTTACTCGAAGCCTATAACAGATTTTAATGAAAAACTATATTAAAATATATTCCAAAACTTTTCAAATTTGGTATATAGTACCTTTATATCAATGGGAATAACTTAATAGATTTTGGTTAAAATAGTATAACCGGAAGTGATACTTTACTTGAAGCTGTTACCAGTTTTTCTTGAAAAAAATGTTGTTTTGATTTTAATAATAAATGCTTCATATAAAAGTTTTAGAGACTTAAATTCTGCGTCGAAAACATTAAGTATGATTAAATTAGCTCTTTGTATAAGCGACATATGTAAATTTAAAATTATGTACTTTTTGATTTCTGTAATTAAGTTTGTTATGAATTAGGACAAAAAAAATAACAAAAAATAAAGAATTTAATGTCAATGTCAAATTATGTCAAATACGTGCAATTTTATGATGGGTCTGTTATAATACATATTTTAATTATTAACTAAATATGTACATTTAGTTTAACTGGCGTACAAGGAAGTCATGTGGTGTCCACATCAGATATTTTCTTAATGTAAATGTTGAATCTAAACGGTTTTAGGAAAAAACCTTGTATGTGATTCATTACAAAATCGTATTTTTCGCATATGACGTTGTTACCTCGCGTGTTGCAATAAACACATAAAAGCTATCCTGGGTTTTATTGTGTTTTTCAAGTGAATTTTTTTAAGAAAACCCGGGTTTCCGGTTAGGGTTTTTTGAGTTTGGGAATATAAGACCAACCCTGAATCTAATATGAAATAATTTTACTTGGAAATAAGTACATACCGCCACAGATGGTATCGTAAGAACTGGTTGTAATAACTCACCTGTAACAAGAAACATAAATTAATTTTCAATAATACAGGTGTCTTGCGACTCGATGGTCATAAGGGCATATAGTATGAGTAAGAAAAGTCAACATGGTCCGATCTTCAATAGATTTCGAGATACAAGGCACTGAAAATGAATTTTTACGGGGTTTACCTCTGCTATCTCGAAAACCATAAAGGCCTGTTTATAATAAAGTAACGTTAAACGCAACGCAACGATGCAACGTGACCATTAACGCAAACACATTTATAATAATATATAAGTATAAATATGGTTAGTATTATAAAATAATTTAAATAGAAATGGACAGTGACGAAAATATAGTATTTATTTCGTAGGTGTGACAGTTCTTGAACATGTCGATAATATAGATTTTTATAGTAAACTCTAAATTCTGATTGGCTAGCGGTACAGCAGTAGGTAGAAATCACGAGAAAGATGGGTCATCGTCTGCGTTACTTTTTTTTTTTACATCTCGCTAAGAGAGGTATTGGATTCATGCTAAAATTCGCATATCCAGATTTTAGTGAATAAGCACGATTTAAGGTCCCTAGAATCCGATTATAACATTTTTAAAATGATGTGTGTGTGTGTGGATGTTGTAGACACGATTCCTCAAAAACTATAAGACTTAAGAAATGTTTAAGTATAGATTACTCAATCTGACATTCCTGGGAAGAACTGAAAAGGTTTTGGTAACAATTGAACAACCGGAAGTAGTAGTTTCTTCTAAATATAATTTTTTGGGAGTTATTTTTATTAAATATTGAAGAACATAAAATTCTCCAACTAATACACTTAAAATTTTTATTATATCTTGTATACATTTAGAGATAAAGTCATTATAATATAGAGTAATTTAATCGCAGAGGCTAAGGCACTAAGGAAACCAGTTGACAAATTCCAATGTTTATAACATAGTTTGTAAATGACATATGTCAGTGTCAAAAATCTACAGTTTTAGTGACATACTGATATCTTTTTCTGGGAAGTATATTTAATCTTTCTTATTGTTTTATTAATTAAATATTTGAAAATATAGGTAAAATGCATATATCCATCAGAAATACCGCCGATCTGGTTAATGAATTGGAAGAATCTCTCACATTTAGAAACTTCCTCAAACAATGAAAAATAGACATAATTAGAATTATATGTGTACAGAAGACATGTTAAATACAATAAAAAACAATATTTGGGTAAAGTTTTGTAATTTTTGTTATAAAACGACGGTTTGAAAGCGAAGTGCAATACAATACTTATATAGCCTAATATGGAATGGCGAGAGGTCTTGTGCTGGCCACAACAGATTTTTAATGTACTTTAGAATTGAGTAAAACATTGAAGCTCATTTCGTATATGAAACGCTCAATTAAAATTGAAGTAAAACCCTTTTAAAATGTAAGTAAAAAAAAAAAATCAATGAGGTAGGTCGAATTCCTATTTCATGCACCACTAATAATAATAAGAAGGAAACAATTAGCGATGGTGCAATTGTAGCTCTATAATTCCACATCTAGATTGTTTCTGTCGTATGTCCTCTCTAGTTGAACATCAACTTCATGCTTCGTTCCGTTTTCTTTATGTTCCGCACATTTGAAAGACATAAAAAATAGTCGGTTATGTCTTGAAGTAACCAGTGGAACACGATTGTTCACTATTTTGATAACGTCGTAATTTTTTCAGCAAATACGTTTGGTTGTGGCATTGGTAAGGTCTTTGACTCAGCCGAGATTGTTTGAAAAAAATTATTTACGATTATCTTATTTACAAAACAAAAAATAAATCTCACATTCTGCTGTTTTATAGCACGGTTGATAGCAAAAGATGTGGAACAAAAATAGATTTTTTTAATCGAACTAAAAATAAAAAAATTATAAACATGCTGTTTTTATACTAACACCTTGCACATTTTTCTGCTTCTTTCCATACTATTATGTGTTTTTCAAGAAAACTTAGTGTAAAGACTTTAATGCATTAAAATCACTAATAGTGAAAAATAAAATAAAATTACAATTATTTTTAACCGTCAAAAAATGTATAGCCTTATATAATTATTATTAAGATAAATAGTAGAGTTCATTACTTATCGTATATGACATGAATAGTATATAAATAATGTACATCAACGTCATATTATTCGTTTAATTGTTGCTATAGTTGACAACATTGATAATTTGTATGTTCATACTGTCAAAGTTATTATTTGAAAAATATTTGTATCGTGTTTGAAACATTTTTGTGCGTTGTAAAGGCCTATTTATAATAAAGTAATGTTAAACGCAACGCAACGACACAACGTGACCGTTAACGCAAACACAAAATCTGTGAATCTGCCAAAGATAGCACTTCTAATCAATCAGAAGAATTTGGTATATTTCTTTGAAATTCGGTTCATTTTTATTTATTGCCTTTATATGGCATACATAAGTATAAATAAGGTTAGTATTATAAAATAATTTAAATAGAAATGGACAGTGACGAAAATATAGTATTTATTTTGTAGATGTGACAGTTCATGAACATGTCGATAATATAGATTGCAATCTGTATAACTCTTTTCATAAAGATTATAAAACCTCTGCAAACGTAGCAGTACATGACGTCACACATCTAGTTACTAAAATTCAATTTTTATTAATGACGTGCATTGGCTGCTTGACTAATTTGGGTATAACCACCGAATTTTTTGACCGAAAACAATACTTTCCTTACCTAAAGGTGACGGAAGGTAAAAATGTAAATGTACTCAAATATAAATTTTTGAATGTTACTTTCAACAACAGGAAATAAATTTTTGTATCAGTCTTACCAATTTCAAGTATTTTTTTTTATTGCTAACTGAACCAGTTATTTTTATCACTTTGTACTCATTACTTATTGTATACATGTCAGCAAAATCTTGATACATAAAGACAGTTTGTAATGTTTGTATCACATAATTTGTGACATGTGTATTTGTAATCATCATTACTAAATGTGCTGGAATTTATGATAATTTTATTGTTTCGTAGAAAATGAAATAATATTTGTAAACGACCAGATAATTTTTATAATACCGATTATTTTTAATGTTTTTAAATTACAACCTTGACATTGAGTAATTCCAAGTAATTATAGTTAGAGATATTGAGAAGCAGTCATTTGAACCATTTTTATCATATTTTTCAGGTCAATAAACATATTTATACATATAAACAATTTTTTTTAGCCTTGCTGTAACTCTGGTGTGCGGCCGTGCATTATCTGGCTTAAACATGATTTTTTTATACTACCACTCGCTCAAAGAGATATTGAATTCATGTTAAAAATCGCATGTCCAGATTTTAGTGAATAAGCACAATTTAAGGTCTCTAGAATCCGATTTTAACATTTTTACAATGATGTGTGTTTGTGTGTATGTGTGGATGTTGTAGACATTTTATAAGTAACACAGAACATAGAACATAATTTAGCACAGATTAATTTAGCATAGAAAACAGAATTTTGTCAGGGGGTTTTATAATGTCACACAAAACATAGTAAAAATAAGAAGTAAAAGAAAAAGTACCTGTACACTATTAACAGTTTTTCTTCTAATTAATTCATTGAATATAATTTTTTAGCAAATTTTTACTAATAAAAATTGGATATAATAGTACAATCTTCAATGCTACCATAATAGCATTTAAAAATTACTTCAAATAATTTTAAATATTAAATTTTGACCTATTTAAACAAATGTCACTGTTAGGAAGCAATTACATTAAAATTAATAAAACCGTGTTAAGAAGATTGTATTGAGTCTAATGAAATTAAGGTTAGTAAAAATAATATATTTTCCATCATACATAAATATTAGATGTACAGAATGATCCGATATAAAATTTATATGTTTGCTGCACTAAAAATCAAACAGCTGTGAATAAGCATGTGTTAACAAAGTGTCAAATATTAGTTTACAACTTCACATTAACGAAATGGATCATGTAAAGCAATAGATATACAACTTCGTTTTTTTTTTTTTTTTTTTTATTAAAACAATAGATATACAGTATTGGCCATAAAGAAATTTCTATTTCTCTGAAGTGAACATAAGAATATTGAAAATAAATTACATAAAAATTAACCTCTTAAAATAAGTATATTTTATGTTAAAATAATTTATATTAAATTTATAGAATTTATTTAATTTGCATAATTCTTACTTTTGTCTGGACATAAAAATAGCAACTACATAATGAATGTCTTTATTTTCTCAATTTCAACGTTTATATCGTATAATTGTTTAAAAAATATAAATTAGTACTTCAAAATTATGGGTCGTAATAAGACTTTGACTAAAAAATTTCGCAATTTAATAATTAAATCATATAAAAATGGTGCTTCGCGGAATAAAATGTCGAAGAACTTTAATTTGCATAAATCTACAATAGCACGAATAATAATCCATTTTCGAAGGAAGGGTAATATTGAGCCTTCTGCAATTTCTAGTAGACAAAAAAAAAACATCAAACCGAAGCGACAGAATGATAAAACACATATCGTTAAAAATCCGTTGTTATCATCAAAGAAAATTTTAGGCTTTCTACTAAGTAATGTTAAAGATAAAATATCTTCAAGACAGGGAAGAAGAATATTAGTTGCCGGAGAACTTTATAGTCGTCGACCTGCAAAGAAACCACTTCTTTCGAAGAAGAACGTGAAGGCCCGATTATTTTTTTGCAGAAAATCATGTAAACTGGACAACTGACATGTGGAAAAGAGTATTATTTAGTGATGAACTAAGATTAATTGATAGAAATGTAATAACAAAATTACTTGAATTCATGATGAAACGAGAAGAAGTAATAAATTCTCGTGGTTCCGGTTATTACACTAAATATTAGAAAATTTAGTTTTTATATTAATTTTATAAAAGTTGCTATTTATATTTTTATGTTCAAATAAAAAATATTATTTTGCACATAAATCAATTTTTAAGAATAAAAGAAGTATTTCGAACTTTCATTGTCTTTATTTTTTGTTGAGTTACACAAAGCTTCGATTGATAAAATCTCCAATTGTTATCAAGTGAATCAATTTTTGTTAATATAATGCAAATTATTTTAATGTAAATTAAACTTGGTTCAAGACACTAATACTGCAGTAATTTATTTCTGAAATCCCAGTTTTTACATTAGAGCAATTGAATTTTTTTAAAGTTGCTATCTTTATGGCCAATACTGTATGCAAAGGAAATTAATATAGTTTGCGGGATAAGTAAATATGTAGGTATGTATTTAAATTAATAAAAATTAAAAAGCGGGAGGTATTGTGATGCCCAAATCAGAGTTTTTTGATTATATGAACGCCATGTACGTACGTAAAGGCTAACTACTTATCATTCCGCCCTCGTGTAATCATACAGTTCCAAAATATTGTAAACCATATTTACCCAAATTATACTTGACTTGAACTCTTCCAATATGCTATGCAAACTTTCGTGTATTAATATTTCCTTTACGTAATAATAGGTTATGTTATGTAAACTATAAATCCATCTTAATAATTGTAATGTTCGCTGAATAGCATGTGATTTTTGTTTTGATTACGTTTTGAGTATTGTTATTATTGTGCCCACATCTATAAAGGTAGCACGTCTTACAACTATGCAAGCGAGCAAGATATCGTGTCAGCTGCGCATTAGTTATTCACAGTTTTAATTTGAAAATGGCAGCGTTGGTAGGAGAGCCTTACTCGCGGGCCGTTGGCGTGACTTAAAAATATTGTTCTATATTGTAATTAATAATAATCAGGTTCGTATGGTTGGTAATGCTAGTGCGTAGAGTGGTATAGTTTGCTGGGAACGAACCGACCCGCGATATGTGGAGCGATTACAACCGTTTTGCATGCGAGCGAATTATACAACGGCACTGCAGTTTCAATTAAAAGCGTTTTGAAAGAAAATACGACACTGCAATTTAAATATTCATGCAGTTTGAGCTATTCATCAACCGCGGACACGGAAAAATTATCATCTTAGGAAGTGAATTGCGAATAGGGCAGCACAGCTTTGCCGTTTTTATTTATGGTTAATTTTAAATTTTACTGCAAATTGTTGAATTTAAAACTGTTCAAGTTATTTAATTTATTTTTAATTCAACCTATTTTTTTTACTAAGCTATACAGTGTCTTAAAAAATTATGCTTAGTAATGGGGTATTCCACTCAATTTTTTTTATTATTTTAAATAAAACTTCATTCAGTTTTAAAGCAATTCATAGTATTAAAAAATCTTAATTGTTCCTAGTTTCAGAGTATTTTATTTTCGAGAAATCAGTGTAACGTCACATTTCCTCTATACTTGTCTTTCTCACACACACTGCTCTGAGTACGCTGCGAGAGAAGGATAACAATTATATGACTTCAATTTTCCCTTTTAGCAAATGTGAAATATCTCGTAAAGTAATTATTTAAAAAATGTTTTCATTGTTTTAACTATTATTTATTGAGCCATACTTTATGTTAAATTGAAATTTTCTTAATTTTGTTGTTATGGTGGAATACCCCATCCTGCGTTTAGTCTACGCAATGAGCCTGTTTCACATTTTTCAAAAACTATTTTAAATGAAAGTTTATGGACTGATTTTCTTAGTAATAATTTTTATTTTAATAATTTGTTGTTATTTGTGGAAATAATTAAATAAAAAGATTGGCGTCCTGAGAAACTACCCCCCACTCCTGTGACGTAGAAGCGTATACATTACATCATTAATAGCCAATAGGAAAATAGTTTTTTCATCACCTACGTTTATTCATATTATTTATATAAATAAACGTAGGCTAAAGTTTGTTACATGTTAATAACAAAATCTTTTAATTTGACATTTGACGCTGACATTGCTCATTGTAAATGTATAATAAAGTAATAATGGCTAATTCAAATTACACTCAAGCTAAATCGGACAGTTAACTGAAGGTCGATAGCTGGATGATGGTTGAATTTATATCAGAACGATTGTTTTACTGCTACCGAAATAAGGGCTGTTAAAGAGTTGAGGTAAAATAAAATATAAAAACTGAATTTACTATATAAATTGATAATATATTTTACTTTAAAGTTCTGTTCGTGATTCTTACATTGAATCTGCTATAGGACATGTAGATCTATCATAAGTGAAGCAACAAAAATATACTGTTATCGTGAAGGTGGATGAAAGTTGAAATGATCTTCACAAACAGGAAGACACGATTTTTCTGACAAATTATCAGCTCTTTTGACCTACTGTTTCTAGCCACAATTTTCTTTTCTTCGCATCTTTTGTAAAATTTATAAACTCTATAGTAGGTTTGTTCCTAACAGTATTTTTGTAAGAAGGCACAATACAATATCGTAAATTACTCATTTTATTTTGAACTTTTTATTACCTACATATTATACAACTTGAACCAATCTAAAAATTTGACACTTGTTTGACAACTTTGACAATATACTTGACACCCCTGCTTGACACCATAGAACCGCTGAAGATGTATGTACTCTGACGTCACATTCTGTTTCAGATCACGTGACTTATTCAAAATTTTATTCAAATTTCAAAAATTAATTGTAAAATATCTAAAGGATATTTAGTGATATTTTCAAATTTGAGGCTCTTTAAAGAACAATATCTTTTAAAATTTAATACTTAGAAGTCATATAAAAATTCTTGCAACAGCCCTATTCGTACATTTCTGTAGCGGATTTTTTGTTTCACACAGAATTTCATATTAACACTAACATAATTCCGGCGGAGTACGAGAAAGTAGTTAACTTCAATCAAAGGCTACTGCCGAACGGTTTGCCTAATTATTTTGAAATTTTAACAGTGGATGGAGGGAAGATGACAAATTAATATGACATAGCCTGCAATGTAGCCAAATTTACAGGGAAGCCGGAAAAAATAAATCTCGTTATTTAATTGCCACGCCTTAGTAGGCTGAAAAATAAGGAATTTATTTAGTTAATTTAACAACAATTTAGATTATTTTTCTGTGTAGGTACACATTTAACATTAAAGGTTTTTTGGTCCTTAAAAATATATTTTTGAAATTATTTTTGTCTATTATAATATCTCATTTTGATTCAGTAAGAAAGAATGTAAAGATTAGGCTAAATCTGAACAAAATTCGGTCATTTCCTGAAACCGCCTCCTATAACGAAAAAAACCAACCCTTACATCAAATAAATCTCTCGTTGGGACAAAGTGCAAAAACTTGTGTGCGTTTTCGCTGAATCATCTCATCTCGGGCAGGGTTCGAACCCGGGACCCGCAGCTAATGTCATCGTTGATGTGAATCACTTGATTTCCTTTCTCTTTTCCGCTGCAGAGGAGGCCTGTGTCGGCTTTTGCGGAGCCGCCAGCCGGCAGCCCGGCTATTGATTGAGTGACCGACGCAGCATTGCTGGTGCTGGTGCTCGAACGTGGGTCTGTTAGGTTGGCAAGGCGCGCTCGTGTGTGAATATGAGCCCGTGATGAGCTTGGAGTTTTTCAAATAAAGCGAATTTTCAGTGATAAATGTAAGAGGGAAATAGTATTAAGTTTTAGCGGGTTGGGAGGGGATATGGAAAGCTGGCTGTGATAACTAGATTTAAGTATATTTAGTTTTTTATTGTTTTTTATGTTGTCGCTAAATTGTATTCAAATTTACTACACTCTTGCCCGTATTCACCAACATCAAATAAATCTTCGAATAGCAGGGTTGAAAAAAACCCAGGTTTTATTAAATAAAAGCGGGTTTTATTGACAAATATCGAAATATAGTATCTATGTATCATTTTTAACTTTAGTTTTATAAAGTATCTTAATACACATACACAAGTCGGCGTAAAAGATAATAGATATTAATTTTATTAATATTTTTTTTAAGACTTTATGTAATAAACAATAAATTAACTAGAGAGTGTACATGCGTACAAGTTACGAATTAATATTAATAGTTGCAAGTCTGTACAATGCAATGCAAGTGTGTACAAGAATAAGATCCAAGTGTCACAACTAATAGTATATTTAATACACAACTCAAAAAATAATGAAAATGCTGACACCAGGATTGGAGTTGTTCAAATAAAAAAGAAACACCGTGCAAAATTCGCACTGCAATGAAAAACATATTAAAATTGATCAAACACGAAGTACATAAAATGAAATTGATTGTAAAATATTGCCGGTGACAAAAATTTATGTATATATGTGTGTACCATATAAGTATGTACCATATTTAATTAATAAAATATGATTTCATAAAACTGGGTTTTTTAGATGTTTTTTTTTTGTTTTTTTAGATGGGTTTTTTTTAAAAAAAACCGGGTGGGTTTTTTTGGGTCGGGCAAAATTAGAACAACCCTGTCGAATAGGTTATTCATTGAATAAGAGAAAAATATCGCATCGATACCATAACACAAATGAAGGTATTTATTTTAGTTGTCATATTTTGATGCGATATTTTTCAATTATTCAATGAATATACAGGTGTCTCAATAAGCTTGCTCACTATTGGTAACTTTTTTATTTGAAGAGATATGAGGTTGGTTAAATTAGCAAAATTGTGCCATTTTATATTAGAAAATTGGTGATGTAGACAAAATAAAAATTGTGTCAGCGTTTCCCAGAATTTGGGACAGAATATATATTTTTTAAATGGAACTATATATTTTTTATTATCTTATTGGAAAGAGTATATTTTTCTCTTTCCAATAAGGTAATGTTGTTTATGTACAATTTGTTCAAATAAACGAGTTATTTACGTTTAAAGATAAAAGTTATCTTTTATTAGTTTAGGTCAAGCAAACCATGGAAACAATTGTCTTTTATAAAATTAGTATTTTATTAATTTATTTTACAGTAATAACAAAACTAAGAAAATATTCAAATTGAAAGCCGTTATTTCTTTCGCACATTTAAACTCTTTTGGAAAGAGAGCCGACCGTGCTACGTAACTGGTGTCTGGTGTCTAGATATAACTTTCCATATAGCAAGATCATATCTAACTTTTCTTTATTTGTAAAGTTATTAAACGTTATTAAACACAGAGAACTTTACGGGAGATATTATTAAACGTCAAACAAACAAAGAATCAATTGTTTTCATGGCTTACTTGACTAAATAAACTAATAAAACAGTTTACAAAATTTTAATTTTTAATCGTAAATAACTCGTTTATTTGAAACATTGTACATAAACAACATTACCTTATTGGAAAGAGAAAAAAATACTCTTTCCAATAAGATAATAAAAAACATGTAGTATCAATTTAACGTTATTATTTAATTAATGATAAAATAAGAAATATTAAATGTACTTTTCCCGGAAAAAGTCTTCAGTAATGTCTCTGGAATTTTGACACTGACATGTTATATTCACTATACAATGGATTATTTTATATATTTATAATTCTCTATCTCTAAATCTATGGAAGATATAATAAAAATGTTCAATGTATTGGATAGAGAATTATATATTCTTCAATATTTGTAATAACATAAATTTCCAAAAAAATAATATTTAGAAGATATTTTTTTTACGAAACTACTACTTCCGGTTGTCCAATTATTATCAAAACCTTTTCAGCTCTTCCCATGAATGTTAGATTGAGGAATTCATAGTTAAACAGGTCTTAAGTCTTATATTTTTTGAGGAATCGTCCTGTCAACATCCACACACACACACATCATCGTAAAAATAAACCGATGTTACATTTGTACGTACTTATAATATATAATTTTCCAACCAAAATAATAAATAATTTTTCTTACCAATTATCCTCCATTATGTAGTAGCCCGACAGCAATTTTTCAATCACTCAGAAACGCACGAATTTTTTTGTTACACTACACAAATTATATGTCAACATGACCACGAAACACTACTGAATGGATTGATATATAATTTATTATCAGTGTCAATCATTTTACCACAAAAAACTTTAAAAAACTGCACAACGATGCGCGTATTCTTAAGCATATTCGGGAACTAAACAAATGAATTACTGGGACCGTTACAACAGGAAAGCACTGGCAACTGCGATTCGAAAAATGCGATTTATTTGCTTATATAAGCGGTTCATTTAAATTAATGAAAAATCATTCTACATAAATACGTTTGTATTATTTTAAATAAAAAAATATCTGTTGTGGCCAGCACAATACCTTTCGCCATTTACATTTTATGTTATATGTATAACTATTACACTTTCACTGTCAAAATGTCGTTTTATAAAAAAAAAAATCTGATGTGGCCAACACAAAACCTCCCGCTATTTAATTTTTATTAATTTAAATACATACGTATTTACTAACGCTGCAGACTGTTCCATTGCAGAAAACTATTGCTTTATTTTCTATATTCTTTTTAAAATGTCACTATTATTAATTTGAAGTGATTAGTTTTTTGACAGTGACATTTAATTTACTGTCAGTTACATTCATTTGAAATATGAAGTGTGTAACAAAGGAATTGTGTTTATCTTAGGCTTCGCGACTAATAAAAAAAATTATTTTTAAATTTATCTGTAAAATATATAGAAAAAGTATTAATGTGTTCCTGTAGAAAATTCAATATTCTTGCTACAGGTAAAGTGCCATTTCCGGTTATCCGATTTACACCAAAATCTAATGGCTTCTTTTCATATTAGAATAGGGTATAAATACAAGGTTTCAAAATTTTCTGAATGATAGTATTTGAGTTAGAGCGAAGACAAAATCCCTATATATACACACACACACACACACACACACATACATACACACACACATACATACATACACACACACACACACACACACACACACATTGGATTCTAGGGACCTTAAAACGTGGTCATTTACTAAAATCTCGATATATGATTTTTAGCACGATCCCTATACCTCTCTTACCAAGGGTAGCGGGAGGTAAAAATGTTGGAGAACTTTACCCAAATATTGTTTTTTTTTTTATTGTATTTAACATGTCTTGTGCACACATAAAATTCTAATTAACTATATTTTTTTATTGTATGAGGGAGTTCTTAAATGTCAGAGATTCTTCCAATACATTAACAAGATTGGCGATATTTCTTGCGGATACCAGCATTTTACCTATAATTTTAAATATTTAATTAATAAAACAATAAGAAAGATGAAATATATTTCCCAAAAAAAGCTTTCAGAATGTTACTAAAACTGCTGATTTTTGACATTGACTTTTAGCTGTTATTAAAATAATGTTACAAATATTCCTTGGTGTAGCGTAGCCTACGCGATTTAATTACATCCAATTATTCTATCTATTACAGTGCCTTTATCTCTAAATCTATAGAAGATATAATAAAAATTTTAATTGTCTCATATGTAGAATTTTATGTTCTTCAATATTAGTAATAAAACAAATTTTCAAAAAATAATATTTAGAAGAATTTTTTAACCCTTAAACGGGCAGACACAAAAATAATAATAAAAATTTATTTTTTTTGAAAAAATAAGTTTATTTAGAGTCTATGGAGTACAAAAGTTTATAAATCTCTGTGATGTACACTCTGTATTTCTCATTTTTAATTTGTTACAAATGATATAGGTGGCTGTAGCGTCGTTATAATGTTAGATGCTAGTGTATCGTATGGGATACATAGCACACTTTGCACTAAACAGCTACAAGTTACCATAGAAAAAAATTATATGTCGATGTATCCCAGAAGATACGTTGGTCGATTAAGGGTTAAAGAAACTACTATTTCCGGTTGTCCAATTGTTAGCAAAACCTTTTCAGCTCTTCCCAAGAATGTCATATTGGGGAATACGAAGTTAAACTAGTCTTAAGTCTTATGGTTTTTGAGGAATCGGTCTTCCAGCATCCGTCCACAGGTCCACACACACGCAGACATCATCGTAAAAATGTTAAAATTGGATTCTAGTGACCTTAAATCGCGCTTATTATATTATAGTCATTCCAGATGTCAAATTTTCGTACCGATACATTGAAAAATTCACCCATTTTCGTAGTCTGTAATGCAGCAAATAATCTCTTTATCGATATTTTCATTTAATATATGTTATTAGTCTTAAATTTATTTGTATTATTGTAAATTTGTCCTGTAATTGGTATTCTGTTGGGCAATAAATGTTATTATTATTATTATTATTATTATTCACTGGGTTTGATCCCGACCGACGCCAATTATTTCGAATTTTAAATGGCACAAAAGTGACCCCTGTGGTGCACTCTCCACGCCAGCAATGAGTACCCGTGAGGTGACGCCTGGTAAGCGCCCGCACGGTACAAATATGTCATCATCATTACCGATATCTGCGATAAAGCAGATTGGCACACCCAGAAATGGGTAATATGCCGTGATGATATATTTATTTTATTTATTTTTTTTTATTATTATTCACTAAAATCTGGATATGCGATTGTTAGCATGAATCTAATACCTCTCTTAGCGAGAGGTAAAAATGTGAACCATAATATCTCATTCTCAATAATTTAAAGCGCACCCTCGCACCTATCAACGTAAAATGACGAAATGGAACGTTCCGGAAATTATTAGAATGTAAGCATTTGGAATAGAATTCCCGTTCACCGGTGCAGGAATGTCAGGGAATGAAGGAGGTCCTTCCTCCTCGGCGGAGTTTTCCATATCTGACATTGCGTTGCATGTAGATGTGCTAGCACGAGACGAGAGGGGCTGCAGTTTATAAATTCTCAGCGTGTCTCCCTAGTTTGCAGACTTGGAACTTTCACTCAACTGAGATTCTGCAGTGTGTGCAGGGATAAATAGATAGCACCACTGCCGCACTGTACAGTGTCCCACACTCTATCTTCAGTATAGGGTCTTATAGAGTACCATGTTGCCATATTTACCTGCTGTAAATCTACAAGATAGAAAGAGCAAAATAGATGCCCAAAAAGAGATGAAATATTCTGGGTACTTCATTGAATGTATTTATGACTGGTGTACTTTCAGTGTATCTAAACAGGTGGGTGAAAAGAAAAAAAAATTAAATTAAATAATGAACTGGTCAGTTTAATAATTTACAAAAAATATAAAATAATACAAATACAAAATGTAAGTAGGATATAAAATTATAACAAGCGTAGGTAAATGGAATGAATTAACATATAAACTCTAGTCAATTTAAAGTAAATAATATAAAACATTTTTGTACTTAATTGGACATTTTACAATCGTCGTCAACAATATAAATTCCCTATGTTACATATTTCCATTCTACGAAAAGATATAAAATTGATACATATACGAGTACAAAATATAGATGTAAAATAGCATAGGTGCGAAGAAAAAAATGAAATTGAATAACACACTGGTCATTTTAATAATACATATTTTTTATTTAATTTATATCTTCTTATTTGATAATTTACTAATATTTAAGCTTGATAGAAATACTGCATATATTTTTCATAGTTCATAAGTCTTTATTCTTTCTTTGTAATCTCCAATTTGAATTTATAATATTTTAAAATTCTAATTTCTAATGTATTTAATCAAGATTAGAATGCTGGGCGGTTTTAAAATATTGTATTGAAATATTACTTATTACAGGTACAAATAGCCCTGTATATAAAACTATTTAGACAAATATTGGGTGTATACAATAAGCCCTTGGGTAAATAAGAGACCCTCATAAAACTTAAATTGTACAGAGTTAACTAATTTTGGTATAGCAATGAAAATTTATGAATGTGTCAGTATTACATTACATTGAAAAATTGGCAACATGGTACAGAAAACCTCCATAAGGATAACATTGGCTGTCTCTGCCACACTGAAGATAAGAGTGTGGGACACTGTATAGTATTGGAGTTATCGTCGGATAAATTTTTGAACTAATATTACCTTTTCTGTAAATATAAAAACTGGGTAAAGTGGGTATTGCATACAAGTAATCATGAATTTAATTTTTTTGTTCCCACATTGTATTTTTTTTTTGTAAAACTTTGATTCTTTTTAGTTACTATTCATCGATAAATCTATTATTCTTTTTATCGTAGATATTATTCTACACTGATTTGAAAAAAATACGTAGGTCACGCTAGAATTATCGAGTATAAGAAAATGAGGTAGGACGTGGAAAAGAAAATTTGCGTTATAATTTTATTTTAAACAGTTATAGTTGCCGTCAAAAAAGTATGGACTGGAGATTTGTACACTGTTGCCTAGTTCGGTGGCTATGTTGAGCTTGAGCATCAATCCATATTTATTTAACGGCACTATAATTATTATCTCTCATTTGAAATTAAGTTGCAAAAATTGGTTAATCATTGATTTATAATTTGATAGCTTATAAAGTTTCTCAATCAACCTGAATTTTTTGTAAAAAATCTGTTGTTGCCAGCACAATACCTCTCGCCATTTTCATATTAGGCTATGTAAGTATTATATTGGACTATGGTCGTTGTATAACAAAAAAATTAGAGAACTTTACCCAAACAAATGGTATCTTAGGTGTGCCTACTATTCGTAAATACTTTAACAGATGTTTTTCCTTGTAAAAATGTTATTAAAATAAATTGAAAAAAGCAAAAACAAAAATACTGTTGTAAAGAGAAAAAAAAACGCTCTATCGAATGGTAGAGTAAAATTAATAGGTTCCCATTTAAAAAAATTACGCGGACAAGCGTAACTCAAAAACAATTGAAGAAAAAATAATTCAAGTATTCTCAAAAGTAGATCAAAATTTCTTAAAAAACTTTTGTATTGAACATAATTTCCTAAAATGAATATTAACGACAATAAATCGCCGTCTCCATACTTTTAACTAAACCTGTATATCGTATTTCTTTTGTAGTCATTTTATTAAAATAAAAAGTTATAAAGTTAACACAAGGCCGTATCCAAGGGGGGGGGGGGGGATTTGGGGGTTCAACCCCCCCCTGAAGTGTAAAATAAAATTCTAAAATATTTAAAAAAGTTTAACCAAGATGTTAGCGCTAACATAGCACACGCCCCAAACTGCGGGTATAACACTCCCAATTGCTTTTTAAAATTAAGTATACGTGAAGGCCAAAATATTGTTTTTTTTATAGGAAGTGTCTACTGTACTGCCCAGACAAAGCAGCAAAAAAAAAATTATAAACTGTCACACCTGGATGGACTCTAGCGGACAATTCTAGCGGCCACTTCTCGAATCTACCTAAAAAACCACTGTCTACCAATTAGGAAATGTCAGTTAAATATTGTTTTGGTTTTTTTTTTTTTAAGACAAACTATAACAATACCTAACTGACAATTCATAATTCTTAGACAGCGGTTTTTAGGTTCTGTTCGAGAAGTGGCCGCTCTGCGCATGTGCGACAGTTCACTAATTTTTTCACTGCTCTGTCTGGACAGTACAGTAGACACTCCCTTTATTTTATTATTTCCCTGAGAATTGTATACCGGGTGTTTTTTTTAAAGGTGTACATAGAAGATTAAAATGGGGCACACTGTTGGCCCCGTTTTGAGTGACAACAGTGGTTGTGGTATCAGTAGAAAGATAAAAATTGTATCAAATGACACCAAATACATGTAAATTATGTAATATTTTAGTCCCAAAATTTAATTATTAAATTTGTCATTTGATGCAGAAATTTTTTATCTTTTTTTTTTGATACCACAACCATGGTTATCGATCAAAACAAGGAGTAAGAGTCTGCAAAAAAAAATTATCCATGTTATTCTCCTTGAAAAATAATATAATTATTTATAACCAGAACCCCCTCCGAAATGAAATCCTGGATACGGCCCTGCGGCAGTTAACACCTCTGTTATAGTAAAAAAATTTAGGCAGAGTAGTCACGTCATCATTTCATTACAAAATGAAAAAACACTGTAGTATTGTATATGTTTAGGAAAACGAAGAAAATAAATACTATTTTTTGCATACTATAAGTAGAGTACATTTTAATTAAATTTACAATTATTTTAAAGTCGAACATAATGTTTTCCTTCTGAAACCCGACTCGGTGTGCCATATACCGAATTTTCAATACCATAAATTGGAAATATATTACATTTTACAATAATATTCAATTATTATTCGACTATTAAATAAATTAACTTGATCACATAAATTAGCATCGCAGGTAAATACAATTATTTTCTAAAATTAAATTAGTGTACCATGTAAACCTACTAATTTAGTGACGTCATTATCTAGTTACAAACTTTGATGACGTGACTACTCTGCCTAAAAATTTTTACTATAGCGAGAGGTAAAAAATTGATATTGGATGTTATTGAGTGAAGCAAAGGTAAACACGGTTCCTACTTGGATGGATAACCGCGAAAGAACTCCATGTGCCTTTGTTCGATATAAATTGACCGGCAACGCAAAATAACAAAAATAAAGAAATTAGCTCACGATAATATTTGTTTGTTTGAAGACAAAGAAAAGCAATGCGACACAAACTCGCACGTTCCAGAATGTTAGGATCGATTCAGTAGCCATTTAGAAGATAAACAGTCGCACCACGAACACAAAAACATTAGCAGGCTTGGCAACAGAACGGCAACGGAGCGGAGATTGGAAAATGGGTAAATGTTGCTTGGGCTACTTCTACTTGTCCATATTTTCGCACTAATAATTTTATAGCGGAATTCGTAAATGTTATGCGTCACGTTCCTAATATAGCTTCTCATTCCCATTGTTACGTGCCAGAGTGTAGCTGTAGCCGCGAAGCTATTGTTGCTGTTGCTGATAACGAATTTATTACGTGTTTGTGTGTTGCTGGTGTTGAGGATGCAAACGAAACACGGCAGTTTTAAGGTTTAAACTCTTTCAGCACGTTGGATAGGAGTCAGGAACGTGCACTTAAGTCAATGGACAATTTGTTTGCCAACATACTTTTCTCAATGAATGTTTACCATAGAGCAATGATCGGTATTGTTTGTAAACTAGTATTAAATTATCCCTATTTTTCTTAGATATACCCGGCATAATTAGTGGGTCAAAAAAATCATAATTCGGAGTTGGCTATGAACAAAAACGTATGTCAGTTTGAAAGAATTTAATTATATACCCAAATCATTCAAGCAGCCAATGCACGTCATTAATAAAAATTGAATAAAAGTAACTAGATGTGTGACGTCATGTACCGGTACGTTTGCAGAGGATTTAGAATCTTTATGAAAAGAGTTATACAGATTGCAATCTGTATTATCGATATGGTTATGAACTGACACATCTACAAAATAAATACTATATTTTCGTCATTGTCCATTTCTATTTAAATTATTTTATAATACTAACCTTATTTATACTTATGTATGCCATATAAAGGCAATAAATAAAAATGAGCCGAATTTCAAAGAAATGTACCGAATTCTTCTGATTGATTAGAAGTGCTACCTTTGGCAGATTCACAGAATTTGTGTTTGCCTTAACGGTCACGTTGCGTCGTTGCGTTGCGTTTAACATTACTTTATTATAAATAGGCCTTTACAACGCACAAAAATGTATGAACATACAAATTATCAATGTTGCCAACTATAGCAACAATTAAACGAATAATATGACATTGATGTACATTATTTATATATTATTCATGTCATATATGATAAGTAATGAACTCTACTATTAATCTGAATAATAATTATATAAGGCTATACAATTTTTGACGGTTAAAAATGATCGTAATTTTATTTCATTTTTCGCTATTAGTGATTTTAATGCATTAAGGTTTTTACACTAAGTGATGACGTGCATTGGCTGCTTTGACATGACAGTGCATTTGACATTTTGTCAATGAACAACGAAACAAAAAACACAATGAAATCACAATACAGGTTGAAAAGAATAATGTAGACATATCATATTTAGTAATAAACATGTTCAGAATTACCAATATTAAAAAAATATAATCAAACGTCATTTTGCAAATATTAACAAAATTTTACTTAATAATAATATTTTCAAATATAATTATTTCTATTAAAGGTTTCAAATACATAATAATAATAAAAAAACAATAAAATACCTTTAATAAAATATATTTAAAAATATAAAGAAAATTTCAAAAATCCCTAAACGATGACGTAAACCGCTTGATTCGCTGGATAGCCCATAAATGTTAATTTGACACGAGATATTGTCAAAAATGTTATCCAAAGAATTCAAAACTTTTATTCTTTTATTCAATTTTGACGTTCTAAACTGCCATTATTAACTCCATAGCAACATTTATAAGTAATATTTTATTCACAAGTGAATTATTTTTTTTTTAAATCAGTCACAAAATTTGAACTCACTCTGCAACAAATATTTCATTTAGAATAATATCAAGCACGTGAATAACACTCACCACAGTATTTATCATTTAGCATTCAACAACGTTCAAAGTTTTTATTGATACGACTAAATATTATTAAAAATTTTATGGTTGATAATTGTTGATGTGTGAAAGTTCACTTCACTATATAATATATGTGTGTTGTACATAATTTTATCTATAAATGCATTTTGCTGACTCATGACTCAGCACCATTCGGATGCGTAATAAAAGTTCGTACATAATTTAACATATGCTTAACTAAAAACAGATGCTAAACAAAATAAAATAAACACAGCTTGCACTTCCTTAGTTATTTTTTACCTCTCGCTAAGAGAGGTATTGGATTCATGCTAATAATCGCATATCCAGATTTTAGTGAACAAGCGCGATTTAAGGTCCCTATAAACAGATTTTAACATTTTTACGATGATGTCTGTGTGTGGATGTGTGTATGTGGGTGTGTATTTATGGGACGGTTTCTTCTATAAGACTAAAGACCAATTTAACTAAGTATTCCTTAATCTGACATTAATGGGAAGAGCTGGAAAGGTTTTGGTAACAATTGGACAGCCGGAAGTAGTAGTTTCTTAAAAAAAATCTTCTAAATATTATTTTTTGGAAATTTATATTAATACAAATATTAAAGAATATAATATTCTCTATCCGATACATTGAACATATTTATTATATCTTCCACAGATTTAGAGATAGAGAACTATAAACATATAAAATAATCCGTTGTAATATAGTAATGTAGTAGCTCAAATAACTCCATTGAAAACAGTTGAAAAATTAAAATGTTTGTAATTGACAGAAAAATGTGAGTTGTCAGTGTCTAAAATCCGTTTACATTACTGAAGGCTTTTTCTGAGAAGTACATTTAATGTTTCTTATTTTATTATTAATTAAATATTTAAAATTATATATACCGGGAGTTTATTTTATCAGTACACATAGGGTATATCATTGCCATAGTTACGGTATGAATGTTTGACAGCAATGTATTGAAGCGTTTATTTTATGAGTAAACATAGGCGTTTAACATGGGAAGCAGTTTTTACAATCATTTAAAAATAATAATAACATTGTAATAAATAAAGAGAAAATAATTGAGAATAATTGATTATAATAATCAAAATATTGATGCAATAACAATGCATATTTCCTTTGATATTAATAAAAATAACTGAAATATAATAAATTTGTGCAAATATTATGTCTTTGCTGTATTTATCAAATAAAATACAATGCATTGTTATTACATCAATATTTTGATTGTAATCAGTTATTCCCAGTCATTTTCTCTTTATTTATTACAATGTTATTATTATTTTTAAATGATTGTAATATGGAAATATAAACTGATTTTTAAAAGTTCAACAATTTTTATGTAAAAAAAATAAAATAATTATCCCAACGGGGAATCGAACCCCAATCAAAAATTTCAGACGCTAGTGTTATGACCACTGCGCCACAGAGACATTCGAAAATCTTTTCATATTGCATAATAAAAAACTGAAACAATTATTTATTTCACAATTTTCGTAATTTATTGCAATTTTTGCAATATTATTAAAGTAATTAATATTAAATAATGTACAAGATGTAATTTACTATTATCATGTTCAATAGCATAGTTAGATTTTTAGCCGGACATTATGTATTTACAAAAAACTGGTTACCATTCATACCGTAACTATGGCAATGATATACCTTATGTTTACGGATAAAATAAACTCCCGGTATATACATGTATTCCATATACGTATCAGAAATACCGCCAGCCTCGTCAATGAACTGGAAGAATCTCGAACATTTAGAAGAGTAGGAAGGAACTTTTTCATAGAATGAATTGAAAAAAAAGAATAGATTTAATTAGAATTTGTTGTGTGTACTAGAAATGTTAAATACAATACTTATATAGCCTAGTATGAATATGGCGAGAGGTCTTGTGCTGGCCACAACAGATTTTTTTTCTTTTTAAGAACGTACAGTGGAATGTAACTATTGATTAGAATAGTAGAAACTAGAAATATGTTTCCACTTCTAACTTCAAATGCTTCTAATCTCATCTAAAGGATTCGTATAACAAAAGTGGTGGTTCGCATGTCGTAAATAAACAAGAGCATTACAACGGTTACTTCCAAACTACTTGTCATTATAGGCCTTATCGTTTTACGATTATGGCCTCTTGTATATACACACACTATATACATTTACACTTTACCATATAGGTCCCAGATCGAGCTTTGGCACTTATATTTACAGCAAGTAACCTGCGAAATTTTAAAGCCTTGGTCCATAAAACTTTATGTGCCATGCGATTTATTTGTGCACAGTTTGTAAACTGCACATTGTCGAAGTATATTTTTATTGAATCACATTCTAAATAACGTAAGACCGTAACAAAATAGTAATAAATATCTAAATAATATCAATTATGTTGTGTAAGTAAGTGTACAACGTTTAATCCATGGTAGAACTGATCCCGTAGATAATAAATCTGACAATAATTTTTGTTTCGAAATTTTGTAAAGTAAAAATCAATGTGTTCTGTGGAAAATTGTCACACGTGTGACAAATAGAGATGCATTCGGACCGGGCCGGGCCGAGCTTTGAAGTTTAGATCGACTCGGCCCGAAAATAAAAATTACCGATCGACTCGACAAAAAAATTAGCTAGCCCGGCTCGAAAATTGACTCGAAATCGGGCCGGGCCGGGCCAAAGCTCGAAATTGGGTGCATCCGGCATTCCTAATGTTGATTTTTATGTTAAAGCGAAATGTTTAATTTTTTTCGTGTCAAACTTATAAAAAACCTATACATTCTTATAACATTCAACATTAGTTAACATAAGTAGTTCAAAAAGAGACCCTTCTAGTGTAAGTTTGTTATAAAAATTACAGACCTACGTGTATTTAACACTTTGTCTACCAAAGCCGTTCGAAAATTTAAACAACTTTTTCACAAATCTTATATGAAAAAATATAATTTACATAAGGATTTTTTATCTAACTTTGTTTCTGCTCAAAAATAGGACAAGATATCATTATGGTAGGAACAAAAATCACTTTTATTTAAGTATACGAGTAATAATAATAATAATAATAATAATAATAATAATAATAATAATAATAATAATAATAATAATAATAATAATAATAATAATAATAATAGCAACATCACAATATAATTATTATGCTTTAATGAATAACCTTGAATTCTAGAAGTAAAATAATACATTTTTATTTATTAATATGTGAAATTTGTTATTATTAAATCATTTTGATCCTTTTTAACTTCATCTATTTTCATTAAAATATTAAGGAAACTGTGCGTTTGATCGAACTATAAGATTTTTCGGGCCGGCCCGAAAAGCTCGAATTTTCGGGCCGGGCCAAAATCAAAAGTCCGACTCGCCTTGATTTTTGAAAATGATTAGAGCGATTCGGCCCGATAAAAAATATCTTCGGCCCGGATCGAAATCGAGGCGGGCTTCGGGCCGGGCCGGGCGGTAGCTCGAAATCGAGTGCATCTCTAGTTACAAATGACATATAAGTTCATTGGCTTTGCGACATATTTCAGATTTTCATAATGAAAAACTATGGCTCGTACCACAATCACGGTTTTAACTAAACGCTGTTTTAAGAAATGTCAAATTCAAATTTCAAAATGTAATTTCATCCTTATGTTAGAAGATCGATTTATTTAAAAATATTTGTTTGAATGCAAACTATGTTCTGCTTGAAAATCATATTTTGATAAATTTAATAAATAAATAAATATATCATCACGGCATATTACCCATTTCTGGGTGTGCCAGGCGTCACCTCACGGGCACTCATAGCTCATTTATTATTATTAAATAATGAAATTTGACACTTCTTAAAACAGTGTTTTAGTTAAAACCGTGATCGTGGTACGAGCCTATATGTTTATGATCACTGAATATAAGTAATTAGACTAACAAATAAATAAAATAAATGAGTATAAAATAATTCAAAATAATTTTTATTGTTAAAATATCTAGAAAACATACACGCATACATAACGCATATTTAACTTTAGCAAAAAACGTTTAACGTTAGTCTTGACAATCAATATTTTTTCCAGAGAACACATTGATTTTTACATTTTTACAAAATTTTGAACTATGACGTGATTAGTCAGTTTTAGAGGCCTCTAGTTCTTGTAGAAAGCATGTTAAAATATTATTGCCAGAATTACTATCTATGGAGTCAGTTCTACAATGGGTTAAGCGTTGTACCCTTACATAACACCTACCTGTTAGACAATTTATAATGCATAACTTAATTTCAATTAGGACTGTGAACGTATACAACATATACTCGTATTTAGAAAGATAACACAATATTTGGGTATAAGTTCTGTATTATTTATTGAAAAAAAATAATAAATAATACAGAACTTATACCCAAATATTGTGTTATCTTATTAAAATGAGTTCTGAAAACATCTTTCGTATTTAGAACTTTATTCTACAATCTTGCCGAAAATAAATGATTGTATCTCTTACCAAAATAAGTAAGAGAGGTTAGAAATCATACTAAAATTCGTATATCAAGATGAAAATATGTTTTCAAGTCTATACAATCAGATTTTAACATTTTTAAGAGAACATTTCTGTATATGTGTTCGTACGTACATAAATTAATACCACAGACTAATTTTCTAACCAAAATAATAAATAATTCTTCTTACCAACTGTTCTCCATATGTAGTAGCCCGGCAGCAACTTTTCAATCACTGGGAAACGCACGAATGTTTGTGTTACACTACACGAATTATATATCAACATGACCCCGAAACAATACTGAATAGATTGATATATAATTTATTATCAGTGTCAATCATTTTACCACGAAAAACTTTAAAAAACTGTACAACGATGCGCGTATTCTTAAGCATATTCGGGAACTAAACAAATGAATTACTGGGACCGTTACAACAGGAAAGCACTGGCAACTGCGATCCGAAAACTGCAATTTATTTGTTCATATAGATGGTTCATTTAAATTAATGAAAAATCATTCTACATAAACACATTTTTTTTATTTCAAATAAAATAATATAATATATTCACGTCTTATTAATCATTTTTGAAATAATGGCATACTGGATTTATTTTTGCCGTGAGTTTAAATTAGGTTTTTTTCGGTTACCATAAAAGTAAATTCAATAATTTTAAAATTAGAATATTATACTCTTACTATACTATACTGTACTATACTATACTATAACAAGTCAGCATTCTTTTATTTTAAACATTAATAAAACTTGAATTATTATTTTTTTTGGGGTGAAAAAAAAATTAATACAATCAATTACAGATCATTTGTTTATTTTGATAATATATCTATTAATTATATTCTAAGAATTCAACCGCAAATATTTTCTCAAAATTACCCATTTCTGGAATTATTGCCCCAAAAGTCAATATATCCCATATTAAGATAAAAACTTTAAAATTTTCAAAAATCTAATTTTCATGTATCTAGATACTTCTCAATGCGCTGATTCCAAATTTTGAAACCGCAGGTCGATATCTCTTTTCGTTCTCGAGATATTTAGATTCAAAGTTTTGCATGAAACTGCCCATTTTTGGGTATTAACCCAAAAATGGGTCGAGATATGAATTTGGCGACACCACCACTCGATTCTACGGATAAAAATATATAAATATACCAATTTTCATAATTTTTGACTAACCGGTTCATTTTTTATGAATAAAAGTTTGAAAACCCCTGAAAATGGCCAAAATCTGAAAAAATCGTAAGGGGTACCCCTTAGGATTTTTGCGATTTTTTGCCATTTTCGGTTATTTTGCTTTAGAGACTGTATGCGATGTTCAAAAATTATGAAAATTGGTATACTTATGTAATTTTGCCCGTAGAATCGAATGGTGGTGTCGACAAATTCATATCTCGACCTATTTTTGGGTTACTACCCAAAAATGGGCAGTTTTGAGCAAAACTTTGAATCTAAATATCTCGAGAACGAAAAGAGATATCGATCTGCGGTTTCAAAATTTAGAATCAGCGCATTGAGAAGTATCTAGAAACATAAAAATCAGATTTTTGAAAATTTTGAAGATTTTATCTGAATATGGGGTATATTGACTTTTGAGACATTAATTTAAAAATGGATGGAGATATAAACTTGCTAGTAATATTATTTGATTATAAAGACAATGTTACGTAAGTGTACGCAAATTTAGAGCATTTGAACAACTGAGGGAATTTTTAGAAATTAAAGTCTTAAAAGAAAATTGTTATCGTGTTATTCTTGCATTGACTTTTCGTAACTTGGAACGTAATATACTATTCTGTATGTGTCGTAATAAGCGAAATTTGAGGTGTTTTTAAAATAAGCGAAAAACAAGTTTTAGCCTGTAGCTCAGAACCAAAAGACGATAGAAAATTCCTGTGCTACCTATTAAAGTTATCTCAAAAAGGGTGCATAATAAAGAACTCTAATTTGTTCCAGCCTGTATATCTCGTGCAATATTGAATATTTCTTTTCATTAGGAGATCTTTGTAATAAATAGTGCATATGTTGTGTTAGTGTCCGATTGACAGTGAACCCTTTGTACGGATGGCGGTCACCGCGCTGACCTTGACCTTAGGGCGAGCCCGCATGCGCGACTCAGCTCCGTACAGGTACGCCACAATGCCTCCACCACCACCGCCGCCTCCGGTGCCCCTAACTTGTAGATCAATAGCCCCACAGCAAGCTCTCGGAACGAGAGAGCTAAGCCACTTCGATTTCTTATAAGTCCCAGACTGAAAATCATTCAATATTAGATGTTTTGTTTTTTAGTTAATGATAAGTTGTCTATAGCATGTGCTACTTGTTAACTTGTAAGTTGTCTGTGGCAAGTTATTTTGGGACAATATTTTCAGATTATAAATACATGTAGGGTGTTATCTTTGGTACAAACTTTAAGGCCATATATTCGTAGTACTAACAAAAATGAGAGAAACAAAAATTAACATAAGTCTGATCTTCAATTGTTCCAAAGAAAGAGACCATTTTGTATTATTAGAACCACGATTTAAAATATACTGGTTATGCCACTTGTCATGTTTTTCATTGTTTCTGATGGTCCGCTTGATACGTGTTTCCTTGAATAATCCGCTAGGTGCGCTACGTGAGAACGACCCTACCACAGCAAACTATTTTTACATAAAATATAAAAAATGAAATGCATAATGAATTTATTTTTAATATAAATTTCCTGAATCAATACATTGTTAGAATTTAAAATTGGAAAAACTAAATAAATTGATAGAACCGTACGCTTCCAGATTTCCATTCGGTAATAATATATTCTTCCCGAAAATGTTTTCGATAAACATCATTCAATCTTAATTCGCGATCATCTCTACTAATTGCACATTGCCATTTTTTAAAAAGTGATATATCGAGTGGAGCAGCAAACAGAGATTCTTTTTCAGTGGATTTCTTGTAACCGGTTTCACATCCAGGAATGAAACATTTTATATTTAATTTTCTTTTCATTTTGCATTAATTGCAATATCTTTCAACAAAATATTTATATTACGTTACATATAATACGAAAATGTACTTCAAAACTTGTTTTATTTACCTTTCTATAAGATATAACATGTAATATTTTCAAAATGACAGGTGTCAGTTGGGTCGTTCTCACGTTGCGCCTCTAGCGGAAAAAACGAGGAAACACGTATCGCTTTGGACCCTCGTTTTGTGCAGAGTGGCACAACCAGTATAATTTAAATCGTGATTAGAACCGAAGAAAAACTGTCGAACAAAATTTTGTCTTTTTTATTAAAATAGAAAGAAATGTGTTGTGGCCAGCACAATACCTCTCTTCATTTTCATATTAGGTTATACAAGTATTGTATTTAACATTCTGGTACACACAAAACATTCTAATTACATCTATTCTTTATTTTTAAATTCATTCTATGGACAAGTTTCTTCCTACTCTTCTAAATGTTCAAGATTCTTCCAATTCAAGGGTATATGATGAAATATATGTACAGCAAGCGCGTGTTTAGTTGACACTGATACTGTACATTTTGGCTTATAAATGAACCCGCTTTCTTTTTATACTAATATTAGATGTTGACGGAGTCTTTTCCTCGTTATAACAATAGCATATTATAATTACTATTCAACTATTTCAAAACCATGGCTGTCTCTATTTTTGAAGTGATTTTTATACCTAATTTTTGCCGTTACAAAGAATGTAATAATTTTGCTTATTGATTCGGATTCAGATTTTTTGTTTTATTTGAAACTTTTTTTTACTTAAAATAATTATTATTATATAATAATTATTTTCATAAAAAAATTCATAAATATATTAACTTGCAATGAATTTTCTATTAGTTGAAACGAACTATATAAGAAATATAAATCGCATTTTTCGGATCACAGTTACCCGTGCTCTCCTGTTGTAACGGTCGTTTTCAACTGTTTTCTTCCAGAATACACTTACGCGTGTCGTTGTGTAGTTTGTTAGAGTTTTTCGTGGTAAAATGATTGATATAGATAACAAATTATATATCAATCGATTCGGTATTCTTTTGTGGTCATGTCGGACATATAATTCTTGTAGTGCATCAAAGAATTTCGTGCTTTTTCGAATGACAGGAGAATGACCTTGCTGCTACAAATGGCGGACGATTGGTAAGAAAAAATATTGATTGTTTTTATCGGTATAAATGAAAATATTGTGGAGAATGGTAGGGGAGACCGGGGTTGGATGTTACAATTTTCAGTTTTGAATTTTTTTTTAAATATTGTGATGTGATAGAAAAATTATTTTTATGTGCAATTATTCACTGAATCTTCCTTTACGTCCTGAAAATTAAATTTGTATAAAAAAATGAACTACAGATGTGTAATCATTTTTTTTTATTGAGCCCGCAAATTGTAACAACTAACCCCACTCAGGGGTTTGTTGTTACAGCAGTGGGGTAAGTTGTTACAGCAAATAAAATTATATTATATATTTACATCTAGTCATCAGAATCGCAGATCTGGTATACAAAATAATAGGTAAATTTTTGTAATAGAAAAATAAATTATATATATTTACACATCGTCGTCAGAATCACAGTTCTGACATACAAAATAATATTGATTATTTGTGCAGTCTTCATGTGCCCAGTTTTCACATTTGGTACATTTAATCCAGTTCTCTCCAGGCCTCTTGCTTGAAAATGGCTCGTCGCAAACTAAACACAGTTTCATCTTCAGAACTAGATTCATAAGTGATTGCTTCACTATGTTTTTAGGTGGAATTATTTTCTTTCCATTTTTACCCGAATATAAATTTTTTTTTTTTTTTTTTTTTTATTAAAAAATAGATACATCAACATCACAGGTTATTAGTATCTCTATATAGAGTTGTAATTTTATATTCTGTGGTACATATTAATTTGTCTTAGATATTTTATTACATTTTGAGTACTGGTTACATTATTGTTTAGGTTTTCGGATAATTGGTTGGATATATTATGTTGGCCTCTTTCAGTTTGGTATTTGGGGCATTCACTGATTAGGTGTTCGACTGTCAGTTGAGTGTTGCATACATTACATAATTCCGGGTCTGTTCTTTTAAATATGTGTTCGTGGGTTAGTTTCGTGTGTCCTATTCTTAGTCTTGTAATTGTTATTTGTTCTTTTCTTGTGCCTATGGGTTTCCATGGTTCAGTGTTGCTTTTAATTCTTCTGAGTTTGTTGTTTGACTCTTGTGTCCATTTTTCTTGCCATTTATCTTTCAGTTTTTTCTTGACGAGGGCTTTAAAGTCGTAAGATTGAATGCAATGTTTGAGTTCTTCAAAGTTTTCATTGTCTTTGGCTGCTGTGTCTGCAATTTCGTTTCCATGGATTCCTACATGGGCAGGGGTCCATATGAACATTATACTTGTATTTAGTCTGTCAATCCTGGTTATTTCTTCTTTGATGCTTTTTATTATTGCGTTCCTCGGGAAAATGGTGTTTACGTTTTGTAGTACGCTAAGTGAATCAGTACATATCGCTATTTTGGAGTCTGGGGTTTGGGTGTTCTGTAGACAGTGAAGTATTGCAATTGCTTCTGCAGTAAAGATGCTGTCTTCGTTTGGTAGCTTAAGTGTTTTTATGTTCTGGTTCTGTACAATTGCTGCTCCTGTTGCTGACTCTGTTTTGGATCCGTCTGTGTATATGAAGGTATGGTCTTCATACTGGCTACGAATATTGTTGAACGATGATTTGTAGATGGTATCGTTTGTCTCGTTTTTGTTATATTGTGTCAATTCTAGGTTAATATCTATTTTGGGATGTGTCCAAGGAGCATGGTTATAAAAGTGATTATTTTCTAGTTTGGGAAGGGATAGTTCTAATTCATTTAAGATTTGGGTTACGTAGTTGTGGAATGGGGTTATTTGTTTTAGTCTTAATTCGGAATTGTTGTTCTGGAATAGTGTTGGATAGTTTGGATGTGTAGGGTTGCTTGCGACATTGATAATGTATGACATGATAAGTTGTTTTCGTCTGTTTTCTAGTGGCATTTCTCCTGCCTCTATTAGCAGACTTCTGACTGGACTAGTTCTGTATGCTCCTGTTATAATCCGTATTGCTGTGTTTTGTATTGTGTTTAGTATGTTTAGGATTGTGTTTTTTGCTTGTGAGTAAACAATACAGCCATAGTCCAATTTAGATCTAATAAGAGCCTTATATGTGTGTATTAGTACGTCTCTATCTGCTCCCCATTCATGATTGGAAAGGATTTTTAATATGTTTAGCCTCTGGTAGGTTTCTTTCTTCAGGTTGTTAAGGTGTTCCTTCCAATTTAGTTTATTGTCCAATCTCATTCCCAAGAATTTTATGGCTCTGCTGTATTTAATGTTTTCTCCTTTAAGTTTTAGTCTAGGTGATGGTGTACTACGGTGTGTTTTGGAGAAGTGTATTGCTTGGGTTTTTCCTGTTGAAAATTTGAATCCGGTTTCTTTTCCCCATGTTTCTAATTTGTCTATAGTTTGTTGAAGATATCTTTTAATTGAATCCGTGTTTTTTCCCTTACAAAATACGGCTAAGTCATCTGCATATAGTAGCGCGTGTACTGGGCTTGTTATATGGGATGTTATTTTGTTAATGGCAATAAGAAATAAGGTTACACTTATCACCGAGCCTTGAGGGATGCCGTTTTCCAGTATTTTTTGTTCAGAGAGTTGATTTTTAAATTTTACTCTTATTTTGCGATCTGTTAGATAATTTTTTAGAAAGTGGAGCATATTTCCTTCAATTTGGTATTCTTTTACAGTTTTTAAGATGTTGTGTTTCCAGGTTGTGTCATATGCCTTCTCTAAGTCAAAAAATAGGGCTATCATATGTTGTTTATTTCGGAAGGATTTTTGAGCTTCAACGCTAATTTTTAGTAGATGGTCTAGAGTTGATCGTCCCTGTCTGAAACCGCTTTGTTCTTTTGTAATGATATTATTTGATTCCAGGAACCACTGGAGCCTTTTGTTAACTATTTTTTCTAGGACTTTGCATAATGTGTTTGATAATGCGATTGGTCGGTATGATTTGGGGTCTAGTTTATCTTTGTTTGGTTTTAATACAGGTATAATGGTGCTTTCTTGCCACTGTTCTGGAAAGCAATGTTCTGCCCATATTTTGTTGTAGATTTTCAGCAAGTGTTTGAGAGCTTCTTCTGGAAGGTGTTTTATAATTTCGAAAGGTATATTATCAGGACCTGGCGAGCTGTTATTTTTCGTTTCTTCTATGGCGTTTATAAGTTCTTCTTGTGTCAATTCATTGTTTATTTTGTTGTCTGGATCATCATTTATTTGTATCTCATTTTGTTCTTTGATAGTTTTATATGTCAGAAAATGGGAATCAAGATTTTGATTGCTTGAGATCTCTTCAAAGCTTTTTGCCATCGCGTTTGCAATTTCAGTTGGTGAAGTTATTAGTATATTGTTAATTTTTATTGCTTTGGTGGGATTGTGGTAAGTATTGTTTTTAATTTTTCGGATCTTGTTCCAAACTTCTGTTGTCGGGGTATCTGATGTTAGGGTAGAAACATAGTTTTTCCATGTTTTCTTTTTGCTGTCTTTTATTATTCTTTTTGCTATTGCTCTTGTTTTTTTGACCGTTATTAAATTTTCTAGTGTTCTGTTCTTTTTGTATTTATATAGTGCGGCTTTGTTTTCCTTTATGGCTTGTTTGCAACTTTGATTCCACCAGGGGACTTTCCTTTTGTTGCTGATTCTTTTCTTCCCTATGTATTTTTCTGCAGATTGGTTTATGTGTTTTAGAAAATTTTCTACTATTTCATTTATATTTGATGTTGGTATTTCTTTAATTGTTCTCATTTCTTTTGTGAATGAATCCCAGTCAGCATTTTTTATATTCCATTGCGGTTCTATTGATTCTGGTTCTGTGTAGAGTGATAAGATATTAGTGATTTTAAGCGGAAAATGGCCGTCTCTATTTTGTTTAAATTATTAATTAACCTATGTTTGTAAAATAATTAATATACAAATATACCAAATAGTAAAAATATGATGTACCTGCATTTTTAAATTTTTTGCAAAGTCATAAAATTTATATTAAAGTCTTCAACAACAGTTCGCAAAGATTTTTTGTTTACCAAAACTTCATCTGCAGCTCTTCGGTAAACATCTTGTGACACATTTTCTCGTTCGGTCTTTCTTTTATAAGTTCTCATATTTATCTGCAGTTAAACAAATGACAATTCATTATTTAAATAAAAATTAAATAATTTATTAATAAAAAGAAAATGTTGGGATTGGTTATTACACTGTAACAACATGCCCCGTTTATCGTGTAACAACGTACCCCAATCTCATATTTGACATGAAACACTTTATTATAACATAAGCACACTTTGGATATTAACGTGAATGCAACAGAAAAATGCTAAATTTATCTGAGCATTCAGCATAAAGTTTCATAATATTGTTAGCAAAATTCTGAACGTAATATAAAAGAAATTTTTATGGTAAATTTTTTTACTCAACAGCATTCAAAATGAAAAAATTAAATTTACCAACGCAACCTGCTAACGATCAGAACAAAACTGCACCAGATGCAACCTTACTCACTGGTACACAAGTAGTGTTGTTATCAAGGTACTACTATCTACGGTCTTGTGTTAAACTACAATGTAACAACCTGCCCCTGTAACATTCAACCCCGGTCTCCCCTACATAATATGAACAAAATAATACATTTTAAAGAATGTACTACAATTATGAGTGGTTTAAAATTAAACAACTATTATTTTGTTGCATTAAATTTGCGTCAATAAATTCAATAAAATTTAAGAAAATATATATGCATTTAAATTTTATTTGAAATATTTATTGCACAATTTTAAAATGTAAAAATTGTGGAAAGTACTGAACATTTATTTATATAAAGGATGGAATTAAATAAATACAGAATACAAAATATGATTTCATAAATAAATAAAACAAATATGTTATTGCTGGGTGGGCCAATCTGTTTTGTACACAGATATTAATGGGGTATGTGACCATAATCGAATTTCAATATATCGTCGGATTTCTGGTAAAAAGACTTAACCGCCTTTTGACTAGTTTTGAGATAAACAGGAAAAACTTGTTTTTATTTACAATATTGATTTATTTAACAAGATATTGTGTTATATCGATGAGATTAATATTTTATGCATTTTTCAACATACTTTCGCAACATTTTGAAGCATATATCATGAAATATTTAATAAAAATGTTTTTTTTTTTGTTCAATATATAGCTTAATACCTAAATTTTTAATATTTATATAGTTGTGAACACCAGATTAATAAATAATATCAAAATAAATTAACTTTTGTGGAACACAACTCGTTAACATCACCCATTACATTAACACAGAATGGCTTTTAAGACATTTCTATAAAATTTCTGTGCGCATCAAACAGTGTCAGATGGCGTTTACGAAATTTTAGAATGAATTACCTTCTAACATAAATTTTTTGGCGCTCAGATATTGTGTTTAGAGCATGCGTCGTGAAGAGACGTATCCGTTTATGTGCATAACTCATTTTATCATTTTTTGGCGGTTAAGTCTTTTTACCAGAAATCCGACGATATATGTCATAATATATAGAAACAAACCTCTATAGCTTCTCATTATAATAATAAAAACAAAACATTAGTTTGTAATAATTTTATTATTAGCAATTTAATGTTTTGGAGAAGGGATCTGTGACGTCAGTAGGGTAGAATGGTAGAAGAAGACAGTTAGACTGAGATAGATATGTTGTGATAGGTTATGGAATGGCGAACGTGACAGTTGCTGTCCCTTTCGCCTACCACAATATATCTATCTCAGTCTAACTGTCTTCTTCTATCATTCTACCCTACTGACGTCACAGATCCCTTCTCCAAAGTTTTAATAATTATTTTCTCGTAAACTACGAATAATTAATCAATTTAAAAAAATACGGGTATTTTATTTTTTGGTCTAGTATCATATATGTAAAAATCAAAATTTAGTCACATACTCCATTGAATCCCTGTATTTCTGATCACGTGTGCGAAAGTAACCTATCAAAACAAACTTACACTGAATTTTTTTTTGGTTAATAGCTACTAGTGACATCTATTGGGCTATGTTAGACCCAAAAATTCTGTCAAATACAAATTCTAGGCAAATTTAATTTTAAAACCAAAAAAATTTCTCACCGAATACCCTTCTATCATTGATAAATACTTATAATTTTATCACACTTCCTCAAGCACGTTGCTTTTAGGTAACACCACCTCCGCCTTCGGCGTCGGGCTGTTACCAAGCAACGCGCTTGCGGTAACTATCATAAAGTTATTTCGTAATTATCAATGTCCTCGGGATATTATAGCTGATAATGATAATATATTCGGTACCGTGCGGGCGTTTATCATAGGCGAGGCGTCACTTAACGAGCACTCATTGCTGGGGTGGAAAGTGCACAACAGAGGTCACGTTTGAATGAATCCATGACCTAAGTAAAGGTTGTGGTATTATTGAGTATGTTATTCTTGTAAAATAAAAATGAAATTGGCGACAAATAATGTGTTGACTGTCACCACATATTTTTTTATATGTCATAAATAATCGTCGATGTGTAAGGTTCAAGAGCAATACCTCACTTATGAAGGAAACAAAGTTTAGAATTACATAATTATTATTTGTGGAACACAGTTTAAAGCACATTTTTACGATACGATAGACTACGGAATGCGTCAAGCAGTCTTGTTAAAAATAGTTTTTACTCATACACATTCATTAACTATTCACGGAATATATTATGTGCGTTGTAAATATTTAAATGAAGTAAATGCAATCGGTAAATTGTAAAAAAAAAAAAACAGGAATTGTTTCTACTTCATTGATCGATTTGTGCGATAAAATGAGCTTAACATCTACGTCATAAAATATTTAAAAAAATATTACAGCTCAACGAATAACATTAATTAAGACTATTAGAACTACAAATCACTTTCAATTCAGATGAAGCTTCATAAAAATCTAATGTGGCCAGCACATAAGTAAACTATCACTTCCGGTTTATCGTTTGTAAACAAATAATTTGTTTTTCCAATAAATAGAAAAGTCTACAGTCCCTAGAATCCGATTATAACATTTTTAAAATGATGTCTGTGTGTGTGTGTGGATGTGTGTATGAATGTCTGGTTGTTGTAGACACGATTCCTCAAAAACTATAAGACTTAAGAACTGTTTAAGTATAGATTCCTCAATCTGACATTCCTGGGAAGAGCTGAAAAGGTTTTGTTAACAATTGAACAACCAGAAGTAGTAGTTTCTTAGAAAAATTCTTCTAAATAAAATTTTTTGGGAGTTATTTTTATTAAATATTGAAGAACATAAAATTCTCCCTCTAATACATAAAATTTTTATTGTATCTTGTATAGATTTAGAGATAGAGTAATTTAATCGCAGAGGCTAAGGCACTAAGGAAACCAGTTGACAAATTTCAATGTTTATAACATAGTTTATAAATGACATATGTCAGTGTCAAAAATCTACAGTTTTAGTGACATTCTGATAGCTTTTTCTGGGAAGTATATTTAATCTTTCTTATTGTTTTATTAATTAAATATTTGAAATTATAGGTAAAATGCATATATCCATTAAAAATACCGCCAATCTGGTTAATGAATTGGAAGAATCTCTCACATTTAGAAACTTCCTCACACAATGAAAAATAGATATAATTAGAATTATATGTGTGCAGAAGATATGTTAAATACAATAAAAAAAAAAAAAAAATATTTGGGTAAAGTTCTGTAATATTTTGTTATAAAACGACGGTTCGACAACGAAGTGCAATACAATACTTATATAACATAAATGGAAATGGCGAGAGGTATTGTGCTGACCACAACAGATTTTTTTTCTTACGTGAAATGAACTTTATAACACATTTTCTTTGTCCTTTTAATACCTAGTGACACATTTATAAGTTTTACAACAACCGTGTTATACAAAAATAAATTCGTCCTTGTAACAACATTCTAGATTTATTTTTCTAAGATCGATATGCAAGCGTCCAAGTTAAATTTTTAAATATACAAGTTGAACGCGTTCCAAAAAACCATCCATCAATAATCATGATGCGCTCAATCGTCCATTAAACTTCCAAGATTTTCAGAAGCCAGGTGCGGCAGCGTAAACAGAAATTATCACATTCCAATGACCTTGAAAGGCCGAAATTAGCTTGACACTCGCGAAAAATAATTAGTTTGTTTCGCGAAAGGCGAGCGGAGCCGAACGTTGCCGAAGGTCAGTTACACTGAGCTCGCGTTCGCGCAAAAAACTATGGAGACCAAGTTACGATACGATTTCTTGGAATCCAATGCGGGTTTACGGTGGTTGAAAAGGAAAGTTCCTGTTTTCGTTTATAGTTGTTCTTTCTCTGAACTTCGCTTAATAAACCAGTAAAAACTAGTATGGTCGTAACCAAGGGGTTGCTGGACTTTTAGCCAATTTTACAATCTCTTGTTAAAATGATCCTCTACTATTTTTTACCTTTCTTCTCACAATTAAGTAAGGGAGGTAATGTTTTCGGTCCAAAAATTCGATAGTGAGTTTTCAGTGAATAAGCACGAAGTAAGGTCCCACAACACGTTTTTACTATTTTTACACAATGTTTGTCTGTCTGTCTGTGTGTATGTGTGTAATAGCTATTTGTGTATTAAGAGCGCAAAATGCGACATTGTCGATTGAGAGGTTGCATTCTCTCGAAATCGACAATGTCCATTTGCGCTCGAAACACACACAAGATTTTATCTACAGTCGCCACAATGGGGTCCTCCACCATAACAAAAAATAATAAAATGTACACTTTATACTTACAGTACTGCTCAATAAATAACGATTGGCTAATGCAAAAGATACGGTTTAAACTTAAAAAGGCTTTTAAATGATTATATCGTTACATTAGCCATAAAAAAACCAAAATTAGAGCGTGGAAGCAAGGATTTGTGATGATTTGATGAGGTTTTGTGTGGTTAGTTGTCACGCCTGTCACACTGAAAAAATTAACAAATATTTCAAGGAATTTGTGATTATATAGACATATAGAAATAACTAATAACTTTATTGTAATCAAAATAAATAGTTAACTAGAGATCAGATGTCAGTACGACTCGCAACTATCCTACCGCCATCTGTGTACAAACATTCCTATTACTAAACATAACTGTTCACACAATTTATTTTATATTTAATTTTATTTTATCGTTATTTTCCATTCTTCTTGAGTTTTTATTCAATCTAATCTAAGCATTTTATACTTTTGTTTTTGTAAATGAATGTCCTATTTCATTTTCACAGCAGTGTGGCATTTTGTTAGGTTATGTTAAATGCCGACAGAACATATGTCAAATTGACTTGTGAACGTGATAAATGTGTAATTACAGTGCCATTAGTTCCTAACTAAACATTTTCATTAAGAATGTAGACAAGTGACATTGCTCAACATTGTATACTTAGAAATTTGGACAGCGAGCGTTTTTACTACTTTGTCGCGCATGAGCGGCAAAGTAACATTTTGCGTTGACGAAAGAGAGCGCAAATGGCTACTTTCTATAGTGACTGTAGAAAAAGATTTTTTCGTCCACGATAACATTTAAATTCCAAAAATTTCTATTTTCCGTAATTAATCTTTTTACGTTCATATAAAGATAGAGTTGAATAGATTTTGGGGAAAATTGGACAACCGGAAGTGGTAATTTACTTGAAGCCCACAACAGTTTTTAAAGAAAAAATGTTATCTAAAATTTAAATTTTGTAAGGCTTTTATATCAAGGGAAACAACATATTAGATTTTGGCTAAAATTAATGAACCGGAAGAGATACTTTAAGTGTTTACTTACATCTGTCATTTACAAACCATGTTATAAACATTTGAATTTGCCAACTGGTTTCTTTAGTGTAGTTTATTTGTATTGTAGTATCTTTATCTCTAAATCTATAGAAGATATAATAAAAAATTTAAGTGTATTGATGGAGAATTATATGTTCTTTCCAAATTTTCAGAAAATAATAATTAGTATATTTTTTCCGGATGTCCAATTGTTACCAAAACCTTTTTAACTCTTCCCATTACCAGATTAAGGAATATGTGGTTAAATTGGTCTGAAGTATTATAGTTTTTGAGGAAACGTCCTTTCAACATCCACACACATACACAGGCATCATCGTAAAAATGTTAAAATCGGATTCTAGGGATTTTAAAACGTGCTTATCCACTAAGATCTGAATATGCGATTTTTATCATGATTACAATACCTACCTCTCTTAGCGAGAGGTAAAATAACGGTCAGTGCTTACTTCTACATTAAAAAATTTGTGCCGCTCTCTTCAAATAAAGACATGCTTAGAATGGATTCCCTGCCTATAGTATAGTAAAATAAACTTTTTCCTTTAACAAAAATGTTATTTTTTTTTAAAATAATTTTATGAGGGAATGAAACTGCAGTTCCAAAAATATAAAATGGAAAATTTTCACTTGTCCTTTCTTTAATACAATCAGAAGTACGTGATGAATTCCTTTTCATTCAAAATTACATTTCTAAAAATAAGAAATAAATAAATCAAAGAAAAAAGCTGTATTATTAACATTATCACGTTCTGAGGTTTTATGTACAAATTGCGTGAAAATTTTCTATACGTATGTTTGTAATTTTATATAGGTTATAATGACAGAACGTCAGCTTTTTCGATAATAACTGGTTCATAAATAGCTGACAATACTGCGTGGGCGTTAACTGTTTCATTTATTATTAATAAATAATTAATAATAAATATTTTAACACACACATTTGTAAACATAATTAAAAAAATCTATATTTAGTACATTTCCTAACATCCTGTATGGGTATTATTTAAATTTAACGTTATTAAATTGTAAGAGATGTTACTTTTTACCTCCCGCTACCCTTGGTAAGGGAGGTATAGGGATCGTGCTAAAAATCACATATCGAGATTTTAGTAAATGACCACGTTTTAAGGTTCCTAGAATCCAATTTTAACATTTTCACGATGATGTCTGTATGTGTGTATGTGTATGGATTTTGTCTTTGCTCTAACTCAAATACTATCATTCAGAAAATTCTGAAACCTTGTATTTTTATCCTATTCTAATATAAAAAGAAGCCATTAGATTTTGGTGTAAATTGGATAACCGGAAATGGCACTTTACCTGATTTTTCTTCAAAAAATACCATTAAATGCCATTTTTTTGCCAGATTATTGAATTTTCTACAGAAATACATTAATACTTTTTCAATATATTTTACAGATAAATTTAAAAATAAATTTTTATATAAGTCCCGAAGCCTAAGATAAACACAATTCCTTTGTTTCACAATTCATATTTCAAATGAATGTAACTGACAGTAAATGTCACTGTTAAAAAACTAATCACTTCAAATTAATAATAGTGACATTTTAAAAAGAAAATAGTAAATAAAGCAATAGTTTTATGCAATGGAACAATTTGCAGCGTTAGTAAATACGTATGTATTTAAATTAATAAAAATGAAATAGCGGGAGGTTTTGTGTTGGCCACATCAGATTTTTTTATAAGTAAACAAATAAAATAATAAATATATCATCACGGCATATTACCCATTTCTGGGTGTGCCAGTATCTACAACACATGCAGACATCGGTAATGATGACGATATATTGTACCGTGTGGGCGCTTACCAGGCGTCACCTCACGGGCCCTCATAGCTGGAGAGTGCACCACAGGGGTCACTTTTTTGCCCTTTAAAATTGGAAAGTAAACAAAATAAGACATAATTATTACAGTCATAAAGTTTAATGATTTACTAATTCAGATATCGTGTCTATTTACTATATATAATTTAATTTGCATAAATTATACGCTAAGATAAAATAATCTCACTAAAAGGTTCTACAATCTAAAAGACCTATTTCTCAAAAATTATTTCATATTTATTTAAATATTGCGTGTCCAACTTAAAATATAATTCACATCTTAATTACTGTTTTAAATATTGTATACATTGTTCGTACAACTAATTTAAAATTGTAAATTAAACGCGATTCTCTGTAAAGTAATTTACATACGAAATTATGTATTGCTTAGTTTGTGCAATTGTTTTATCTTGAAATCGGTTTTTCTCTATCGCAATAATAGTTCGTGTGTTTAGTGTTACAGTTATCCAATAATGGAGAAAATCTGCGTGTTTAAACACGTATGAGAAAAGCATGGTATATTTCCGAGAATTTGTGCATTCAATTGCTGGAAAATTTTAATTTTAAATAGAACAAAAAAATTATATAATGGGAAATAGATACGATTGCAACATAAAATTGTTTTTCATGTTAAATAGAAGATTTGGCAATAATTTATGTTTCCTGAAAGTTAATTAGTTAAGCATGACTACTTGTATTAAATAACTTATAAATTTTGTTTCTATTTTTACATGTTTACTTTCCTATATTATGTAATCTGTTAGGAAATTTTGAAAAAGATGCATGTTGCACCGAAACGATTTTTAATCAGTAAACTACTGGATTTTAAATTAATAGCTACTTGTTGTTTAACTAGGCACTAAAATACCAGATTCACAGCAGAGGCTGCTGTTTCAATGAATGCTGCCGAAGCTGTAAACTTGTGTTTAAAACCGTGTTGAACACATTTTTACCTCCCGCTACCCTAGGTAAGGGAGGTATAGGGATCGTGCTAAAAATCGGATATAGAGATTTCAGTGAATAAGCACGTTTTTATGTCCCCAGAATCCGATTTTAACATTTTTACAATGATGTCTGTAGGTATGTACAGTCATTCAAAAAAGTCTCCGTACGACAGTAGTTTTAATGTATTTTAGGAAAAATAGCAGTCTAAAACCCAATATATTTAATTTCCTTTTAATCCAAAATAAAACGCAGTATATTACGTTATTATTAATATAAAATAAACAAATAATTTACTTAATTTATTTATATTATGGGGTAAACATTGAAAGTATTCATAATTTCATGACAAAAAAGTCTCCGTGCGATAACCAAAACATTTAAATAATAAACCATTTATTTATGTTTCATAAAGAAATATAATATTTCGAGGGTTTTCCTTTGGTTTTTCCACCAGTAACTAAGCGATGAGTCATTGAATCCACCAAATTTTTGGTCACCGATGGCATTATATTCTGCCATTTTACTTGTAATTAATTTTAAATTCTTTTTTGCTTTATATTCTTATTTATTTTAAGAATTTTCCGCACTTTCTCAATCTGATTAAAGTCCGGAGACTGTGAGGGATGTTTGAGCATATTTTTAATATTATACAGTACTCATTCTCTTAAAGAGCGAATTATTTCTCAAATTTTTCTGATGCACGAAATTAAAATTGTCTGTTAAGGCCCTATTTTTCGGCACATTGTTTAAAATTTGCTTTTAAAATGTCGAGGGAACCTTTGCTATCCATTGTTGTAATAATTACTAATTTTTGTACTCCCGCTGAGGAGCTATAGCTCCTAGACATCTAAATTTGGTTTTTAGTAAACTGGTATAATTATTTAAACAAAATTAACCTCTAATGACATCTTGTTAATATGACAGATAACCGTTGAATGTTCCTATAAGTTATGATTTGACATTTGATTGACAGCAGTGTATTTGTCTGTCTAATTTGAAATGACACATGGGGAAAGAATTTAACACAAGTATTATATTTAAATATTGTAAGAAATTTAGCCGAGTCAGAAAACCACTCGGGCACAAGGTGCACACTATATTTTTTCTACAACTAATTTTAATTTAGAATGCAGGTATAATTATTTAAACAAAATTAACCTCTATTGACGTCTTATCAATAAAACAATTGAAATCAGCAAACGTACTTCACGTAAAATATTTATAATTATTTTATCGTCAAATTGTAATTATTTTATTTAAATTTTATTTAATACGTTTAAAGAAAAAATATAATGTGTTATTCGGAGTAAAAGTGTCATTGTGTACCTCGCTGCCCCTCGTCGTGCAAACTTCATCTTCGCCACACGAAGTATCACTTTTACTCCTAATAACACAATATACTATTCAATTTGAGAACACATCGATTTTTACAAATCATTAGGTGTACCGATATTTTTGAGCGGTTCTGTATATCTGAGCGTATGAGTGAAAATTGATTATTTTTAAATATATTTTAACAGGCTATGATTAAATATTTATTAATAGTTACTGCACCTGTGAAAACAAATAAGAAAATCTAAAAAAATAGATTTTAATATCAAGTCATTTGTGCAAAAAAAACAACATAGTATTTTGCCATGAACTCAAAAGTGCACCGCATATTTTTAGCAAAAAAAAATGTAATTTATTCGATGTGTATAAGCTTATAAGCCCGTTGCTTCTTCTCATGTCCTACCATAAATACTTTACAAGTGCCAATATGGCTGAGTGCCAAGCAACTTTATATATACATATATTATTCAGAAAAAAATGAGTTACTTCATTTGAAATTTACAAAAGCCGCATCGCTTTTTTCATAACTATTTATTCTTTTTAAAAAAGTTTAATAGTTATTTCATACAACTTTTATAAATTATAAAATAAATGTCCTAAAAACCGTAAATATAAAATTAAACCTTATTATTTCCGCTATTTGAAACAGATTTGGTTGTGAAAGTAAAATTATCTCAAAAATTATTTAACACTTAAAACGAAATCTATTCATAACGTAATAGTTATTTACATTCGACTGCGTGTAAGTTGTATTTTACAGCGCGACAGCTTTGTTTAAGGCACGAGCCCTTAAGGCGAGTGCCTTATGAGCTGGAGCACGAGAATTGTATCAAATTTTTTGGCCGACGATAATGAAAATCACTTTTTTATTGAGATAGGTTGTACTTCTGAAAAGGTTAAGTCAATTTCCAAATTTGATTTTACTTACCTTCATTAGCGTACTTTTAGCGAAAATTTATCTGTGATAATAGACGTTGTTTATGACTGATAATATATTTATTTGCTGATGTTTTCTTCGTAATAAATAATAGGTAGGTGTCGACATTTGACATTTCAGCAATGTTCGCCTCGCGTATTTGACAGGTATATCGATCGGTGACTATGTCGGTAACGGAGAATTTTTACAATAATGACAGATGTCGCTGCCGTGATTTTGGTTTATATAAATTAATTTTAAATATAGGAAATGTTAAAGTAAAAAAATAACTTAAGTAGGTAGTACTTTTTTACATGAACTTTATTATAGTAAAGATGATTTCTTTTCTAAATGCCCATAAACGTCCAGTGTATTTTGATTATTTTACCGCATAGTTAGTCAAGTTACAACACAGTAAGCGTAAAATGTAGGTTACACTTGCTGTGTATACAATTGTAAAGTTCCCATTACACTTCAGGAGGACAAAAAACATTTTTTCATTTAAACTTATTATCTACGCCAATATTTTAACAAATGTAGAAGCATACAACAAAAAATCCACACTTGGAATGAATGTTTCATTCAAATAGTTTTCACGCTGAGCTCTCATTGTAACTTAAATATAAACTGAATAGAGTGCTGTGAATTCATGAAATGCTGAAACAACAGAATGTTTTTAATTAGCATTATGTGCCGCATTAGACGAAGATGGATAGAAAATTAGAGCAAGAGGAAAAATTAAATATTCTGCTTAATTTAAATGAATGTACCATAAAAACGGAAGATATAACGACGTGAATAATTTGAAACAGCATTTATTTCAAGAAGACTTAAGCTAAATACTGGTGCTTTGTTTAACGGAATATGTAATTCATAAATCATTATACCTTACTGTAAAATACTGGTCCATCATTATATTATTTTCCGGAAAAAATATCAGCATCTAGTAAACACGAATAATAAAATAGTTATTTACATTCGAGTGCGTGTAAGTTGTATTTTACAGCGCGACAGCTTTGTTTAAGGCACGAACCCTTAAGGCGAGTGCCTTATTAGCTGGAGCGCTGTAAAATACTTCACGCACGATAATTGTATCAAATTTTTTGGCCGACGATAATGAAAATCATTTTTTTAAATGAGATAAGTTGTACTTCTGAAAAGGGTTAGTATAAAATACTTGGGTTAAGTCAATTTCCAAATTTGATTTTACTTACCTTCATTAGAGTACTTCTTCTAGCGAAAATTTATTTGTAATAATAGACGTTGTTTATGACTGAGAATATAATTCATTAGTCACGTGATATGTTTTCCGCCAATCGACATTCAGAATTTCCCTAGTTACATGTCTATCACAGCGATGATAAAAAACAAAGAAATTATCACCTTATTTACATTCGTTACTAAGGGATTTTTACAACATTGACAGTTAATTTTAACAAAAATTCATTATATTCTCATATGTAATATAACAAGTGATATGATTATCATTGATGATATTTTCGAGTGAAACCGAGCTGCAGATTTTACGAGTCCGAAGGACGAGTGAAATGTGCTACTTCGGTTTCACGAGCAATATCTTCGATTATTAATCATAACACGAGCTTATATTTAATGAGAGAATATAATGAATTTTGTTAAAATTAACTGTCAATGTTGTAAAAATTTCTTAGTAACGAATATAAATAAGGTGATAATTTCTTTGTTTTTTATCATCGCTGTGATAGACATGTAACTAGGGAAATTCTGAATGTTGATTGGCGGAAAACATGTCACTTGACTAATGAATTATATTCTCTTATTAAATATAAGCTCGTGATATGATTAATAATCGAAGATATTGCTCGTGAAACCGAAGCAGCACATTTCACTCGTCCTTCGGACTCGTGATATCTGCAACTCGGTTTCACTCGAAAATATCATCGATGATAATCATATCACTTGTTATATTACGTATGACAATATATTTCTTTTTATTCAATTTTTATTAATGACGTGCATCGGTTACTTGACCGATTTAGGTATATAAATTATTTTATTCAATTTTGATGTTTTAAACTGTTATTATTAATTCCATAGCAACAACTATAAGTAACATTTTATTTACAAGTGAATTAAAAAAAATTAAATCACTCTCACAAATTTTTTTGACTCACTCTGCAACAATTAATGGATTTAAATAACATCAGGCACGAAAATAACACTCACAACAGTATTTATTAGATATTATCAGCCATTTTTAATATTTTTCACGACACAAATGACTGACAATAAGTAATGCTTTTTAAATAGATGACTTGACGTCTATTATTGACTATTGTCATGCACAGCCTACTAAATGATTAGTTTTTTATTTTGTCAAAATTAAATATTATAATGGTTTTTATTATTGTTTCATCAAAATTGAATAAAATATTGTATAAACTACGTGAGCTAAGATAAGGTTTATTCATGAGTAGAAACATTCTTAGCTCACTTGGTGTATAAATATCTATTATGCCACAATTTGACCAATTTTAATTATATTTGCATGTAGAAATTAGTCAATATTTATTAGAATCATGGAATGTGAATACGAGCATATAATTTGGAAAATGTAATAACATTGTGGGCTATGAATAAAAAAGTTGAAGAACCTCTGGGCGATCGGATAGCTTGGCTGGGTTTTATCCGCGAACATTGATGTTTCTGTTTGGATGTTGACGAATGTTGCTGCTCGAATGTCAGCGTTATGAGTTATAAGCTTCACTTGCTATGGCTGCACTGAATTGCAACGTTGCAATTCGGGCTGACATGCTTCTGGCTCTGTTGGATTTGATTTGAATTATTGTGGTGACCCAACAGATTTCAAAATAACTTTTTGTTGCAGCTACATCAAATACGTCATGATGTTAGCTAGAGAAACACAACAATAAACATTGTGATACATTGTCGTTACTTTATTTTATTTATAGAGCAATAAAAAAATTGATAAACAGAATATTTCAAAAGAAAAAGAAGAAGTGGGTTCAGAGTGTAGCGCCCAAAGTGTAGGCGTACTCCATAATTCGATTATAGATTTTACTGATAAGATGATATATTTATTAATATTACTAAAAACATAAATTATCAGACACAGTATTTAAACATATTTTTCCAAGAAAAACTGATAAATACTTTAAGTTAAGCATTTCCAGTCAAGAATTAAACAGCTTTTCACACGAATTGAAATAAATCATAATTTTAAAAACTGTGATATTCAAGTAATGAAAGAAGAATATGACGCAAGCTCTAACAACGGAGTCTCCCATTATTTTTTATTAATAAAAAATATTTTTAATATTCTAATAAAATGCTCAGTAATATGTGCTCATTTTACCAAATATTTTCAATTTTAAATGGCACAAAAGTAACCCCTGTGGTGCACTCTCCACACCAGCTATGAGTGCCCGTGAGGTGACGCCTGGTAAGCGCCCACACGGTAAAATATATCGTCATCATTACCGATGTCTACATATGTTGTAGATACTGGCACACCCAGAAATGGGTAATATGCCGTGATGATATATTTATTTATTTTGTTCCCAAACAGTGGAATTTGCTAAAAATTCGAGTTGCAATTTAATACCAAATTTTGATTGCACTGAATATAATAAAGTATATATTTTTACCTCCCGCTACCCTTGGCAAGGGAGGTATAGGAATCGTGCTAAAAATCATTTATCGAGATTTTGGTAAATGACCATGCTTTAAGGTCCCTAGAATCCAATTTTAACATTTGCACGATGATGTCGAAATGTATATATATATATATATATGTGTGTGTGTGTGTGTGTGTGTGTATGGCTTTTGTCTACGCTCTAATTTAAATACTACCATTCAGAAAATTCTGAAACTTTGTATTTCGACCTCATTCTAACACGGAAAGAAAACATTAGATTTTGGTGTAAACCGGATAACCAGAAATGTCACGTAATGGTTTTCCTTCGAAAAATGCCATTAAATGCCTTTTATCGCATTTTATGCCATTATAAAAAATGAGTGCGCGTGAGGTGACGCCTGGTAAGCGCCCGCACGGTACAAATAGGTCATCATCGTTGCCGATATCTGCAATAAAGCAGATTATGGCACACTCAGAAATGGGTAATATGCCGTGAAGATATTTTTATTTATATAATTATAAAAAATTAAGATTATTGAATTTTCTACAGGTCTACATTAATACTTTTATATATTTTACAGGTAAATTTAAAAAACATTTTTTTTATAAATCCCAGAACCTTTGATAAACACAATTCCTTTGTTACACAGTTCATATTTCAAATGTATGTAACTGACAGGTAAATGTCACTTTCAAAAAACTAATCACTTCAAATTGATAATGGTGCCATTTTAAAAAGAAAATAGTAAATAAAACAATAGTTATATGCTAAGGAACTTAATATAGTTTGCACTATTAGTGAATACGTAGGTAGGTATTTAATTTAATAAGAATTACATTGCGGGAGGTATTGTGCTGCTCACATCAGATTTTTTTATTTATTTTTCTGATGGTATTGATTTGCACTCACAGAACTTTGATACAAATACAAACTACTACCCCAGAAAACACGTCGATACTAACATGTCGATTTTATCATATAATCAATATTTATACTTGTACTAAGCTACAAAAACGACATGATAACAATAAATATATGTTAAATAAAAACTTCTTATCTTTATGATTGAATAGATAACAATCTTGAATGTATGTACTCGTCTAGCAAATGTAAAAATAAATGATTGACCACTAGCCATGTTATTTTATTTGTTGACAATGTTTACATTGATTGTTCTTGCATTAGGTCCCACATTTCGTTCAAAGAACAAATTTGTTCATTTTTGAAATAAATATATGGAAATCATTCGACTTCGAATTAATAAACTGAAAAACGAGATTCTGTGGAATTTTCAAAAAAAATTTGTATATAAAATGAATGTACATAATATGGTAATATTAGTTCAGAACTGATAACCAGATGGTATCAGAAGCTTCGTTTTGATTTTATTGGGAAGTATCCGCACAATTTCTAAATTTAAAAAACTGTTGTGGGCAGCACAAGACCTCTCGCCATTTCCATATTAGGCTATATATATAAGTATTGTATTGCACTTCGCTTTCGAACAAAATATTACAGAACTTTACCCAAATATTGTTTTTTATTGTATTTAACATGTCTTCTGCACACATATAATACCAATTATATCTATTTTTTAGACCACCATTGTGATAAGTATGACATATCAACGTAGTATCCTAACACTGAAAATTGAACTTATGACATTAGTGTTACGGTATATTTTATATCGTAATAGTTGACACGGTTGCTAGGTTACTATGTCATTATTTTCTGGCTATATGTACACATTATTCATTTGTCAGCTGTCTGTACGTTTGAACCTAAATTTCAGTTTTGTAAAAAAAGTAAAATTTATTTATGCTCGTCTAAAAAATAATGTTCATAACTTGTATGAAATACAAATATCTTAGCTCGTGTGTATTGACTTGCACTCCGCTACGCGTCGGGCGTCAATTTACACTCGCATGATATTTGGTATTTTTCATAACTTGTTACGAAAATAACTATTTCATTGTATGAGGAAGTTTCTAAATGTCAGAGATTCTTCCAATTCATTAACCAGATTGGCGATATTTCTGATGGATATATGCATTTTACCACAATTTTATCTATAATTTCAAATATTTAATTAATAAAACAATAAGAAAGATTAAATATACTTCCCAGAAAAAGCTATCAGCATGTCACTAAAACTGTTGATTTTTGACCCTGACATGTGTCATTTACAAACTATGTTATAAACATTGGAATTTGTCAACTGGTTTCCTTAATGGCTTAGCCTCTGCGATCTATATAAGATATAATAAAAATTTTAAGTGTATTAATATTTAATAAAAAAAACTCCCAAAAAATTATATTTAGAAGAATTTTTCTAAGAAACTACTACTTCCGGTTGTTCAATTGTTACCAAAAGCTTTTCAGCTCTTCCCAGGAATGTCAAATTGAGGAAACTGCAGTTAAATATTTTTTAAGTCTTATAGTTTTTGAGGAATCACACACATCATTTTAAAAATGTTATAATCGGATTCTAGGGACCTTAAATCATGCTTATTCAATAAAATCTGGATATGCGAATTTTAGCATGAATCCAATACCTCTCTTAGCGAGAGGTAAAAAAGGAGTTTATGATGAACACATTGCAACAAAATAAATTGCACTTAATTTTATTATCTGAAAAAGTAAAAATATTCCATACAAAATGAACTGCATTTAACCATAGCCGTGGTTATCAATGGAGATAAATACAGTTATTATAAATACGTATGATAAACATCCTTATATGTTAGTATAAACTTCAAGTATATTTATGTATTGTATTTCTGTTATTGTAAGGATATAAACTACGGTACGATAAGAATTTTTATTGCGTTATCAATGTTGCGGTTTGTTACTAGGTGTAAGCGTTGTAGAAATGTTCCCACATTGCTCCAAAATCTGACAATGAAAATCAAATTACCCATACAAATTTCAAATGTAATTTAACGCTAATGAAAGTTAATTAATTACATAGTGATTGGGTTACAATGAAATATATTTCACAAAGATATACGGACCTATTCTGTACCTTAGTGGTTAATTTTTAACAACTGGTTAATAGGTATTAACACAACAAGTGAGCTAAGGTAATGTTTATTCATGAGAAGAAAGATTAGAGTTAATTTCTTCGAATGATAAACATTCTTAGCTCACGTGGTTTGCACAATATTTTATTAAATTTTGACGAAATAATAATAAAAACCATTATTAATATTTAATTTTGACAAAATAAAAAACTGATCAGTTAGTAGGCTGAGCATGGTAATCGTCGCTGATAGACGTTAAGTCATACATTTAAAATGCTTTATTGTCTGTCATTTGTGCCCTGAAAAATAATGAAAATGACTGAAAATGTCTGATAAATATTATGATAAGTGCTATTTTCGTACCTGATGTTATTTTAAATGCATTAATTGTTGCAAAGTGAGTTAAAATTTTGTGAGAGTGATTTAAATTTTTTTTTAATTCACATGCTATGGAGTTATATGACAGTTTAAAACGTCAAAATTGAATAAAAAAAATTATCCAATAGATATTGATTTGACAACTAAAAATTCATTTTTTTATCTTATTCTTATATAGTATTTGAGAAACCGTGGTTCCAACATCCACACACACACACACGGACATCATCGTCAAATGTTATAATCGGATTCTAGGGACCTTAAAAAATGCGTATCCACTAAAATCTGGATATGCGATATTTAGCATGTTTCCAGTACTTCTCGTAGCGAGGGGTAAAAATTTAAAAACATTTCATTTGATTGAAGTAATGCGTAAAACTTTATATATACCATCCGCCGAAAAAAGTTTACATTTTTATAAATAAAAATAAATAAATATAAATATATTTCTGGGTGTGCCAGTATCTACAACATATGTAGACATCGGTAATGATGACGATATATTTTACCGTGTGGGCGCTTACCAGGCGTCACCTCACGGGCACTCATAGCTGGTGTGGAGGTCACTTTTGTGCCAATTAAAATTGGAAATATTTGGCGTCTGTCGGGATCGAACCCAGTTCCCCCAGGTTCGCGACCAGACACTCAGGCACGCAGCCACGGGACCCCATTTTTATCGGACCTTTTATATGTAAAGAACTATTGGCGTCGACCAGAATTGAACCCGGGTCCCCAAATTCGTGACTAGACAGTCAGCTAACAACAATACAAATATCTGGAAGTACAGACCCTTTCAATTTTAATTAAGTTTTATAAAAGTTAAAATTAATTAATGGAGTCCCGTGGCCGGGTGCCAGTGTCTGGTCGCGAACCTGGGGAACCGGGTTCGATCCTGACCGACGCCAAATAATTCCAATTTTAAATGGCACAAAAGTGACCCCTGTGGTGCACTTTCCATGTCAGCAATGAGTGCCCGTGAGGTGCCGCATGGTAAAAGCTCGCACGATGCAAATATTATGTCATCATCATTACCGATATCTGCGATAAAGCAGATTGTGGCACACTCAGAAATGGGTAATATGACGTGATGATATATTTATTTATTCAATTTTGACGTTTTAAACTGTCATTATTAACTCCATAATAACAATTATAAGTAACACTTTTTTCACAAGTGAATTACATTTTTTTAAATCACTCTCACATTTTTTTTTAAATAACTCTGCAACAAATAATGCATTTAAAATAACATCAGTAGTGGTAGCACGCACTTTAGAATTCTATCAAAAGAGGCATTTGTTTTCGCTTCTCGTCACGAAGCGAAAATTTGGTAGCATGCGTGTCTCAAAATATTCGCCTGGAAGCGTTCGACTTGTCAAAGTAACGTCATTATTTTATCAGAATTCTATTCAAAGCTAATTTATATATAATTTATGTATTTATTATATGCAACTGTCATAATAATTTTGATTTTAATAGTATTTATACTATTAATTAATATAATATACCAATAATTTCCGAACCAACAAGCGAGTTTAGAATTCTAAAATGCGTGCTACCAAGATTCGTAAAAGTAAAGTCGTATTCGCTTGCTTTCTATGATAGAATTCTAAAGTGCGTGCTACCACTACAGGCACGAAATTAACACTTACCATAGTATTTATCAGACATTATCAGCCACAAATGGCAGACAATAAAGTTTTTAAATATATGATTTGACGTCTATCATCGACGATTGTCATGCACAGTCTAATTAGTTTGTGTTTTGTCAAAATTAAATATTATAATGGTTTTTATTACTATTTCGTCAAAATTGAATAAAATATTGTACAAACCACGTGAGCTAAATATTTTTTTTCATTCGAAGAAACTTCCTTCTCATGAATAAACATTACCTTAGCTCACTTGGTGTGTAAATATCTATTATTTATTTAAAAGTTAAAATTTGTAATAATTGAAGGCGATTTACATATCTTTTAATAAATAAATAAATACATAAAATATGAATGTAAGAGAGAAGGGACTTTTGAAATTTAAATTTATATTATGGTGTCTAGGTAGTCTTTGTATCTTCATGCCATGATGCATCAAATTCCATTACGTTGTCGTCTTGTAAAACAAAAGATCCCCTATCAAGCAAACAAAAAGAGATGTAGTGTGCTAGTGAGTGAAGGGGTTGAAGAGTGTCTGAGAGGCTCACATGCGCATGCGCACTCTACCGGCGCCGTCCACGAATTAGATGGATGATGATAAATCGTGCACTTTAAAACTGCACAATAATCTCTTTTGTATCATCGTTATCCGTCTGTCTCTTGAGCTGCGCTCACCAGACCGGCCTGCGCCTGCATGCCAGTGTCTTCTTCTTCTTCACTTCACGCTGCACTGCACTGCATCCCTATTGTTCGCAACAGATCACCTTTTTTATTTCCTTCCCAATCCAAAGACAAAATGAAAAATAAAACGAGCTGTGTTATTGATTTGAAGTTTACTAACTGTGATTTTCAACATCACTTGCTATGTACGAGTAAATTTACATTAGGCATTTACGCAAATTCTGCGGATCGAATAATTCAGCCGGTAAATGCGGTAAATGAAGAATCTAACCTCAAAAAAGGTAGAGATGCCAAGCGAAGTTGGAATCGGAAGTAGGTTTCAAAAGTTAATTATGATAATACAGAAGTAACTTTGTGCTTTTAACTCATTTGTGTATGGTTATGATTCGAGTATAAACAAGACAGGAACTATTACGAACACAAATTGCACAGATCAACTGCAAATATAAGACAGGCTGCGTAGCTTTAAAACTTATTTGGGCAACTGTCATATGTTATATTAGGTATGCGGAAAGTAAATTAATTGTATTTCGTGTGGATTTAAACGGAGCGCATATATTAGACAGTGATTCGTGCTAACATATTTTCTGTAGTTCATCTTTCGTGTCCCGGACTATACAAGTACAATGATACACGCATAATAGTAAAGAACAAATATCATAATTGTCATTTTATATTATATATATTATAATTATGACATGAGTTCTTTACACTATTTTTTTCTATGCCTTTTTAAATGAAAAATAGTAACTTCAAGGCATAGTGTGCTCCTGCAAAATCATAAAATGTAATTACTAAAATCCTAAATAATCACTAGATTTAAGGCATATAAATTTGGGATTTTGATATTAGGGTGATAAAAGTGCAACACCGGACACAGCTTAACAGTATAATGCCTATATTCATAAATACTCGTAAAGTTTAAAACGGTTCGTTATAATTTTTGACAAATAGAATCAAACTTGACAAATAAAATGTCGATTTTTCTTTCAATGTCGACTGTTTTTATTGGATAAAAATTATAACGAACCGTTTATGTGTTTATGAATACGGGCATTAATATACAAATTATCAATGTTGCCAAGTGTAGCAACAAATAAACGAATAATATGAAGTAGATGTACATTATTTATATATTATTTAGACAATTTTGACGTTTTGGGTATATACCCAAATCATTCAAGCAGCCAATGCACGTCATTAATAAAAATGGAATAAAGGTAACTAGATGTGTGACGTCATGTACTGGTACGTTTGCAGAGGTTTTAGAATCTTTATGAAAAGAGTTATACAGATTGGAATCTGTATTATCGACATGGTCATGAACTGTCACATCTACACAATAAATACTATATTTTCGTCATTGTCCATTTCTATTTAAATTATTTTATAATACTAACCTTATTTATACTTATATATGCCATATAAAGGCAATAAATAAAAGTGAGCCGAATTTCAAAGAAATATACTGAATTCTTCTGATTGATTAGAAGTGCTGCCTTTGGCAGATTCACAGATTTTGTGTTTGCGTTAACGGTCACGTTGCGTCGTTGCGTTTAACATTACTTTATAAATAGGCCTTTACAACGCATAAAAATGTTTCAAACACGATACAAATATTTTTCAAATAATAACTTTGACAGTATGAACATACAAATTATCAATGTTGCCAACTATAACAATAATTAAACAAATAATTTGACGTTGATGTACATTATTTATATATTATTCATGCCATATACGTTGATGTACATTATTTATATATTATTCATGTCATATACGATAAGTAATGAACTCTACTATTCATCTTAATAATAATTATATAAGGTCATACACTTTTTGACGGTTAAAAATGATTGAAATTTTATTTCATTTTTCACTATTAGTGATTTAAATGAATTAAGGTTTTTACACTAAGTTATGACGTGCATCGGTTGCTTGAATGATTTGGGTATACTACAATTTGACCAGGTTATTTCTCTCAAATAATTCGGTTATGTTTAAAAATTGTTTTGACCTAGTTTAATTGCATGTAGATAAATTGACATCACAATTTGACCAAGTTTATGTCTCATTGTATCCAATAATTCACCTATATTTAATAGTTATTTACATTTGAGTGCGTGTAAGTTGTATTTTACAGCGCGACAGCTTTTAGCTTATTAGCTGGAGCGCTGTAAAATACTTCACGCACGAGAATTGTATCAAATTTTTTGGCCGACGATAATGAAACTCATTTTTTTTAATGAGATAGGTTGTACTTCTGAAATGGTTAGTTTTAAATACTGGGGTTAAGTCAATTTCCAAATTTGATTTTACTTACCTTCATTAGAGTACTTCTAGCGAAAATTTATCTGTAATAATAGACGTTGTTTATGACTGATAATATATTTATTTGCTCATGTTTTCTTCGTAATAAATAATAGGTAGGTGTCGATATTTGACATTTCAGAAATGTTCGACTCGCGTATTTGACAGGTATATCGATCGGTGACTATGTCGGTAACGGCGGATTTTTACAATAATGACAGATGTCGCTGCCGTGATTTTGGTTTATGTAAATTAATTTTAAATATAGAATATGTTAAAGTAAAAAAATAAGTTAAGTAGGTAGTAGTTTTTTACATGAACTTTATTATAGTAAAGATGATTTCTTTTCTAAATGCCCATAAACGTCCAGTGTATTTTGATTATTTTACCGCATAGTTAGACAAGTTACAACACAGTACGCGTAAAATGTAGGTTACACTTGCTGTGTATACAATTGTAAAGTTCCCATTACACTTCAGGAGGACAAAAAAATTATTTCAACTACCTATGTTAATAAAAGTAGAGAAATTTTAGTAGAATAAATGTTAAAATATGAAACCTTTTAACCCATTTTTGGATGTCGGTCCCATAGTTTGCGAACCACAAATCTTCATGACCCAGCGCCCATCGTTGTCGATAGCCCACGGATAAACGTTTTTCATTTTAGGTTTTATTTTGTTTTGTTTTTTTCTGCTGGTGCATTGCATTGTGTCGTTTGAAAGCGCAGGCTTGGCAAATGATGTCCCGGTGCAGGTTTTATTTTTTGTTCTGTGCTAGTGATTTTTGCTGCCTGGATAAATGGATTAAATTTTGAACGTCATGTTGTCAATGCAAGCCGAATGGATATAATGCCATGATGAATGATTTGATTTTAAAAATAGTTTTGGATTGACTGTTAATTAACGGTCTGGGGTTCTGGATTTTGTTCATGCATTTCCATTCGTTAGATTATTGCTGATATTTCATTTGTTAATACCAGTATTCTGCGAGTTATATCGGATTTGATAATATTCTGATAACGTTCATCACTCATTTATTCAAATATTTCAAAATATCCTCTGTTTTGATACTGAATATTCTTTTTACCTCTCGCTATTGGATTCATGGATTCCACATTTTAGTGAATAAGCACGTTTTAAGGTGACTAGAATTCGATTTTAACATTTTTACAATGATGTCTCTCTCTCTGTGTATGTGTATGTATGCATGTATATATATATATATATATATATATATATATATATATATATATATATATGTGTGTGTGTGTGTGTGTGTGCGCTGGATGTTGGAGGGACACTTTCTCAAATTCTACAAGTCGCAAGACCAATTTAAAGAGCTGAAAAGGTTTTGGTAACAATGGGCTACTTGCGTACCTTTTTTTTATTTAATATTTTTGAAGAGTAGGTAAAAACTTGCTACCCGTATTTTTTCTTTTGACAAAATTTTTATTAGTTAGCAAAAAAAAAAAATAATGAAATTTGATTATTTGAATTCCCGCCATGTATGACGTAGAATTACGCCGCACGAATGATCGTAAAGTCATAGCGTTTGTTTGTACGGGTAATGTAGATCTCCTGTTTGACGTTTTAACAATAGTTTGGAGGTTAGTATTTATTATTAACTAGCTATGCTGTACTGATGAGCTCTAATAAGAGCGAAACATGTGTCTACAGCTGCAATTGAGCGATATCCCTAGGAAGAAAGAATTGTTATTATTTTAGTTTGTCTTTTTGGTATCGATATTTTAAAATATATGTCACTACCTATGTGTTTATTTGTGAAGTAATTAATATGTTTGAGAGCCCAGAGATAGAAAAAAATGAACTAATGTCAAATTCAAATTAAAACTTTCTCGCAAGTCATGCCATCTATACGTTACATTTTTAAACATGGTTTCCTTCTCGAGTTTAATATGACGCCACAGAAAATTTTCTTTCTTAATTTACTAAAAAACAAATAATTTTTAAAAAATAAAATTTATATTTTTATATTTGTTTCCAACATAACATTACGTACATAGTAATAGAAATCGGATTTTCAGTACCACGCAAGTAGCCCATTGTACAACCGGAAGTACTACTGTCGTAAAAAAATTTTCTAAATATTATTTTTTGGAAATTTGTGTTATTACAAATATTAAAGAATATAAAATTCTCTATCTAATACATAGAACATTTTTATTATATCTTCTATAGATTTAGAGATAGAGAATTATAAATATATAAAATAATCCATTGTATAATGAATCAAACAGACCATGGGAACCAGTTGAAAAATTAAAATGTTTGTAATTGACATAAATGTCAGTGTCAAAAATCTAGAGACATTTCTAAAGGTTTTTTTATGGGAAATACATTAATATATCTTATTTTCTTATTAATTAAATAGTTAAAATTATAGATATAGCTGCTGCACGTTAGGTTCACACTGTCATTGAATGCTGAAAACCTAAAATTCTTACTTGGACAAGTCGAGATGTAATAGTAATCATAATATGGTATTATTATATATAGTTTTAGTGATTTATTCTACATTGTTTTACATGTTTGATATTGTTATATTTAATGTCAAAAATGAGGTCAGCATATGTAAATAATTAATAAAACCTAATATCTTATCTATTCCGATGTGGTCGAGATAAAAACAACATCTCTTGAGGCTTGAGGCAGGATACTTGGCTAGGAGACAACAAGTCTCGCATCAGACAAAAAACTTGTCGGTAAGAGATCTGTCATGTCACCTACATCCACATGTACCTGTAAACATCTCAAGTCAACTTCATATCGAATTTCTTGGCGTGCGTTTGTCAGTTGGCCTTGAAAGCTTGAAACAGTTGAACGCTACCACACCACATTGTTCATTGCCGTAGCAACTCGTGGAGTTTGTTGTTGTCAACCATTCAAAAAGAATTGTTTACTTTCCATCCAATGTACGTTGCATGGACAAATGTAAATATGGATAAGTTCTTCAAAATGTTGGGGATTTTATAGCAGGGAATGTTATTTAAATATGGAGATTTATCAAACAAAAAATAAGTTTCATAGCGGATCAGGATGAAGTGAAGTTGAAAGGAGAAATTGAAATCTTCAAATTGTAAGGGCTTCGGACAGGAGATTTCGATCTTTCAATGCTCATAGATTTATTTTGTTCTTGCTCGTTTTTTTTTAAACTTAAATACAAATCTCTTTATTTTATATGTTGCTTGTAATAAATACAAATCTGTTATAGCCAGCACAATACCTCTCGCATATTAGGTTATACAGGGTGTATCTGTATCAAGATAATGGAACAGTGCATTTTATTCGTGTATGTGAAAAGATACAAAAAAAAGTGATTAAGATATTTTGTAAGGCATAGAGGGGGACACATTTTAGCATAAACTTTATTATCTTAGATCCAGTGGTACTCAAACTATAGGCCAATAATATATTTTTTTAAATAGCATTATACATATTTTATTAACTCATTAAATAGAGAATTTTGTTCTGAATTCAACGATATAATAATATCATACCCTTACATTGCGAAAAAATTATAAAAATTAATTCAAAGTTAGTATTTCATTTCTACTGTATCTAAGTAATCTGAGCAAACATTCAATCAATAAAACAAAAAATTTATTTTAAAAGTTGAATTTATTGCCAAAATCGTATTTTACTTGAATGTAATAAAACTAAAATAAACTTTATTTTGTTTTATTGATTGAATGTTTGCTCAGATTACTTAGATAAAGTAGAAATGAAATATTAACTTTGAATTAATTTTTATCAAATTTTTCGCAATGTAAGGGTATGATATTATTATATCGCTGAATTCAGAACAAAATTCTCTATTTAATGAGTTAATAAAATATATACAATGCCATTTAAAAAAATATAATATTGCCCTATAGTTTGGGTACCTCTGGATTTAAGATAATAAAGTTTATGCTAAAATGTGTCCCCCTCTATGTCTTATAAAATATCTTAATCACTTTTTTCTGTATCTTTTCACATACACGAATAAAAAGCACTGTTCCATTATCTTGATACACCCTGTATAAGTACTGTATTTAACATTTCTGGTTCACACAAAAATTCTAATTACATCTGTTTTTTATTTTTCAATTCATTCTATGAACAAGTTTCCTTCTACTCGTCTGAATGTTCGAGATTCTTCCAATTCATTGACGAGATTGGCGGTATTTCTGAAAGGTATAATGATGAAATACATGTATAGCAAGCTTGTGTTCAGTTGACACTGATACTGTATATACTTTGGCTTATAAATGAATCCCCTTTCTTTTTATACCAATTTTAGAAGTTGACGAAGTCTTTTCCTCGTTTAATTCCGATGTTGTACTTTTGTCTATATCTAAATGCTAAATTTATATGCCGTAAATCTAGTGATTATTTAGGATTTTAGGAATTAGATTTTAAGATGTTGCAGGAGCACACTATGCCTTGAAGTTGACGCACACTAATTCAACAAATCATATTCGTTACTATCATTTGTACAAAGCGTCAAATTTACTGTCAAAGAATAGCTTCTTGGCTTCTATTTTATGAAATATAATATTAACATTTAATCTGAAGAATCAAATTGAATCGAATTGTATAATTCATTTTTGTTGTTCTAAAGTGTTGCCATGCAAACCAATAGATATCACTAGTGTGGCAGTCGAAGTTGTATTTATGTGAAGAAGACCTAAATCCTGAATACTAAATGTCAAAATGCGACATCGGACACGGCCATAGTGTGCTCCGGCAAAACCCTAAAATCTAATTCCTAAAATCCTAAATAAACACTAGATTTAGGGTATATAAATTTACGATTTAGATATTAGGGTGAAATTTTTTTGGTTAAAAAATTATTCAATTGAATCCCTTTATTTCAGACCATGTGTGCGAAAGTAACCAATCAAAACAAACTTACACTGATAATTATCCTAAGACAATTATCACTTATGTCACTAAGTTGTTAAGTAACAAACACTTTTTGACATATAATTAAAGATTAATTGTTTTAATTTGAAAATGTCATTTTCACGCTGTCAATGAAAATGACGATTTAATCACCAAAATTATAGAAGAAAACACATCAAAAAATACTGTATTAAATAAAAAACTAAATGTGGAGAATATTTATGGACTTTTGTATGTTTTATCTTCTTCTCTTTGGTCTCACTCAAAGAGGTCTCATTCTCATTGCACACTTCACACTGAACATATTCATAGCCACATTCACGTTCATAGCTACTAGTGACATCTACTGGGCTATGTTAGACACAAAATTTCTGTCAAATACAAATTTTAGGCAAATTTAATGTTAAAACTGCAAAAAATTTTCTCACCGAATACCTCTCGATCATTGATAAATACTTATAATTTTATCACATTTCCTCAAGCACGTTGCTTTTAGGTAACACCACCTCCGCCTTCGGCGTCGGGCTGTTACCAAGCAACGCGCTTTCGGTAACTGTCATAAAATTATTTCGTAATTATCAATATCCTCGGGATATTATAGCTGATAAAAGTGCAACATCGGACACAGCCTTAGTAGTATATAACGTCATTACTTTAGGGATATTTTTTGAAGTCTTCTGCCATTTCATTTTTACCATAGCAACATTGTAGAAATTTCCAGTCCATACTCATTTGACGGCAAGTATAATATGCAACATTGTAGTATGAAACAATGCGCGTGGCGGTGGCGTTAGTTGTGTTTGATTTGTCAGTCCATTAGCACGCCATTCGTATTCGCCATCTTAGCGTTAGTACGGCATGTGTGCCTTTGGTTGCTTGCTGCTTATGAATACGTTGTACGTGATACGTTAGTGTAGCATGCAAGGGCTATTAGGAAACAAGAGAATGTGCGGTAATCAGCTGTATACAACGGCCTGTCAATCATCTACCATAGCAAAGCTAGTGTCACCGCTATGTATGTGTGAGTGTGCGTACTATACGCTCGCTCGCTCAGGATCGAGGTTCATTGGGGTGACTTGATTACACCTCAGTGACTGTCAAACGGTGGAGAAAGAGAAATACATCCACATATGAAGTAAATAGTGAATATTTTCTACACTATATTTCAACATAGAGTTTGAAAAAATCTGTTGTGGCCAGCACAAGACCTTCCGTCAATTCGATGTATTTTGTACAAATCCCATACCAAAAGGACCTTTGAACAGTTTCTATATAATATCATGTAAAATCGAACACGAACACATACTATTTTTTACAAATTCCATACCAAAAGTTCATTTGAAAAGGTTCTATAAATCCAATAAAATTATCACATAAACATACACTAAGTAAAATGCACTTGACACTTCATTCTTTTTACTTCAGCTTTCCCCTATTTTATTAGGGGTCGCTATTTCCTCTTCTCTTCCACTTATTCCTGTCCAACGCATCTTCTTCACACAGTCCTTCCTTTCTCAAGTCTTCTGCGATACAGTCCTTCCATCTTCTCTTTGGCCTTTCACTGCGTGTCACTTGCGAAGAACACAATGACATACCAATGTTTGATCTTATACTTTCCATATTTGGTTTTGTACTTGCAACAGACATCTGTCAATTAGAATTTTTTGAATGTATCATTTGTATCGTATAATCAAACCGTATAGAGAAGAGTATTTTCTTTAATATGTAATAACAAAATGTCAAAAATTAATATTTAACTGCATTAAAAAGAAAAAAAAAACGAACTGTTAAAAACTTCAAATAAGGGTACTTCAATCATTATAACCAAAATCTAATCAACTCTTCATAATGGATTATAATTTTTAGAATTGTAGTATTGGAGTTATCGTCGGAGAAAAATTTGTCACACACGGACACACATACACACACATGCACACACACACTCACACACACACACATATACACACACACACAAACACACACACACATACATACATACATACATACAAACATCATCTTAAAAATAGTAAATTCGTATTGTAGGGACCCTAAATCGTGCTTATTCATGAAAAACTCACCACCGAATTTTTTGACCAAACACAATACCTTCCTTACCTAAAGGTGACGGAAGGTAAAAAAGGGCTGTTAGGTCCTCTGGCATGGTTCACATGTCGAGTAATCGTTATCCTTAGGGATGCATTCGGGCCGGGCCGGACCGGTCTTTGAGGTTTAGATCTTTAGATCGACTCGGTCCGAAAACAAAAATTGTCAGCACTGACTTGAAGATGGACTCGACAAAAAATTTACTGGCCCGGTTCGAAAATTAACTCCATCGGACCGGGCCGGGCCAAAGCTCGAAATTGATTGCATCAGGCATTCTTAATTTTGATATCATCTGAAAATATTAGGAAAACTAAGACTATTGATGAAAATCTGATGAAAAAATTCCTATTAATAAGCGAGTTATGGTCTCCCGAATTTTGAAAAGATTGACGTGACGTCACGCTTATTTGTTTTTATATCAAACTGTTTTCATCATGGACCTAAATGTTCTTGAAATATATACTATTTTAAGTTATATTTACATAAAATAAATGAATATTATAACACTGTATAAGTCTACATGCTTTATAATTACAAGTGTATTAAATTATTTAAGTTTAATGCAAGAAATTTATGTTAAAATAAAAACTGTTTGAAAACTGCAGTACAGGAATGTTAGCCCCTCCTTTCGAATTTGAATTTCTTAACTTCCATTGGTAGTAACCCCCACCTCCTAACACGCTATTTGTTATGCATGTATAGGCGTTCTTTCGGTCGCCAATCAAAATATTTTCATATTAGTGTCGAAGCGCTATAACAAAAAACCCCTTATTTCCGAAATATCTCAATTACCTATACCATTTCATTTTTCTTATTAATATTTGTTATTCAGCATATACATTCGTATTTTTTTTACTATTTTCCTGTAATTCGATTTAGCTGGAATCCCATATTTCGCTGTATTCCTGTAAAATTAATCTTGATATTGTACTGCACCAATTAAAGTAGTCTGAAGAATTATTAGCGAAAAATTAGATTTACATTTGCTATAAAGTTATGATTTATGAAACAGAATATTAGTTTACTAGTTTTTAATTATGCAAGATGTTTTTAATTTGAAATATGAGCTGTTTTAAATTTAATTTTATCGTCTGGAAAACTAGTTTTTGTTTTACGGCTTTAAGAAACACAAATTTAATTAAGTCCGTTAATTCTTATCATGTTTACAGTTCTTAATAATTATTTTACAAATTTAATAACATCGAAGAAACTGTAAACATGGGGCGCTTTTAGTAAGTATTGTTTTTATTAATTCTTATTGTTTGAGAACTGCCGTTTCTCATTCTCAGTTTTGCTCGAAGACTTGACCTTGCTCCTTTGACGTTCGCTGAACAAACCAGCCTATTGTTTGTTACGACTAATCTTTGCTTCATGTGTAGTCGAAGTCTAACGCAACATTCGACATTGAAACGGTTTTTTTCTGCGAAGAAAATTAAATAGAATAGAGTTGCCTTTTAAAAAGAAACTCTTGTCTCTGAAATAGCCAGCGTTGAACATTCTTCTTCGCTACGCTTGATGCTATGAAAACAAGATGGTTTTTATCAATGACACTCTATGGATGATGCTACCAAGGAAGCCTATGTAAATAGATTAATTGTTTAATTTATCTAAAAAGTTTTTCAAATACTTTTTTACTCGAAGCATTATAAAGAGATAAATTTTCAAAAATCAGTTAGCTTTGCTATTTATCATGGAAACTTTTGATATATTCAAAAAATTCTAATTGACAGATGTCAGTGCCAAGTGCAAAATCAAATATGACAAGTATAGGATCAGAATGCCGGAAGTACGAGGAAGGCGAAAGAAAAGATAGAAGGACTGTGTCGCAGAAGACTTGAGAGAGGAAGATCTGTGTGAAGATGCGTTGGACAGGAATGAGTGAAAGAGAAGAGCAAGCAACAGTGACCTCTAATAAAACTGGAGAAGGAATTGTATTTTGTACAAATCCCATACCAAAAGTTCATTGGAATAGATTCTATATATCCAGTAAAATTGTAACACGAACATAATACAATTTTTTCCTTGAAAAAGATTCTATACTCATATATAAATACGCTAAAAATGAGTACACTTACGTAACATTCTTTTTACAATCAAATAATATTAGTACCAAGTTTATATCTCTACCCATTTTTGAATTATTGCCCCAAAATTCAATATACCACACATTTAGACAAAAACTTCAAAATTTTCAAAAATCTAATTTTTATATATCTAGATACTTCTCAATGCTCTGATTCCAAATTTTGAAACCGCAGATCGATATCTCATTTCGTTCTCGAGATATTTAGATTCAAAGTTTTGCTCAAAACTGCCCATTTTTGGGTATTATCCCAAAAATGGGTCGAGATATGAAATTGGTGACATCACCATTCGATTCTACGGACAAAAATACATAAGTGTACCAATTTTTATAATTTTTGTCCAACAGGTTCATTTTTTATAAATAAAAGTTTGAAAATGGCCAAAATCTGAAAAAATCCTAAGGGGTACCCCTTACGATTTTTGTGATTTTTAGCCATTTTCAGTTATTTGGCTTTAGAGATTGTATGTGGTGTTCAAAAATTCTGAAAATTGGTGTACTTATGTAATTTTGCCCGTAGAATCGAATGGTGTTGCCGCCAAATTCATACCTCGACCCATTTTTGGGTTATTACCCAAAAATGGGCAGTTTTGAGCAAAACTTTGAATCTAAATATCTCGAGAACGAAAAGAGATATCGATCTGCGGTTTCAAAATTTGGAATCAGCGCATTGAGAAGTATCTAGATACATAAAAATTAGATTTTTGAAAATTTTAAAGTTTTTATCTAAATTTGGGGTATATTGACTTTTGGGGCAATAATTCAAAAATGGGTAGAGATATAAACTTGGTAGTAATATTATATGATTGTAAAGAGAATATTATGTAAGTATACGCATTTTTAGAGTATTTGAACAACTGTGTGAAATTTTAGAAATAAAAGTATTGAAATAAAAATGGATAAATGCTTTAAAAAATTTCCTTGGAAAAGATTATATATATGTAATAAAATTATAACACGAACACATACTATTTTTTACAAATTCCTTACCAAAAGTTCATTTGAAAAGATTCTATAAATCCAATAAAATTCGAATAATACTACCTTGTTTTTAGTTTAAGTTCTGTATTTATTTAATATTAAAACCCAACGTTTCGGCACCATAAACTGGTGCCTTCTTCAGGGGAAAACATTGACATAAATATGTGAAATAACAAATACAACAAGTAACCAGGGTAACAAGAAAAGTTCGTAAATGTTACCTTTTTTTGTTGTATTGTTATTTCACATATTTATGTCAATGTTTTCTCCTGAAGAAGGCACCAGTTTATGGTGCCGAAACGTTGGGTTTTAATATTAAATAAATACAGAACTTAAACTAAAAACAAGGTAGTATTATTCCAATTATTAATATGAGTTCTGAAAGATATTTTAATAATTCCAATAAAATTCGTAATTAAATATAGTCTATTTGAGAATGACTGGCAGTAATAAATCATTCTGTCAAAGACATTCCAGTGGCGCGCCAATAATTGTTTGCACAGGGATAGTCGAAATGACTAAATTAAGTTAAAGGCGAAGTAGCGCGAAACAACACCACATTTAAATTGGACAATGTGAAAAAACTTTTTATGGATGCATTAAAACATGTGACTGCCGATAATTGGAAAAACTGTATTCAACATGTCATAAAGGAAGAAGACCAAATGTGCAAACTTGACCATCTGATAGACGAAACGATCGAGCCATTTATAATTTCAGTAGGACAAGATTCAGAATCAGATTCTGATTTTTAATAATTTATGTATAAATATATAAGTATATGTAATGTAATATGTATATTTAATAGAAATATGACAGGTACCAATATCTTGACAACACACATGAAATAAGTATAAATTTTAGTATGTAACAAATAAAAATGTAAATATTGAATGTATGTATGTAAATATTAAATGTATGCAATATAATAATAATGACTGAGAAAGTTATATTTAAATATTAAAAACTTTTATTTTTAGTAAATGTATAAACAGATCACTCTACAAATCCTATCTACGTCTATGACACAGTCCGACGGGGATTATTGGACGGCATTTCTATTGTTCGACAAGTAAGTTTCGTTCCAGGTACAAAGCGTGCGGCTTATTTTGACCATCCTAGTGTAGTTACAACTGATTTTTCTGGTAGTTTTATTTGCCGCATTGCTGGCAAAAATCCAATACTACTCTTGCAAATAATGATTTATTATTGCCAGTCATTCTCAAATAGACTATAGTAACATAAAACCCATTTTAGATGTATCTTGAAATAAACATGATTTTAATCATGTTTCTAGCCTTAATTGCTTCGTAAACAAAAGTGATTTGAAATGGAAGTAAATCCTAATTTGGCTTCAATCCGAATAGTCAAATTTTCCCTTTAAACAAAACAAATTAATTATCCTTCGAGCAAATCAAAATTCGATTCGTATTCAATACCTCGCTATAAGTGGGCAAGAAACGTGACTTTCTGCTAAAAACCTGATCTCGGCGCGATACGAAAGACGAGGACGAAGGATTGAATTTCTCTCGCGAGTGTGAGAGAGATGCCACTAGGGCTTGGAAGGCGGTAGGGTGTGTGTGTGTTAAAGTTAAACGAACAGATGTTGCTATAACGCAAGTGTTTGAGCCCAAGTGGACATGTTTGAGTTAATCTTACGTCAAAATACTCGAGGGACGAAGGATGGAGACTAATCAGTACGAACTCAGTGTAAATTGCACTTTAATCAGTGCATGAACGTAATGGAAACCGTGCTGTTTCGCTCATTATCGCTGAGGTAGCCACAAATTACCTACAGGAAATATTTACATTTTCAAGTTTTTATATTTGCATATTCAATATTTAACAATAATTGGCTACCTGACATTCTTATCATTTGTTTGTCACATTGATAATAATGATAATAGGGTTATTCGTTCCGCCATTTTGCGTTTTTGGTTTACCACAATGTTCGTTAAATGTTAGAGCCGAGGATCAAGCTCTTACTAAAGTGCACGACACGAATCTTGACCTGGGGGAAAGAAATGCTCATATCGTGATATTCCGTAAACGCCGTCAAATAATAATTATTACAGTAACTCTGTGCTTCTAACTCATTTGTGTACACTTATGATTCGAGTGTTATAGGCTGTCTCAAGATATATGCACATTCCATTACTTGTGAAGTAGCGGTCCGACCCTTCACAGCTGGATATTTTGTCGGGGATTTGACCAGTTTGGGATTAGGAAAATTTTAAAAGGATGATTATTTTCAAAGAAATATATTTTCCAAATATGATTATAATTTACCACTGATTAATATTAACTGTTTAACGCTCTTTTCAAAGAAAACGTACATTTGACTAATGATGTATTTAGTATACAGTGTGTCCCATTTAGAGGTGCCACCATTGGGATCTCGAGAACTATAAGAGGGGCACTAGATAATGACGAAAAACTGAATATTGTTGATTTTTTCTTTTTCAAATAACTTCTAAACTAAAAAAATTAATTTTTCTTTTTATTTTCCTGAACTTTCTTATTATTTCCCAAAAAAACATTATTATTTTTATTAATTATATTGTATGTGATCGAAATAATTTGTTTTATGCCTTTATTACTTAATATTTTCATTCTATACTCATAATTACAAATTACACTATAATGTGCCAAGGGCGACCAGATACAAAATATTATAAAAATTAGTTTGATGCGAGTTTTGAGCAAAATTTTGTAACAAAATAAATTATTTAAATACAAGGAGTATTTCTAAATAGAAATCTACCAATATTTTCAAAATAATTATAAATTTAATACAAAAGAAGGAAAAAAATAATAATTTTGAAGGCAAAACAAATATAAAACATAATAACCCTTACATCGTTGAAAAGAGAAAAAAATAATGATTTTTTTGACTAATATCAGATATGTGTTCCATTTAAAAAAATATAAGTTTGTGTTATATCTCGAAAATTTACTGATATAAAAATTTATTTCGTACGCCACTGGTTAGTTAATAAAAATATCTATCTTTTATATTTGAAAAGTTTTTCTCAATTACTAGTAGTTTGGAAGTTATTTGAAAATGAAAAAATTAACAATATTCAGTTTTTCGTCATTATCTAGTGCCCCATGAGAATTTTTGGAAAAACAAAAGCACATCTGAGATGGCCTTCCAAAGGCGCACAAAAAGTTCCATTTAACCGACATCGTATCTCTTATAGTTCTCGAGATCACATGGATGGCACCTCTAAATGGGACACACTGTAGATGGCCACCTGTTTTTGTATAAGTAGCGTAAACACATATTTTGTTATTACTTCTTCAAGTGTTTAGTAGTAATAACAGCATAAAATTAACGATAAAATGTGTTAGAACGAAGAATCTCATACTTTAAGACAGCGAATTTATTTATTAGAAGAAGCAAATTATTTTAAATGTTTTTAATACATTGAAAAGTGAAGGTGAAAATAATGGGCTTATTCAAAGAACAGCAGATTTAACAAAAGTTAATTATTATACCGTTCGACGAATTGTTTCATGTGGCAACTAAACAATAAAAATGTCGCAAAATTGACTTCATGAAAATTAATATGTGATTACTTCAAAAAAATAAAAAATAAATAAATACGTCCCAGTACTCTTTGCCTCTCTAATGTATTTAAACTGCCCCCCGCTGGGAAGGGCGCAGGTACAAATTCAGTTTTATTTATTTATTAGTATTATTGAAAGATGAATTGCGGTAACTAGAGTTTTTGTAAGTGTAGGTGCTCTTTATTATTATAAAGTAGCTTTATGTAACAATGGCTTCTTAAAATTTAAAAATGTGGGTATTTACTTTATTCGGTGCTGTGAAGTCAGCGCGTGTGCAAAATCGCAACTACCAAAAACGTCAACGATGTGTGATTGTTATGTTTACAGTTTAGGTGGACAAAAAGTAGTTTACACACGCCCTACCATTCGTAGGCAATAAGATAACATAATGAGATAATTATGAGAGATGGAAACGAAATTTGTGCGATTGCGTGTCGCGATATTAGCAATTTATTTAAATTTTTGTGAGTTGCCTTTCCAGCATTCGGCAGAAAACTTGTCCTCTGTGTTTCCTCTGTTGATTTTTTATAGAATTATGTCGAGAATTCTATTTTAAAAGCGTTCAGAACGTATTGCAGTTCGTCACGAAATGTCAGGCGAACCACGGCGCTGTTAATTTTAAAATGATGAGAAAACAGCAAAGCGATTGAAACTTTTTTGTTTCCAAGGCTGGCCGCGATATATATTGCAAGTGATTTTCATTTTCTTCTTTTGTCCAATATGTGAATTTCTGTCACGAATTGTATATAAAAATACCATTAAATCCACATGTCGTTGTAAAAGATGCTTTATGGGTGTATTGATTGATGCTGAAGATATAAATTAAGCAGTGGAATATGGAAATAAATCACAAATATAATAAACTATAAACTGGGATACGTATGCTTGCCGCTATAAAATTTTTGTATGGGTTATAATTTTTATGGATTATTGGGTACTTGTATGTATGTGAATTACCCTTTTTTGACACAGAAAATATGTTTCAGTTTTATGGAAATCACATTCGGATTCGGTCTATATTGCCAACAATAAATATTTGCTTCACGATTACATTTTACTATTAAATTTGTAATAGAGTGTATCATAAAAGCTATGTCTATATATTTTCCGAATTTTATTTCCATATAAAACAATAACAATTTTATGCAACCATAAATATATAATATCTAATCAATAAATATATTATCGCGGCGAGATTTTTTATCCGTTGGTACCACAGTCAAGTGTATGTCAGGTTTCGTTAATTTTGGACTCTATACAGTGTCCCACACTCTATCTTCAGTGTAGCAGAGATAGCCAATGTTATTCTTATGGAGGTTTTCTGTACCATGTTGCCAATTTTTCAATTTAATGTAATATTGAAACATTCATAGATATACCAAAATTAGTTAACACGGTACAATTTAAGTTTTATGAGGGTCTTTTATTTACCCAAGGGCTTATTGGAATCACCCGAAATTTATCTGCAGTTCTAAATAGTTTTATTTACAGGGGCGCGTAAAGATGCGTTGGAATCGGGGTGTAAAAAACATGCTGAAGCTATTTGTACCTGTAATAAGTAATATTTCAATACAATATTTTAAAACCGCCCGTCATACTAACCTCGATAAAATGCATTAGAGATTAAAATATTATAAATTCAAATTGAAGATTATAAAGAAAGAATAAAGACTTATGAACTATGTAAAATATATGCAGTATTTCTATCAAGCCTAAATATTAGTAAATTATCAAATAAGAAGATATAAATTAAATAAAAAATAATGCTTAATAATTTTAATTCTTTATGAGTTCATTATATAATATGTCGACATAAATAGCATAAAACATAAAAAAATATTCTTCATCAATATGACATTGGGATAATGTAGGTATCGTAGGAGGAACACAAAAAATTTGGGATTTCAATTCATCATATCTATCTGCTCTAATCGGCAAGTATAGTGTTACAAAAATGCGCTGTAGAAAATATAGTGTTAATTATTTCATGTAGCTCTATATCTTTTCGTAGAATGTAAATATGTAACATAGGGAATTTATATTGTTGACGAAGATTGTAAAATGTCCAATTAAGTACAAAAATGTTTTATATTATTTACTTTAAATTGAAGAGTTAAATGTTAATTATTTTAATTTACCTACGCTTGTTATGTTTTTATACCCTACTTATATTTTGTGTTTCTATTATTTTATATTTTTTGTAAATTGTTAAACTGACCAGTTTATTATTTTTTTTTTTTTTTTTTCACCCACGTGTTTAGCTGTTTAGATACACTGAAAGTACACCAGTCATAAATACATTCAATGAATTACCCAGAATATTTCATTTCTTTTTGGGCATATATTTTGCTCTTTCTATCTTGTAGACCAACAGCAGGTAAATTTGGCAACATGGTACTCCATAAGACCCTATACTGAACATAGAGTGTGGGACACTGTATAGTTGTGTTTGACAATGTGACATGTTTAGCGATTTTTTTTTCTTTTTAAGAATGACGGAACAGGGAATCTTCTCTAAATCTTGTGTTAAAAATTTGTTGTGAACAGCACAAAATCTCTCGCCATTTTCAAGTTAGGATTGTATTTAACATTTTTGGTACGCCCAAAAAGTTCTAATTACACCTAATTCTAATTAATTAACGAGATTGACGGTATTTCTGAAGGGTATATGTATAGCAAGCGCGTGTTTAGTTGACATTGATACTGTACATACTGTGGCTTATAAATGAATCCCTTTTCTTTTTATACCAATTTTAGATGTTGACGTAGTCTTTTCCTAATTATAACAGTAGCATATTATAATTATTATGGGGAAGTTTAGCATAGTAAAAATTTCTGGATTGCAGTCACAAAATTTTATTTAAATTCTCGGGTCGACCGGTTTCGAGCTCCACATGGGCCTTCCTCAGGAGCTGAACAGTATTTACAAAACATTACAATTTAATAATCAGAAATAACAAAAATTATAAATTACTTACATGAGAATTAAGAAAATTTTAGATACATGGCAAACAAATGAAAACGTAAATGCAACATAAAACACATGGATTTCGTCAAAAGATAAAAAAATAAATAAAATAAATTATATAAAACTTTTATAAAAAACTAAGAACAAATGTTCTTCGTGAACCACACCCATGGAACTACTTAAGTAAAGTATTAGCAAGTTAAGATACTTACTAAAGTCAAGGTTTTTTTTATTGTTTAATTAAGTAAAATATTTTAAATTTATTTTAGTGCAATTTGTTTTTTTTTTATAAAATAAATAATTATTTTTAAGGATTAGAAAAACGTATTTTATGATTAAGTTTTATCCTTATTTTTTAAGCTATGTTTTAAGACGTTGGTGTATATTTTACTAATGTATCAGTCCTGAAATTAACATTATTTTTTATCTTTTTTTTGTATTTTATTCGATATCTCCGAAATAAATAGGAACTCACCTGTAGTTCATATAACATTTTTTGATCGTAATGCCCCCCGGAATATATGGTATAAGTTTGTTGGTCGATTCGTGGAACACCCTGTAAAAATGTTAAAATCGGATTCTAGTGACCTTAAAACATGCTTAGGTATTCATTAAAATCTGGATATGCGATTTTTAGCATGAAAATAAACAAACATTTTATTTGTTCACTCTTTTGCACTCCTTACACTTTCCACTTGTACTATTAATAAATTATTTGTGTAAAGAAATAAAGATTAATACACTTATATTTGTTGTTTTATTTCATTTGATAATATAATGTGCGTAGCTTGCAGACAGGGAATCTATTAGTCATGGCTTACTCAGCTCGATAAGAACCAAACAAACAATTGAATGAGTTGTTGATGATAAAAAAGGAATAAAGATGTGCATTATTTGTACTCTTACTGTATGTGTTTTAATGTTTAGAAATAATAGCACAAATAGAGTCGTATTTTTGGAGAACTATTTCTTTAAAATAAAATGTCATTCATGGGATCGCAGGCAATACAGTTCGTTTTGATTTTATTTCCAGCTCCATCCTGCTAAGAATGGCTACGTGAGCCATGCAGTCTTGCATTTGTTGTGTGCTTTTTCTTCTGCTCGTTGTCCTTGTTGCTCCAGCAGTGCACTTGTAATTCCTCGTACTGTTTAGTCACGTTTTATACGGTTTTCATTTTATTTGTTTATATTGTGTTGTTTCATTTTTACTGAAGGCGTCGAGGCAGCCATTGTCATGTTTCTAATGAGCTTTATTGATTTTTGTTTCTTTTTGATCTTTATCGTGTATTTTATTACTCTTGTATGTTGTTACATACAATTCCAAATAATATTTATTTGCTATAAAATTTTTTCATGTATTTTATTATGATGACCAGTAAACTTTATATGAAATTGTAAATTACAAAATTTCACATATTTTACTTGATAAACTATGTTTAAAATTGTATGTTTTACATTTAAAAAGTATTGTTGAATATTAATTTATCTTTCTTTATTGCAGGTGAGTTATTACAACCAGTTCATATGATACAAATTGTGGCGGTATGTACTTATTTCCAAGTAAAATTAGAACTTAAAATTTCATATTAGGTTAATGATTACATTATTAAGCAAATGAAAACTTGAAATGTTAAACACCGAATTAGTTGATTTAGAAAATCTGTGATTAAAGAGAAAATGATGAATTGATTAAAGCTTTAAATTTAAATGTCAATTTAGTTTTAATTTCAATATTTTGCATTTATTGAAACATTTCTTCACTATTATTTATTTTTTTTTCATTAAATTTGACTCCGATCGATATACTTTTAGAAGCCTTATATCCGAAACACACTACAAAAATTAATGATCACTAACGGTTAGTTATTGACAACTGACAAGCTGCGATATGCCATCTGCTGGGAAAAATATGAACTTTTCGGTTTAGTACTGTATTGTGACTGTTTGCTTGAGTTACATGTGGTTTAATCATTTGATGTGAATAGAAATGGGAAAAAGTCGTACTAATTGTTGTGTATTCGGATGCCACTCAAGATCTGGTCGAGATACAGGCATTGGGTTTTATAATATTGCGAAACATGGCTAAAATAAAGTTAAAATTACAAGTGTAGGTGTTGAAATGGATATGGATTGACGAAAAGCATGGGAATATGCAATTCCTAGTGAAAAACAAATAACAAAACATATGAAAGTTTGTTATCGTCATTTTAAATCGAATGATTACATATTCTTAGTGAGTAAAAAATTCAATGTTCAGATTTTGTCTTAGAATAAAAAGTTCATGTTGTGTTCGTTCTAATTATTTATGTATTTTTCGAAACAATTAAACGCAAAACTTTAGAAAGAAAAGAACTGCAGTACCTTCACTTTGTCTTCCCGTATTTCAAGTAAAAGTTCCTGATAATAAACGTTTGCTACGACAAACCAAACGTGTAAATCCAAAAGCAGTAAACGCCAGTGACATTGCAATGCAGTAAATGAAGTAGTAGAGGATAATATTAATAATACATCCGCTCCAGCATCTAAATTGTCTGAAGAACTCGCTAAATGTGTTTTGATTTCATGTGGCTTCGCAGTAATTGCTCTGGTTATAAATAGTATGTGGTTAGCGTTTATAATTCACTCATCTGCAATCATCAGTTTCGATTGATAAAATATATATATATATATATATATATATATATATATATATATATATATATATATATATATATAAAATTATAAATACCTTCTATAAACGTATAGAATTAGCTGTTGCTTCCAGATATCTAAAATGTTCCATGATACCTAGCCTCATTTTGGATGAAAAAATTGTTCTTGCTGTTTGCATTCATATGTCACAACATTGCGAGTACCAATTCAGAAACAGCTGATCGGTCCTATGGTGCTGCCGCCATCGGACATGTCAGTTCTTATATTGCGTACTACATGATCATTTCAATATTTGTCACGACATATGTTATTTGTTTTGGTTTCTTTGTTCTGTTATTTTTCAGGGATCATATTATAATGACTTTTTTTCGTATGACCATCTTTTTCTAAAATACTTAAGTATAAAGTCTAAATGAAACATTTCTTAAGCATAATAATGAATAATTACTTTGTGTCCTTCGTATCACGTTGCAATCTGTTGTGATATCGGATGATTCAAATGGAAACAGCAATTTGTTGAGGTTGATAATGTAAGTCTAGCACTAGGACTAGGTGTCCGATGTCTGAGTCGCGTGTCTTACCAAACATGATCTCATCTCATTATTCTACACTCGCTGCTCCGTCTATCTCACCTAATACATCACTCGGACAACTAAACTTGTCACACACGAGTTAAATGTAAGATTTACTACTAACTACCGGAACTAATCAAATAACGCCAACGGGTTGCTTCAACTTTTTTATTGTTTGTATTTTTATTGATGCACGAAATATAATAAATATATAATAAATTGATAAATAAATATATCATCACGGCATATTACCCATTTCTGGGTGTGCGAATTTGCTTTATCACAGATATCTGTAATAATGATGACATATTTGTACCGTGCGGGCGTTTACCAGGCGTCACCTCATGGGCACTCATAGCTGGTGTGGAGAGTGCACCACTTTTGTGCCATTTAAAATTGGAAATATTTGGCGTCGGTCGGGATCGAACCCGGTTACCCAGATTCGCGACCAGACACTCAGGCACGCGGCTACGGGACCCCATAAATGTTTAAAATGTAAAAATAAATCAGAATACCTAAGAGACAAGAGTATAACAAAGTATATGTAAAATTATAACACATAAACATCATTTTAGTAACTTTTTATTTATCATTTCAACATTCAAAAGTTTTTACAATAAAAATCTTATTTTTCTTTCTGTGTCGCAATAAAAGTCTCATTGTAAATACAATCCACTTTGTCTATACAGTGTCCCACACTCTATGTTCAGTATAGGGTCGTATGGAGTACCATGTTGCCATATTTACCTGCTGTAAATCTGCAAGATAGAAAAAGCAAAATAGATGCCCAAAAAGAGATGAAATATTCTGGGTACTTCATTGAATGTATTTATGACTGGTGTACTTTCAGTGTAAAAATTAAATTAAATAATGAATTGGTCAGTTTAATAATTTACAAAAAATATAAAATAATACAAATACAAAATGTAAGTAGGATATAAAATTTTAACAAGCGTAGATAAATGAAATGAATTAACATATAAACTCTAGTCAATTTAAAGTAAATAATATAAAACATTTTTGTACTTAATTGGATATTTTACAATCGTCGTCAACAATATAAATTCCCTATGTTACATATTTCCATTCTACGAAAAGATATAAAAATGATACATATACGAGTATAAAATATAGATGTAAAATAGCATAGGTGCGAAGAAAAAAATGAAATTGAATAACACACTAGTCATTTTAATAATACATATTTTTTATTTAATTTATATCTTCTTATTTGATAATTTACTAGTATTTAAGCTTGATAGAAATACTGCATATATTTTACATAGTTCATAAGTCTTTATTCTTTCTTTGTAATCTCCAATTTGAATTTATAATATTTTAAAATTCTAATTTCTAATGCATTTAATCAAGATTAGTATGCTGGGCGGTTTTAAAATATTGTATTGAAATATTACTTATTACAGGTACAAATAGCCTTGTATATAAAACTATTTAGACAAATATTGGGTGTATACAATAAGCCCTTGGGTAAATAAGAGACCCTCATAAAACTTAAATTGTACAGTGTTAACTAATGTTGGTATAGCAATGAAAATTTATGAATGTTTCAATATTACATTACATTGAAAAATTGGCAACATGGTACAGAAAACCTCCATAAGAATAGCACTGGCTATCTCTGCCACACTGAAGATAGAGTGTGGGACACTGTATAGGTACGAAATTTGATAGTCACAGTTTCTATTTTACTTTTCTTATCAATATGGTTTCCACATTCCTGTGCTTTTCACGTCATTAAAACTGAGCAATTTCATTTTGTAGACGTGGACGATAAGTGCAATTTTTCATTAAACCGTCGACGCTGTCTAGCGGGAAATTGACCGTGGTTACTATGCGGAAACCTCAATTTTCTCACAAGGAAATTACCACATTTAGCGTTTTGTTTTGATCAACATCTGTTTAACTAATGTGACAGATGTGAAACAATAGACATGTTTTGTTTTTCATTGTTTCTCAAGAAACTCCATGCTTTTTTCACTCTACTCTCCTTGAAAAAAGAATTGTTTTTTACATGGACAGAAACCAGAACGACAGTTATAGTCTCCATTCATTTTGCTCAAATAGAAGTCGTACATGTTTTCTGAAAATTTATTTTTTTGTTATTCACGACAAAAAGAATGACGTACGCCTAGGGATTTTTATTAATATATTTATTAAAGTTCGACCCGACTAAGCATACTATACAGTGTCCCACACTCTATCTTCAGTGTAGCAGAGATAGCCAATGTTATTCTTACGGAGGTTTTCTGTACCATATTGCCAATTTTTCAATGTAATGTAATATTGAAACATTCATAAATTTTCCATTGCTATACCAAAATTAGTTAACACTGTACAATTTAAGTTTTATGAGGGTCTCTTATTTACCCAAGATCTTCTTGGAATCACCCGAAATTTATCTGCAGTTCTAAATAGTTTTATTTACAGGGGCGCGAAAAGATGCATTGGAACCGGGGTGTAAAAAACGTGCTGAAGCTATTTGTACCTGTAATAAGTATTTCAATACAATATTTTAAAACCGCCTGTCATATTAATCGCGATCAAATGCATTAGAGATTAAAATATTATAAATTCAAATTGAAGATTATAAAGAAAGAATAAAGACTTATGAACTATGTAAAATATATGCAGTATGTCTATCAAGCCTAAATATTAGTAAATTGTCAAATAAGAAGTTATAAATTAAATAAAAAATAATGCTTAATAATTTTAACTCTTTATGAGTTCATCATATAATATGTCGACATAAATAGCATAAAACATAAAAAAATATTAATCAATATGACATTGAGATAATGTAGGTATCGTAGGAGGAACACAAAAAATTAGGGATTTCAATTCATCATATCTATCTGCTCCAATCGGCAAATATAGTGTTACAAAAATGCGCTGTAGAAAATATAGTGTTAATTATTTCATGTAGCTCTATATCTTTCGTAGAATGTAAATATGTAACATGGGGAATTTATATTGTTGACGAAGATTGTAAAATGTCCAATTAAGTACAAAAATGTTTTATATTATTTACTTTAAATTGACTAGAGTTAAATGTTAATTATTTTAATTTACCTACGCTTGTTATGTTTTTATACCCTACTTATATTTTGTGTTTGTATTATTTTATATTTTTTGTAAATTGTTAAACTGACCAGTTTATTATTTTTTTTTTCTTTTCACCCACCTGTTTAGCTGTTTAGATACACTGAAAGTACACCAGTCATAAATACATTCAATGAATTACCCAGAATATTTCATCTCTTTTTGGGCATATATTTTGCTCTTTCTATCTTGTAGACTAACAGCAGGTAAATTTGGCAACATGGTACTCCATAAGACCCTATACTGAACATAGAGTGTGGGACACTGTATAGCAGCGCATACTAGGTCAGCCTCAACTAAACTCGCTCCAGCTATACTACATCCGCCAATTATATTTTACTGTTGATAATGCATGTGAACGAAGCATCGCAACATGTTTGATGGTGTTTGACGTAATGTGAAATTAGCGACAAAGCAAACTCTCGTTTGTCACACAACCAGAGGCAGAGCGCCTCGTACAGAGCCCGCAGCGTGGAGCTAGGGCGTCACTATGTGCAGGTACCAGGCACTGGAACTATTCAATACTATGACAAATTTATCACGATGGCGCTGGAACCCAATGGGAGTTCGATTAAGCCTTTGTTTTCGGTTGTCAGCTGTTGGTTATTGTTTACAGGATTTTGCATTATGTATATACGTAGGCATGACAAATATTGTCACATGGTGTAAAAAATAATAATACATTTTGAATTGCAAGTCATTTATATACTCTAGTATTTATAGTTAAAAAAAATCTACTGCGGCCAGCACAATACCTCTCGCCCTTTTCATATTTGGCTAAAGTATTAATTACATCTATTCTGTATTTTTCAATTTATTCTATATTCTATGAACAAGTTTCCTCCCCTTTTTTACCTCTCGCTAAGAGAGGTATTGGATTCATGCTAAAATTCGCATATCCAGATTTCAGTGAATAAGCACGATTTAAGGTCCCTAGAATTCGATTATAACATTTTTGAAATGATGTCTGTGTGTGTGTGTGTGTGTGTGTGTGTGTGTGTGTGTGTGTGTGTGTGTGTGTGTGTGTATGTGTATGTGTGTATGTCTGGATGTTGTAGACACGATTCCTCAAAAACCATAAGACTTAAGATTTGTTTAACTATGGATTCCTCAATCTGACATTCCTGGGAAGAGCTGAAAAGGTTTTGGTAACAATAGAACAACCGGAAGTAGTAGTTTCTTAGAAAAATTCTTCTAAATATAATTTTTTGGAAATTTTTGTTATTAAATATTGAAGAACATAAAATTCTCCATCTAATACACTTAAAATTTTTATTATATTTTGTATAGATTTAGAGATAAAGACACTATAATGTATAGAGTAATTTAATCGCAGAGGCATGTCAGTGTCGAAAATCAACAGTTTTAGTGACATTCTGTATTCTGATAGCTTCTTCTGGGAAGTATATTTAATCTTTCTTATTGTTTTATTAATTAAATATTAGAAATTATAGGTAAAATGCATATATCCATTAGAAATATCGCCAATCTAGTTAATGAATTGGAAGAATCTCTGACATTTAGAAACTTCCTCATACAATGAAAAATAGATATAATTAGAATTATATGTGTGCAGAAGTCATGTTAAATACAATAAAAAACAGTATTTGGGTAAAGTTCTGTATTTTTTTGTTATGAAACGACGGTTCGAAAGGGAAGTGCAATACAATACTTATATAGCCAAATATGGAAATGGCGAGAGGTCTTGTGCTGGCCACAACAGATTTTTTTTATACCAATTTTAGATGTTGACGGAGTCTTTTCTTCGTTATAATAATAGCATATTATTCGATTCTAATACAAAATGGCTTCTTTCTCAAAAACAGTTGAAGATCGGACTCATATTGATTAAGCTTTTTTTTACTCATTTTAGTCAGTACTATTATGTCCTAATAATTTGTTACACTTATTTTTTAACATTTTTAAGTATAACATTGGAGTCAATAAATTGCAGTACAAATAAATAAATAAATAAATAAATATATCAACACGGCATATTACCCATTTCTGGGTGTGCCAGTATCTACAACACATGTAGACATCGGTAATGATGACTATATATTTTACCGTGTGGGCGCTTACCAGGCGTCACCTCACGGGCACTCATAGCTGGTGTGGAGAGTGCATCACAGGGGTGCAAAATTTATTATTAAAATATCTTTCAGAACTCATATTAATAATTGGAATAATACTACCTTTTTAGTTAAAGTTCTGTATTTTTCATTATTAACACGTAAAGTGCCATGGGGGATCAACGCTGTCCCCCATTTTCCTTAAACCTTACGGTCTATTGTGGCCATGGGGGATACATGTACTCCGACAAACCGAAAATTATTTGCAGCCAGAACACATCACGTTCGTGCGACATTTCAATGTAAATTATAGGGAAATATATTTAGTAGGTCGCAAGCAAAATGTAAGTTAATTTAGTTTCGGTGTAAACAAATTTTAAAATTATTTATGCTAAGTTTTAGCATTGTGGCCGTGGGGGATTAACGCTGGTCGACATAAAAGAAAAATCAAAATGATGCTGAAAAATTTTCGTTTTGTACAATTTTTTTTAAATATAACTATTTTAAATTAAAATAAAACCAAAATATGAAATAAAAATTTTTGGCCCGAGGGGACCTAAAACTTAAATTTCTATTGTGGCACTTTACGTGTTAAAACCCATTTTTATGCCAATTTCCCCTGAATAAGGCACCAGTTTATGGTGCCGAAACGTTGGGTGTTAATAATAAAAAATACAGAACTTAAACTAAAAAGGGGGCCGTGTGCCTGAGTGTCTGGTCGCGAACCTGGGGGAACCGGGTTCGATCCCGACAGACGCCAAATATTTCTCATTTTAAATGACACAAAAGTGACCTCTGTGGTGCACTCTTCACGCCAGCTATGAGTGCCCGTGAGGTGACGCCTGGTAAGCGCCCGCACGGTACAAATATATGGGTAATATGCCGTGATGATACATTTATTTATTTATTTAAACTAAAAAGGTAGTATTATTCAAAAATTTATTATTTTTATTTTTACATGTGACAATATTTATGGCAGCACTGTATAAACTATATAACTAAATTAAACAGAAGATATGTTTTTCTAAAAATTGCCTAATTTAAATTGTTTTAATATCCGTGGAAAAAGAATACAATCACCATTAAATTTAAAAAAAATTGTGTGATCTAATTTCAGCACAAGCAACGCAAAAAGTAATTAATTTTAATTAAAAATGAAGTTCCTAATTACTTCATATTTTAAGATAAATGAAGAAAATAAATATAACAATATTTTATAAGAAAATTCAAAAGAAGTTTCGCGAAGATTGCAAGAATATGTCATAAAAATTATGATTATGATTTCATCCCGTCGTCGTAAAATAAAAAAGTTAAGAGGAAATGAAGGAAGTCTTTGCGAGTCCGGATCGCGCGACGCAATGATATATTAATTTATATTTTTCATTGCAAGGATATTAGTGTGACAGTAATGTGGGTGATTATCAAAAGAGGTCAAGATAAAATAATTAATGGCAAATGAGTGTTTATTATCAAGTTTCATCCCGAGTTGGGACTCCTGCAGGGTCGTACTCAGCCCTTAAAAAAAATCTCGCCTCTCTAATTTACCGGTCGACCAATGGCCGGTGTTACCTATGTAACTTTAATGACTCTCATGGGCGCTCAATTGTTATCCAGTACTATTTAAGAAATAATGCGTTGCTTTTTATATAAAACAGTCAATAAAGAAAATAATCTGCTTAATAAAGTGGCTGGATACGAAAAGTAGAAAGATCTAATTAATTAACTGCCAATTTTCAAAAATGTTATGTAATTGAATTGGATTTTATCAAAGAATTTTTTTTTTTTAGTTATGTACCTTCTAAAGAAATTAGAAGTAAAAATTTTTATTTTCTTCAGTCACTATAGAAAGTAGCCATTTGCGCTCTCTTTTGTCAACGCAAAATGTCACTTTGCCGCTCATGCGCGACAAAGTAGAAAAAACGCTCGCTGTCCAAATTTCTAAGTATACAATGTTGAGAAATGTCACTTGTCTACATTCTTAATGAATATATTTAGTTAGGAACTAATGGCACTGTAATTACACATTTATCACGTTCACAAGTCAATTTGACATATGTTCTGTCGGTATTTAACATAACCTAACAAAATGCCACACTGCTGTGAAAATGAAATAGGGCATTCATTTACAAAAACGAAAGTATAAAATGCTTAGATTAGATTGAATAAAAACTCAAGAAGAATGGAAAATAACGATAAAATAAAATTAAATATAAAATAAATTGTGTGAACAGAGTAATATGAATGATTGTACACAGATGGCGGTAGGATAGTTGCGAGTCGTACTGACATCTGATGTCTAGTTAACTATTTATTTTGATTACAATAAAGTTATTAGTTATTTCGTTACTTAAATAATTGCGAGAAGACAGTCAATGCACATACATGTCTATATAATCACAAATTCCTTGAAATATTTGTTAATTTTTTCAGTGTGACAGGCGTGACAACTAACCACACATTTTGCTACAAAAACTCATCAAATCATCACAAATCCTTGCTTCCACGCTCTAATTTTGGTTTTTTTATGGAATAGATGGCTAATGTAACGATATAATCATTTAAAAGCCTTTTTAAGTTTAAACCGTATCTTTTGTATTAGCCAATCGTTATTTATTGAGCAGTATTGTAAGTATAAAGTGTACATTTTATTATTTTTTATGGTGGAGGACCCCATTGTGGCGATTGTAGAAAAAAATCTTGTGTGTGTTTCAAGCTCAAATGGACATTGTCGATTTCGAGAGAATGCCTCCTTCGTCGCGCGGCAACAACCTCTCAATCGACAATGTCGCATTTTGCGCTTTTAATACACAAATAGCTATTTCTGCTTCATCACAATCCATCTTTAAACTATTTTCGATTTGGGTATTACTTCAATCAAAACAGCTGATTTATCATTTGACGTTTGCCGGTAGTTTCGCGTCGATCGAGTTAATTTTATTGTTTCTTCGGAACTAAATTTAATCATGATTCGAAGGAATCATTATTGAGCAAATCATTATTTTGAAAAACATAATCGCAGTCCGAAGAAACACGCCTAATTTAGAAGTAGTTACAAACTAGACAAAAGAACGGCTTTCAGATTGCAAAAAATCAGAGTACGGTTCTGTGGCCATGGCATCTTCGAAGCAGTTGAGATGAAGAGTTTCATTAAATCCGTACTCGTCCGTATCTCCTCTCTTTTACGGCCCCCTTAAAATTTTATGCGTTGTAAGAGAAGGCAGATTATGATTTTTTTGAAGTATAGTACCTGTTTACGTAACATTACGACCAAAGTTAAGAATACATTTGGGAAATTAATGGCAAGCGGAGCTCAAATATTTCAGATTAGCCGCAATAAGTTATGATTAATGTTAAACATCCATCGGGTCGTTCCCAAACAATTGATAGTAGGTATTATTGTGCCATGTGCTATACTAGATTAATCTTCATATTATGTTTTAAAGAACGCATTAATCATATTTTCCCTCCACGATTGTTGTAATGGCTTAAACTTATATTTATCCAATTGTTGTTAAGTTTCTGTGGGCGAAATGACATTGATTGACCTTAAAACAAACATAAATCATCGAACATTTTTTATCAGCCTATTCAGAAATTCTTCAACAGTTTGGTAATTATTCATTTTGTTTGATTCAAATTCTCATGAACTCTTAGCATTAATTACAAACGAATGACAGATATTTTTTGACTGTAAATTTTTGTATAACAAAAAAAAAATCTGTTGTGGCCAGCGCAATATCTCTCGCCATTTCCATATTCCTTAATTTTTTAAGCTACTGGATACATTACAATACAACAGATTATTTTATATATTTATGATTCTCTATCTCTAAACCTATAGAAGATTTAACAATATTGTTCAATGTATTGGATAGAAAATTTTATATTCTTTAATATTTGTAATAACATAAATTTCCAAAAAATAATATTTAGAAGATTTTTTAAAAAATAAATTACTACTTTCGGTTGTCCAATGGGCTACTTGCGTACCTATTTTTATTTAATATTTTTGAAGAGAAGGTAAAAACTTGCTACCCACATTTTTTCTTTTGACAAAATTTTTATTAATTAGCCAGAAAAAAAAAAATGAAATTTGATTATTTGAATTCCCGCCATGTATGTAAAGACACAGCGTGGTGCCGTCCCATAGTAAATAATAGTTTGGAGGTTAGTATTTTAGTTTATCTTTTTGGTATCGATATTTTAAATTACAAGTAACTACCTATGTGTTTATTTATAAAGTAATTAATGTATTTGAGAGACCAGAGAGAGAGAAAAATGAACTAATGTCAAATTCAAATTAAAACTTTCTCGCACGCTATACCATCTATTGATAACATTCTTAAACATGCTTCCCCTCCCCAGTTCAATATAAAGACGTCACAGAAAATTTTCTTTTTTAATTTAGTAAAAAACAAATAATTATTTAAAAATAAAATTTATATTTTTATATATGTTTTTAATATAACATTACACATATAGTGACAGAAATCGGATTTTCAGTACCACGCAAGTAGCCCATTGTTACCAAAACTATTTCAGCACTTCCCATTAATGTCAGATTAAGGAATACGTAGTTAAATTGATTTTTAGTCTTATAGAATTTGAGAAACCGTCTCTACAACATCCACACATACACACACACACACACACACACACACACACACACACACATTGTAAAATATGTTAAAATCAAATTCTAGTGACCTTAAATCGTGCTTATTCACTAAAATCTGATATGCGACTTTTAGCATGAATCCAATACCTCACTTAGCGAGAGGTAAAACAAATTCAAATCATTTATTTTATGGAATTGATAACTTGGTAGTTAAAAATATCAAATACATCTTGAAATTATCAAGTTATACTGACCTACTTAAATTTGTACTGGTTTCATGAGAAATGTTATGTTTTGTTTCTTACACTTTAGGAAAGTAGGCTTTGAGATATGAAAAACTTAATCACATTAGACGTTTTATTTACGGTAGTCGTTTGTGCGTTTTCGTAATTGCGACATTTAATTTTTTTACACTTTGCTTTAAAATGATTAAAAATTACTATTGCATTTAAACTACGTCATGTGGAAATGTCAAATTTACCACACATATATGATCATTTTTTTTTTTTGTAATACTGTAATTAACCAACATAATTACAAATTACTGGAAAAGTTATTATTACCAGGATAATTTTTGTGTAATTTTTTTAAAACCAAATCTTGAACAACTATTTATTTATTTAATAATTAAATATTATGGACTCTAATGGTTATATTCTGTATAAAACTAAGTCTTACAGATCTCAAACTTATAAAAAAAAACCCATTTACTTTTCTTGATTAATATAAAATTATAAATAAGATTGTAAGCTTTGGTTGCAATTTTATTTTCTGAAGGCTCATTCACAACTACGAAAATAAGAAATATAAATAAAATTATAAATAAGACTTTATGGTTTGTGTTTACAGCTTCGAAAATAAAACATATAAAGTCAATTGTTATTTAGTATTTTCATAATTATTTCTGTTCAGATATTTATAAACCACAGAAAACTTTGGTAAATGTCAGAATGATAAATATTACTTCATGATTAGATATGGTTAGGAATTTTTTTACCTACCTTTTTTTAACTGTTAAGAAATTTATGTATTGTAAATATTAATAGTAAGGTAGGGTCTTAGTAATCCAAGGAAATTGTTTCATATTTTATTTGCAAAGAATACAAAGACGTTTCGAACACATCATCATGTTTTTATAAAATAATACATAACCTAAATTACAAAACAGCCATTATTCCATTTTGCAAGTTTGTTATGGAAAAATAATAGATCAATCCAGAACAAATGAAATTCGTGAGGGGTAGCTGTCAGAAATAAATTTCATGCATAATGAATTGTATCAAAATCAAAATTTCTCGATATTTATCATAAGATATATAATTAAATATTTTTTAAAAATATTCAAAAGTGAGGTTAAAAACACTCCTGTGGAGGGCAGGTGACGTCATTCTGGAATGGTCTATTAAAAGGCAGTTTTGTAATTTAGGTTATGTATTTTATAGAAACGTCTTTGATTTCTTAGACAAATAAAATATAAAACAATTTCAGTGAATAAGACTCGATCTTAATACTCTTCAATAACATTTTTACACTTATTCGGAATGGTAGTAGAAAAATCTTGTGTGCAATCATTATACCGTGAGTATTTTTTAACGTGAAACATTGGGTTTGTCATATCCATGGTTACGACTTGACATTTGATTGACAGCAATGTATTTGCCCGTTCCATTTAAAATGAAACATAGGGAACGAATTTGACATTTGATAAGACGTCAATAGAGGTTAGTTTTGTTTAAATAATTATACCTGTATTCTAAATTAAAATTAGTTGTTGAAAAATATAGTGTGTACCTTATGCCCGATTTCTTACAATATCTAAATATCATACTTCTGTCAAATTCAGTCCCCATGTGTCATTTTAAATGAGACAGACAAATACATTGTTGTCAATCAAATGTTAAATCATAACTTATAGGAAAATTCAACGGTTCTCTGTCATATTGACAAGATGTCATTAGAGGTTAATTTTGTTTAAATAATTATACCTGTTTTCTAAAAATTAAATTTAGATGTAGAAAAAATACTGTGTACACCTTGTGCCCGAAATATGTTTAGTGCTCTTGAGTGGTTTTCTGACTCCGGTAAATTTCTTACAATATTTAAATAGAATACTTCTGTCAGATTCGTCCCCTATGTTTCATATTAAATGGAACGAGCAAATACATTGCTGTCAATCAAATATCAAATCGTAACCATGGATATAATAAACCCAATGTTTCACGTTAAAAAATACTCTCGGTATAACTACTATTATTATAAAATTTAAATTATAATGGAAAAACGAAGTTACTGACCCTAATTTAAAATCGAAATCGTCACGTTTTTAATTTCCATTACCCAACGATGATGTGCTACCCGCAGGCTTGTATATAACGTTTAAATTTTCCGCTACTTACGAATATTGCGTAACGGGGATCCATGTAATTTGATTCATGAATGACGCACATAGATTTTGTCACAAACACTGCAAGGTATTAAATACACACTAATACACTATTGGATGAACAATCGCTTTAGGTACAGGGAAAGATTAATTAGGGCTCGCATTATTGTTAAATTGATTTATAACTGATTTTCATTAAGCTTAAAACTGAAACTGTAAAGCCCCACTGCTGTACATGCTATTAAATAAGTCATATTGGCGCAAGAAATATTGTTATTTGACATATTGAATATAGGTTATAATACAAATTCTGTGGGCGTGTCTACCCTGTATTGCAAAAACAACTGCACTAATTTTGTATGTGAACGATACGATTTCAAATATCAACATTTAATTTATATTTTGTTATAAAATGTATATTAAAATTTCATAGGAGGCACACGCTAAGCTAAGGTGACACAATTCATTTAGGATTAATGATACTGTAGGTCGTTATGGCAGCTGGTTTTGCTTTTTAATCTTGTTGAGCGTCACAGAATACAAATCAGCGAAGTGTGAAAATCTTTGCGCTCTGACGCCTCTGCAAACCGTGTGTGCTTGTATCTTGTTTCCATTTTCAATTGTCTATTAACAACACACGTGTATTTATCTAGTACCTTTATATTCTATTCTAAAAACTTTTGGCAGGGCTATTACAAATTACACTTACACCTAATCTTAAAATGTATCGTAAAGTGAAGGCTGAAATAAAAAATTAATATGAAAAGAAAAGATTAGAACAGTAACAAAATAGTTATTTTCGTAACAAGTTATGAAAAATACCAAATATCATACGAGTGTAAATTGACGCACGACGCGTAGCGGAGTGCAAGTCAATACACACGAGCTAAGATATTTGTATTTCATACAAGTTATGAACATTATTTTTTAGACGAGCTTAAATAAATTTTACTTTTTCTACAAAACTGAAATTTAGGTTCAAACGTACTGACAGCTGACAAATGAATAATTTATACATACAGCCAGAAAATAGTAACGTAGCAACCGTGTCAACTATTACGATATGAAATACCGTGAGTATTTTTTAACGTGAAACATTGGGTTTGTCATGTCCATGGTTACGATTTGACATTTGATTGACAGCAATGTATTTGCGTGTCCCATTTAAAATGAAACATAGGGAACGAATTTGACAGATGTAATATATTATGTAAGAAATTTAGCTAAGTCAGAAAACCACTCGAGAGCACTAAACATATTTCGGGCACACAATATTTTTTGCAACTAAATTTAATTTTTAGAAAACAGGTATAATTATTTAAACAAAATTAACCTCTAATGACGTCTTGTCAATATGACAGATAACCGCTGAATTTTCCTATAAGTTACGACACGACTTGACATTTGATTGACAGTAATATATTTGCCTGTCTCATTGAAAACATAGGGAATGAATTTGACAGAGTATTATATTTAAATATTGTAAGAAATTTGGCTAAGTTAGAAAATCACTCGAGCACAAGGTACACTAAATTTAATTTAGAAAGCAGGTATAATTATATAAACAAAATTAACCTTTACTGACGTCTTATCAAATGTCAATTTCGTTCCCTATGTTTCATTTTAAATGGGACACGCAAATACATTGCTGTCAATCAAATGTCAATTCGTAACCATGGATATGACAAACCCAATGTTTCACGTTAAAAAATACTCACGGTATATCGTAACACTAATGTGATAAGTTCAACTTTCAATGTTAGGATACAACGTTGATATGTCATACTTATCACAATGGTCGTCTAAAAATTTATTTTTCAATATAGGCCCCTTACTTTTGGATACAAGTATTACATCGTTTCGTATAAGTTCATTATCGCCCCTAAATTTTTTCCCCTTGTCGTATTTTTTAGGTTTGGAAACAAAAAATTGCCACAGTGGACTAGATCTGGACTATAAGGTGGATGGTCAATTTCTATGTAGCCACATTCTGCAACGGAAACTTTTGATTAAAACTAGTATTGCTCAATTTTGAAGCAATTCGTTGCATCAAAATGTCATAATTGCTTTTTGTATAGCTACATTTGATTTTTAAAGAAACTTATAATTATCTTTCTCACACCAGTTTCTGTAGTAGGCTGCGAGAAAGATACCAATAGTGTGACGTCATTTTGTATCCTGGAAATAAATTCAAATATCTCCCAAATGTTTTTTTTATCTTAATCGTTATTTATTGAGTAGTACTTTTATTTTTTGTTATGGTTTATGGGCCTATTGTCACACACGTTACCAAGGTATATATATATATATGATTAAGAAACAAAATAATGCATAATTACATGGCTAGTCCGGGAATATAAAAACGACCCCTCTTAAATGATAAGAGAAACTAGAAAATAAGCCTGTAAATATTAAAAAGTGTTATAATGTTGCATTGGTCGGGTGTCGGGTGTGTTATTTATATTCTTGTGTGTGAGGACGAAGATGATGTGCGTATGGTGTCGATGTAGAACGCAATTTCACGGGTATTAGTGCAGCTTGGGTGGGTTCGACGCCAATCAGGTTAATAATACGCGGCTCCGAGCAACTTGCTCCCACTCCGGAGCCTGCAGGATAGAGGATAGAGCGATGGTGCAGGTCGAGCCTTGACGTACCCTCGTCACACACTTGCATACCTATACACACACTTTCCGAGGTCATATATTATAGATGCACGCTTCAGATTCATGTGGATACATTTTCGGTACAGATTTTATAAGTTTTCGTTTCAAGGATGTTACACTATTTGGTAATAGTATATTAAAAGAATGAATGTCATAATGGGGGATTCTGCCATTTTTTACCTCCCGCTACCCTTGGTAAGGAAGGTATAGGGATCGTGCTAAAACTCACATATCGAGATTTTAGTAAATGACCACGTTTTAAGGTCCCTAGAATCCAATATTAACATTTTCACGATGATGTCTGTATATGTGTATGTATGTGTATGAATTTTGTCTTCTCTCTAACTCAAATACTATCATTCAGAAAATTCTGAAACCTTTTATTTCTATCCTATTCTAATATGAAAAGCAGCCATTAGACATTGGTGTAAATCGGATAACCGGAAATGGCGCTTTACCTGAAGCTCATAGTGGTTCTTCTTCAAAAAATACCATTAAATGCCATTTTTTCGAATTTTATGTCTTATGAAAATCAAAGATTATTGAATTTTCTACAAGAATACATTAATACTTTTTCTATATATTTTACAGATAAATTTAAAAATAATTTTTTTATTATTCGCGAAGCCTAAGATAAAAACTATTCCTTTGTTACACAGTTCATTTTTCAAATGAATGTAACTGACAGTAAATGTCACTGTCAGAAAACATCAATTCATATTAATAATAGTGACATTTAAAAAATAGTAAGTAAAGCAATAGTCTTCTGCAATGGAACAGTTTGCAGCGTTAGTAAATACTTAGGTAGTTATGTATTTACATTAATAAAAATTAAATAGCGGGAGGTTTTGTGTTGGCCACATCAGATTTTTTTTTATAATTTCATCTGAAAATATTAGGAAAACTAAGACCATTGATGAAAATCCGGTGAAAAAATTCCTATTAATAAGCGAGTTATGGTCTCCCGAATTTTGAAAAGATTGATGTGACGTCACGCATACGTGTTTTTAAATCAAACTGTTTTCATCATGGACCTAAATGTTCTTGAAATATATGCTATTTTAAGTTATATTTATATAAAATAAATGAATATTATAACACTGATAAGTATACATACTTTATAATTACAAGTGTATTTAAATTATTAAGTTTAATGCTAGTAATTTATGTTAAAATAAAAATTGCAGTACAGGAATGTTAGCCCCTCCTTTCGAAAATTTTGAATTTCTTAACTTCCATTGGTAGTAACCCCCACCTCCTAACACGCTATTTGTTATGCATGTATAGGCGGTTTTTCGTTCGCCAATATTCGTTATTCAGCATAACATTCGTATTTTTTTACTATTTTCCTTTAATTCGATTGAACCGGAATCCCCTATTGTCATTTTATTTTGTGAGAAGGAAGTTTGGATTACGACGCGCAGCGGAGTTATCCAACCCTTCGAACAAAATAATCGACAATTATGACATGAGTTTTTTATACTATTTTTTTTTTATTTCGTGCTTTCTATTCCTATTTTAAATAAAAAATAGAATTGTCAAAATTGAGGAATTTTGTTAGTTAGGGCCGGGTTTTCAATGTCTGGTTAAAATTTTAACTAAGACTTAAATAAACAAAATTGATACGAAATGAACCGTCAAATGACAGATTTATCAGTGCTGTCTAAAAACGATGCAATATTTTTTTTTGCCCTCCTGAAGTGTAATGGGAACTTTACAATTATTGTATACACAGCAAGTGTAAGCTACATTTTACGTTTACTGTGTTGTAACTTGCCTAACTATGCGTTAAAATAATCAAAATACATTGGACGTTTATGGGCATTTAGAAAAGAAATCATCTGTACTATAATAAAGTTCATGTAAAAAAAGTACTACCTACATAAGTTATTTTTTATTTTAACATTTCCTATATTTAAAATTAATTTATATAAACCAAACTCACGGTAGCGACATCTGTCATTATTGTAAAAATCCGCCGTTACCGACATAGTCACCGATCGATATACCTGTCAAATACGCGAGGCGAGCATTGCTGAAATGTCAAATATCGACACCTACCTATTATTTATTACGAAGAAAACGTGAGCAAATAAATATATTATCAGTCATAAACAACGTCTATTATTACAAATAAATTTTCGCTAGAAAAAGTACTCTATTGAAGGTAAAATCAAATTTGGAAATTGACAACCCTAGTATTTTAAACTAACCCTTTTCAGAAGTACAACCTATCTCATTGAAAAAAGTGATTTTCATTATCATCGGCCAAAAAGTTTGATACAATCGCCGTGCGTGAAGTATTTTACAGCGCCCCAGCTAATAAGGCACTCGCCTTAAGGGCTCGTGCCTTAAACAGTTGTCGCACTGTAAAATACAACTTACACGCACTCGAATGTAAATAACTATTAACTATTAACTAGAAGTTAAAATATTAACATTGAAATTTTGTTGTTGAATTTAAATCATTCACCATTTAAAATTATGAAATATTATTCTTTTATTAAGCTATAGACATAAAACGAAATTCCATGTTAAGATCTGTCACATGAAATTTCGTTTTATTTCCCTTATCAATAATGTACAAATAAAAATCCCATATACTCTTTATTTATATAGAAAACAATACACAATAATAATAAAATAAATATTTTTTTTTGCAATCTATGTCAAAACAACTATTGTATATTGTATTACTCTCGTTATCTTTCGGAAAAAGATATTAAAGCTAAAAATAATAAATTTATTTATGTTTATTATTGCGCCAAGTCATATCACCTTTTGTAACCAAAAAAAGTAGCCGCTACTAAATATTTTTGATTAAATTCTATCCAAAAATAACTGTCGCTAGGGAAAGTTATTAACAATCTGGGGAAAGAAATTTGGTGTACCCGCGGAGCCACAATATCACATAGCAACGGTAGGGCAGCCGTAGGAAGGCGGTTTGAGCCTGGGTAACCTAAATCTGCGTCAAATAAACCGGAGTCTCGCCGTTCCCGGAATATATGAATAGCCCGGACAGTGGCGTCACATGGAGGGAGAAATCAAAGATTATACTCTATATAGAATTTTTTAAGAAGCGATGTCAGTTTTTGTTTATAAGTTTACAAACAATATCGTACTTCGTACATGTTTATTTAAGATAAAATATTTACAATTTAACAAAGTATTAGAAAAGACTCAAGAATCAATTTTTCGGTCATCATTAGAGATGCACTCGATTTCGAGCTTTAGCCCGGCCCGGTCCGAAGCCCGCCTCGATTACGAGTCGATCATCGAGCCGGGCCGAAGATATTTTTTATCGGGCCGAATCGGGCTAATCATTTTCAAAAATCGAGGCTAGTCGGACTTTTGATTTTGGCCCGGCCCGAAAATTCGAGTTTTTCGGGCCGACCCGAAAAATCTTATAGTTCAATCAAATGCACAGTTTCCTTAATATTTTAATGAAAACAGATGAAGTTAAAAAGGATCAAAATGATTTAATAACAACATACTTTACATATTAATAAATAAAAATGTATTATTTTACTTCAAGAATTCAAGGTTATTAATTAAAGCATAATAATTATATTGTGATGTTGCTATTATTATTGTTATTACTCCTATACTTAAATAAAAGTGATTTTTGTTCCTACCATAATGATTTCTTGTTCTATTTTTGAGCAGAAACAAAGTTAGATAAAAAATCCTTATGTAAATTACATTTTTTATATAATATTTGTGAAAAAGTTGTTTAAATTTTCGAACGGCTTTGGTAAACAAAGTGTTAAGTACTCGTAGGTCTGTAATTTTTATAACAAACTTACACTAGAAGGGTCTCTTTTTTAACTACTTATGTTAACTAATGTTGAAAGTTATAAGAACGTAGAGATTTTTTATAAGTTTGACACGAAAAAAGTTAAACATTTCGCCTTAACATAAAAATCAACATTAGGAATGCCGGATGCACCCAATTTCGAGCTTTGACCTGAAGCCCGCCCCGATTTCGAGTCAATTTTCGAGCCGGGCTAGCTAATTTTTTTGTCGAGTCGATCTTCGAGTCGGGCCGGTAATTTTTATTTTCGGGCCGAGTCGATCCAAATCTCAAATCCCGGCCCGCCCGGCCCGAATGCATCTCTAGTCATCATCGGATCCGGCCGTGCTCTTTCGCTCTTGTTGGAGCTCATCAGTGTGGTATGACTGCCGTCTCTTTGCAGAGATAATTCCCAACTGAGCACGGCGAGAGATAAACATTTCATGTAAGATAGTTGGCTTAACAGGTAACTCTAACCACATGCAGAGCCATCTATTGAAGAATCGCCAAAAAGCACTGAAAGCTATTGAAATGATAATAGTACAATAGCGAACTCTAGGTGAAACAGTGTTTAATAAAGTATTGGAAATTTAGATGATTTTAATTGAACAAATATCGAAATTAGATATTGTAAACATTTATCGGAATCATATCTCTACCCAGTTTTGAATTATTTCCCCAAAACCCAATATACCCCACATTTAGATAAATACTTCAAAATTTTCAAAAATCTAAATAAAATGTATCCAGATAATTCTCAATGCGCTGATTCCAAATTTTGAAACCGCAGGTCGATATCTCGTTTCGTTCTCGAGATATTTAGATTCAAAGTTTTGCTCAAAACTGCCCATTTTTGGGTATTATCCCAAAAATGGGTCGAGATATGAAATTGGTGACATCACCATTCGATTCTACGGACAAATATACATAAGTGTACCAATTTTCATAATTTTCGTCTAATAGGTTCATTTTTTATAAATAAAAGTTTGAAAATGGCCAAAATCTGAAAAAATCGTAAGGGGTACCCCTTACGATTTTTGCGATTTTTGGCCATTTTCAGTTATTTTGCTTTAGAGATTGTATACAGAGTTCAAAAATTCTGAAAATTGGTGTACTTATGTAATTTTGCCCGTAGAATCGAATGGTGTTGTCGCCAAATTCATATCTCGACCCATTTTTGGGTTATTACCCAAAAATGGGCAGTTTTGAGCAAAACTTTGAATCTAAATATCTCGAGAACGAAACGAGATATCGACCTGCGGTTTCAAAATTTGGAATCAGCACATTGAGAAGTATCTAGATACATAAAAATTAGATTTTTGAAAATTTTGAAGTTTTTATCTAAATGTGTGGTATATTGACTTTTGGGGCAACAATTCAAAAATGGATAGAGATATTAACTTGGTAGTAATATTATTTTATTGTATAGAGTATTTATATATGAGTATACTTTCTGTATGGAATTTGTAGAAAATAGTATATGTTCGTGTTACAATTTTACTGGATATATAGAATCTTTTCCAATGAACTTTTGGTATGGGATTGTGCTGGCCCTAACAGATTTTTGTTTTTATGATACTCTATTGATGAACGTTTCTGCAACTGGTCTTGAAAGTAACTATTAATTGTCAATAAGTCACTTGTATCCGTGATTACAACCTATAACCCCAGGTGACGTACGATTGGGTAACTTTGGAGGCCTATAGATCCTTCAAGAGGCCAATCAGAGTCAATTTAATAGTAAATATTGACTCATGGTGGTTACCTTTACCATTTTTAAAGAGATGGCAGCCTATTTACCCTGTGTATGACTGTGAAAGAACAAAATAACTTAACTTAATAATTTCCTACGCCACTGTCTGCAGCTCCAGGGTCCGTAGTCTGCTCCGGGCTGGAGGCTCCAGGCATGGCCCGCATTCATCCCGGAGTAATGCTTCTTGCTTGTGCTTGTGCTTGGAATGGGAAATATCGCGCGACACGTTTTACGACCTCGCCAGAGGGTCAAATCATGCGGCACGTCATTACGGAATATCTATTTTGGGAATTTTTCAACACTTCATCGCATACAACCAGTTACTATCTCTCAAATGACACATTTTTAAATATTTACTTCCACGCCCTCATACGTCAATGCTTGGGATCTGAGCAGAAGCTGCCATTTTCCCAGGACTTAGTTTTAATATTTTATCTAGTGACAATTTTAAATTTCATATTAATTTTTGATACCTACAACGACAATAAAGTTAATTTCGTTATTTATTTAGTATGTGAACTACAAATAGCCATCTAGAAGATTTTAAAACTGGCCGTTATAGTTAAATTTTAACGTTTGGTTAAATTGACAATATCGTATCAACACGAAATGTCAAATATTATATTGCCAAAATTTCGACATGGCACTTTTTACCTTCCGTCACCTTTAGGTAAGGAAGGTATTGTCTTTGGGCAAAAAATTCGGTGGTGCTTTTTAATAAATAAGCACGTTTTAGGGTCCCTACAATACGAATTTACTATTACCTTCCGTCACCTTTAGGTAAGGAAGGTATTGTCTTTGGTCAAAAAATTCGGTGGTGAGTTTTTAATGAATAAGCACGTTTTAGGGTCCCTACAATACGAATTTGCTATTTTTAAAATGATGTATGTGCGTGTGTCCGTGTGTCTGTGTGTGTGTGTGTGTGTGTGTGTGTGTGTGTGTGTGTGTGTGTGTGTGTGTGTGTGTGTGTGTGTGTGTGTGTGTGTGTGTGTGTGTGTGTATGTGTGTGTGTGTGTGTGTGTGTGTGTGTGTGTGTGTGTGTGTGACAATTTTTTCTCCGACGATAACTCCAATACTACAATTCTAAAAATTATAATTCTTTCGTATTCCTCTTCTTTACATCCATATGAAGAGCTGATTAGATTTTGGTTATAATTGATCCACCGGAAGTACCCTTATTTGAAGTTTTTAACAGTTTTTCTTAAAAAAACGCAGTTAAATATTGTTTTTTGACATTTTGTTATTATACATATTAAAGAAAATATTCTTCTCTATACAGTTTGATTATACATTTTCCTTCATATTCAATAGATGTAGATTTAAAGCATTATAAAGAAATTAATTTTCAAAAATTAGTCAGCTTTGCTATTTATCATGGAAACACAAAATTGGTATGTCATAGTGCTCCTCGCAAGTGACATGCAGAGAAAGGCGAAAGAGAAGATGGAAAGACTGTATCACAGAAGACTGAAAGGAATGCCTGTGTCAAGAAGATGTGTTGGACAGGAATGAGTGGAAGAAAAGAGGAAACAGCTACCTCTAATAAAATAGGGGAAGCTGAAGAATAAGAAGAAGTTTCAAGTGCATTTTACTTAGTGTATGTTTATGTTATAATTTTATTGGATTTATAGAATAGAAATAGTATGTGTTCGTGTTTGATTTTACATGATAGAATCTGTTCCAAGGACTTTTCGGTATGAGATTTGTACAAAATACATCGAATTGACGGAAGGTTTTGTGCTGGCCACAACAGATTTTTTTTTGTTATGGTGGAAATCCCCATTGTTAGAAAATTGGCGCAGAATCCATGGAATATTGAACTCTTGTAGGTTGTAGTGGTTGAATAACATCATTCTGCCGTTGTCGGAATCAGATGAACAGAATGACTGTTGATTAACGTTGTCACAACTCCACAATTGACCTTCGCCGACAATATTTTAAATTGGTGTCGTGTTGCTGGGTTCTCTACAATGTTAATTAACTAATCTTCACTGTTTTAATGTACACTTGCAGTCAAAAGTTTCAAGTGACGCTGGGCTGACGCATGTGGCAGGCGTAAGCGTCACAACAAATTATTTTTCAGGTAATTATAGGTTAGTTTTTATAGGATTTGGCCAAGTTTCATCAGAATTATGTAACGTATTTTTGAAGGAAACACATAATTTCATTATGAAAAATATGTTGTGGCTAGTACAGTACCTCTCGCCAATTTCATATTAGGCAATATAAGTATTGGTACACACAAAAAATCTAATTACATCTATTCTTTATGTTTCAATTCATTCTATGAACAAGTTTCCTCCTACTCTTCTAAATGTTTGATATACTTCCAATTCATTGACGATATTAGCGGTATTTCTGAAGGGTATATAATGAAATATAAGTATAGCAAGCGCGTGTTTAGTTGACACTTACTGTACATAGTTTGACAGAAATATTAAATGTACTTTTCAGAAAAAGCCTTCAGTAATGTCTCTGGAATTTTGACACTGACTTTTATGTCAATTACAATATTTTAATTTTTCAACTGGTTTCCAAGGGCTGTTTGATGCATTTTACATTTGTAATAACATAAATTTCCAAAAAAAAAAAATATTTAGAAGATTTTTTTTAAGAAACTACTACTTTCGGTTGTCCAATGAGATCATGCACGACTTTTTTTAAATAATTTTAATCGATAGAGTAGTGTAGTGAAAAATAATAGACCCGTATTTTTTATTTTTCCTCAAATCGATCTTTAATCATAAAAAAATTGTAATTAAAAATTACATTCTTTAAAATGAGGCTGCTAGACCCCCGCTTCGTCCCTTGTCCAATGACGTCACAGAGTGACAGGCACGACCATTTTGATTTTCACATTGTCTTAAACGTCAAAGTGACATTTAACGTCAAAGTGACATTTAAAGATAACCTAAAATTTATGAAAGTAAATATGTCGATGGAACGTTGTTTCGTGCCAAAATAAAGAATAAAATAATATTCTGCAATATATTCAATGTCTCACATGCGTTTATCACCTTCTAGCGTCTAATTCAAAGATTCAAAAATGAAAGAAACATCTGATGTAACGTAGATAATTTCACGCCAAATGAAAATTATATTTATAAAAATAAATAGAACGATATTATATTAATATATTATAGCATATTCAGATATGTAATCCTCAATTTATAGTTTATTTTATTAGTTTATTTATATTTCGAATTTTAAATGGCACAAAAGTGACCCCTGTGGCGCACTCTCCACGCCAGCAATGATTGCCCGTGAGGTGATGCCTGGTAAGCGCCCGCACGGTACAAATATGTCATCATCATTACCGATATCTGCGATAATGCAGATTGGCACACCCAGAAATGGGTAATATGCCGTGATGATATATTTATTTATTTAATTTATAGTTTATATATATTTTTCTTTTAGAAATTATGTGTCCATATAAAATGTCTGTTTGAAATGACTCTGAACTTGGTACGTAACGCTGTGACGACAAAACATGACTGGTTTTTGCAACTTTTTAAAAATATCATACTTTAAAATGATTTTATACAACAGAAAATATAAATAAAAAATAATTTAATCATACTGATCGATGAATTAGACTATCCTTTTTCGATTTAAACAGAGAAAAGGTACAATTATTTTTTTTTGCATGACCTCATTGTTACCAAAACCTTTTCAGCTCTTCCCATTAATGTCAGATTAAGGAATACACAGTTAAATTGATCTTTAGTCTTTCAGTATTTGAGGAATCGTCCCTTCAATATCGACACATACACACACACACACACACACACACACACAAACACACACACATAAATATATATACATCCACATACACACATACAGACGTCATCGTAGAAATGTTAAAATCAGTTTGTAGGGACCTTAAATCGTGCTTATTCATTAAAATCTGGATATGAGATTTGTTGCATGACTCCAATATCGTTTTTAGCGAGAAGTAAAACTTGCATTTTCAATACTGATTAAAAGTATTTGTACACCAATTGATCATATTGTAAAGAAAAATATACGTACAGGCAAATTTTTGAAAGAAGTCAGATCAAGGCCATCTACATATTGCATCTATTAATTAAGATTGTATGCTCTCAAATTTGGTAGTGTCGTTTACATAGTTTTTATGAGGTACACAAGATATTATATACCCTCATAAAAACAAACTAAAAGACACTACTAAATTTGACAGCACAAAATCTTAATTCATATGTAGATACAATTCGTAGATGGCCTTGATCGGACTTCTTTCAAAAATTTTACTGTAGGTACATTACGTTACGTTACTGTGGTTAACTTTCAAAAATAAACACATTTCAATTTTCTTAAAAAAAAAATTATGGTGCAATAACTTAATTAAGTTTGTAATATAATTTGAAGTGAAACATAAGTGAATTACAAAAAAATAAAAGAAAAATATGAAGTAGGTAAATAAATGGCGACGTATACGATGAAATTAAGGAACCATAAAAGTCCAACGTTGTGAACAACAAGAAAACAAACACATTCAATTCGCGGGAACACAAGACCACCTCCGTCCTTCTTTACTGTAGCTAGGCTATCATACATCTTTCCTACACACGTATAAATAATAATATTTTTGTGAAGCAATTTTAATAAATATTCATGAGGAAAATTGTGTGTTTTGTGTTTTCCTCGCGTGTTTTGGGAATTGCCGGCGGAAAATTCACTCAGTGCTCCTTGTGTATGCAAACATCTTCAGATTAAAATGCGCTGGTTCCCCTCCCCGAACCCCTCGCGGTTTTATATTCCCTGCAAGGGATGTTAATGTGCGTGTTCACAACCATTTTATTAAAAGAAAACAACATGCGCAACACACAACGTTTGCTTTCTTCTCAATTTTGTCACAGTCTGACATTTCTCTATTCTTTCGTGCGTAGTTTTCCTGATTCCGTACGGAAGAGAATTACTGAAGTTTCAGAAGAAAACAAGTTTCAAATAATTCATTGATTCGTAGCTGATAGTTGGTTTGTTTGTGAGTAACAAAGTTTGTTTTACCTGCTCTGGAAAACTCATACATTTTATTTTGTTGTGTTTTGATTTTGTCCAAAGTTTTAAACTGTAAACTATTTTTAATATAGGGAGAAATTGAAATTGCCAAGAAACTTCAATAATTATTCGTATTATAGTCTACTACTTAAATGTATAGTGAAATTCTTATAACAAAAACAATTTGCCGTAAAACGATTTAGCAATGGGCTACTTGTGTGGTACTGAAAATCCAATTTCTATCACTTAATACGTAATGTTATGTTGAAAACATGTATAAAAATAAATATATTATTTGAAAAAATATTAACGTATTCCTGTAGAAAATTCAATAACCTTTAAATTTCATAACGAGATAAAATGCGAAAAAATGGCATTTAATGGTATTTTTTTGAATAAAAACCATTATGAGCTTGGAGTAAAGTAACATTTCCAGTTATCCGATTTAACAAAAATCTAATGGTTTCTTTCCATTTTAAGATAGGGTCGAAATACAAGGTTTTCGAATTTTCTGAATGATAGTATTTGAGTTAGAGCGTAGACACATCTATACACATACACTCACACACACAGACAGACACACACACACACAGACAGACAGACAAACAGACATACAACATCGTGAAAATGTTAAACTTGGATTCTCGGGACCTCAAACGTGGTCATTTACTAAAATCTCAATTTTTAGCACGATCTCTATACTAGTGCTGTGAGGATCCGACAAAACATGGATCCGAGGTCCCGGATTTCAAAATATCCGGTTCCTCGGATATCCGATGTTCGGATATTGAAGCGGATATCCGTAAATTTAACTCGGATTTGGATTTGGATCCGGATCCTATTCGATCCGGATTCGATGTGTTGTTTACGGGTCCGGATCCGTATATCCGAATTTTAGTTCTGGATCCGATTCATCATTTTGAATGTAAAGGCAAACATCTGGAAGTGAGTTCAAATTCAAACCGTTACAGTGGGTCTGTTTATCTCTACAGCGGTCTGTAAACCCCTCTAAAATAGACAGGTAGCTGGTGCAAATAAGAGAAGGATATTTCTTAGAATATTGAATTCTGTAGTTCTAAAATTTTAACATTCATTACAACAAATACTTCAAAGAAAACGAGATTAAGATTAAATTTGAGAAATAATGGTTACAGGTTCATTGCAAGTGTCGAAATACCTATTTATTTATATCGTGCACGTGTTTCACATAAAAGGGATTGTTTTTCCATGTCTAAAATCCGATACTCATACTCATATTCGGATCCGGATCCGGATCCAAAATCCGATACTGAGATTTGGATCCGAGATCCGGATAGTTCAACATTCAATTATCCGGATATTTTTGGATCCGAAACCAAAACTATCCGCATCCGGATCCCACCACTACTCTATACCTCCCTTACCTAGGGTAGCGGGAGGTAAAAATGTATAACATGAAAATAGCGGACATACGGTTGAGATAAATCGAAGTTCATGTATTTAAAATCACCATAGTTATAGTATTATTGGTTAAACAGTATATACCGGTATTCCCCAAAATTTGATTACCTTCATCAACAGGGTGTTCCTTTATTCCTCTATTGTATAGAGTTTAAGTTGGAGGTAGTGTGTAGGTATGTACCACGTGATCCATGCATCGGATGTTTGTTTATTTACAGAGTACAGGTTCGCCCTGTTCTGTTCACTCTGCGCTGCGTTGCGTTTCTCTCTTCGTTTATGAATAATGTATGAGGTTCGCGATCCCGGATAAAGGATTCCCCCAAGACGTGCCGAAGTTTTCTATGCCACGTGTTTCAATCTCACCCTTGACGTCAATGCTCGAACACGGTAAATAAATACACTCGCCACTACCCGATCCCATGTATGGTCACTCAACACAACGTCAACAAAACACCCGGTGTCAACAACGATACGAATCACACACTTTCGCACAATACGCATTCTTCACTTTCTCCTACGAACATAAGGTATATGTAGTTGCTTTTGCAAATGTGGACAAAGTTTCATTTAAAGTGATAGGAGTTTTATTTCAAATAAAACAAAAACGCTTTGACTTTATTTTTTTACACCCTGTATAGTCTGATATTATTAATTGAATATTGATCTTTTTATTTAAGGGCCGCTCTTATAAACAATAAATTAATCCTTAGTTAGTTACTGCACAAGTAAATTAAATGGACCATTGAAAAAGAAATGGATATTATAAAACTAATCTCACTATCAAATAACTAACGGGGGATTTAATTAAATTTTAGTAGTGTGTTTGTGGTTTTGTGAAAAGTTTCTATATTCACATTCGTTATAAACGTAAATCAGTTGATTTGACAGCTGGAAAGAAACGTGAACGTGGGAAAAATCATATTGATATTGAAAATTTTAACCTATTAGATATTGTTGAAGATTATTTTCATATAATTTGGATCGACCCGGTTGCGTAAAATCGTAAGGTTATTACTAGCTGATTCATTGTGGAAATTGACATATTTCTTAATGTTAGTGGTCTTATATTTCCTTCAATCTGTCCCAATATGTGTAAAACACATTGTTTTGACAATCGAAATCTCTTTTTAAACTCATGGCTCGTACCACGATCATGGTTTTAACAAAAACGCTGTTTTAAGAAATGTCAAATTCAAATTTCAAAATGTAATTTCACCCTTATGTTAGAAGAACAATTTATTTAAAAATATTTGTTTGAATACAAACTATGTTCTGCTTTAAAATCTTATTTTGATATATTGCATAGTATTTATTATTATCTTTAAATAATGAAATTTGACATTTCTTAAAACAGTGTTTTAGTTAAAACCGTGATCGTGGTACGAGCCACTGTCATCATATATTTCATATGGATTTGTCCTGTTTCGGAACAATTTTGGTAGCCTACCTAGTGCAAATATAAATGCATCATCATTATCTGTTTATGAATCCGAGGACACTGATGATACAGACTCTAAAGATGACATACTCGACACATACATTTCTTAAAAAAATATTTACTCGCCATTTCCATATTAGGCTATATAAGTATTGTATTGCACTTTGCTATCGAACCGTCTTTTTATAACAAAATATTACAGAACTTTACCCAAATATTGTCTTTTATTGTATTTAACATGTCTTCTGCACACATATAATTCTATCTATTTTTCATTGCACGAGGAAGTTTCTAAATGTCACAGATTCTTCCAATTCATTAACCAGATTGGCGATATTTCTGATGGATATATGCATATTACCTATAATTTCAAATATTTAATTAATAAAATAAAAAGAAAGATTAAATGTACTTCCCAGAAAAAGCTATCAAAATGTAACTAAAACTGTTTATTTTTGACATTGAAATCTGTCATTTACAAATTATGTTATATGCATTTGAATTTGTCAACTGGTTTCCTTAGTGTAGTTTCGCCTACTCGACTTGTTATATTCCGATATTCTATATATTATAGCGTCTTTATCTCTAAATTTATAAAAGATATAATAAAAAATTTAAATGTATCAGGTGTAGAATTTTATTCTTCAAAATTAGTAATATCAAAAATTTTCAAAAATTAATATTTGGAAGAATTTCTTTTAAAAACTACTACTTCCGGTTGTTACCAAAACCTTTTCAGCTCTTCCCAGGAATGTCAGATTGAGGAATTCATAGTTAAACAGGTCTTATGTCGTATAGTTTTTGAGGAATCGTCCGTCCAACATCCAGCCATACACACACACACACACACACACACACACGCACATACACACATCCACACTCAGCACTCACACACAGACATCATTATAAAAATGTTAAAATCGGATTCTAGTGACCTTGAAACGTGCTTATTCATTAAAATCTGGATATGTGATTTTTAGCATGATTCCAATACCTCTCTTAGCGAGAGGTAAAAAGTAAATAGTTCCTTATTTCAATTGTTTTAAAATAAACATAAATAAAATACAGTTTGACGTTTCTTTAACAACTGATTTAAATCTAATAGCATGAAATTCCGCAGTTTCTTTTATAATACCCAAATCTTCAGTTAAATTAGTTTAGTAGCTAACTAAACTTTAACTGTTGATTAAATAGTTTTATAAGACCGGCCCTAAGTATATTGGTTGAGTTTTGAAACTAGACGATTCATATGTTTCTACCCGAATGAAGAATTTCCTTAACCCTTGTCTACACATCACGCAAAGGTGTACAAAACATCATAAATAAAATACAGTTTGACGTTTCTTTAACAACTGATTTAAATCTAATAGCATGAAATTCCGCAGTTACTTTTATAATACCCAAATCTTCAGTTAAATTAGTTTAGTAGCTAACTAAACTTTAACTGTTGATTAAATAGTTTTATAAGACCGGCCCTAAGTATATTGGTTGAGTTTTGAAACTAGACGATTCATATGTTTCTACCCGAATGAAGAATTTCCTTAACCCTTGTCTACACATCACGCAAAGGTGTACAAAACATCCCTTAACCTTAACTACCCAGCGCCCTTGTATTGTTTCGGCAGGTTAGATTAGGAGTCAATCACTCGGCAAGGCTTTGGGACAAGGTGCGGCGTGGATCAGATAACTTCGCCCCTATATTATAATCCCCCTGGTCCCGGTTATCTGCAACCATTGTTCCCGATCCCGACCTAACAATAACAGGCTGTCGGCTTCAATTAAAGAAACCCACTGAATAGTCATTTATATTCGGGGAACGTGTGCCTTCATTACAGCGTAATGAGAGATGACTTAGCATATTTAAGACTCGTGTTTTATATTATGCTTTAGTGCACGAATAATCTAAATATAATTACGCATATTATAAAAGAGCACTCTTTGACCCAGTTGCGTAAAACTGTAATCATGTTGTTAATTTTGACAAGGATTACTTTCGAATGTATTAATGAAATTGGTATTTTATTGCTATAAGAGTGCACAAAATTCAAGATTCTCATATGAAAACTAATAATACATACATATGATATTGCAAGTAACGAAGGAAGGAATTTATTAATTCGAGGATTTTTAATGCGGGACACGAAAGATGAACTACGGATAATATTTACCATCAACCACTGTCTAATATATGTGCTCCGTTTAAATCCACACGAAATACAATTAGGGATGGACTCGATCTGGAGTTTTGGCTCGGCCCGGCCCGGCCCGCCTCGATTTCAAGTCGATCATCGAGCCGGGCCGAAGTTTTTTTACCGGGCCGAATCGGGCCAATCATTTGTAAAAGTTGAGGCGAATTTTTTTGACTATAGCAGAATAACCAGACTATAGCAAGCGACCAATTTAGATGGATCTCTAATCTCTACCTAGTTTTGAATTATTGCCCCAAAAGTCAATAAACACCATATTCAGATAAAAACTTTAAAATTTTCAAAAATCTAATTCTATAAATCCAGTAAAATTGTAACACGAACATAATACAATTTTTTACAAATTCCATGCAGAAAGTTCCTTGGAAAATATTCTATAAATCCAATAAAGTTATCACATGAATATACATTATGTATACTCATATATAAATACCCTAAAAATGGGTACACTTACGTAACATTCTCTTTACAATCAAATAATATTACTAGCAAGTTTATATATATCTCTACCCATTTTTGAATTATTGCCCCAAAAATCAATATACCCCACATTTAGATAAAAACTTCAAAATTTTCATATATCTAATTTTTATGTATCTAGATACTTCTCAATGCGCTGATTCCAAATTTTGAAACCGCAGGTCGATATCTTGTATCGTTCTCGAGATATTTGGATTCGAAGTTTTGCCCAAAACTGCCTATTTTTGGGTATTAACCCAAAAATGGGTCGAGATATGAATTTGGCGACAGCACCATTCGATTCTACGGGTAAAAATATATAAGTATACCAATTTTCATAATTTTTGACTAACCGGTTAATTTTTTATGAATAAAAGTTTGAAAACCCCTGAAAATGGCCAAAATCTGAAAAAATCGTAAGGGGTACACCTTAGATTTTTGTGATTTTTAGTCATTTTTGGTTATTTTGATTTAGAGACTGTATGCGATGTTCAAAAATTATGAAAATTGGTATACTTATTTAATTTTGCCCGTAGAATCGAATGATGATATCGCCAAATTCATATCTCGGCCCATTTTTGGGTTACTACCCAAAAATGGGCAGTTTTGAGCAAAATTTTGAATCTAAATATCTCGAGAACGAAAAGAGATATCAACCTGCGGTTTCAAAATCTGGAATCAGCGCATTGAGAAGTATCTAGATACATACAAATTAGATTTTTGAAAATTTTAAAGTTTTTATCTGAACATGGGGTTTATTGACTTTTGGGGCAATAATTCAAAACTAGTAAAATTACAAAATGTATTATTATTTTTAAAAAATTTTAGCTGCCTATAAACCATGTGACAATATTTAAAATAAAATAAAAAAATAAATATATCATCACGGCATATTATTCATTTCTGAGTGTGCCACAATCTGCTTTATCGCAGATATCGGTAATGATGATGACATATTTGTACCGTGCGGGCGCTTACCAGGCGTCACCTCACGGGCACTCATTGCTGGCGTGGAGAGTGCACCACAGGGGTCACTTTTGTGCCATTTAAAATTTGAAATATTTGGCGTCGGTCGGGATCGAACCCAGTCACTGGCACGCGGCCACGGGACCCCATGTGACAATACTTATGTAGATGATTAAAGAATGGATCCAAGTATTGCATTTTAGAAATATCAAAGTAATGCAGTTTTCCTTTTAACAGTCGTAGTTATCTAAGCATCAAGTGTTAAATGAATAAATAATGCAGACATTAAAGTTTCGCGCGTCGGGGCAAACTTTGAAAGTGATCTTAACCGCATGTTACACTTCTGCAGATGCGTCCCAAAAATTCACGTCAGACACAAGCCAAAAAACTAATTTACTGTGCATTTATTTATTCACATATTTTAGTACGAGTCTTCGGCGTACGTGCAATTTTAATTAAAAAATTTCAAACAATGTGGAACGAAAAACGCAGATTACGAATTAAAAGTTATGGAGTTACGAACATATGTGAACATTTTTATATAAAATTAAAAGTTTTTATTAAAAATATTCAATGCTTTCAGCTCTGAAATATTCATTTTCCAGTTACTGATTTGGGATGGAAATTTTTCTCTGAATAAATGAATATTTGTTACAACGAAATTCTCTCATAAAGAATACAGAAAAATATTATATTTGTGTGCACAACAACCGGAAACCACACAAACCATTCTGACCTTGCGCATCAGTTTAAAAATATTTTTCGTATTTTGTACAATAATGTACTATTTTAATATACTCAAAATCGTACAGTAATGGGTTACTTTACAACATAGCAATCGTTGCTGCATAGCAACGGTTTTGTCATTAAAATACATTTTGACATAAGGAATTTTTATTTTTTATTGTTTATCTTCTTCTTCACCAACTATGAGTGCCCGTGAGGTGACGCCTGGTAAGCGCCCACACGGTAAAATATATCGTCATCATTACCGATGTCTACATGTGTTGTAGATACTGGCACGCCCAGAAATGGGTAATATGCCGTGATGATATATTTATTTATTTATTTATTTATCTATCTTCTAAATTCTTTGTTGGGGGTTGTAAGGTACAAGAAACAATAACTGTCAAGTTACTTTATTACTTAGAATCAGACTACTATGTTTTTTAAAGATGTTTTTAAGTCAGTTACATACATTTGAAATATGAACTGGGTAACAAAGGAACTGCGTTTATCAAAGGCTCCGGGATTTATAAAAAGATTATTTTTTAAATTTACCTATAAAATATATAGAGAAAGTATTAATGCAGACCTTGTAGAAAATTCAATAATCTTTAATTTTTATAATGACATAAAATGCGAAAAAATGGCATTTTTTGAAGAAAAACCATTACGAGCTTCAACTAAAGTGTCATTTCCGGTTATCTGGTTTACACCAAAATCTAATGGTTTCATATTAGAATGGGATCACATACAGACATCATCGTGAAAATGTTAAAATTGGATTCTAGGAACCTTAAAACGTGGTCATTTATTAAAATATCGATATGTGATTTTTAGCACGATCCCTATATCTCCCGTACCAAGGGTAGCGGGAGGTAAATATATACATATTACTCGTATCATTGTTATTACTAAGACTAGGATTTAGGTTTAGTGATTTCCCTTGGTTTGTATGGCAACACTTTAGAACAACAAAAATGAATTATACAATTCGGTTCAATAAATCTTAATATTATATTTCATAAAATAGAAGCTAAGAAGTTATTCTTTGTCAGTAAAATTTGACGTTTTGTACAAAATATAGCAACGAATATGATTTGTTTAATTAGTATGCGTCAACTTCAAGGCATAGTGTGCTTCTGCAAAACCCTAAAATCTAATTCCTAAAATCTTAAATAATCACTATATTTAGGGCATAGGTATCAATTTAGGGTTTAGATATTAGAGTGATAAAAGTGTAACATCGGACACAGCCTAAAAACACCTAATTTATTGTTGTAGCATAGCAGACAACTTTTGTTAAGAGTAAATACTATCTATAGTCCTTATAAAATAAGAGGAGCAAATTCAAATTAACCTAATACAATAATATATATAATCTAAAAAAAAATATTTTGACCTTTATACTCTGAAATAATGAAAGAATTTTGAAAGTTAATTGGGGCATAGTTTAAGAGTCTGTTTTACACCAAAACATTTTCAATGTTTAAAAAGAAGCACCAATTTATTTAGTATCGTAGCAACCAAATTGAAAAAAGAAAAATATGAAATTAATTATTAACTCAAGGTGCTAACAGGTTCTTGTAGCATATACGTTATTAAAAATTCAAGCAATGAAAAACGTGACGGTCTCTTTCCAGTTCCGCTGGAAAAAATCATTAGGAAAAATCTCTGTTGAAAAATCGTAGCAGCTTGTGTACGATGAGCGTAAATGTAAACAAACTCCTGAAAGAAGCAATGAGCAATTAGTCTCCGGCTCACGAGAACGTGGCCGAGCATGTGGCTCGTGGCCAAAAAGCTATCGGTTACCGAAATACACTTTTCTGCGACAAACAAGATCGCGGGAACTCAATTATCTTTGAGGAATTACGTAAAATGCAAAACCTAATTAAAAATACTCGGATCACGGAATTTAAAGGGTTAACGGGCAACGAAAAGTTTACCAACAAATAATTATATGCTTCGAAAAACTTAATTTACCCCTGAAAAAAAAAGGAATAGTACTCAGTTCTCAGACAAGCATTCACTAACACTTTTTACCTCCCGCTTCACTTGGTAAGGGAGATATAGGGATCGTGCTAAAAATCACATATCGAGATTTTAGTTAATGACCACGTTTTAAGGTCCCTAGAATCCAATTTTAATATTTTCACGATGATGTCTGTATGTGTGTATATGTGTGTGTGTATGTATGTGTGTATGTATGTATGTATGTATGTATGTGTGTGTGTGTGTATGTGTAGGGATTTTGTCTTCGCTCTAACTCAAATACTATCATTCAGAAAATTCTGAAACCTTGTATTTCTATCCTATTCTAATATGAAAAGAAGCCATTAGATTTTGGTGTAAATCGGATAACCGAAAATGGCACTTTTCCTGAAGCTCATAATGGTTTTTCTTCAAAAAATACCATTAAATGCCATTTTTTCGCATTTTATGTCTTATGAAAATTAAAGATTATTGAATTTTCTACAGGAATGCATTAATACTTTCTCTATATATTTTAAAGATAAATTTAAAAATAATTTTTTTTATTAGTCGCGAAGCCTAAGATAAACACAATAATTCCTTTGTTACACAGTTCATATTTCAAATGAATGTAACTGACAGTAAATGTCACTGTCAAAAAACTAATCACTTCAAATTAATAAGAGTGACATTTTAAAAAGAAAATAGTAAATAAATCAATAGTTTTATGCAGTGGAACAGTTTGCAGTGTTAATATATACGTAAGTATGTATTTAAATTAATAAAAATTGGTAGGGATGTGCGTGGAAGGATGATTGTTGCGTAACTATTATTGTGGTCCAGATGCGGTTATTCGCTACAGAAAATCAGTCACTTTAATATGTTCTTGTATATGAACGCTATGATGATTGTGGACAAGGCGAAAGAAGAATGTTGTTAAAGAGTGAAGTGAGTTAGCTGAGCTCTTACTCTTATCCCTTTTCTTATTGTTACTATTGTGTCCGGGTTTTTGCTAACCCACTAAGTGGGAAACGCGTGATTTTATGTATGTATGTATGTAAAAATTAAATAGCGGGAGGTTTTGTGTTGGCCACATCAGATTTTTTTTTTTAGATGTAATTTACACGAAAATAAAAATATATTCCTCTTGCTATATGAATGGTGTATTCCACCATAACAAAAAAATAAAAAAAAATCTGATGTGGCCAACACAAAACCTCCCGCTATTTAATTTTTAATAATTTAAATACATACCTACGTATTTACTAACGCTGCAAACTGTTCCATTGCAGAAAACTATTGCTTTATTTACTATTTTCTTTTTTAAATTAACCGCTATATTCTTGTTCATACCAAAACTTTATCAGCATGGCATCTCAGTTGTTCTGTGAATGTTGTTTGTGTATTTGTGTAGTGATATTTTTAATGAAAACTAATATTTTTAGTAGTGCTGTGTACAATTTGAACTATCCAAAAGATGATCCAGTGCATTGTTCCTGCTTTTGTGATAAAATATCTTGGTTGCAAGGTAAAATTAATTTTCTTTCGAATTATTTATCTGTCATCTGTAAAATATTAGGTTATGGGTTACAAAAGTTGAGTATTACTCTCAATTCTTCGGTATTTAATATTCATTTTATATTTTTATTAGCTGTTTTACAGTTTGTTATATGTAAAACGTTTCTTTTACGTAGTTTACACTACAGTATAAATATAATACAATATCAAAACACCTTATGCATTGTACACACATGAATTTTAATGAGGTTTGTGTGTTCTTTATTGCGAATAACAATAATAAATAATTTATAATGTAAAAGGAAGCGGTTTCACTATAACTGTACGAGTATAATGTTGCAAAACGGAAGTTGTATTTTGTAAACAAGTAAGCCATGCTTCAGTTGAAGTATTATTCAGTCTTATTTGTTCATATTATCATAATTATTAGACTGTAAACACAACATAAATAAGTAGGTACTTAAAATGTTCTTAAATTTTTAATATTAATAATTGTACATTTTCATATAATATTTAGAAAATCTAATTATTTCTGTAAAACTTACGTGATAGAATACAGAGAATTTATTTTAAAATGCAACATTATAGTTTGTCACTTCCATGGTTACTCACTATTGTCAAAAAATGACAGCAATGTAAAATTTGTCCATTTTAAAATGCAACATTATAAATAGTATTGCAGCACAGGAGATACCTCCAAAACACATCACAAATAGTGGCAATTCTTATTCCGACCGACTAGAATATTGCCTCAGACTGATTGGGGGTATTTTTTAACATTTATTACATGAAAGTAATTTATAGGAAATTAGGTTTGATAATACAAAACTAGAAATTTTGTATGTTGCATTTTAAAATGGACAAATATTACATTGCTGTCATTTTTTGACAATAGTAAGTAACCATGGAAGTGATTCGCCATATGTTGCATATTAAAATAAATTCCCTGTAGTATACCGTGAGTATTTTTTTAACGTGAAATATTGGGTTGGTCATATCCATGGTTACGACTTGACATTTGATTGACAGCAATGTATATGCCCGTTCCATTTAAAATGAAACATAGGGAACGAATTTGACACTTGATAAGACGTCAATTGAGGTTAATTTTGTTTAAATAATTATACCTGCATTCTAAATTAAAATTAGTTGTAGAAAAAATATAGTGTGCACCTTGTGCCCGAGTGGTTTTCTGACTCGGCTAAATTTCTTACAATATTTAAATATAATCCTTGTCAAATTCATTCCCCATGTGTCATTTTAAATGAGACAGACATATACTTAACTTGGAATATGACAAACCCAATGTTTCACGTTAAAAAATACTCACGGTATACTATTTTTTTTACAGTCGTTATTAAAATGTACTGGTATCCATAGCGCTAAACTTCTTTATCATAACTTGACAAGCTCTGGTTTTAATAGTATTGGACACAGAATGAAGATAGCAGCCGCTAATAATTTATTTTTCTGTCTACCTATACGAAAAGTGAAATTTTACGTACTTATTTTCGGACGAAAAATGACACTTTTCTGAACGTTATCACTTTTCGTCCGGAAATCTTTTTCGTCTGCAAACCTTTTTCGTACGCTAAGCCTACTACGATTTTATGATTATTGCAATAGTATCACCGGAGTTATAAATAACAAATATCAAACGAGCAAATAAAAATATTATTTTAATGATAAATTTAATTTAATTATGTGCGCAATTAATAATGAAATTAACTATAATAAAAATTATTAATTTTGACATGACTAATTGTTAATCTAAGATGCCGCTGGATAGAGTTGTTTTCGAGGTTATTTTGTTGGTTTTGTTTATTTTCACCTGTCAAATAGTGTTGATGTGTCTGTGAGTGTGTCTTCCTTCAAACTAAAACAGAGCTAAGAATTAAAATTTTGTGAAAATGGCAGAAGATATATATTATCCAATCATTATTCATATAATAAATAATAAGATTTTACGAATTTAAAAAAACGTGTATTTGTTTCTAGATCTATTACGTAAAGTAAGGTAGACAGAAAAATGTAATATGCACCTTGGCAAAAAAATGCATATTACAGCCTCGCTTGTTTGCTTTACCTCGGCTTCGCCTCGGAGAGCAAACTCAAGCTCTGCTGTAATATGCAATTTTTTGTCCTAGGTACATAAATAACTATTTCATTAAATATAGCTTCACTACCTATATAAAAATAAGTAAACGTAGTATAAAGTATATTTCCACTCTCTTAATTTGCAGTCATAGAAAAAGTATAGCATGTAACTCTTGTAACATTTATAAAACTTATTACATAATATGCTATTAAGTAATTAATAAAAAAATCTTTGGAAATGTGGGATGATCCCATTAAAATTGTTGTATGATCTAAGTGCATATTCTAAATTTGACTTTGTTTGAAGTATTTGTTATGGCAACCTTGGCTGACTTATCTCTATCTGTTCTATACTTGACACATTGTTTTTCAAGACGCTGTGAAATCTATAAATAATCGCTTCCGTTCATGTAATTTGAATGTGGAATTGTTTCTATTATATTGTTGCAGTATCCCACGATAATCGTACGAGTTATTCAAATGCATGTGTGTCATAGAATGCGAAATGTTCATTCAAGTATAATCAGACGTACCTATACATAACAATAAAAGTTTATGTGCCATAAATCAAAAACAAATCTATTTTGACGCATTTTAAAACATACTTTATCACAATAATTAGAAATGTAGTAAGTACTATGTAAATCACACAAACTTGAGTAGTTTTGATAAGAATTACATAGAATTATCATTTTAGAAAATATTATCAGCCTGTACTAAGTGTTGGGAGATATTCTTGTCACATGAGCGCTATTAAACATGAGATTTAGTTAAATATAAATAAATAAATAAATAAATAACGAGAGATTTTTTTTATCAGTAAACATAGGCGTTTAACATTGGGAAGCAATTTTTTGTAAATACAAAGTGTCCGACATAAAATCAAGCCATGCTATTGAACATGATAATAGTACATTACATCTTGTACATTATTTAATATTAACTACTTTAATAATATTGCAAAAAAATTGTAATTTATTGCAATTTTTGCGATACTTATTATTAATATATAATTAATCTATAGAAATATGATTTTTAATTTTTAATAAAATAATAAAATGTTGTTTAATAGTTACATATGCAACAAGCCTAATGTCAGAAAGCTAGCATACACTTGAGTTCATCACAAGAAGTGAGAACTTCACGTATCAATTTTTATGTGTGAAGTTTGATTTTTTGAACACTGCGTGAAGTGACACTTCACGCACCGTACATTATTTTAAATATTACAAACTGAATTGTATTTTAATAAAACAAAGCTGTTAAATCCCCGTAACGTTGGTAACCATGGTTACACAAGTCGATAATACAGAGGTTTTACCATTAAAGAATGAGAATGTGAAGAAAAAATTATATTTTATTGCAAGGTCGTAGAAAAAGTATAGTATGTAACGGATGGTTTGCAACACTCGCCTTCGGCTCGTGTCGCAATATCCACCCTCATGTAAAAATTTCAGCTTCACTCACTTGCCACATAATATACTATTTTGTACGAGCACTGATATTTAAAAAAAATACGTCATTAATTCAAAATCTTTATTTTAAAGGGTACATAAAAATAAGTAGGCATTTACAATTTGTTTTATTAAATTTTGACATATTAAACTGTCATTATTAACTCCATAGCAACAACTATAAGTATCATTTTTTTCACATGTGAATTAAAATTTTTTTAAATCACTCTCACAAAATTTTAACTGACTCTGCAACAAATAATGCATTTAAAATAACATCAGGTACGAAAATAACACTTACCATAATATTTATCAGACATTATCAGCCATTTTCATTATTTCTCACGTCACTAATAACAGACAATAAAGCATTTTAAATACATGACGTCTATCAGCGACGATTGTCATGCTCAGCCTACTAACTGATTAGTTTTTCGTTTTGTCAAAATTAAATATTATAATGGTGTTTATTAGTATTTCGTCAAAATTGAATAAAATATTGTACAAACCACGTGAGCTAAGAATGTTTATTCACTCGAAGAAATTAACTTTCTTCTCATGAATAAACATTACCTTAGCTCACTTGGTGTGTAAATATCTATTATTGGAAATATTTGTTTCATTTGACATTTGTATTTATAGGAAGAATTTTATTAATTTACTCCTCTTTCTTTAACTTTTAATAAAGGAAAATCCATGAAGTTGTATTTTATAGACTAAATTTTATTATTATCAAGAAAGACCGATTTATTTTAGAATGCCCCAAAAGGCCAGTGTATTTTGCAATTTTTACAGCGGTAATTAAAACAAATTGTTTATGTTATTACAAATGTGAAACATTTTGAAGACTGCAGAGATAAACAAATTGGAGACAACCAATCAACAAAGTATTGTCGTCTACGTGAATCCTAGTAAATTTGAATAGGTCACTGACTTTTCTTCATTTATGCTATTTATTTACAATTCAAATGAGCGGTTTTGTGTTTACGTTTCTTGGGCGATTCGAAGTCCGATTTCGATTCGTCGCGAATGTGTGTGCGTAAGCGCGCCAACGTAACTAACGGTGGCTCTACACGAGCTGGGCTAAAAATGCAATCTTCAAAATTGCATAACGAAATGCAGGAAATCAGAATTCTAATTTCGAACTGAAAAATGTTGCAATTCTATTTCCACGAAACTCTCAACGTGTATTGCTAAAAATGTTGTTATCGACCAATCGTGCTTCGGGCTGGGCTCACTGTTCACACGGTGCGATATTGTTTTGCTCGTCTTTTGTTTTCGCAAGATAGAAATTCACCTTTTTTTACACTCGGACAAAAATGCTACGATTTTTACCTCCCGCTACCCTAGGTAAGGGAGGTATAGGGATCGTGCTAAAAATCTGACACAGAGATTTTAGTGAATAAGCACGTTTTGATGTCCCCAGAATCCGATTTTAACATTTTTACAATGATGTCTGTAGGTATGTATGTGTGTGTGTGTCTGTGTGTGTGTGGATCTCGTGGACACGATTACTCAAATACTATCAATCAGAAAAATTTGAAATTTTGTATATCCATTCTATACTAATGTGGGAAGAGCTCATTAGTTTTTAGTGTATATCGGATAACCGGAAGTATCATTTATACAAGCTTTTAACAGTTTTTCTTGTAAAAAATTCATTGAATATAATTTTTTAGCAACTTTTACCAATACAAATTAAATATAATGGCATAGTCTTCAATTCTACGATAATAGCATTTAGTAAATAACTTTATATTATATTGTAAAATAATTTATTTTTGTACATCACTTTGCCTCTGCGTCAAACAAAAACAATACTTTGATATCAAATTTGACACATTTAAACAAATGTCACTGTGACGAAGCAATTTTCATTAAAATTAATATTGAAACCGTGTTAAGAAAAATTTAGTAGTTTAAATATGATTCTAATGTAATTAAGGTTTGATGTTTGCAGCATTATATATCAAACAGCTCTCAATAAGAACGTGATTTCAAAGTGTCAAATAATAGTTTGCAACTACACATTTACGAAATGGATAATGTACGGCGAAGAATTTACACAGATTGCGTTTTAGAGCATAAAGAAGTTGGTGATAATTTTGACAATAATGTGTGTGTGACGATTTTTCCTTAAAATATATTAATGATCCAAAACTTCGCAAAGTTGGTATTTAATACTCTTAAATAATTTGAAACAACATATTAGATTTTGACTATATATGATAAACCGGATGTAGTACTTAATTTGAAGCTCTAACATATTTTTCAGGAAAAACAATAAAATATAATCCAAAATTTCGTATTACAAACTTTTCTATATATTGGAACAACAAAGAAGATTTTGTTTACAAACGATCAATTGGAAAAGAAACTTTACTTAAAGCTCATTGCTATTTTAAACATGGAATTGGCGGGAGGTCATGTGTTGGCCACATCAGATTTTTTATCATTAATGATGAATCGAGTCGAATAGCTGTAATGTTTTGTGCGTTTTATTTTTAAATAAAGAAAAACTGCGGTTTCAGGAAGTGAATCAAAAGATATGTAATAATAGATAATTTCTAGTACATATCTAATCTTGTATGGAAAAAATGGAATATTTGCTATTTTACATAAAGTACGCTATTGTTAATTCTCTTCGGTAGAAAATTAGTACTTTGTATAAAGCATAATGTAGACGAGATTATTCCGTGGCTAATTTAATGTCCGCCCACAAATCGATAATGATCTGTTCGCATTATCCGGTCAGTAACACAATGCTGCGAGAAAAAATTACATCTCTCGTCTAATATCAAAGCCCCACGAAGAAGAAGAATGCAGCTTGCTTGAGAAAACTCTGTAACCATAAACTACCATTAGCCTCTTAAATAAAACATTAAAAATTTAATACGCTCAACAAGCTATTATTATTCAAACATAAAATAAATAAGTAAATGCGTAAATAATGCTAACATTGAAGAAAACATTGTAGGATTAACATAAACAATTTCTAACGTCCAATTAAGATAATTTATTATTTCCTTTTTACGATTGTAAACATTATCTTTTACATTTATACAACAAATAATATTTATATTTATCTTTGCACAATTTTTTCTATTTTCATTAAAAGTTTTGACTACACGGTAAATAAAAACTTTGTTGTGATTACCAAAATAGCTAAATCCTAAATTTATATGCCCTAAATCTAGTGATTATTTAGGATTTTAGGAATTAGATTTTAGGGTTTTGCAGGAGCACACTATGCCTTGAAGTTGACGCGCACTATTTAAATAAATCATGTTCGTTGCTATAATTTGGGCAAAACGTCAAATTTGCTGTCAAAGAATAGTTTCTATTTTATGAAATACAATGTTAACATTTACTCTCAAGCATCACATTTTATCGAATTGTATAATTCATTTTTGTTGTTCTAAAGTGTTGCCATACAAACCAAGGGAAATCACTAGTGTGCCATTTGGAGTTGTATTTATGAAGAAGACCTAAATCCTAAATACTAAATGGCAAAATGCGACATCGGTCTAGTAAGCTAAACATTCTTCTCATTAAAAAATTATCTTAGCTCACTTGGTGTATAAATATCTATTATTATTATTATATTAAATGAGATGGATTTTCTTGATTTTATAAAAATAATCGACAATGTGATCCAAATTGAATGAAAAAAAATCTGTTGTGGCCAGCACAAAACCTTCCGTCAATTCGATGTATTTTGTACGTATCCCATACCAAAAGTTCCTTGAAAAAGATTCTGTATATGCTGTAAAATTGTAACACGAACACACTATTTTTTACAAATTCCATATACCGAAAGTTCCTTTCCCTATTTTATTAGTGGTCGCTGTTTCTTACTCTTCTCTTTTACACATTTCTGACCAACGCATCTTCACACAATTCTTCCTCTCTCAAATCTTCTGCTACACAGTCCGTCCATCTTCTCTTTGGCCTTTCTCGTACTTCCGGCATTGAAAATTCCAATCTTGACACGAGGCTGCAACTGCAAGTCACTTGCGAGGGACACTCTATCACATTCACATATAACTTTCTGATCCTATACTTTCAACTTTGGTTTCGCATTTGACACTGACATCTGTCAATTAAATTTTTTTGAATATATCTGCTGTTTCCATTATTTTAGCAAAGCTGACTAATTCTTGAAAGTTAATCTCTCTTGATGTCTCTATAACTCTATATATATTGAGTATAAAGGAAAATGTATAATCAAACCGTATAGAGAATAAGATATTCTTTCATAATTAATCACAAAATGTCGAAAAATTATATTTAACTGCGTTTTTTCAAGAAAAATTGTTAAAAATTTCAAATAAGAGTACTTCCGGTGTATCAATTATAACCAAAATCTAATCAGCTCTTCATATGGATGTGAAGAAGAGGAATAAGAAAGAATTATAATTTTTAGAATTGTAGTATTGGAGTTATCGTCGGAGAAAAATTTGTCACACACACACATACAGACATCATTTTAAAAATAGTAAATTCGTATTGTAGGGACCCTAAAACGTGCTTATTCATTAAAAACTCACCACCGAATTTTTTGACCAAAGACAGTACCTTCCTTACCTAAAGGTGACGGGAGGTAAAAAAAAAAATGTGTATGTATTTATTGAAGTACTAAAATATTTATTTTGTTTACAGGTAAGCTGCGAATTTTCGTTTGACCTTTTATCTTTGTTCAGTTCAATTTGGTGAGTACTTTTATGCCTATCTATATTTCTCTTTTTTATTTAGTGACCTTTATTCAATTTGAAAGAGACATGACATAGGCACATTCTAATGAGATAGTGCAAGGTGTTGGATAGTAAATTAAAAATAATTTGTTAGTTGTCGACACGAGTTTCATTCCATTCCGAAAGTGAAATGATCTGCCAACATGGTACACATTTATCTTTTAATTAGTTCGTCACTCAACTTGTCCAACAATAAACAGCTAATTACTGTGATATTGCCATGTCAGTTAGACTCACGAGTACCGGAATTTACGTTGTGTTGATGGTCAATCCTACTCGTAGCAGAGAGAATCAAACGGTGATGTACTGTAACAATGTTCTTCAGTATTATTAGTTTAATTTGTAATTAATTGTAGTAAATAAATAATTCGGCAAAAGTCATTAATCTAAATTTTGTTGTTGTTGGTCATTATCAAAAACTTAATATTTAAAGTACTGTTCGGAATTTTCTTATAACAGACATTGTATTTGCCGAATTATTGTTATCTCGTTGTTTGGCAAACATCATCGGTCTGGTTCTCATGGGTCATGAGAATGTGAGTCATCTTGGTCTTGACAAGGGTTGTTTCTCTCGTGATGCTTCTGATGAACGCAGTACTTGATTGGTGCGCTGACGTCAGAACTGACCAATAACAATTCAGATTGGTGATGTAGTGTCAAACAATGGGATAATCAGGGACAATAAATTGACGATCGAAAAGTTAGTCAGTTGGTTAGTCGGAGTTAGTCGGAGTAAGAAGCCGTTAGTTAGTCAGGATGTAAGTGTAAATATTGATAGTTGTGTAAGTTAATAATAATATTTTTCATAATGTAACCTTTTCTCTTTCTGCTTCTAAATTATTTTGTAAAATTCCACTTGTTAATATTTTTATTGTATTGTAACCTTCTATTTTAATTATATTTTGTTAATACAGTTATTTAATAGAAAAATCGTTTCATCATTATATCGCCTTGCCCTCCAAACAAATAAAATTATAGTTTATATCCAAATTCAAAATTAGGTTTTGGTTATTTACCTATAAATAACCTGGTGGCACGCTACCAATAATTTGGATTATTTAATTGTTTTTTTCTTCAAATTCCAAATTATTTAATTTTAAATACGTCGTCGTGTTACAGTACCAAGGCTTCGAACTTCAAAAAGCTCCACGTTAAAGATGGACCTATACTTCGTAAAATAAAGTGTCGTGCATAGGCTCGGGCCTTAACGTAAATGATACACAGAATAAAATCTGTTGTGGCCAACACAAGTTAATTTGATATATTTTGTACAAATTCCATACCAAAATTTCATTGGAAAAGATTCTATATATCCAGTAAAATTGTAACACGAGCATAATACAATTTTTTACAAATTCCATACAGAAAGTTCCTTGGAAAAGATTCTATAAATCCAATAAAATTATCACATGAATATACATTATGTTTACTCATAACGTATGTCTCATAAGTTTTGGCACAAATTTCAATGGCTGCAAATAAAGAAAACATGATCAAATACCAGGTTGGCTTTTGGGCAAAAAAATTGTTCATATTCTTGTCTTTAATCTAACAGCTCATTTTTTAAATCAGTTGCTTTAAAATGTCTTATAAATTAAATTTTCGAAAATGTATTTATAATTTGGTTGGGCGGATCCCTATGCCTGATATCATTCGGAGTTGTGAAAATAATATTTCGCGCAGAACAATTTATCGTACAATAGCCGAATGTGAACAAATATCCCAAAAAGTGGAAGGCCAAAGATTTTTACACCAAACAGAGCGGAAAATTTGGTAAGAAGAGCAAAAAACAGAGTTGGGATATCCATAAGGTAATTAGCGAGGGAGTACCATACTTCAAAGGATATAGAATCGCGGTAAATAGAAAGAAGTGGTTTAAAATACTGAAAAAGACGAAAGTGTCCCAAATATACCTCAAATCCAAGAGCACGGATACCACGGTGCTATCGTCAACTAAGGAGGATACATTTTTCGGATGAGAAAATTATTATTATGGACGATGAAAAATATTTTACTCTTTTACTCAACCTAATTTACCTCAAGCCCGCCCAATTGAAGATTTTTGGGCACTTTTATCTCGTAAGGTGTGTGATGGAGGGTGGCAAGCTGAACACGAAGAAGAACTAAAGCGTAGAATTTTCAGAAAGATAAGAGAAATTGATGTCCAAGTCGCCCAGAACCTGATGAGAGATGTTCATCGAAAATTGCGCCTCGTTAAGTAGCACGAGCCTCTTCATTTAGTTTAAATTATTAATTTAGTTAGTATCTAAATATTTAATTATAGGAAATAATAAAAGTTTAAATAAAAATATTTATTCCAAAATTATTTGGTTAAATATTTTTTGCCAAAACTTATGAGACATATGTTATATAAATACTCTAAAAATGCTTACACTCACGTAACATTCTCTTTACAATCAAATAATATTACTACCCATTTTTGAACTATTGCCCCAAAAGTCAATATACCCCACATTTAGATAAAAACTTGAAAATTTTCAAAATTCTAATTTTTATGTGTCTAGGAATTGTCAAGTGCAATTTATATAGTTTATGTTCATGATATAATTTTATTGGATTTACTGACACTTTTCAAAGGAACTTTTGGTATGGAATTTGTAAAAAATAGTATGTCTTAGTGTTATAATTTAATTGGATATAAAAAATCGTTTCCAATGAACTTTTTTATAGCATTTATCCATTTTTATTTCCATACTTTTATTTCTAAAAATTCACACAGTTATTCAAATACTCTAAAAATGCGTACACTTACGTAACATTCCCTTTACAATCTAATAATATTACTACCAAGTTTATATCTCTACCCATTTTTGAATTAATGCCTCAAAAGTCAATATACCCCACATTTAGATAAAAACTTCAAGATTTTCAAAAATCTAATTTTTATGTATCTAGATACTTTTCAATGCGCTGATTCCAAATTTTGAAACCGCAGGTCGATATCTCTTTTCATTCGCGAGATATTTAGATTCAAAGTTTGGCTCAAAACTGCCCATTTTTGGGTAATAACCCAAAAATGGGTCGAGATATGAATTTGGCGACAACACCATTCGATTCTACGGGCAAAATTACATAAGTACACCAATTTTCAGAATTTTTAAAAACCGCATACAATCCCTAAAGCAAAATAACTGAAAATGGCCAAAAATCGCAAAAATCTTAAGGGGTACCCCTTACGATTTTTTCAGATTTTAGTCATTTTCAGGTGTTTTCAAACTTTTATTAATAAAAAATTAACCGGTTGGAGAAAAATTATGAAAATTGGTATACTTGTGTATTTTTAGCCGTAGAATCGAGTGGTGATGTCGCGAAATTCATATCTCGACCCATTTTTGGGTTAATGCCCAAAAATGGGCAGTTTTGAGCAAAACTTTAAATCTAAATATCTCGAGAACGAAACGAGATATCGACCTGCGGTTTCAAAATTTGGAATCAGCGCATTGAAAAGTATCTAGATACATAAAAATTAGAATTTTAAAAATTTTGAAGTTTTTTTCTAAATATGGGGTATATTGACTTTTCGAGCACTAATTCAAAAATATTAAGAATCAGCGCATTGAGAAGTATGTTTTACCAACTGCATACGCATATATAACGAAAATTCACTGGTCTCCAAGTTTCTGAGTGTTATATAATTTTCCTACTTAAAATCGCAGTATTGTCGTTCTAGCGCGGTCATGGATCTGACTTCGTTCTGCTGCCCGCGAAACTTGCGGAACCTTGCGCCGGCGCCAAGTCGGCCTGGCAACGCTGTAACATGTGCTGGCCTCTATACGGGTTGTGTTTTTTTGTGCCATTGACACCGTTTCTAGGATGAGCAAAGCATGTGTTTGCGTTTCGCCAAGAAACGCCAATTGCAATTACCTGCTTGCTTATTTATTTGATTAATAACTCTATATACATTTGCTTTTTACCTCTCGTTAAGAGATCTATTGGATTAATGCTAAAAATCGCATATACAAATTTTATTGAATAAGCACGATTTAAGAACACTAGAATCCAATTATAATATTTTTACGATGACGTCTGTGTGTATGTGTGTGTGGATGTGTCTTTGTGTGTGTGTTTGTGTGTGTGTGTGTGTGTGTGTGTGTGTGTGTGTTTTGGAGGGACGATTTCTCAAATTCTATAAGATTACAGACCAATTTAACTACTTATTCTGACATTAATGGGAAGAGCTGAAAAGGTTTTGGTAACAATTGGATAATCGGAAGTAGTAGTTTCTTAAAAAAAACTAAATTCTACACCTGATACATTTAAATTTTTTATTATATCTTCTATAAATTTAGAGATAAAGACTCTATAATGTATAGAATATCGGGATATAACAAGTCAAGTAGGCGAAACTACACTAAGGAAACCAGTTGACAAATTCAAATGTTTATAACATAATTTGTAAATGACAGATTTCAGTGTCAAAAATCAACAGTTTTAGTGACATTTTGATAGTTTTTTCTGGGAGGTACATTTAATCTTTCTTATTGTTTTATTAATTAAATATTTGAAATTATAGATAAAATTGTGGTAAAATGCATATATCCATCAGAAATACCGCCAATCTGGTTAAAGAATTGGAAGAATCTGTGACATTTAGAAACTTCCTCATACAATGAAAAATAGATATAATTAGAATTATATGTGTGCAGGAGACATGTTAAATGCAATAAAAAACAATATTTGGGTAAAGTTCTGTAATATTTTGTTATAAAACGATGGTTCGGTAGCAAAAGCAAAGTGCAATACAATACTTTTATAGCCTAATATGGAAATGGCGAGAGGTCTTGTGCTGGCCACAACAGATTATTTTATGTGCGTTTGTGTTGACATGAAAACTTCACAAATGTACGGAAGATAACAGAATTATGTATGGAAATTAGCTTATTTGCCAATTCTTAGCCTAATTCGTTACACTCACGCGTTAAAATGTCGCGATTATTAATTACCTTATTAACACACATACTAGTTAAAAAACTATTAATTTTGGAATTTGAAATTCTTGCGAGTATAGGCTCATAAAAGTTTGACCGGTTTACATTTAAACAAATAAACAACAAATAAATTATAAAACCTACGCAAATGGTGAGAAATTTCTACAAATTTCTACACTTTTATCAATTTTCTTTTTACTAAAACTCAATAAATCTAATGAAATTAATAAATAAACCTGAATGTAAATGAAGAGGTAATTAAAATATTTATTTATATCGAGAAATATTTTGTATATTTTACAATTTAGACTGAATTAGTAACAGTTAGATATAGACATAATTAATATTTATTTTTAGATCAGATTTGTTTTTAATTTAAATTAATTATCAATAAGATATATCTATTATTAATAGCCATAAAATATTGCAAGAAATTCGTCTAATACGTTAATTAATAGAAAATCTGTTTTAATTATTATGACATTAAATATTTAAAAATATATTTTCTTTGTCAATTTCCATTGTCGTTAGTGACCTCAATATTCATTTATATTAATTAATTATTAAATTTTTAATCATCTTATAAAATATTAATTAGAATCACAAAGTCATCGCTCCCAGTATGTAATCTTTATCTTATGCTAATTATGTATTCAATGTGATCAAAATATGTAAAGTAATATTCTTGAGACAATATTATAAACGAAATCACGTACCTACATATTGATTATTTAATTATGAAGATGCAATATGAATAAATATCTATTCAACCGTGTATATTAACTATAGGAACTGATTTTTTTTTTATTATAATGTCATCATTTCTTGGGAGTCGTTTCATACAGAAATTAAAAGGTTAAAGACCGCTTTATACTGTGTCATTGAATAAATAAATACATCATCACGATATGTTACCAGAAGTTGTCAAAAGTTATATTGTTTACTGAAAGTTTCCATTTATTTAAATTTGATATTTACAGTTGATCACTTCCATGGTTACTCATTATTGTCAAAAAATGACAGCAATGTAATATTTGCCCATTTTAAAATGCAACATTATAAATAGAATTGCAGCACAGGAGATACCTCCAAAACACATCACAAATAGTGTCAATTCTTATTACGACCAACTAGAATATTGCCTCAGAGTGATTGGGGGTATTTTTTAACATTTATTACATGAAAGTTATGAATTTTTGTAAGCTAAACTTTGTTAAGATGTACAACATTCATGTTTTGATTATTTGTTAATCGTATGTAGGCTAATTTATTGGAAATTAGTTTTGATAATACAAAACTACAAATTTTGTATGTTGCATTTTAAAATGGACAAATAACATTGCTGTCATTTTTTGACATTAGTGAGTAACCATGGAAGTGTTGAACCATATGTTGCATGTTAAAATAAATTCCCTGTATTTGTCATACTGAACAACTTTTTTGGTTAATTTATAAATTCTCCTGCACAACAGTCCATCAGTATGCTGTTATTTTTCTAGGAACACCTGATCTTTAATTTTAGGCGACTGTTATAAAAAATAGCGGTCTAGGAGCTATGTTTTCTAACCTTATTTTAAATTAATTTTCTATTAAAGTTCTATACTATTTTTTGTATTCGATCGTTTCGTTTATGTTTAACAGTTCGTAAAGATGTCAAATAAATTATTGGTTAAACGCTGTTACAGTTAAAATGGTTAAACATTTTCTACCTGGGATATTCTGGCTTCTCGTGACCTACAAATTTGTTTGGAATCCTCCATATTGAAATGCCATTAAAATTTATTACTTTACGCATAAATTGTATTATTCAGAGACATAAATACTTAACTTAAATTGTACGTAAAAAGAGTAACACGGTGAATACCTCGTTGTCAGAACGAATTGCAGTTTATTAGTTTATTGGTATTTAAAGTTTATTTAATATTTTATTGTTAATTGCTTTTACTGTTAAATACGATAGAAAATGTTGCTTAATTATGTTATATGATTATATTAAATGATTTTTCTTTTAGATTGATAGAAAGTTGGCAAATAAACCAATAATCATAAAAATGTCATATTAACATACTACGCTATGGACTTTTTATTTAAATAATTTTTCGTAATGTACAAGACTTTCTAACTATAACCTACAACTGTATAAATATTTATATATCGTCTCATTTTGATTTTAATTCTGGTGAGTCCTTAGCTACCTCTCGCTAAGAGAGGTATTGGCTCCATGTTAAAATTCGCATATCGAGATTTTATTGAATAAGCACGATTTAAAGTCCCTAGAATCCGATTATAACATTTTTAAAATGATGTTTGTGTGTGTGTTTGTCTGGATGTTGTAGACACGATTCTTCAAAAACTATAAGACTTAAAAAATATTTAACTGCAGTTTCCTCAATCTGACATTCCTGGGAAGAGCTGAAAAGGTTTTGGTAACAATTGAACAACCGGATGTAGTAGTTTCTTAGAAACATTCTTTTAAATATAATTTTTTGGGAGTTTTTTACCTCTCGCTAAGAGAGGTATTGGATTCATGCTAAAATTTGCATGTCCAGATTTTATTGAATAAGCACGATTTAAGGTTCCTAGAAGCCGATTATAACATTTCTAAAATGATGCATGTGTGCGCGCGCGCGCGCGCGCGTGCGTTTGTGTGTGTGTGTGTGTATGTGTGTATGTATGTCTGGATGTTGTAGACACGATTCCTCAAAAACTATAAGACTTAAAAAATATTTAACTGCAGTTTCCTCAATCTGACATTTCTGGGAAGAGGTGAAAAGGTTTTGGTAACAATTGAACAACCGGAAGTAGTAGTTTCTTAGAAAAATTCTTCTAAATATAATTTTTTGGGAGTTTTTTTTTTTTTTATTAAATATTGAAGAACATAAAATTCTCCATCTAATACACTTAAAAAATTTATTATATCTTGCATAGATTTAGAGATAAAGACACTATAATTTATAGAGTACACTAATCGCAGAGGCTAAGGCATTAAGGAAACCAGTTGACAAATTCCAATGTTTATAACATGACACATGTCATTGTCAAATATCAACAATTTTAGTGACATTTTGATTTTTCTGGGAAGTATATTTAATTTTTCTTATTGTTTTATTAATTAAATATTTGAAATTATAGGTAAAATTGTGGTAAAATGCATATATCCATCAGAAATACCGCCAATCTGGTTAATGAATTGGAAGAATCTCTGGCATTTAGAAACTTCCTCATACAATGGAAAATATATATGATTAGAATTATATGTGTGCAGGAGACATGTTAAATACAATAAAAAACAACATTTGGGTAAAGTTCTGTAATATTTTGTTATAAAACGACGGTTCGAAAGCGAAGTGCAGTACAATACTTATATAGCCTAATATAAAAATGGCGAGAGGTATTGTGCTGACCACTACCGGTTTTATTCATTTTTCTTGTTTTTCATTTTTTTACGAAATTTGTATATTAAAGTAAAAATAATTAATTATGAACAGTTATTGCATACAGAAATGTGTCAACATGATAAATTATCACACAAATTTCACAAACTCGTTTTAAAATTGGTTATACTGCACAATAAAAATTTATTACAAAATCAAAGTAGCCATTCGTATTCCTTCCACGAAACTGAAACCAGTGTCCTCACTTGGATTACAAAATGCAATGCTCACTGAGCCGGTTGGACTTAAACTTGAAACGTAATATTGTAAATGTTGGTCTTGCTCAACCGATTCTAACACAAGTACGAGTATAATATACCTACTCTTTGTACTCATTATTGCAATATTTAACACTTAAACAGAGATATGCAATGCTGCACATTCTACCAAGGAGCTATGTCAGCAAAACTATTTTAGTTACCGATGTTCAGCAAGTAATGGGATAACATCAAACGAAGCATATACGAGGGTCACGCCAAAATTATTGAGATACAGAAATATTATTTGAAGAAGAAGCATGTAGTTTTACTGGTGTTCAAAGTAGTCCCCCCCTGCTTCAATACACTTTTGTAATCGAATTTTCCAGAGATGGAAAGCTTTGAGCCATTCATTTTCTGGAATCATATTAAAATACTCCATTATGGTGTTGTTAATCTCCTGACGTAAAATGACGACCACGTAAATGTTTTTTCAAATTAAAAAATAGCTAGAAGTCACACATTGCAAGATCAGGAGAATACGGTGGATACTCAATGACTTTAATACCATTTTCTTTCAAAAAATTAACAGTTGTCGCAGCGTTATGGGAGGACGCATTATCATGGTGAAGCATTAAACCCTTAATTTTACACTGCGAAGAACTTCAGGTAGACATTTTTGTGTGTACCAATTGGCAGTAACAGTCTTCTGTCCCTCTAACCTAATTGCTTTCACAAGACCTGTGCTTCCCGAAGGCCCCCGACGGGGAAAACTTGCATTTTTTATTAGGACCCCTAAATATACAATATATCCAAAAATCAAATATACCCGACCTTTTGTGGAATAAACCCTTATTTTTCAACCAAATGACTGGACTAATATGCGGATTTCGCTATTGCAGTCAAAACTATACCCGTATTGTGTTTAATAGATGACTATACTCTGTTCACAAAAAAGATGTCAAGGGTATACGCATGTAACCTTTTTTTGTGTGAATGTTTTTTCGTAAAAGATCGTTGATTTCACAAAATCTAAAATTTTATAGTTTTGTTGACATTTAATTGAAAATATGTTCACTTCTAAAGTATTTCTCCTTCAAATATTACAAATGTAAGTATGATAAAACTAGTTCAATATTTTTCTAAATTTAGAACGTGCTACTTACGGAAAATAACAAACAAATTAACGCCAATTCAAGAAAAACGTATAATTTCAGCGTTTAAATTGTAACTGTCGTGAAATTAATGATAACCTACATTTTTATTTCAAATAGTTAACATAAGCAATTTGCTACAAACTCGTACAATATTATAATTACACAAATATTTACTGTACCTGCCATATCCAATTCTGCGGTGATGGTTATTTTGTCCTTAAATTTTTATTTTAAATATTTCCATCTAATAATAGTATATTGTGTTATTAGGAGTAAAAGTGATACTTTGTGGGGCGAGCATGTAGAGATGCATTCGATTTCGAGGTTTGGCCCGGCCCGAAGCCCGCCTCGATTTCGAGTTGATCATCGAGCCGGGTCGAAGATATTTTTTATCGGACCGAATCGGGCTAATCATTTTCAAAAATCGAGGCGAGTCGGACTTTTGATTTTGGCCCGGCCCGAAAATTCGAGCTTATAGTTCAATCAAATGCACAGTTTCCTTAATATTTTAATGAAAATGGATGAAGTTAAAAAGGATCAAAATGATTTAATAACAACACACTTCACATATAAATAAATAAAAATGTATTATTTTACTTCAAGAATTCAAGGTTATTAATTAAAGCATAATAATTATATTGTGATGTTGCTATTATTATTGTTATTACTCGTATACTTAAATAAAAGTGATTTTTGTTCCTACCATACTGATTTCTTGTCCTATTTTTGGGCAGAAACAAAGTTAGATAAAAAATCCTTATATAAATTAAAATTATATTTTTTTATATAAGATTTGTGAAAAAGTTGTTTAAATTCTTTGGTAAACAAAGTGTTAAATACTCGTAGGTCTGTAATTTTTATAACAAACTTAAAGAAGAAGCGTCTCTTTTTTAACTACTTATGTTAATTAATGTTAAAAGTAATAAGAATGTAAAGGTTTTTTATAAGTTCGACATGAAAAAAGTTAAACATTTCGCCTTAACATAAAAATCAACATTAGGAATGCCGGATGCACCCAATTTCGAGCTTTATAGTACAATCTGGGGCGACATGACACGTATCTTTGTTACAAGTTACTTCTTATGGGGTCGAGTGGTCAGACTTTTAATCGCACAAAAGTGATCCCTGTGGTTCACTCTCCACACCAGCTATGAGTGCCCGTGGATTGATGCTTTGTAAGCGCCCACACGGTAAAATTTATCGCCATCATTACCGATGTCTACATGTATTGTAGATACTGGCAAAGTGGCACACCCATTAATGGGTAATATGCCGTGATATATTTATTTTATTTATTTATTTATTCGCTCTTTTTATATAGTTGTTATGGATCCGGCGTAGAAATTAGCTATTTCTACTTCTGCCTTGTGAATCAGGTTACAAAAGATATAATTTTTATAACGTTTGAAGAAAAACCGTATTATTGATTCCTATAAAAACGAATAAAATTACAGTTCCCATAAAATTCTAAATAAGCATTAAATTTGCAGGACTGTGGGAATTTTTAGAAATGGACAAATTTTTCAAAATTTTTTATCAATTATAATTATCAATGCTTGTGAATGTAATCTGAAAATATCATTAAATTTACTGTCGAGGGAATTGTACAAATTAAATTTTTTGATTTATGAAAAGTCTATACAAAAGCAAACAATAGAATATACTAATAATACATTTCATTCATTACCGTTGGTTTTATGAGGCACTTGTAACCAATAATAAAATGCGTGTATATATATATGTAATTTGCTTATTCAAAAGTGTTGTATGAAACTTTGTTTAATGAGCAAATTATTCCGATCTTATTTAAGCAAGTTTATAGGTTCGATTGTTTTAAAGCATAAACATTTGTATTCAATAAAATTTTACGAGAATAGTTATTTGTATCACTAGTTTAAAACTGCACTTTTGTTAGTGTAGTGTGAGATTATTTGGAATTACTAATTATACAAAATTAGCCTACACGTTTCCTTCGAAAACTATCATTGCACCAGAACTACAAATTATCCATATTAACGATAGAAAAAGTTCCTTGACTGGATATAATGATAAGGTAATAAAAATTTCTGGATAGCAGTCACAAAATTTTATTTAAATTCTCGGGTCGAACGGTTTCGAGCTCCACGTGAGCCTTCCTCAGGAGCTGAACAGTATTTACAAAACATTACAATTTAATAATCAGAAATAACAAAAATTATAAATTACTTACATGAGAATTAAGAAAATTTTAGATTACATGGCAAAAAAATGAAAACGTAAGTGCAACATAAAGCACATGGATTTCGTCAAAAGATAAAAAAATAAATAATATAAAACTTTTATAAAAAACTGAGAACAAATGTTCTACTTGAATATAAAAAAAAATTATAAATATAAAAGTAAAAATAAAAATTACCGGCCCGACTCGAAGATCGACTCGATAAAAAAATTAGCTAGCCCGGCTCGAAAATTGACTCGAAATCGGGCCGGGCATGGCCAAAGCTCGAAATTGGGTGCATCCGGCATTCCTAACGTAGATTTTTATAAATGTTTAACTTTTTTCAAACTTATAAAAAACTTCTACATTCTTATAACTTTGAACATTAGTTAACATAAGTATTTAAAAAAAGGACCCTTCTAGTGTAAGTTTGTTATAAAAATTACAGACCTACGAGTATTTAACACTTTGTTTACCAAAGAATTTAAACAACTTTTTCACAAATATTATATAAAAAATCTGATGTGGCCAACACAAAACCTCCCGCTATTTAATTTTTATTAATTTAAATACATACTTACGGATTTACTAACGCTGCAAACGGTTCCATTGCATAAAACTATTGCTTTATTTACTATTTTTTTTTTTTAAATGTCACTATTATAAATTTGAAGTGATTAGTTCTTTCACAGTGACATTTAATGTCAGTTACATTCATTTGAAATATGAACTGTGGAACAAAGGAATTGTGTTTTTCTTAGGCTTCTGGACTTGTAAAAAAAAATATTTTTAAATTTATCTGTAAAATATATAGAAAAAGTATTAATGTATTCCAATAGAAAATTCAATAATCTTTAATTTCCATAACGACAAAATGCGAAAAAATGGAATTTAATGGTATTTTTTGAAGAAAAACCATTATGAGCTTCAGGTAAAGTGCCATTTCCGGTTATCCGATTTACACCAAAATCTAATGGCTTCTTTTCTTATTAGAATAGGATAGAAATACAAGATTTCAGAAATAGGTCAAGAAATCATTATGGTAGGAACAAAAATCACTTTTATTTAAGTATACGAGTAATAACAATAATATTAGCAACATCACAATATAATTATTATGCTTTAATGAATAACCTTGAATTCTTGAAGTAAAATAATACATTTTTATTTATAATATGTGAAGTTTGTTGTTATTAAATCATTTTGATCCTTTTTAACTTCATCCATTTTCATTAAAATATTAAGGAAACTGTGCATTTGATTGAACTATAAGGTTTTTCGGGCCGGCCCGAAAAGCTCGAATTTTCGGGCCGGGCCAAAATCAAAAATCCGACTCGCCTCGATTTTTGAAAATGTTTAACCCGATTCGGCCCGATAAAAAATATCTTCGACCCGACTCGATGATCGACTCGAAATCGAGGCGGGCTTCGGGCCGGGCCGGGCCAAAGCTCGAAATCGAGTGCATCTCTATCACTTTCTGGTCTTGTTACGTAAATTACTATTTAAGGTCTCTGGAATGCGTTTTAATAATTTTCACGATGATGAAACTGGAATCTTTTTGCTTTGTTGTTACAATGAATAAAATATAAGACAAAGATATAATTATGTTTGTAAGTCGTGTTTCGGAGGTAGAACCCGATAGAAGACAAGAAGACAAGTTAACAAGAAGCCTGTTCCGTTATCGAAGAAATGAATTGTTTAGCTTTGCTGCTGACTTAAGAATGTAACATCCATAGTTAAGTTCGTTAAAAATGCAATAACACGTCAGGTTTGTTTTGAAACAACAGCATGCCAAAAACGTGTTTATGAAATGTGTCAACAGTAGCATTGCCATGTCACTCAACTTGAGATTTTATCAATAATTGTGTTAGGTCGAGCTTGTTTCGCTTCCAAATTTCATTTATCATAAACGTGAATAATGAAATATTTTTAATTTACCAGAAAACCGCGTTGATTGTTTGTGCTTTGTTTAGAACAACAGCGTTGCGATGCCCATGGGGACGTAGACGTGGTTCTGGATTACAATGAGGTCGTGCACGACTTTTTTTTTATAATTTGAATCGATAGAGTAGTGAAAAATAATAGACCCGTATTTTTTATTTTTCCTCAAATCGATCTTTAATTATAAAAAATTGTAATTGAAAATGACATTCTTTAAAATGAGGCTGCTAGACCCCCGCTTCGTCCCTTGTCCAATGATGTCACAGAGTGACAGGCACGACCATTTTGATTTTCTCATTGTCTTAAACGTCAAAGTGACATTTAAAGATAACCTAAAATTTATGAAAGTAAATATGTCGATGGAACGTTGTTTGTGCCAAAATAAAGAATAAAATAATATTCTGCAATATATTCAATATCTCACATGCGTTTATAACCTTCTATCGTCTAATTCAAAGATTCAAAAGTGAAAGAAACATCTGATGTAACGTAGATAATTTCACGCCAAATGAAAATTATATTTATAAAAATAAATAGACCGATATTATATTAATATATTGTAGTATATTCAGATATGTAATCCTCAATTTATAGTTTATATATATATTTTTCTTTTAGAAATTATGTGTCCATATAAAATGTCTGTTTGAAATGACTCTGAACTTGGTACGTAACGCTGTGACGACAAAACATGGCTGGTTTTTGCAAGTTTTTAAAAATATCATACTTTAAAACGATTTTATACAACAAAAAATATAAATAAAAAATAATTTAATCATACTGATCGATGAATTAGACTATCCTTTTTCGATTTAAACAGAAAAAAGGTACAATTAGTTTTTTAACGAATATCTGGTCTAACACCGTTTCTATCTTACATTTCATTTTATGCCAGAATTTTTTTTATTTTAAAGAGTAGTTTAATAAATATTCCCTGAATTGGTAGGACGTGTCCAGAAATGTATTAATGATAATAACGGACACTATATGTAAGATATTGTTTTCCACACTTGATTCTGTCGGATTCTATGTTATTAGGAACTCAAGTTCTGTCATTATTATTTTCTTAAGCAAAAAGTATCAATTTTGTGAAGTTTTAAAAAATGTTCTTCCTTTCTGAAATTTAATTTATTTCATTGGCAGAGTCAAAACGAAACATCTGTATTATTTTTGGTGTTTCGGGCGTCATTACGACTGTTATTAGTATTCGTTCGCGGCATAGCACGGCATGACATAACCCCTTTCGTTCGGTTCGTTCTGCTTTTATTAGACAACTTCTTAACTTTGATCTTTATTTGATTTAAATCGCCATTTCCCTCCCTCTGCCTATCGCGATCGTCGACTTTAATTACGCTGTGAATTTTGATGAGGCGCTCATTGTGAACGAAACTCCAAATGCGAAATACGAAATACGAAATGCGAAACGCCACGTGCTTTCCATGTTGTTAACTCGCAACGCAACTCCGCAAGCCAATTCCTACAAAATTACTACACATTTTCATTAAATACTCCACCTTGAACACTTTACATATTTACAGCTCAATTCTTACTTGAACGTATCGGGGGAATTGTACACAACTTTCAATATTCAATTTAGGGTTAGAAATGCAAATAAAGTTCATCGGTTAATTCAAGAGCCGCGAACATTTTTATGTCCGCCTGCTAATTTTTAAAAATTTTCACCTTTTAAAATGCTGGCGCGAAAATAGTATATTAAAGAACAAGTTTTATAAGACATGTTTTTTTCGCACGCTTTGGTGAGTTTTCTAATGGGGTCATGCCACATTTTCTGTTTTATTTTTTTCCTGGAAGTCTACCGGTCACAGTATATGTAATAGTTATTTACATTCGAGTGCGTGTAAGTTGTATTTTACAGCGCGACAGTTTTGTTTAAGGCACGAGCCCTTAAGGCGAGTGCCTTATTAGCTGGAGCGCTGTAAAATACTTCACGCACGAGAATTGTATCAAATTTTTTGGCCGACGATAATGAAAATCACTTTTTTTAATGAGATAGGTTATACTTCTGAAAAGGGTTAGTTTAAAATACTGGGGTTAAGTCAATTTCCAAATGTGATTTTACTTACCATCATTAGAGTACTTCTTCTAGCGAAAATTTATTTGTAATAATAGACGTTGTTTATGACTGATAATATATTTATTTGCTCATGTTTTCTTCGTAATAAATAATAGGTAGGTATCGATATTTGACATTTCAGCAATTTTCGCCCCGCGTATTTGACAGGTATATCGATCGGTGACTATGTCGGTAACGGCGGATTTTTACAATAATGACAGATGTTACTGCTGTGATTTTGGTTTATATAAATTAATTTTAAATATAGGAAATGTTAAAGTAAAAAAATAACTTAAGTAGGTAGTACTTTTTTACATGAACTTTATTATAGTAAAGATCGTTTCTTTTCTAATTGCCCATAAACGTCCAGTGTATTTTGATTACTTTACCGCATAGTTAGACAAGTTACAACACAGTAAGCGTAAAATGTAGATTACACTTGCTGTGTATACAATTGTAAAGTTCCCATTACACTTCAGGAGGGCAAAAATAATATTTTCAGACCATTTGTGTACATTGTTTTGCAGATATAATTTTTTTAAAATAGGGGTCAATTTCAAATCTCAATGAGCTCACGTGAACGCATACGTCATGTATCTGAACAATTCCAGTTCACCCTGGAGGACAAAATGTAAATTATGATTGTTTATAAATAGTTTTTTTTGGGTTTTTTAATAAATTGTTTCCACAAGTTGGAACTGCACAGTTCTTCTTCACCATGTTTTATCAATATTATCATTATAAATATACAATTATTGCACTTTTATGTATTAAATTATATATCAAGCACACAAACCTGCAATTAAAAATAATATTTCTCTAATGAAATAATTAAATCTCTATGAAACAAAAAAGATTGAATAGAGCGCACTTTTCCTCTTACAGCTTTATAAATATTTGGTTAGTTTACTCTGATCTTACGTTTAACTTCGCGTTTGAAGTTTGTGGCATTGTGACCTTCATGTACGTGTGAGTAGTGTCAGGTGAGTAGCCGATACATGACGTCACAGAAAAATTCTAGATAACATATTATTTTCTCACAAATATACTCGTAACACAAATTAAAATTATTGCTCCATTTATTTATAATCAATATTTTTTGGGTAAACTTTAAGTACGTCACAAGTCAGTTATGCGCAAACTCAGACAGAACGGTGAAATCGAACCACTTGAACGTAGGTCGTAACAAAGCGTAAAAGCGCTTCACTGGTAACCGCAACCGCGTGCGTCAGTGTATAAGTCGACATACGTTGCGCCAAGCCTCTACCGACGTCATCACAGCTTAAAATCGGCTTTTCCGGAAAATCTGGGCATTTTTGAAAAAAATAAAACATGTTACATCATTTTTCAAGTCATTTCCCATGGAATAAAAATCGCTAAACTTCGCCATTGTAGACTACGCTTTATAGATTCATGGTCAAAGCGAAAAACATTGTACCAACGGTTTACGGTAGCACCCATTCTTGGTGAAATCGTAGAAAATAACAACGTAGTGATATTTCATAGTTGGTTGGCTGCCTTACGAAACCGGTAGTAGAAAAACATATTTTGTAGAATTTATTTAGTGTAATAGATAAGAATTGATTTGGAGTAACATATTGATCCGTATTCCGTGATTTATATTTAAAATGTAAATTCAATAATCTAGATTTAGATGAGTAAGGTCTTAGAGTTTGCGTTGGAAATTCCTCGTCCGGGTTTTCGGATAAAATATGCGTTATTATCTGGCACATTGGATGCACGAAGGGCCGTAGTCAGTGGTTTAGTGCGAACTGGGATCTGGGGGCCAGACAGCATAGCCATAGACGCCTACACTCTGCCGAGATTTTTCTCTTCCGTCCGGGAAAATATACGGCGGTGCGTAAACCGTGCGGAATACATTAAATATCTTGCGAGCCGCCAACTGATGCGTGCGACATGGTCTTTGCTCCACAACTCCAACCCAGAAGGGAAATTTCGATACAGAAACTGAACAGTGTAATACCGCCTCCAATATTTTTAATAGACACAGAATGGGCTAGTTGCCTACCTTTTTTTATTTAATATTTTTGAAGAGAAGGTAAAAACTTGCTACCCATATTTTTTCTTTTAACAAAATTTTTATTAATTAGCCAGAAAAAAATAATGAAATTTGATTATTTGAATTCCCGCCATGTATGACGTAGAATTACGCCGCACCAATGAATAGTCGTAAATTCACAGCGTTAGTTTATCTTTTTGGTAGCGATATTTTAAATTACAAGTAACTACCTATGTGTTTATTTATTAAGTAATTAATGTATTTGAGAGACCAGAGAGACAGCGAGAGAAAAATGAACTGTCAAATTCAAATTAACTTTCTCGCACGCCATGCCATCTATTGATAATATTCTTAAACATGCTTCCCCTCCCCCAGTTCAATATAAAGACGTCACAGAAAATAATCTGTTTAACAAATAATTATTTTAAAATAAAATTTATATTTTTTTTATATGTTTTCAATATAACATTACGTATTGGGCTTCCAAATTATTAAGAGATGGCACTGACGTCAAACGTCAAAATTCAAACGAATGGTACATTTTTCGCGGCCTTCCATAAGTGAACAATTGGTATGAGACTAATTTTCGTTGTTTTTAATTTAATTTCGTATTTAGTATAGTGTTATTTTGTTAATTTCGGTAGAATTGAGTTTGATCTTTCTTATAATAACAATTTAGTGATAGTTTTAATAATATTTTAGTTAATAGAATAAGAATTTGTAGGTTAAGAGTATTTTAGTCATATTTTAATGAACAGTATATTGGTATTTTTAATAAAAAAACATTTGATTTCCTTTATTTAGATTGTATTTCATTGCCGTAGCTGTACATATATTAATTTCTATCTACATAGCTTTACTTTTATTTAATTGTTTTTCTTTCATAATGAACAATTTTCTTTGCTTAGATTTAGATACTATTTGTAGATTTGGGAATTGTAGTGTATCATCTAGAAATATAGTGGAAGGCCAGCAAGTAATAAATAGTGGTCACATAATATTATGTGGTAAATACTTTCGGAGAAAACTCCATCGTAACTTTAACCTATAAATAGTATATCTCCCAATTTATTCATTAATTTTTAAAAAAAACAAAAACTTACCTGTTATATTAGCAGTAATTCAGATCCTACTAAGAATAAAACAATAATAGCCGAAGATAAAAGCGTATTAAAATTCGTATACAAGTAAATACAATCCCTGAATAAAACATCCACCTCTGTACATGTACACTTCACTCAGTTCAGAAATCTGCCACCAGTGGTGCATTGTAATTTTGGAAGCCCAATAGTGACAGAAATCGGATTTTCAGTACCTCGCAAGTAGCCCATTAGAGCGCGGCGACTTCAAGACATGGTGTGCTCCCACTAAAATCTAAATCTTATAAATCTAAATAAAGACGTCATTTAGGGCATATAAATTTATAATTTAGATATCAGGGTGATATAATTGTAACTTCGGACACAGCCTAAAAACCTACAATTAGTGCGCGCTAACTTCAAGACTGTGCTCCCACTAAAATCTAAATCCTATAATTCTGAATAAAGACGTTATTTAGGGCATATAAATTAGGATTTAGATATTAGGATGATAAAAATGTAACTTCGGATTCAGCCTAAAAACCTTTTTCCATTTTTGCTATAATTAGAACACTGTACAACTTCCTTCCACAATTTCTTGCATTATCTCTCAGCACAATTATCCTGAAAAGACATCATTTCACCAAACGTTTCAATCGTCCTCGTTCAAACTTGAAACTTCCTGCGCTGTCCAACATCTTCATTGACCGATTCCGGAGAAGTTATAATGGTCGGTCTCTTTCTCACCGCCTTTGCAGAATTCCCTTTGATTTGGAGGCGGCTGAGAATGCGACGCCAACGCCGCTCCGGTGAAATATGTGCGAGAGCTTTGTTGTTAAAATCGAAAATAAATCACGGGACGATGGGACGATTTTCTGTTTGAACGCTTGGAGAATTTACACTTTGTTGTGCCGAGCGATTGGTGAGCAATACTCAGCTTTGATGTGTTGAACATGAGACGGGCCGCTGCATATGCCAGTACGACTACAACTATGGTATAAAAGGAATTGGGAATATACAGCGTGTTTTTTTAAGCCTGATAGAACTTCAAATTGTTAAAAGTAACACAAAAAAATAGATTTTAATCAAATTTTTTTGTTTATTTGAAAGATCAAGGCATGGCATTAAAATTTGAAAAGGATTTCGGTCATATGGCCACCGCGGCTGTTCTTGGCGAAGCGCATTCTGGACGTCCAATTTTGAGCCACTTTTTCGAGCACTGCTGGCCGTATATCACGAATAACATGAACAATGTTGGCCTCCAATGCGTCAATTGTTGCTGGTTTATCAGCATAAACCAGTGACTTCACGTAGCCCCACAGGAAATAATCGAGAGTTGTCAAAACATACGACATTGGAGGCCAATTGACAGGCCCATTTCTCGAAATCAACTTATCGCCAAATTTTGATTTAAATAAGTCGATGGTTGCGGTCGCCGTATGGCACGTAGAAAGCACATCTCATCTGGATCAATGACATCCATATTTTCAAACAAAAAATTATTGATCATGGTGTGGTAATGATCTCCATTGACCATAACGCGAGCTCCGGCCTCATTTTTGAAGAAATAAAGTCCGATGATACCACCAGAATGTAAACCGCACCAAACTCACTGCGGCAATTTGGCTTATTAACAAACCTGTTAAGCCAATCACGAAGTTGTCTTAAGTTGCGCGAATCGACGACTGACTTTCAAAGTAAATTTGGATAATTTGGTAGCGTTGTTCAAGAGTGAGTCTATTCATGATGATTTGCCACAGTATACCGATCATAAATGTCAAAAAGTGAAGGCAGTATGACAGCTCGTTTGACAGTTAACTCTTTCATAAGTTCTATCTAAGCAAATAAAACACCCATTATGTGTGCTGTGCATGCATCAACTCTGCTTGATTTTCAAAACGTGATATACTTACATATTGTTTCTTTGTGTTTTTGTTTTTGTGCTTTCGTAAATAAAAACTAAGAAAAAGTCGACCTCCCTAGGTGATATTAAAATACCATTAGCATACTTGTATTTTATTCCGATAAAATAGTATATAATTGAGACGTATAATACAAATGTTTTGTATACCTCAATTTGCGCAAATTATGGAAAACTTATGATGTCCATTGTTTATAAATTGGAGCAACCGTACGGAAATAGGTGGGCAACAGACAGGGTATCAGGGAAAAGTTAGAGAATTTCATAACTAAAGAAAAAAACCCCTTAACCTTAACAATACATTTAAAAACTATATACGTATTTCGAGAACTAAGTTCTCATCATCAGTAGAAACTACAAAGTAAACACAGAGAAGTTAAGATTACTCAGCATGTAAACCATGCCAGAGGTCAAAACAGCGCTGTTTTAAGGTTAAGGGTTTTTTTTCTTTAGTTATAAACTTTACCTTAAGACTCCATTTTAGTTTTATAATAGAGAATTTCAAATTGATTGGGAAAGTCAAGAGCAACCAATATTTCTCCATGAGTTATTTAAAATTAACAATAAACTTTCAGGGTCAATAATAACAACAGTACCCTTTCTGTAATTGTTAAGACTGTTGTTAGCCTTAGCCAATAGATTTTAACTGTGTGTCTGGGATCCGGATCGTTTCGGTTTCGGATCCAAAAATATCCGGCTATCCGAATAATTGATTGTTGAACTATCCGGATCTGAGTATCGGATTTTGGATCCGGATCTGAGAATCGGATTTTGGATCCAAATCTGAGTATTGGATTTTGGATCCGGTTCGAAATATAAGTATGAGTATCGGATTTTACATATGGAATTTCAGAATCCGCATCGGTTCTCGGATTCGAATATTCTCAGTATTGAACCCGATGATAATATTTGAATGTATAAGTATTATCATGGAGTTTCAAAACCAAATAAATCTGATTATGAAATAATCCACAATAAATTTTTGTTTGATATAGTTAATAGAATTGGATCCAGAATTAAAATTCGGATCCGGATCCGTAAACAAAACATCGAATCCGGATCCAAATCCGAATTAAATTTACGAATATCCGCTTCAATATCCGAACATCGGATATCCGAGGAACCGGATATTTTGAGATCCGGGTACTCGGATCCAAGTTTTGCCGGATCCTCACAGCATTAGTCATCATCATTACCGATATCTGCGATAAAGCAGATTGTGGCATACTCAGAAATGGGTAATATGCCGTGATGATATATTTATATTTATTTTAAATAAAAGTTGCAGATAATTCATGTCTGCCCCTAAATCATTACACAGGTATTATTTTTAAAATCTATCACTTAAATAACTATTATAATTTATTTTTGACATTTTTTAACCTATAACATTATATTTCTGATAGTTCAAACGATTATGAATTTCTTTGTAATTTTGTTTCAATTCCATGGCTATCGCTATAAATGAGCAATAGTTGTACAATTTCAAATTAGATTTTACAAGTTACCAAACGTGCAAAATTAAATCTGTTCGGTGATTTAGGCGTAGAATATAATTATCTACAATTTTATTTGAATCTATTGTCTAAAATTAATTTGGGACTTTTGCGCAAAGAAAAACTGTTTTCCCATGTTAAACGCCTATGGCCAGGTTTATAATTAACACACTATATATATATATTTGTTATTTATCGACAAAATGTGAATAATTTTACCGATTTAATAAAAAGTAAAAAAAAGGCTAAATGCTGATTAACAATAATGTCACTAATCCTTTGTACAGTGATTATTTTTACATAAAGTTTTTTTTTTGTTTTAAAACGAGTCATGACATTGGTTCAGTGAATACAGATTTCTATAGATTCCTATGTAGTTAAGTTTTGATTATCGTTGCACATAAAAATTTAATGTGGCCAATACATTACCTACCACAATTCTATACCTACATATTTTATATAAATTCCATTCCACATACAAGTTTCTTGTAGTAGATTTCAGTAGATTTTGTATATTATTCATAAATGAGTAAATATGTAATTTAATATCAAAGAAAATATGTACATGCGCGCAAATAATTTATTTTTGAATACGTCAAAGAAACTTTAATACAAACTTTCATTAGAGTAAATTTAGCAAGTCCACTTCAATCGCTAAATACGAAATTTCACAATTATTCGTAATTCAAAACTTTTGAGGTATGCTGTAATTAATTACATACTCCTAATTAGATCCTTTATGCTAATATAGTGAAGGAACATTGAATCTAGTTGGCGAAGTCTTACATCCATTCGCTCAGCAGTCACGTTGGTATTCATATACCCCAAACCACCGCACCTACCGTTCTTATAATAACACAAAATGCCGAACATTTTGATTCGTGGAAGTTGAAGCATTTCGTACTTCGCGTGGCGCGTCTTTAACCGAAACGCTTGTACATCTATTAATTAAATTGATATAAAGTTTGTTTCTGAAGTGAGCGGGCGATGGTTAGTGTTCGCCTCAGGTTGTGTGTCTTTCATTCAACATTTGTCTCAATTAATTAACACGAGTTGCGTGAGCTACACCAGCCCTCATTGTTCGTATGAAACTGAACTTGAAACATATCGCCTTGGCTTTGTATTGCTAATATGGGGTTGCCAACAACGCAGAATCAAAATATTTTTATGAGAAATATGTTAATATTGGTCCAGTGATATTCATATACAACAAGAACAATTTTGTCGTCAAACGATTTAGCAATTGCACCAATAAGTCAACAATGGTTGCCGATTTCTTTCAGGTTAGGATTGATTCGGCCCGAAAATAAAAATTGCCGGAAGACTCGAACATCGACTAAACAAAATCTGTTGTGGCCAGCACAAGACCTCTCGCTATTTCCATATTAAGCTATATAAGTATTGTATTGCACTTTGCTTTCGAACCGTCGTTTTATAACAAAATATTACAGAACTTTACCCAAATATTGTTTTTTATCGTATTTAACATATCTTCTGCACACATATAATAGGCTATTCCACGACATTTTTTTAAATTTTTTTCTTGAAATACACAAAAATATAAGGCCACATGTGAAAGTCCGAGTTAAAAATTCCTCCAAATAAGCGAGATATTAAGGTCCAAATTTTAAATCTGCTTTGTGACGCAGGTTATGTGGATATACCAGAAATAAACAAACAGTGGATCACAAACCACGAATAAATAATATAAATTATTTCACTTAATTTATTTCACTTTTTTTTCTCATTTTATAAAAATAAAAATAAATATGGTTTTCCTTAACCTTTAACTATTATCATTTTTATTTTCAATAAACTTTTACTATTTTTGATTACTGTGGAATAGCCTATTCTAATTATATCTATTTTTCATTGTATGAGGAAGTTTCTAAATGTCAGAGATTCTTCCAATTCATTAAGATTGTCAGATTGGCGGTATTTCTGATGGATATATGCATTTTACCACAATTTTACCTATAATTTCAAATATTTAATTAATAAAACAATAAGAAAATAAAATATACTTCCCAGAAAAAGCTATCAGAATGTCACTAAAACTGTTGATATTTGACAATGACATGTGTCATTTACAAACTATGTTATAAACATTGGAATTTGTCAACTGGTTTCCTTAGTGCCTTGGCCTCTGCGATTAGTTTACTCTATAAATGATAGTGTCTTTATCTCTAAATCTCCGAATTGGGGTTTTGTTGTAATAAAGTACAACATTTTTACATTATGTTTTAATTATAAATGATGATTAAAAATTTATTTCAAGGAAACCAATAGATCTACAACAAAATTTTTATTTTTTGATTTTATTGGTTTTTTTGACCATAGGTACAGGTTGTAAATTACTTATACATCTTTAAGATGTATCGTACTGTATTTTCTCATTTGCGAATTTTTTTATTAATTAAAATTAATGTTTAATTTAGACATCAAAGCCTAAAGGTCTTCAGTCCATATGTCGATGATTGATAATTACCTTTCTGATTAAATACGTTGATTAAAAATAATGAATGACAGCTGTTTGTAATGTAAAGAGTCAGAGGAAACAAAATTCGTTTTTATAGAATGAATTATAAGTGAATGCCTCAGGAAGCTGAACAGTTAGTTAATCTCTGTAGGAAATTCGAGTTTTTATTCCTTTCAATTAAAGTGTTCTTGTAATAACAAACTTATTTCTTATTACACAAGTCCGTGTAATTGTCAATTACCTTGTATAGTGTAACTTTTCTTTTTATGAATATTTTTAATTTTATAGTGTTGTAAATTTAATTAAAACATGACATATATAACATTTTCTTCTAATTGATTTTGATTTCTTCTTTTTACAACATATTACCAATAATAAATACGTGTAAATAAGAATTTTTTATTTGTTTTAACCTAAATAGTTACTGTATATGACATTTAGTTATTTATTTATACTCAAGAAGTTTATTTAAATAAAAAAAAATTATTTCCTGTTTACAAACAGTTTTAAATAGTTATCTTTATAAATTAATGTCTATTTCATTTTGAATTGTTACTCTAAAAATGCGTACATCTACGTAACATTCTAATAAAATAATATTACTACCCATTTTTGAATTATTGCCCCAAAAGTCAATATACCCCAGATTTAGATAAAAACTTCAAAATTTAAAAAAATCTAATTTTTATGTATCTAGATACTTCTCAATGCGCTGATTCCAAATTTTGAAACCGCAGGTCGATATCTCGTTTCGTTCTCGAGTTATTTAGATTCAAAGTTCTGCTCAAAACTGCCCATTTTTGGGTAATAACCCAAAAATGGGTCGAGGTATGAATTTGGCGACAACACCATTCGATTCTACGGGCAAAATTACATAAGTATAGCAATTTTCAGAATTTTTGAAAACCGCATACAATATCTAAAGCAAAATAACTGAAAATGACCAAAAATTGAAAAAATCGTAAGGGGTACCCCTTACGATTTTTTCAGATTTTGGGCATTTTCAGGGGTTTTCAAACTTTTATTCATAAAAAATGAACCGGTTGGAGAAAAATTATGAAAATTGGTATACTTAAGTACTTTTCTCCGTAGAATCGAATGGTGATGTCGCCAAATTCATTTTTTGACCCATTTTTGGGTTACTACCCAAAAATGGGCAGTTTTGAGCAATACTTTAAATCTAAATATCTCGAGAACGAAACGAGATATCGACCTGCGGTTTCAAAATTTGGAATCAGCGCATTGAGAAGTATCTAGATACATAAAAATTAGATTTTTTAAAATTTTGAAGTTTTTACCTAAATCTGGGGTATATTGACTTTTGGGGCAATAATTCAAGAATTGATAGAGCTATAAACTTGGTAGTAATATTATTTGATTGTAAAGAGAATGTTACGTAAGTGTACACATTTTCAGAATATTTGAACAACAATACCTTCCTTATCTAAAGGTGACTGAAGGTAAATATATTATTTTTGTTTATTTATATATTTGTCTTTAGTTTTTATATTTTTTGGGCACCCCAAAAAGCCAGGCGCCCTAAGCCTGTGCCTGTGGCTCACGTCTTAAGCCGTCACTGCGTGCAAATATAATTAAAATTGCTTAAATTGTGGCACAAATAATTTATATACTCAAATCGGTCAAGCAGCCGATGCACGTCATTATAAAAATAAAAATTAGATTTTTTAAAATTTATAAGTTTTTATCTGAATATATACCCCATTGACTTTTGAGGCAATAATTCAAAAATGGGTAGAGATATAAACTTGCTAGTAATATCATTTGATTGTAAAAGAAATGTTACATTAGTGTAGAAAAATTTGTCACACACGGGCCCATACACACACACGGACACACATATACACACACGGACACACATATACACACACGGACACACATATATATATATATACACACACACACAAACACACACAAACACACACACACACACATTATCTTAGAAATAGTAAATTCGTATTCTAGGGACGTGCTTATTCATTAAAAACTCGCCAACGAATTTTTTGACTAAAGACAATACCTTCCTTTAAAGGTGACGGAAGGTAAAAACCATCGACCTTTAAACTAATAGACGCAGCGTACAAGCAAAACGTCTGTCCCGCCATAACGGTGCAAACATAGTATCTCTATCCTTCAATATTACGGAAGTTAAGAAAACGCAGCAAAATAAAAAATTTGATTTATCCCTAACTTGTTGTACTTGGTGCATAATCGCTAAGAGTATAGATTTAATTTTGTGCATAATTAGATTCATTATATATTTTTAATACAATATATTACATAAATATTATATTATAGGGGACAAGTAATAATTAATAAGAACTTACATATAAAATGACACAGCTGGACCGCGTACGTACTGTTGACTGCACGAAATACACCGTTTCCCCATTATTTTGTCACATACACACCTCACAACACATACACGTATATATTGACAGAAATAATTGTAAATGTTCTCCAAAGAAGCAAATAATACACAAACAGTTACGAAACGTCAAATGTAAATTTTGACATTTATTTAGTGATAGAGAGCGATGTATAGAGGTTTACATATGACTGAAAAAGATGTACAATGAGTACGAACGCATGCGCAGTATACTTTAACTGAGAACTTCCGTACTGATGAAGGACAGAATATATATTTCTATCCTTCTATGTTGGAACAATATTCTAACTATAAAGGAATAGGAGACACTTGGTCCATTAGTTTAAAGGTCGATGGTAAAAACAAACCTTCAATATAATTCCTAATTAAAATCTAAAGCATTTTTTTTATAGGTAAATGTAAATATGTGTCACCTCGTTTTTCATGCTATATTGGATTACATGGCGAACTACATATTATTGTGTAAATACTTCCGGAATTTGCAAGTGCTGCAGTTTAGTTAGATTAGAGGAAAGTTGTACATGCTACCGTTTAAATAACGATTAGTAAGTGGCTGGGAACTTGTTCGCTGTCACTGGTTTTGCGCGTAGGGAGTTTAGTCTCTCTGCTTTGCGTTTCGCAAAACCAATGGCCCATTGTGTAAATTTTCATTAATAATATTCAACATCCCGACTTGTGGTCGCCGAGAGAATGTTGTAGTTAGCGCGCTCGTTCGGTTCACTTCGTCACATTTCGGCAATGTTCGTAAACCACCCCCAACCTTTGCAAGGAGAAGTAACATTCATTTTTATTAAAGCACGGTATGTCCACCAAATGATACTGGATTATGGTTGATTAAGGTTACAGAATAACTCTTTATTTTCAAGGCTCTTTTCGAGTGATTTAAGAAACGAAAACATGTTTTTTTTTGTAACGGTTTTATGTTAAAATATCAAAAGTTCCTTGAAAAAGATTCTATATATCCTGTAAAATACTTTTTTTTACAAATTCCATGCAGAAAGTTCCTTTGGTAAGATTCTATAAATCCAATAAAATTATAACACCACCGTTCATTATGTAAATTGCACTTGACACTTCCTCCTTCTTCAGCTTTTCCCTATTTTATTAGGGGTCGCTGTTTCTTACTCTTCTCTTCTGTCAAACGCATCTTCTTCACACAGTTCTTCCTCTCGCAAATTATGTGCTACTCAGTCCTTCCATCTTCTCTTTGGCATTCCTTATACTCCCGGCATTGAAAGTTCCAGTTTTGAGGCTTGCGAGGGACACTCTGTCACTTACATCACTTTTTGATCCTATACTTTCCAACTTTGGTTTTGCACTTGACACTGACATCTGTCAATTAGAATTTTTTGAATATATCAGCTGTTTACATGATTTTAGCAAAGCTGACTAATTTTTTGATAGTTAATCTCTTTATAATTCTATACTCTATTTGAATATGAAGAAAAGTGCATAATCAAACCGTATAGAGAATAAGATATTCTTTCATATTGATACATAAAACGTCTAAAAATGATATTTAACTGAGTTTGTTCAAGACAAACTGTTAAAAACTTCAAATAAGGGAACTTCCGGTTGACCAATTATAACCAAAATCTAATCAGCCCTTCATATAGATGTAAAGAAGAGGAATATGAAAGAATAATAATTTTTAGATTTGAGGTTTTGGAGTTATCGTCGGAGAAAAATATGTCACACACACACACACACGCACACACACACACACACACACACACACACACACACACACACATACATACATACACTGTCGTAAAACTAGTGAAATCGTACCTAGTGACCCTAAAACGTGCTTATTCATTAAAAACTCACCGTCGAATTTTTTGGTCAGAGACCTTCGTCATTATCTAAAGGTGACGGAAGGTAAAAAGCTAGTATCGGATTTTGGATCCGGATCTGAGAATCGGATTTTGAATCCAAATCTGAGTATTTTATTTTGGATCCGGATCTGAATATGAGTATGAGTATCGGATTTTAGATATGGAATTTCAGAATCCACATCGGTTCTCGGATTCGAATATTCTCAGTATTAAACCCAATGATAATATTTGAATGTATAAGTATTACCATGGAGTTTCAAAACCAAATAAATCTGATTATGAAATAGGTAATCCACAATAAATTTTTGTTTGATATAGTTAATAGAATTGGATCCAGAATTAAAATTCGGATCCGGATCCGTAAATAAAACATCGAATCCGGATCCAGATCCGAATCCAAAAAGGATCCGGACTCAAATCTGGATCCGGATCCAAATCCGAATTAAATTTACGGATATCCGCTTCAATATCCGAACATCGGATATCCGGGGAACCAGATATTTTGAGATCCGGGTACTCGGATCTAAGCTTTGCCGGATCCTCACAGCACTAATAGAAAGGAATAAGTATTATGAAAATTATTAGTATCATAAATTTAAAAGGAAATAAGAAGGATAAAAATCGAATAAAATGTAGAAGAAAAGCTGGTTAAAGATAACCACGACGCAGTCGAGTAATCCTTAGAAAATCGCTGTATTTTGTAAGCAAATAAAACAAAACTATAGACGTCCTTAGATGTAACTTGAAACTATGTACTCTGCTGTCTGGTAGGTAAGAGGATTACTTAAAAGTGCTTTACATTCTTTACATTTCTTAAGCTAAATTTTTCTAACCTAAGGTGATTTTTGTAATTCTATACATTCGCATTTGATATCACTTTTATTTTTAGAAAAAACTCAATCTTGTTATGTAGTAGAAAATCTCATAGATGTTGTCGTTCCATTTCTTGTCCGTAGGAGACAAATCCTTTTTCCAAATCCACTGACCGCAAAAAATTCTATCTCGATTTAAATATCACGTATCCGTAGAAAGAGGATTGGGGGTTGTGCATTGTGAGAAGATCTTGCATCTTATAGTCCTTGAAATCCAGCATCAGCAGATCTCGGCGAATGCAACACGATGAGTCGAGTGGAGATGGCCGCACGACGCACCCGGGAATTGAAGTCCGCTCCCGAGATGCTACTGTTGGCAGTTGCTATCGATCTGCGATTATCTTCCTCTGGGGCCACGACAGACCTCGACACTTTATTTTTTCAACGGAGGATGGAGTGACGCAAAGCAGGACTTGTTTGTTGTCTGGCAGGACCAGAAATTTTATCCTTCTAGAAAATTTCAGAAAAGAGTTTATTTTATATGCAGGGTTAGTTAAAAGTATGGAGACGGCGATTTATTGTCGATAATATTCATTTTAGGAAATTGTGTTCATTACAAAAGTGTTTTAAGAAATTTTGATCTACATTTGAGAATACTTGAATTTTTTTTTTCATGTTTTTGAGTTAGACAAAATTATTTCCAATAAAGTTGTCGGTCACAATCTTATCATTAAAAACAAATTAACAACTAAGTAAATTACATCGCTCGAGTTTGTTTATCGCTTCGCTTTTGTCTATGTTGTACCTACTATTCGTAAATACTTGAACCGGTGTTTTTCCTTGTAAAAATATTATTAAAATAAATTGAAAAATAAAAAAAAAAAAAAAAATGTTGTAAAGAGTAAAAAACACTCTATCGAATGGCAGAGTAAAATTAATAGGTTCCCATTTAAAAAAATTACGCGGACAAGGGTAACTCAAAACAAATGAAGAAAAAAAAAATTCAAGTATTCTCAAATGTAGATCAAAATTTCATAAAACACTTTTGTATTGAACATAATTTCCTAAAATGAATATTAACGACAATAAATCGCCGTCTCCATACTTTTAACTAACCCTGTATAATTGTTCTCTTATTTAAAGTTCTTAACACTTTTTCTTGAAAAATCGCATTTAAATTTGACATTTTATATGATTATCAATATGGTATTTTTTAACGTGAAACATTGGGTTTGTCATATCTGTGGTTACAACTTGACATTTGATTGACAGCAATGTATTTGCCCGTTCCATTTAAAATGAAACATAGGGAACGAATTTGACATTTGATAAGACGTCAATTGAGGTTAATTTTGTTTAAATAATTATACCTGCATTCTAAATTAAAATTAGTTGTAGAAAAAATATAGTGTGCACCTTGTGCTCGAGTGGTTTTCTGACTCGGCTAAATTTCTTACAATATTTAAATATAATACTTCTGTCAAATTCATTCCCCATGTGTCATTTTAAATGAGACAGACAAATAGATTGCTGTCAATCAAATGTCAAATTGTAACTTATAGGAAAATTCAACGGTTATCTGTCATATTGACAAGAAGTCATTACAGGTTAATTTTGTGTAAATAATTATACCTATTTTCTAAAAATTAAATTTAGATGTTGAAAAATTACTGTGTGCACCTTGTGCCCGAAATATGTTTAGTGCTCTCGAGTGGTTTTCTGACTCCATTAAATTTCTTACAATATTTTAATATAATACTCCTGTCAGATTCGTTCCCTATGTTTCATTTTAAATGGAAAGGGCAAATACATTGCTGTCAATCAAATATCAAGTCGTAACCATGGATATGATAAACCCAATGTTTCACGTTAAAAAATACTCACGGTATGCCCGAATTCGTATCTCACTAGAGTTAACAGTATTAAATTAAATTACGAAATACCAGTGCATTGAGCGATGATTTTCTGTAGTCCTAAAAACCGATACAGTATGATTTATTGGGGTAATAATTCTTGTCCAATTTGTTTTTTAACAAACTTCCAAATAGAATGACGAGTTTGTGAGGTTAAATCGTATGATATATATTACATATTATCGTATTGTGAAAAGATTTAATATTAAGATACGTTAACAAATGAAAGGTTTACGTTACCCCAGATAAATGACGATAAATAACTTGTTTCAAAAGTGCCAAAAATGTTTGGATTAAAAAAACCAGAGCGTATTAAAATTTACGAGTTTTTGCTGCAAAGAATCAGCAGTAAATCACGCATTTCCGCAATCAGGCACATTAATATCATAACCAGGAATAGAAAATGCGAACCACACAATTTTTACCTGGTACTTATCATATGAGGGCTCTTCTCTTAATCATCCAGACATTAAAATTTGATGCTTGGCATTTAGACAGACAGCTAGAAAAATTTATTTTAAAAATTTCACGCTGCTGTCACTCAGGTTTTATTTTTACTGTGTGAACCGTAACAGATATCACTAATTAAACAAAGAGAGAAAAGTTTCCTATTGAATGTATCTTTCTAAATAAAAAATAATTTTGCATTATCGGCGTGGCCATTAAAAAGTTACTCTCTAATCAATGTTGGGACACCTAAGTTTCGTTCACTAACAATAACAAATATCATCTTAAAAGATTGGAAAAATACTACCTTTTTTAGTTTATGTTCTGTATTTATTAATTTTAACCCAACGTTTCGGCACCATAAACTGGTGCCTTCTTCAGGGGATACATTGACATTAATTTTTTTAATTAACAAAAATAACAAGTAACCAAGGTAACAAGAAATATTCATAAATGTTACCTTTTTTATGTATACAATTTTCTAGACAATGTATGCATGCCCGGCAATAACATGGACGGCGAACATGCATCTTCTCAGGAAAAAAATCTCCTTTTGCCAGAGGAAAAACCGTCCCAAAAACTGGCAGAGAAGTGATCTGTATAACTCAGAGACGCTTTATCGGTAGCGAAATACCGCAGCCGTTCTCTTTATAAACAGATGTTAGAAAAAGTTTATAAAAAATTGTATACATATTACAAATTACAACATATTTAATATTGGTAGCCATGCGCGACTAAGTTCTAATCCGTCACAATGATTGAGATTGATATTTCTTGTTTTATAAATCTCAATGGCTTCTCTAATTAATCTGTTGTTAAGTCCAGAAGGTCTTGCAATAATTTTCGTATCTTCAAACTTTATTTGGTGGAATTCTTCCAAGGCATGTTCTGCAACGGACGATTTCTCAGGCTGGTTCAATCTGATCGATCGATGATGTTCGTTCAATCTTGTAGATACAGTTCTACCAGTCTGGCCGATGTAAACTCTCCCGCAGACACATGGAATTCTGTAAATCCCTGATGATTGAAGAGGGATGACGTCTTTCACTTGTTTCAACATATGTCGAAGTTTAACATATGGTGAAAACGAAATCTTCATGTTCTTCTTACGAAGAATTCTACCAATCTTGTCCGTTACGTTTTTTACATAAGGAAGCGATGCATATAATACGTTCCTTTCTTCTTCATTGTTTGTTGTTCTATTTGTTTTAAGACATTTTTCAATAGAAGACACAGAATATCCATTCTTCATAAAAATATTTTTAATTTCACTCATCTCTTCTTTTAATTTATCTGGATGAGTTCTGAAAGATATTTTAATAATCTTAAAAGATGATTTATAGCCATATGAGTTATCATGCCATATTCATGCAGAAAAAAACAATTAACGTCAGATTGACAATCAATATTTTTTCTAGAGAACACATTGATTTTTACTTTTCTATAAAGTTTTGAACTATGACGTGATTGGTCAGTTTTAAAGGCCTCTAGTTGTTGTAGAAAGTATGTTAAACAAAAATTATTGCCAGATTTACTATCTTTGGGGTCAGTTCTACCATTGGTTAAGCGTTGATCACTTACATAACACCCTGTACAACGAGAGGTTCGAAAATAATCGAATATACAGTTGACAGGACGAGATGTGTTTTCAGGTAACACATCGAGTCCGCAAACTGTATATTCAGATGATTTTCGAAACTCGAGTTGTATATGTTGTAACTAAAGAAAAAACCCCTTAACCTTAACAATAAATTAAAAAAATTAAATACGTATTTCGAGAACTAAGTTCTCATCATCAGTAGAAACTACAAAGTGAAAACAGAGAAGTTAAGATTACTCAGCATGTAAACCATGCCAGAGGTCAAAACAGCTCTGAGGAATAAAGGAGAGAACACGGGTTATATAGGGACAGGAGTCATAGGTGAATGGATACCTTATTGGGTAACTAAGATTAAACAGAGTAATTGTCTTATATTAACTCATATAATTTAGAATTTGGGATGGGACCTAGGTCCGCGTTCATCAATTTATCTTTAAATATATGTATTATCAAACTCTCATGTGCGTCTAAATATCTATTATTATCAACTTGTTTCAATAATTTTATATTAGAATTGTCAATTTTATGATTATTAATAAACATATGTTGTGCTACACTAGATTTATCGGGATTACCGCTTTTTAAATGATAGAAATGTTCTTTAAACCGAGTATCAATTTGTCTTTTAGTTTGCCCGATATAAACTTTAGTACAATCTTTACAGTCAATTTTATAAACACCGGATTTTTTATTATTATCTATTTTATCTTTAGGGTTACCTAATAATGATTTAATGGTGTTATTTGATTTATAAGTTACCGTTAAATTTTGATTTTAAAAAATTTTGTTTAAACCTTTGGTGGCATTATCAAATGGTAATGTTATATATTTATTATTTTTATTATTAGTTGGCGTTAAAGTTGTGAAATCTAATACGGACTGACGATTTTTAAATTTATGGACTAGTTTATCTATAATTTTAACCGGGAAGGTTTTTAAAAATGAAAAAAATTGTTTGCAAGTGAAATACGCCAACTTAGTCACGAAAAATATCTGATGTTATACCAGTTTAACTAAAAAAATTGAGCTATCTGATTGGTCTATTTTTCGATGATTTGTATAGTCACTTTTATTGAAGAAGAAGAATTTCTTTTTTTGGCGGTGTATTATTTCGAACCATTCTGTGATTAATTTGTGGTTTAAGTTCTTTAAGCATCCCCCGTTGCCATGTTTGGGCGTTGATGAAAGCTCTCACTCATCGCGGGATGAACGCCTGTTCGTTGCGATGAAAAGAACTTGTAATTGGAGGTTTTGTGTCGTCGGTACAGTACGCTGAATAGCGTGAGATTGAGATGTAACTTTAGATAGAACCTAGAAGATCGCACAGCACACATTTGATATCTTTCTAGACCATATTATAAAATGATCTATTGAAAGTGGCAGTTTCTGAAAGGAATTTGACTATTCCTTAGATACAATAGAGAAAAATCTGTTGTGGCCAGCACAAGACCTCTCGCTATTTTCATATGAGGCTATATAAGTATTGTATTGCACTTCGCTTTCGAACCGTCGTTTTATAACAAAATATTACAGAACTTTACCCAAATATTGTTTTTTATTGTATTTAACATGTCTTCTGCACACATATAATTCTAATTATATCTGTTTTTCATAGTATGAGGAAGTTTCTAAATGCCAGAGATTCTTCCAATTCATTAACCAGATTGGCGGTATTTCTGATGGACATATGCATTTTATCACAATTTTACCTATAACTTCAAATATTTAATTAATAAAACAATAAGAAAGATTAAATATAGTTCCCATGGGGTCCCGTGGCCGCGTGCCTGAGTGTCTGGACGCGGGGGAACCGGGTTCGATCCCGACAGACGCCAAATATTTCCAATTTTAAATGGCACAAAAGTGACCCCTGTGGTGCACTCTCCACACCAGCTATGAGTGCCCGTGAGGTGACGCCTGGTAAGCGCCCACACGGTAAAATATATCGTCATCATTACCGATGTCTACATGTGTTGTAGATACTGGCACACCCAGAAATGGGTAATATGCCGTGATGATATATTTATTTTATTTTATTTAAATATAGTTCCCAGAAAAAGCTATCAGAATGTCACTAAAACTGTTGATATTTGACAATGACATGCGTCATTTTATCTCTAAATCCATACAAGATATAATAAAAATTTTAAGTGTATTAGATAGATGGAGAATTTTATGTTCTTCAATATTTAATAAAAAATTTCAAAAAATTATATTTAGAAGATTTTTTTTAAGAAACTACTACTTCCGGTTGTTCAATTGTTACCAAAACCTTTTCAGCTCTTCTCAGGAATATCAGATTGAGAAAATTGCAGTTAAATATTTTTTAAGTCTTATAGTTTTTGAACACCCACACACAGACATCATTTTAAAAATGTTATAATCGGATTCTAGGGACCTTAAATCGTGCTTATTCAATAAAATCTGGATATGCGAATTTTAGCATGAATCCAATACCTCTCTTAGCGAGAGGTAAAAAGTAGTTAAATGAAACCTATTTGGAAATATTCTGCAGTCCATGTTTCTTTCGAATGTTAATTATGGGGACATGTAAATTTTTATGAAATAAGAACAAAGATAGAAAGGTGATCTTTGAAGTAACAGTGTCTGTAGATGTGAAATACAATCCTTTGTATTCTAATTCAACGTCTAATTGTGTTTCTTTTTGTTTCAGGTGAGTGTCTACATTTTTCAATTACCTTTTTTGTTTACGTGCAGATAAGGTAAGATTATTTTGTAATTGAGTATGTATGACCAACTTTTTAAGAATTCAGATTATTTGAAAGTTTTATGCAATTTGTTAAATAAATTCGTGACGCCTCTTACTTATTCTTTTGCGTGGATACCTGAGTTGCTGATATTAAAAATAAAATTTGGGAATTTAATAAAATATCCGATAGATGAACTTTCGACTCACCTTCCAAGGTATATAGGGCAATAATCATTTGTTTTTCTTATTTTAAATTAAAAGTATAAACATCGAAACGATTTAGTGCAATTTTTATTTAAAATAAACATTTTTCTACAGTCACTATAGAAAGTAGCCATTTGCGCTCTCTTTTGTCAACGCAAAATGTCACTTTGCCGCTCATGCTCGACAAAGTAGAAAAAACGCTCGCTGTCCAAATTTCTAAGTATACAATGTTGAGAAATGTCACTTGTCTACATTCTTAATGAAAATGTTTAGTTAGGAACTAATGGCACTGTAGTTACACATTTATCACGTTCACAAGTCAATTTGACATATGTTCTGTCGGTATTTAACATAACCTAACAAAATGCCACACTGCTGTGAAAATGAAATAGGGCATTCATTTACAAAAACGAAAGTATAAAATGTTTAGATTAGATTGAATAAAAACTCAAGAAGAATGGAAAATAACGATAAAATAAAATTAAATATAAAATAAATTGTGTGAACAGTTATGTTTAATAATAGGAATGATTGTACACAGATGGCGGTAGGATAGTTGCGAGTCGTACTGACATCTGATCTCTAGTTAACTATTTATTTTGATTACAATAAAGTTATTAGTTATTTCGTTACTTAAATAATTGCGAGAAGTCAGTCAATGCAAATACATGTTTATATAATCACAAATTCCTTGAAATATTTGCTAATTTTTTCAGTGTGACATGCGTGACAACTAACCACATATTTTGCTACAAAAACTCATCAAATCATCACAAAACCTTGCTTCCACGCTCTAATTTTGGTTTTTTTTATGGAATAGATGGCTAATGTAACAATATAATCATTTAAAAACCTTTTTAAGTTTAAACCGTATCTTTTGTATTAGCCAATCGTTTTTTATTGAGCAGTACTATAAGTATAAAGTGTACATTTTATTATTTTTTGTTATGGTGGAGGACCCCATTGTGGCGACTGTAGAAAAAATCTTGTGTGTGTTTCGAGCGCAAATGGACATTGTCGATTTCGAGAGAATGCCAACAACCTCTCAATCGACAATGTCGCATTTTGCGCTCTTAATACACAAATAGCTATTTCGAGTGACATTAAACATGGTTAGATATTTACTTGAGAAAATCACTTCGCATATGTATCTCGGTATAAAAACACCCTTTCCTTTTCCCTGGGAGTGCGGTTGCGGCAGTACTATACAAACTATCCACGTTTGCATAGCACATCTACTTCGGGCCGGGCAAACACGAAGTTAATATAGTTGGCATGGCCCCGCCATGCCGCTAGGCTTGCCATAGGAGCAGGAAGATTTCGTTCCCTTTGTGTCGGCCTGCCTGCCGTCCAAGGCGGACTAATGCAATTAATGCTTGTTTCACTTCGTGCCCAGCATCACGATGGAATGGATGGAGATATTACGGTACGTTTACCGGCCAAAGTGTGGTTGTAGCGTTAGGGTTAGTGTTAGCGTTAACGTTAGCGGGCGTTATCGATGTAGATGTGACGGGGAGTCATTTGCAGCATGGATGCCTCGCAGGCTAACTTGCATTTCAACCAGCGTGTTTATTTTACTAACTTACTTGACCCTATTACATATTACACACACACGCAAATGCTTGCTGAAGGTATTCTTATGCCTAAGTATTTCCTCAAATGAAATGTTTCCGCACATAGATATAGAGCGATTTTTCACACTTGACCGTTACGTCATAGTTTGATGTTCGTTTATTAGATATACCTATCGAAGATAGAATGTAATAAGTAAGACAGAGATAAACATAGGGCTGTTGCAAGTATTTTTATATGACTTCTAAGTATTAAATTTGAAAAGATATTGTTCTTTAAAGAGCCTCAAATTTGAAAATATCACGAAATATCCTTTGGATATTTTATAATTAATTTTTGAAATTTGGATAAAATTTTGAATGTCACGTGATCTGAAACAGAATGTGACGTCAGAGTACATTCATCTTCAGCGGTTCTAAGGTGTCAAGTGTATTGTCAAAGTTGTCAAGTGTATTGTCAAAGTTGTCAAACAAGTGTCAAATAAGAATCACGACCAGAACTTTAAAGTAAAATATATTATCAATTTATATAATAAATTCAGCTTTTACATTTTATTTTACCTCAACTCTTTAACACCCCTTATTTCGGTAGCAGTAAAACAATCGTTCTGATATAAATTCAGCCATCATCCAGCTATCGACCTTCGGTTAATTGTCCGATTTAGCTTGAGTGTAATTTGAATTAGCCATTATTAATTTATTATTCATTTACAATGAGCAATGTCAGCGTCAAATGTCAAATTAAAAGATTTTGTTATTAACATGTGACAAACTTTAGCCTACGTTTATTTATATAAATAATATTTTCCTATTGGCTATTAATGATGTAATGTATATGCTTCTACGTCACAGGAGTGGGGGGGCAGTTTCTCAGGACGCCAATTTTTTTATTTAATTATTTCCACAAATAACAACAAATTATTAAAATAAAAATTATTACTAAGAAAATCATTCAATAAACTTTCATTTAAAATAGTTTTTGAAAAATGTGAAACAGGCTCATTAATGATAATAGTGACTGTATATATAGTGTGGCCAATAGGGGGATCGATTTTGATTGGCCGGCGCGAAACCCGGCCAAATATGGCGGATATTATGCTAAGCTCAAATGTTTTACCTGCATTAAGTTCTGAAAAGTGAAATTTAAGATATTGTTTGTGAATTATATCTGAATTTAAAGTAATTATGCTATATTTATAATTCCAATAGTGCAAGTAATTAAATTATATGTGTATTTATAGCTCAAAAGTGTTTGGTTAGGTTAAATGCGTTAATACAAAGTTATTATTAACACGATTTGTATTAATATGTTTCTCTATACTAAACAACGTATATGATAGTTATAAAGCCTGATTTATAAATTCAATAGCATAGAATGGAATAGAATAGAATAGAAATATAAACCAATGTATTGTAAATGCATGGAACCATTTATACTTGCATAGAATAGAATAGAATGGAATAAAATAGGATATAACCAAATTTTATTTCTTATTTTATTCTATTCCATTCGGCTTGCTCCGATAATACCGTGAGTATTTTTTAACGTGAAATATTGGGTTTGTTATATCCATGGTTACTTGACATTTGATTGACAGCAATGTATTTGCCCGTTCCATTTAAAATGGAACATAGGGAACGAATTTGGCATTTGATAAGACGTCAATAGAGGTTAATTTTGTTTAAATAATTATAACTGCATTCTAAATTAAAATTAGTTGTAGAAAAAATATAGTGCCCGAGTGGTTTTCTGACTTGGCTAAATTTCTTACAATATTTAAATAATACTTCTGTCAAATGTGTCATTTAAATGGGACAGACAAATGCATTGCTGTCAATCAAATATCAAATCATAACTTATAGGGAAATTCAAGGGTCATTAGAGGTTAATATTGCTTAAATAATTATACCTCTTTTCTAAAAATTAAATGTAGACGTAGAAAAATATTGTGTGCACCTTGTGCCCGAAATATGTTTAGTACTCTCGAGTGGTTTTCTGATTCCGCTAAATTTCTTACAATATTTAAATACTTCTATCAGATTCGTTCCCTATGTTTCATTTTTAAATGGAATGGGCAAATACATTGCTGTCAATTAAATATGAAGTCGTAACCATGGATATGACAAACACAATGTTTCACGTTAAAAAATACTCACGGTATTCGTGTGACCTGTTGTGCCTTCGTTGCTTTTGGTCCATCCCCTAACTTAAAAACTTTCTGTAGACAATAGTTATTTTGCAGAAATACCATATTTTATTGCAAAAACAAACAATGACATTATTCAAATCACCAATATATATAGTTAATTTAGAGTAAAAGTGACACAAAAGTGACGTTAATCTATTCCAAATTTTCTATTCTATGCAATCTATAAATGGTCTTAAAAATTTCTATTCCTGTTCAATTCCATTGCTTATTCTATTCTATTCCATTCTATTCTATGCAATCTATAAATCAGGCTTAAGTACAAACGGATATTTTTTTTAGTCTCGTTATATTGAAATAATAATTGTAAAGGTAAGATCATTTTATTTTTGTGTTCTTCCGATATTGAATTTCCTTGCCAAACGGATTGTTATCTTGCAAATTAATACTGTAAAATTGTTGCTTACAAGAAAGGATTTTGGTTTTGAAGTAAACAGAAGTCTACACCCCCTCTCCCCCACCCCCTTGTTACAGTAACACATTTTGCTGAAATTGTGTTTAAAGTGAATAATGTAAGTCAATTTATAATTATAATTAAAGTATAGGAGAATTATGCTTGGTTAATAAATTATAATTTAATATAATTTGATAATGTAACATTACACGGTAGTTAAAATATTAATAACAAATGGCTATCAGGCAAATAATTTCACCGTTAATTAACAATGCAAGCGAATAGGTTTTCACAAATTACCTGCAACAGTATCCGAGTCCTGGGCTGTCGGATCATGGCACTTCCTATAAATTACACCCCCGCTTGCCTCTCGCGTTGCAGCGCCGATTTGTACAACTTGCTGGCTGACATTAATTACTCCTCTCTTTTAATCATTGCTTCATATATCACCCGGTATCCGTACCGTATCCGTGCTAGCCAGGTATGATCTGCTACGTCTGTTGTAAACTTCAGTTTTACGTCAACTGTCAGACGTTCGCAAGTATTGTAATTGTATCGTAGGTCGGCTTTCATGCATTTGTCAGTTTCACGATTTCATGACTCCAAATAAATTAGTTTATGTATGAGTATAGTGTGCATTCGTGCACGGATGTTTTGTGACAGTTACATGTTAGCAGATATTGATGTCGTGGTTGCAGAATAAATGTGAATGGAATGAATTGAGATAGGGATCATGGAATGCTTAGACGTAAACACTAATTTAAGTCGTTATTCACTTCAATGAGCTGGTTTCATGTACTATTTTTCATGATAATAAAAAGTAATTATAATCCTTTGTTGTTATTTTCGTAAATAATGAAATAAAAAGTTTGGTGCCAGAAAAACAACCCCCCACTCCTGTGACGTCAATGGGGGATTCCAGCTCAATCGAATTAAAGAAAAATAGTAAAAAATCTGATGTGGCCAACACAAAACCTCCCGCTATTTAATTTTTACTAATTTAAATACATACCTACGTATTTATTAACGCTGCAAACTATTCCATTGCATAAAACTATTGTTTTATTTACTATTTTCTTTTTAAAATGTCATTATTATTAATTTGAAGTGATTAGTTTTTTGACAGTGACAGTTACTGTCAGTTACATTCATTTGAAATATAAACTGTGTAACAAAGGAATAGTGTTTTTCTTAGGCTTCGGGACTTGTAAAAAAAAATATTTTTATATTTATCTGTAAAGTACATAGAAAAAGTATTAATGTATTCCTGTAGAAAATTCAATAATCTTTAATTTTCATAACGACAGAATCCAAAAAAAATGGCATTTAATGGTATTTTTTTAAGAAAAACCATTACGAGCTTCAGGTAAAGTGCCATTTCCGGTTATCCCATCTACACCAAAATCTAATGGCTTCTTTTCATATTAGAATAGGGTATAAATACAAGGAGTCAGAATTTTCTGAATGATAGTATTTGAGATAGAGCGAAGACAAAACCCCTACACATACGCACACACACACATACATACATACACACACACACACACACACACATATCCACACACACATACACATACACACATACAGACATCATCGTGAAAATGTTAAAATTGGATTCAAGGGACCTTAAAACGTGGTCATTTACTAAAATCTCGATAAGTGATTTTTATCACGATCCCTATACTTCCCTTACCAAGGGTAGCGGGAGGTAAAAATACCAATGTATATGAAATGGTATAATTGAGATATTTCGGAAATAAGGGGTTTTTTTGTTGCAGCGCTTCGACACGTATATGAAATCTATATGTAATATTTTGTTTGGCGACCGAAAGTCCGCATATACATGCATAACAAACAGCGTGCTTGAGGTGGGGGTTACTACCAATGGAAATTAAGAAATTCAAATTCGAAAGGAGGGGCTAACATTCTTGTACGACAGTTTTCAAACAGTTTTTATTTTAACATAAATTTCTTGCATTAAACTTAATAATTTAAATACACCTGTAATTATAAAGTATGTAGACTTATACAGTGTTATAATATTCATTTATTTTATGTAAATATAACTTAAAATATCCATGATGAAAACAGTTTGATATAAAAACACATAAATGTGACGCCACGTCAATCTTTTCAAAATCCGGGAGACCACCGGATTTTCATCAATAGTCTTAGTTTTCCTAATATTTTCAGATGAAATTATAAAAAAAATGGTGGAATCCCCCATTACATACAGTACGTTCTTCATAGCCAATAAGAAAATAGTTCGTCCATCGCCTACGTTAGTTATATAAATAAAATAAAATTTTTGATGTGACATTTTATTTCAGATCAAGTGACTTTTTCAAAATGTTAATTTCGGATTGGATCTGTGTTTTTCATTTTATTTGTGTTTTATAGATCATTTCTACATAATTTTAAAGAATGAGTACGTAAAATAACAACGTCTGATCTTATTTAACTTTTCCAATAGGTAAAAATAATAAATTAGAAATATTTTATAGATTAAAGATTTTTTGAAAAAGTCCAATTTATATTTGACTGATCTTATTGTAATTTTGTTTTAAATGTTATTTGGTTAACAATGCTTTCTTCAATTGATAATTTGGAAAGTCCCATTAAGTGTTTATATATCTTTTAAAAATATTTTAAAGAAACATGTATCTTATTTTAAAACACGAAGGAAAAGATAATGCTAAATTGTTTTTCGTGTCTGTTATTTTAACCTTATCATATCACATATTTACATTTAAAGGTGTTAGTAAATACAATTTTAAGCGTTTTCTTTGTAATTATACATTTATTTGAAGCATTTTTGTTCAAAATAAATAGGCCACTGGGCAAGGAAAAACTGTTTTTCCCTGTTAAACTCCTATGGCCCGGTTGAAATAGTTTTATCGCAGATATCGGTAATGATGATATATTTATACCGTGCGGGCGTTTACCAGACGTCATCTCACGGGCACTCATTGCTGGCGTGGAGAGTGCACTACAGGGGTCACTTTTGCGCCATTTAAAATTCGAAATATTTGGCGACGGTCGGAATCGAACCAGGTTCTCCAGGTTCGCGACCAGACACTCAGGCACGGGGCCACGGGACCCTATCACAAAAAAATCTGATGTGGCCAACACAAAACCTCCCGCTATTTAATTTTTAATTTGAAGTGATTAGTTTTTTGACAATGACGTTTACCTGTCACCTGTCAGTTACATTCATTTGAAAAATAAACTGTGTAACAAAGGAATTGTGTTTATCTTAGGCTTCGGGATTAAAAAAAGAAAAATGATTTTTAAATTTATCTGTAAAATATATAGAAAAAGTATTAATGTATACCTGTATAAAATTCAATAATCTATAATTTTACAATGACATTAAATGCGAAAAAATGGCATTTAATGGTATTTTTTGAAGAAAAACCATTATGAGCTTCAAGTAAAGTGCCATTTCCGGTTATCCGATTTACACCAAAATCTAATGGCATTTATTCCTATTAGAATAGGGCAGAAATACAAGGTTTCAGAATTTTCTGAACGATAGTATTTGAGTTAGAGTGCAAACAAAATTCGTACACATACACACACACACAGCATTAAATAAATAAATATATCATCACGGCATATTACCCATTTCTGGGTGTGCCAGTATCTACAACACATGTAGACATCGGTAATGATGACGATATATTTTACCGTGTGGGCGCTTACCAGGCGTCACCTCGCGGCCACTCATAGCTAGTGTGGAGAGTGCACCACAAGGGTCACTTTTGTGCCATTTAAAATTACATACAGACATCATCGTGAAAATGTTAAAATTGTATTCTAGGGACCTTAAAACGTGGTCATTTATTAAAATCTCGATATGTGATTTTTAGCACGATCCCTATACCTCCCTTACCAAGGGTAGCGGGAGGTAAAAATGATTATATTTAATACGAGTAGTTTGAGTTTGAAAGGAGATGAGTAACACAGATACAGAAACATATCTAATGCCTACAGAAAGTCCTATTGCCAGCATACAATTAAATTTCTTCACACGTAGAGATTGTAAAAACTAACTTATGCTGGTAGTACTCTGGGTGCTATTCATATATGTTAACTAAATATTGTACTAGCGGTTACCTCTTTTCTTAATGAGAATTTTATGAGGATATGCGTTACGCACTCACTGTAGAAATCGTAAATTTTATGTCTGACGAGATTTTTGACAGTTATGCTTCGTAATTCTTTTGTTTCAAAAATAAAGGATGCGTGTTGAAAAGTTCTCATTTGTTTTACTACATCGTGATTTGAATTCGGTCTGTTAAATTTAAACACTATTAATAAAAAATGCGTGGTTCTAGGAACGCTTCTTGCTTTACTAGTTGCTAAAGAAATAAAGAAGAAATAATAAAAATCTGTTGTGGCCAGCACAAGACCTTCCGTCAATTCGATGTATTTTGCACAAATCCCACACCAAAAGGACCGTGTAACAGTTTCTATATAATATCATGTAAAATCGAACACGAACACATACTATTTTTTATAAATTCCATACCAAAAGTTCATTTGAAAAGGTTCTATAAATCCAATAAAATTATGACATAAACATACACTAAAAAAAATGCACTTGACACATTTTACTTTCTGCTTCAGCTTTCCTCTATTTTATTAGGGGTCGCTGTTTCCTCTTTTCTTCCACTCATTCCTGTCCAACGCATCTTCTTCACACTGTCCTTCCTTTCTCAAGTTTTCTGCGATACAGTCCTTCCATCTTCTTTTTAGCCTTTCACTGCATGTCACTTGAGAGGACCACTATGAAATACTAATTTTTCATCCCATACTTTCCATATTTGGTTCTGCACTTGCAACACACATCTGTCAATTAGAATTTTGAATGTATCGGCTGTTTACATTATAAATAGCAAAGCTGACTAATTTTTGAAAATTAATTTCTTTATAATGCTTTAACTCTACATCTATTGAATATGAAGAAAAATGGATAATCAAACCATATAGAGAAGAGTATTTTCTTTAATAAATATAATAACAAAATGTCAAAAAATAATATTTAACTGCGTTTTTTTAAGAAAAACTGTTAAAAACTTCAAATAAGGGTACTTCCGGTGGATGAATTATAACCAAAATCTAATCAACTCTTCATATGGATGTACAGAAGAGGAATACAAAAGAATTATAATCTTTAGAATTATAGTATTGGAGTTATCCGACTGAGAAAAATTTCTCACACAACACACATACACACACACACACATACACGGGCACACACACTTACATACAGACATCATCTTAAAAATAGTAAATTCGTATTGTAGGGACCCTAAAACGTGCTTATTCATTAAAAACTCACCGAATTTTTTGACCAAAGACAATACCTTCCTTACCTTAAGGTGACGGAAGGTAAAAAATAAATAAAGGACGGTGTATATACGAGATTTATTTTTTTCCGGTTTCCTGTAAATTTGGAAAAATTGCAGGCTATGTCATATTAATTTGACATCTTCTCTCCATCCACTGTTAAAATGGGGAAGTTTGGCATGGTAAAAATTCAACATAACATACTATTTTCTCACAAATATAACACAAATGACTGCTGAAATTTAAATTAAAAATTGAAATTATTGCTCCAATTATTTATAATTAATATTTTTTGGGGTAAACGACACAAGTCAGTTTCTATCGACGTCATCACAGCTTAAAATCGGCTTTTCCGGAAAATCTGGGCATTTTTGAAAAAAATAAAACATGTTACATCATTTTTCAATGGAATAAAAAAATTAAAAAAATCGCTAAACTTCCCAATTAGGCAAACCGTTCGGCAGTAGCCTTTGATTGAAGTTAACTACTTTCTGGTATTCAGAAATTGAAGGAAACCGGGCAGCCGACCATCTTGCAAAAGATTGGACAAATATACCTTTTATAGGACCAGAACCTGCTTGAGGAATAACTGCGCAAACAGTTAAGCAAGAACTTAATACTTTGCTTTGGCAATGGCACAAACGGCATTGGACAGCCACATCAGGCCAAAGACATTCCAAGCTCTTCCTGAATGAGCCATCCAAGAAAAGAACAGACAACTTACTTGTAATGAGCAAGCAAGATGTCAGACTAATAACAGGATTGGTAACAGGACACTGTCAATTAAATAAACATTTGCATAGGTTGGGTCTCAAACAAGAACCAACATGCAGAGGATGTGGAGAAGAGGATGAAACCCCTGAACACTTAATATGTCACTGCGAAGCATTTATGGCAAGCAGACATAGTCTTTTAGGAGCAAAGAAATTGCACACTGAGACACTAAAGGACATTAGTCTAAAGAAAATCTTGGAGTTTACAAAACATACAGGGCTCCTACAATAGGAGGAAAACACGGAGGGTACAATAGTCCAGAAAGGTCGCAGTACAGGGGCAAGAATGAACCACCTCCCGACAATAATAATAATAATAAATAATAAATTTCTGTTACTCCGCCGGAATTATGTTAGTGTCAATATGAAATTCTGTGTGAAACTTAAAAAACCGATATGGAAATGTATGAATTGTTGAAGAATGTTTATGGTGATGAGGGTCTATCTAGTACTCAAGTTTTCGAGCAGTTTAGAAGATTTAAAGAAGGAAGAAAAGAGATCGGAGACGATTAGCGCTTCGGCTGTGTATATTGAGAAGTATATAGAAATTTTGAATTTGTAACCTAAATTTGGAACATACATTTTTTTGGGATATTACATTGTTTGTATACAGGCTATTTAATTCACATAGTTACTGCATTATTATTATTATAAACAAAGCAGGTGCAATCAAAATATGGTTGAATTTTTATTCCTTGATGTATTACACGTGTTCAAGTTAACTACACGTGCTTATTAAGTACCCGCTATAAATTTCTCCTATCGTACAAGTGTACCGTCATTAATTATTGTAAATGTCTTTAAATTTACTTCAAAATATCGAAGATGTTTATTTACTGTTGTGTAATTACTTTTGTCATTAATGTGTACGTGGTTAATTGGATGATAAATACAATTTTATGAAGATGTTTAGTTTAACTGAACAATTTCGAACATAAAATTTAATAGTTTAACACTTACAGTTATCTATATTACATAATAAATTTTTAAAAATGTTAATTTTTTGATAAATACTTATTTATATGTATGTACTTATAGTATAATGTCATTTTTATGTTTTATAATTCTTCACTTTTTAATATTATTAATCTTTTTGTTGCTATTTGAACTAAATTATTATTTTTAACAATATTTAAATGTTACAATTTAAAAAAATGTTTTAATGCATAAATTTCCCATGACATATCAAGTACACGAACACGAATAAAATAGCAACATTTACAGGAAATTTAGTTTTGCTGGAACTCGGATTTTGTATGTAACATGAGTATAATTTGCATACATTGATCAATACACAAAGCAACAATGATATATGTTGTTATGATATCACACAACATGCATACAAACAGGCTTGCTTTCAGGTATCGGGTATCAAAATCATATCTGATATTACTTCCGTCTTTTAAAAACGAGCACTATTTTATTAAATAAATATATTTTATTCACAATCTTTATAGTAATATATCGATTCCTAACTTTTTGGAGGTTGGAAAATACGTCATTCCTAACTTTAATGACAATCTCTTGGGTTGGAAATAACAGATTTCACTTCCATCTCTTGGGTTGGAAATGTTTATGTAGGGGTTGCCTAGCAACATTGCCGTAGATCCCCATAATTAAGTAGGCTAAACAAATTTTAAGACAGCTGTCAAAATATTAATAAAATTAAAGGTTATAATTCAATAAAATTTTAACTAACAGTTAAATAAACAATATTGAATCGGATTATCAGCAATTATAAATTTTTCATTTGACAGTTCATTTCGTTTCGATTTTGTTCATTTAACTGGTAGTTAAAATTTTAACCAGAGATGGTAAGATTGGCCCTATATCCAACACTTGACTCATAATATTCTTGTTACTATGGTTATTTGAAATAACTAATGTACAACATTACTCACTTCGGGAGAGAATATTTAAGAAGTCACGGTGGAATTATTACAGATTTTTGCGTTTTTCTTTTTAGATATAAATAAAAAGCAAGTTTACAAAATTATTTTATTATTGAAATAATTTAACATTATAAAACATTTTTATTTAAATCAATATTAACATTTATGTTAAAAGGTACTTAGGTTATTTATCTTTACACAATGACAGCTGTCATCTACGGTTGATGAAACGAGTTTGTGGTTACTAACTTCGGAATTAAATTCAACGATACTGCTTATGCTTGTAAGTGAATATGTTTTAAAGGATGGTCCTAATTTTGATCTATTTTAATTAATTTAATTTTTCAAGTAATTCCCATTGACATACAATAATTATTGCAGACAACTATTCAATGGCTACTTTATAATTGTAAATTGTATATCTATTGACATATCAGTGTCAAACGATGAACGAAAATATAAAAATGATTTAAGAAGTTTTAGATAAGATGTTGTATTACACTCGCCCTCCGGGCCTCGTGGCTATACGTTTTATTTCGTGACTAATTTGTTACATTCCATACTTATATAATAAATTACTATTATTACTATCCGCAATAGAAGAAAAAGAAATCAGCTGTATCCAAATCAATTAAATATTGGGAAAACTTATTATTAAAGGATGAAAAATTTCATTCTTATCATTTTCAAAATCACCAATAGTTAATATATGTACTATTTTTATTTGTTTTTTTTTTACGTATAAATCAGTAAATTACGATAACAAGTTATTTAACTTGGACGAGCTATGTTGCATTTTATCTGGAAAAATGCAGTATGTGTATTTGGTATCCATAGTAATACATTAATGGCAGAATAGTAAATATTACATCTAACCTGAAACCCATGGTTTACAGAGTGTTAAAAAATAAGTGTCACAAATTATGAGGGCATATAGTACTGACCAAAATGAGTAAAGAAAGTTTAATCTACATAGGTCCGATCTTCAACTGTTTTTGAGAAAGAGGCCATTTTGTAATAGAATCGAACAAAAACTGTCAAAGATAACGGCCCGAACAAAATTTTGTTTATGCCAGTAAATAGACCATAAAAAATAATAACATTTTATATGACACATTTTTTTCTACTTTCTAATAGATACGAAGTTATTTGAAAACTAAATATTAGCCAAGGTAGCAAGACAATATATTTGTCTTACTACAATTATTCGACTTTTTTTGAAAACACAAATACATCTAAGATGACCTCTGAAAGGTAAACAAAAAGTTTCATTTAATCAAAGTCGTAACTCTTATAGTTTTCGAAATAGCACAGGTAAACACCGAAAAACTCATTTTTCACTGCCTTATATCTCGGAAACTATTGAAGATCGGACCCATGTTGATTAAGCTTTTTTTTACTCATTTTCGTCAGTACTTATTTTTTAACACCCTATATAGTGAAAATAGATTCGAGTTGATTTTGAGCCTGTATCATTAGGTGTTCCGTAGGTCTGTCGTCAATTTCCCTTGTTGATTATCTTGTGCGTTGTGTGTAAAAGTTAGGGTAAATTAAAGTTGTTGAGTTTGGGGCAGTGAGCAGTCGTCAGTTTTTGAGTGGATTTTTCGGGATTTCCGGCCAACTTGGTTGTTCTTGGATTTTGTGTGAAGTTTTGAAGTGCTTCCTAATTACTGGTCCGCTGTGCTCGAACCTCGAACGGCGCTCGAGGCTCGAGGGAAGTCATTAGGCATTATTGTTTGCGGCCATTGTGTTTTGAACACGACGCCCGGACGTACGCTTGGATGGAGGAAGCGTACGAGACGCCTACGCTAGTCGCGTGACGAATCTACCCTACTCTGGACTCAACAATTTACCTGACCTGCACTGTTCATTCATTCAATTATCATTTATTTACATTCCATATTTTATCAATAACTTTTACGTATACATATTGCAGCAACCATAAAAGAAGACAATTTAGTATGAGCCGGTTTCACGTTTTTCAATAAGTATCTATTTTAAATGAAAGTTTGTGCAATATTTTTCACAGTAATGAAAATCTGTTGTGGCCAGCACAAGACCTCCCGCCATTTTCATATTAGGCTAGGTAAGTACTTATTGTATTTAACATTTCTGACACACACAAAAATTCTAATTATTAATATATTTTTATATTTTTTAATGGGGATTCCACCATCTGAAAATATTAGGAAAACTAATACTATTGATGAAAATCCGGTGAAAAAATTCCTATTAATAAGCGAGTTAGGGGTCTCCCGAATTTTGAAAAGATTGACGTGACGTCACATTTATGTGTTTTTATATCAAACTGTTTTCATCATGGACCTAAATATGTTCTTGAAATATATGCTATTTTAAGTTATATTTACATAAAAATAAATTAATATTATAATACTGTATAAGTCTACATACTTTATAATTACAGATGTATTTAAATGATTAAGGGCCGGTTTTTCAATATCTGGTTAAAATTTTAACTAAGAGTTAAATAAACAAAATTGAAACGAAATGAACTGTCAAATGACAGATTTATCATTACTGTCAACAAAACGATGCAATATTGTTTACTTAACTAGAAGTTAAAATTTTTACTAGAGGTTGAAAAACCGGCCCTAAGTTTAATGCAAGAAATTTATGTTAAAATAAAAACTGTTTGGAAACTGCAGTACAGGAATGTTAGCCCCTCCTTTCGAATTTGAATTTCTTAACTTCCATTGGTAGTAATCCCCACCTCCTAACAAGCTATTTGTAATACATGTATAGGCCGCCAATCAAAATATTTTATATAGATTTCATATTAGTGTCGAAGCGTTATAACAAAAAACCCCTTATTTCCGAAATATTTCAATTATATCAATTCATTTTTTTATTAATATTCGTTATTCAGCATATAGATTCGTATTTTTTTTTACTATTTTCCTTTAATTCGATTGAGCTGGAATCCCCCATTACAAACATTTTAATTTTTCAACTGGTTTCCATGGAGTTATTTAGACTACTAGATACATTACGGATTACGGATTATTTTCTATATTTATGATTCTCTATCTTTAAATCTATAAATATAAAATGTTCAATGTATTGGATAGGGAATTTTATATTCTTTAAATAATAATAATATATCATCACGGCATATTACCCATTTCTGGGTGTGCCAATCTGCTTTATCGCAGATATCGGTAATGATGATGACATATTTGTACCGTGCGGGCGCTTACCAGGCGTCACCTCACGGGCACTCATTGCTGGCGTGGAGAGTGCACCACAGGGGTCACTTTTGAGCCATTTAAAATTCGAAATATTTGGCGTCGGTCGGGATCGAACCCGGAACCCCCAGGTTCGCGACCAGACACTCAGGCACGGGGCCACGGGACCCCATAAATAATAATATTAATATTAATATTTGCAATAACACAAATTTCCAAAAACTAATATTTAGAAGACTTTTTTTAGAAACTACTACTTCTGGTTGTCCAATTGTTACCAAAACCTTTTCAGTTCTTCCTATTAACAACCGATTAAGGAATACGTAGTTAAATTGGTATTTAGTCTTATAGAATTTGAGAAACCGGTAAAAATGGTAAAATCGGATTCTATTGACCTTAAAACGTGTTTATTCACTAAAATCTGGATATGCGATTTTTAGCATGAATCCAATACCTCTTTTAGTGAGAGGTAAAAATAATAATAATTTGTAGTTATTTTCGAAAATAATTAAATAAAACAATTGGCGGCAGAAATAGTCATGAAAAACAACCTGCACGCTTGTGACGTACATATAAATAAATTGGATAGTCTTCCATAACAAGTTTCAAGAACAAGGAATGTAATATATTTCATCGGTACAACACAAAAAACAAAAACACGTAAACCGATTGTTCAACAGATATCAAACAAAATGTGAAATACTCCCGCATTCGAAAACTTATATTTTTCCGTCCGAATTCACGTTTGTTACAGAAAACAAAAGCACTCGACAGAGCTAGTAGGTACAGATATTGATAAAAACTAACCATGCTGGGAAAGCTCAAAAATAAATCATACAAAACAAATTAAAATTCATTTTATGCAGGCAACGCACACTGGATTCAGTAATTAAAATTCGTAACAGATGAAACATATTTTTATTTTTATTTACGGGCTGCAGCCTTTGAAATCAATATGTAAACCTTTGAACGAGAAATTACTGAACACAAAGTAATACAGTAGTTTTATTATATCTCACACAATAACAAATTGTAACATTTATGTTAAACGACCTTAAAACTGTATGATAAAGAGCCGGTTTCTTAAACCATAAGATTAAAATTTAATTTCTTGTTTTATTATTATATAATATGGGGTGTTTCAAATTTTGGGCATATATTACTGATTAAAATGAGTAAAAAAAAGTTTAATCAACATGAGCCCGATCCTTGGAGAATATCAGTACCTATCCGTTTTAGGGATGCATTCGGGCCGGGCCGAATATTCAGATAAAAACTTCAAAATTTTCAAAAATCTAATTTTTATGTATCTGGATAATTCTTAATGCGCCTATTTCTTGCGGTGCAGCTGCACCCAATTTGACCTTTGAGGAAAAAAATAGTGACATTGCAACGTGCTCTACAAAATTTAAATTTAGTTATAGATATACATATATAAAAAAAATCTGTTGTGGCCAGCACAAGACCTTCCGTTAATTTGATGTATTTTGTACAAATCCCATACCAAAAATTCGTTGGAAAAGATTCTATATATCCAGTAAAATTATAACAGGAATATAATACAATTTTTTACAAATTCCATACAGAAAGTTCCTTGAAAAATATTCTATAAATCCAATAAAATTATCACATGAATATACATTATGTAAACTCATATATAAATACTCTTAATTATTGCCCCAAAAGTCAATATACCCCACAATTAGAAAAAAACTTCAAAATTTTCAAAAATCTAATTTTAATGTATCTAGATACTTCTTCATGCGCTGATTCCAAATTTTGAAACCGCAGGTCGATATCTCTTTTCGTTCTCGAGATATTTAGATTCAAAGTTTTGCTCAAAACTGCCCATTTTTGGGTAATAACCCAAAAATGGGTGGTGATACAACCCTGGCGACTTCACCATTCGATTCTACGGGCAAAATTATATAAGTATACCAATTTTCATCATTTTTGAACACCGCATACAGTCTCTAAAGCAAAATAACTGAAAATGGCCAAAAATCGCAAAAATCTTAAGGGGTACCCCTTACGATTTTTTCAGATTTTGGCCATTTTCAGGGGTTTTAAACTTTTATTCATAAAAAATGAACCGGTTAGTCAAAAGTTATGAAAATTGGTATACTTATATATTTTTATCCGTAGAATCGAATGGTGTTGTCGCCAAATTCGTATCTCGTCCCATTTTTGGGTTATTACCCAAAAATGGGCAGTTTTATGCAAAACTTTAAATCAAAATATCTCGAGAACGAAAAGAGATATCGACCTGCGGTTTCAAAATTTGGAATCAGCGCATTGAGAAGTATCTAGATACAAAAAAATTAGATTTTTGAAAATTTTAAAGTTTTTATCTAAATATGGGGTATATTGACTTTTGGAGCAATAATTCAAAACTAGGTAGAGATCTAATTTTGAGAAAATAGAGGTTGAATATCTCCAAAACTAAAAGAGTTATCGACCTGCGTTTTCATGATTTGGAATGAAAATTGTATTTTTGAATATTTTCAACTTTTTAACCAAATGCAGGTATTTATTTATGACTTTTTGGGGTAAAAACTTAAAAATGAGAACAGTTATGAACTTTGTGGTAATATTAGCCAATTTTACGCACAATATTAGATATGTAACTATAGCAATTTTTATTAGTATGAAACAAAAAGTTTAACGATGCTTTAGTATTCACATTAAATCATTTTGATCCTTTTTAATGCCATCCATTGTAATTAAAATATTAAGAAAACTGTGAATTTGATTTAACTATAAGATTATTCAGGCCGGGCAAAAATCAAAAGTTCGACTCGACTCAACTTTTGCAAATGATTGGCCCGATTCGGCCCGATAAAAAATATCTTCATTTCGGCTCGATGACTGACTCGAAATCAAGGCGAACTTTGGGCCGGGCTGGGCCTTTTATATAAATTAATTCCAAAAACAATAGTCAATGAATTAAAACAAAATCATGTATTAAAAATAACTACCAAATATAAAAATAAATATTAATCCTTTCATAAACCATTATTATTAATGTTCATTTGTTTGGATTAAATCCTTCCATCCTTGCTAATGGACATTATTATTGAACATATGTAACAAAAAATCTGATGTGGCCAACACAAAACCTCCTGCTATTTAATTTTTATTAATTTAAATACATTCCTACGTATTTAGTAATGCTTCAAACTATATTAGGTTCCACTGCATATAACTATTGCTTTATTTACGATTTTCTTTATTATTCAATATGTCACTATTATTAAATTGAAGTGATTAGTTTTTTGACAATGACGTTTACCTGTCAGTTACATTCATTTAAAAAATAAACTGTGTAACAAAGGAATTGTGTTTTTCTTAGGCTTCGGGATTAAAAAAACAAAAATGATTTTTAAATTTATCTGTAAAATATATAGAAAAAGCATTAATGTATACCTGTACAAAATTCAATAATCTATAATTTTATAATGACATTAAATGCGAAAAAGTGGCATGTAATGGTATTTTTTGAAGAAAAACCATTATGAGCTTCAAATAAAGTGCTATTTCCGGTTATCCGATTTACACCAAAATCTAATGGCATCTATTCCTATTAGAATAGGGCAGGAATACAAGGTTTCAAAATTTTCTGAATGATAGTATTTGAGTTAGAGTGCAAACAAAATTCGTACACATACTCGTACACACATACAGACATCATCGTGAAAATGTTAAAATTGGATTATAGGGACTTTAAAACGTGGTCATTTACTAAAATCTCGATATGTGATTTTTAGCACGATCCCTATACCTTCCTTACCAAGGGTAGCGGGAGGTAAAAATGCATTAATACGATACCTACATGCAATATTCGCAATGTATTGAAACGAAAGAATTTGAGTTTGTTTTTGTTTATGGACTCGTTCCATGTGCATGTTCTGTGAGTAGGTACGTGGGCTGATGTTTAATTACTGAGTGTGGAAAGAAATTAATATTCTTAGCACGATGATATAGTTGAAACAATAAGTGGCACAATGGCACGGCATATATGGAGAGCAAGGTGTGGAAATGTTAATTGGCGAAAGAAAATTATCGGTTATATGCGCATTTTTAGATTTTTTACACTTTTTGTTCTTTTGAATTGTGAGTATGTAACAAACAACAATGTATGATTTTTTATGAGCAGGTAATGTGTGTCCCATTTAGAGGTGCCACCATTGGGATCTCGAGAACTATAAGAGATACGATGTCGGATAAATGGAACTTTTTATGCGCCTTTGGGAGTCCATCTCAGATGTGCTTTTGTTTTGTCCAGTTGACAAATTCCAATGTTTATAACATAATTTGTAAATGACACATGTCAATGTCAAAAATCAACAGACATTCTGATAACTTTTACTGGGAAGTATATTTAATTTTTCTTATTGTTTTATTAATTAAATGTTTGAAATTATATGTAAAATTTTGGTAAAATGCATATACCCATCAGAAATACCGCCAATCTGGTTAGTGAATTGGAACAATCTCTGACATTTAGAAATTTCCTCGTACAATGAAAAATAGATATAATTAGAATTATATGTGTGCAGAAGACATGTTAAATATAATAAAACACAATATTTGGGTAATGTTCTATAATATTTTGGTATAAAACGACGGTTCGAAAGCGAAGTGCAATACAATACTTATATAGCCTAATATGGAAATGGCGAGAGGTCTTGTGCTGGCCACAACAGATTTTTTTATTACATTATTGTGAATCACTATTACTATACAGTATTATTACCAATTTAAATTATTAACGATTTAAGAAATTTTCACTAAATGCTCCTTTTATTTTCTTTTTGTAATTTATTAATTTTTGTTTCAGGTAAGTTCATCAAATTTCAATTCTGATACAAGTACTACTTTATGAGGTAAGAAACTGATTATAGTCAGTTTATTTGAGAAACAGACTTCCAAATATTTATTTACACTAAAGTGCTACTAAAAACTAACAATCGGATTCACAAAAAAGTTTAAGCTAATCCTCATTTTTAGATTAGTGAATTCTATTCTATTCCGGTATTTAAAATTTATTCTTCATAATATTGTCAAAAAAGGCAGGTACTAGGAAAAGATAAGACTATATTTTAAGATATGAACTGTCAAAATTAGAGTAGAATTCGCTAATCGAACGTAAAGTATTAGTTATTGTTGATATAATTAGAAATACATATATTATGAAACTTGAAAAGTATAGTGACTGTATATACATAGTGTGGCCAACCGCCGCCATATTTAGGCAAAATGCGCGGGAAATTTTAATTCATATGATGTGATAACTAAACAAAATTCGATAAACAATTAATAAAAGAGCATATTAAATGGAAATAAAATATTTATTTTCATTTTAAATCCTTTCGAAGAACTGTTTTACAACCAACCGCCACGCAACCAGGCATCTAAAATATATACCTTAATATTAGACATTTTTAGTAATTTTGACAGTAAACCTAAAAAAGATGTGATGTTAAAAAATATGTATATATTACTTTGAGTTATAAATATACAAATACACGTGTAATTTAATTATTTGCACTATCTACAATATAAATATAATATAATTACCTTCAATTCACGTAACAAATCTGAAAATGTCACTTTGTCGGCATAATATCCGCCATATTTAGGCAAATTCGCGCCGACCAATCAAAATCGATCCCCCTATTGGCCACACTATGTATATACAGTCACTATATTGAAAAGCATATGGTTGTACATACCGTGAGTATTTTTTAACATGAAACATTGGATATGCCATCCATGGTTACGACTTGACATTTGATTGACAGCAATGTATTTGCCTGTCCCATTTAAGATGAAACATAGGGAACGAATTTGACATTTGACAAGACGCCAGTGGAGTTTTTATTTAAATAATTCTACCTGCTTTCTAAATTAAATTTAGTTGTAGAAAAAATATTGTGTGCACCTATTCCCGAGTGATTTTCTGACAATACTTAAATATAATACTTCTGTCAAATTCATTCCCTATGTTATAAATGAGACAGGTAAATACATAGCTGTCAATCAAATGTCAAGTCGTAACTTATAGCGGTTATCTGTCATATTGAAACGATGTCATTAGAGGTTAATTTTGTTTAAATAATTATACCTGTTTTCTAAAAATTAAATTTAGTTGTAGAAAAAATATTGTGTGCACCTTGTGCCCGAAATATATTTAGTGCTCTTGAGTGGTTTTCTGACTTGGGTAAATTTCTTACAATATTTGAATTATAATACATCTGTCAAATTCGTTCCCTATGTTTCATTTCAAGTGGGACACGCAAATACATTGCTGTCAATAAAAGTCGAATCGTAACTATGGATATGACAAACCTAATGTTTCACGTTAAAAAATACTCACGGTATAAACATATCTAAATAATGCTCGTTTATATTTTAACAAGTTTAAAATTGTACTTGTCGAGTAGAGAAGCTATTATCAGTGTGAAAGTGTTGTGGAGTATTATTGGCCAATAGAAATACGGGTAGCTTCTAAGAACAAAGGTAATTTAAAATTAGTGAAGAGTTTGCAGAAGTACAAAGTGAAAAATAAGAGTAAACGTTGTAAATAGCAGCACGTACGTGTGGAATGGCATCGCGTGTTGTTTTATTTTACCTATAATACTTCCTGGCTCTTATTTTTCGACTAAATAGAAACTTGTCTTCGCTGGCACGAACAAGACTCTGTCTGGAAGGGGGTAAGACGCAAGTCCTCCTAAGACCCAGGCAGGGCGACCACCGCATTCGTTTCTAGATCCCATTCGCAAGAATTAATTTCCTTTTCCTCGGAAATCGCTGTACCTCCGGCGTTCTTTATTAATATTAAAAATCTGTTGTGACCTCACAATACCTCTTCTTCTTCTTCTTCTAATTCTTTTATTTTATGTATTTCTAAATGACAGAAATTCTTCCAATTCATTGACAAGATTGGCGGTATTTCGTATGGATATATGCATTTTAAATATTTAATTAATAAAATAATTGAGAAATTAAATGTACTTCCTAGAAAAAGCTTTCAGTAATGTCACTAAAACTGTTGATTTTTGACACTTACATTTATCTGTGAATTACAAATTATGTTACAAATATTTGCCAATTGATTATTGGGTTCTCTTGTGTAGTTCGGACTGTGTGATTATTACATCAGATTATCTCTAAGTCTACAGAAGATATAATAATAAAAAAAAAATTGAACAGATTTTGAATTTAAAGTTCTTCGTTATTTGTAATAACTTAAATTTTCAAAAAAATAATATTTAGAAGATTTTTTTTAAAACACTACTATTTTCGGTTGCCCATTTGTTACCGTATGGGGTCGCGTGCCTATGTGCGTATAGTGTCTAGTTGCCAATCTAGTGACCCGGATTCGATCCCGGCCAGTGCAGACTTTTAATCGCACAAAAGTGATTCTTGTACACCAGATATGAGTGCCCGTGAGGTGACGCCTAGTATACGCCCACACGGTAAAATATATCGTCATCATTACCGATGTCTACATGTGATACTGGCACACTTAGTAATGGGTAATATGCCGTGATGATATATTTATTTATATTTATTATATATAAAAAAGGGGATTCATTTATAAGACAAAGTATGTACAGTATCAGTGTCAACTAACTAAACACGCGCTTGGTATACATATAGGGTGGCGCGCTTAAGACGATCCACCCTTAATAACTTTGAAACGAATTGTGATAGACATACCCGGTTTACGCTAAATGTTTCAACATCTAGGGGCCACATTTTATTAATTTTTTTTTTTTAATTCACTAATCTTACCCCCACCACTACCAACTTTTAAATCTTAAATGGCAATATACCTCTTGCGACATATCAAATGAAAGCTCTTGAAAAATGGTATACAGACATGCGTAAATATCAATTTATTAACATGTCTGTATAGCATTTTCAAGAGCTTTCATTTGATACGTCACAAGGGGTATATTGCCATTTAATATTTAAAAGTTGGTAGTGGTGGGGGTGAGATTAGTGAATTCAAAAAACAGAAATATTAATAAAATATGGCCCCCTAGATGTTAAAACATTTAGCGTAAACCAGGCATGTCCATCACAATTCGTTTCAAAGTTATTAAGGGTGGATCGTCTTAAGCGCGCCATCCTGTATACAGAGAGTTTATTTTAAAATGCAACATTATAGTTCATCACTTCCATGGTTACTCACTATTGTCAAAAATTACAGCAATGTAATATTTATCCATTTTAAAATGCAACATTATAAATAGTATTGCAGCACAGGAGATACCTCCAAAACACATCACAAATGGTGTCAATTCTTATTACGACCGACTAGAATATTGCCTCACAGTGATTGGGGGATTTTTTTAACATTTATTACATGAAAATTATGAATTTTTGTAAGCTAAAGTTTGTTAAGATGTACAACATTCATATAAATACATAAATAAATAAATATATCATCACGGCATATTACTGGGTGTGCCAGTATCTATAACACATGCAGACATCGGTAATGATGACGCTATATTTTACAGTGTGGGCGCTTTACCAAGCGTCACCTCACGGGTACTCATAGCTGGTGTGGAGAGTGCACCACAGGGGTCACTTTTGTGACATTTAAAATTGGAAATATTTGGCGCCTGTTTTGACATTTGATAAGACGTCAATAGAGGTTAATTTGTTTAAATAATTAAACCTGCATTCTAAATTAAAATTAGTTGTTGAAAAATATAGTGTGTACCTTGTGCTCGAGTGGTTTTCTGACTCGGCTAAATTTCTTACAATATTTAAATATAATACTTCTGTCAAATTCATTAGAGGTTAATTTTGTTTAAATAATATACCTGTTTTCTAAAAATTAAATTTAGATGTAGAAAAAATACTGTGTGCACCTTGTGCCCGAAATATGTTTAGTGCTCTCGAGTGGTTTTCTGACTTCGCTAAATTTCTTACAATATTTAAATAGAATACTTCTGTCAGATTTGTTCCATATGTTTCATTTTAAATGGAACGGGCAAATACATTGCTGTCAATCAAATATCAAGTCGTAACCATGGATATAACAAACCCAATGTTTTACGTTATACTCTATACGCTATACTCACGGTATACCCTTTAGAAATACCGCCAATCTCGTCAATGAAGGTCGAACATTTAGAAGAGTAGGAAAAAACTGGTTCATTGAATGAATTGAAAAATAAAGAATAGATATAATTAGAACTTTTTGTGTGTACCAGAAATGTTAAATACAATACTTACATAGCCTAATATGGAAATGGCGAGAGGTATTGTGCTGGCCACAACTAAATTTTTTCTCGATTAATATTAGCTTATCCGAAAATAGCAGCAAGTGGAATAACCACGTTTGCTGAATATAGAACATAGTAGGCATTGTTCATATTCCATTGCAAATAACAATGGATAAGTATTAGTGCGTATGCATACGGATAACGCTTTATAGTGTCCATATTCACACTCCCACTATTACGAGTATTCTATTCTGCGATCATAATCATTTTGATGATAGTGACGCGCGTAGCATTTTAAAACATGTTGCCGTGACGTAACAAACGCCATGGCTACGGTACGCCAACCGAAAATAATAAAAATTAGCGCTTGAACAGGGAACACTATTACAAAATTTGCTTTCCTCCAACCCGGTAATAAAATTATCATATGAAATAACACAGCAACAGGATGCGGCCATGATGAGGGAGGGAGGCGCTTGTCGAATTTGAATATGAAATGGTTTCCCATTCAACGCGAATTAGCTAATTCGATGTGGAAAAACTGATACCGTTATTGCGTAAAGCTTATTATCACATGGGGCATAATGAGGAAGATTGTTTCATTGTCGAATGTTTTACTTTTCAGAGCCGGTTTCACATTTTTTAAAAAGTAATTTATTAAACGAAAGTATCTGCATTTTTACGTATGGTAATGGTGAAAAATTTCGGTTTCCGGATTTCAATGGAAATATCCATTTTGACCATCGGTAATGATGACGATATATTTTAGCGTGTGGGCGCTTACCAGGCGTCACCTCACGTGCACTCATAGCTGGTGTGGAGAGTGCACCACAGGGATAACTTTTGTGCCCTGGCCCGAACCCGGGTCAGTAGATGGGCTACCGGATACTATACGCACACGGCTATAGTATTTTAATTCGAAGTAGATAGTAAAAAAATCTGTTGTGGCCAGCACAAGACCTCTCGCCATTTCCATATTAGGCTATATAAGTATTGTACATATTTGACATTTCTGATACACACAAAAACACATATCTTTTTTACATATTTTTATATTTATTAATTCATTCTATTGACTCTTACTTATTCTTCTAATGTTCGAGATTCTTCCAATTCATTGATGAGATTGGCGGTATTTCTGAAGGGTATCTATAATTATAAATATTTAATTAATAATAAAATAAGAATTATTAAATATGCTTCTCAGAAAAAGTCTTCAGTAATGGCTCTGGCTTTTTGATACACATTTATCTGTCAATTACAAACATTTTAATTTTTCCACTTGTTTACATACATATACAACTTGTTATTTTATATACAAGCTGTTAAAAAATTATGTGGGCTTATAGTACTGACCAAAATGAGTAAAAAAAGTTTAATCAACATGGGTCCGATTTTCAACTGTTTTTGAAAAAGAGACCATTTTGTATTAGAATCGAAAAAAAAAACTGACTAAGATAGTGGTCGAACAAAATTTTGTCTATGCCAGTAAATAGGCTATACAAAAACAATAACATTTTATATGAAACATTTTTTTCACTTTCTAATAGTTTCGAAGTTATTTGAAAACTAAATATTGGCAAAGGTCGCCACAACTTTTGTCTCAGTACAATTATTCGATTTTTTTTTGAAAAACAAAAACACATCTAAGATGACTTCTGAAAGGTAAACAAAATGTCTCATTTAATCAAAGTCGTAACTCTTACAGTTTTCGAGATAGCACAGGTAAACACCGAAAAAACCCTTTTTTTCATTGCCTTATATCTCGCAAACTATTGAAGATCCGACCCATGTTGATTAAGCTTTTTTTACTCACTTTGGTCGGTACTGTATGCCCTCATAATTTGTGACACTTATTTTTTAACACCCTGTATTTATATGTCTCTATCTTAAACTCCATAGAAGATATAATAAGATTTTTACATTCTTTAATATTAGTAATAACAGAAATTTAAAAAAAAAATTAGAAGACTTTCTTAAAGAAACTATTACTTCCGGTTGCCCAATTGTTACCAAAATTTAATCAGCTCTCTTAGCTAGCGGTAATAACAAATATTTTATTGTAATAGTCCACGGTCCACATTTTTTTTTTGCATGAATCTAGCTATTAGCCCTTATGTCGTAAGTAATATAATAAGTTAGTCTATTAGATTACTTTGAAGTTTTATAGCTTTCACGTTATTATAGATTGCTGATCATATAATATATTGCAGTTTTACGAGGTGTTGAGTTGACGTATAATAATAATAGTGATATGATCTATAACTATGTTATGTAACATTATAATATGAAACTAAGACGAAACATGTTTTAAAATTCTTACACAACAACATTGTTAATATACATATAAACCACGTATCACATTTTTACAACAGCCTGTATTTATATGTAAATAAGGTAATTTATAAAATCAATTCTTTTTATCAACACATAAAACCTCTTATCTTGAATACAGCTGCTTTTCTACCAAGACACGTATACACATAAATACAGAACATCTGTTTAAATTTAAATATACATTCAATCCTATCTACAAATCAGCTTAGCTTATAATAAAGTACACTTAAAAAACCAGATTAACCGAATAGCTAATTCTAATAGCAAAACGGATTATATGGGTAGAAAATAATGTGGTTTATGCAGGGTGACCACGAGGAACACGGTTTTTTTTTTGAAAAATATTATTCCGTTAATTTTAAAGTGAAAAATTATTTATTGAGATAAAAATGTAGTGAAATGTATGCCATTTAAGTGTGTTTGGAAAATAATGTCTGAGAGATGTTGAACACCTTCAACGATGCACTCTTCTACTATATTACTAGGCTGAAAAATAAGGAATTTATTTAGTTAAACTACTATGTTTGGATGTTTTTTTTTTTGTGTTGTATTACGTGACTATTTCTGGCGTCAATCTTTTTATTTATATACGAAAATAACAAAAAAAAATCTGATGTGGACACCAAATGACTTCCTTGTACTCCTGTTAAACTGTACATATTTTGTTAATAATTAAGTGGCCTATTCAGAGAAATACAGTCATAAAGGTTGTTACGGATATAAAGATTGTTATCATAAAGACACTTGTAACAATCTTTATGAATTTGTCAATTCAGAACCTACGTCGGTATTATTGACTATCTTTACAAAATAATACTAGTGAATGAACCAGATTATTTGACAATAGCTAACTTCATTATGCCTATATGAACTTAACCTAACCTTATATGTCAACGTTTTATTCTTTTAATAATGTGTTGCCAATTATATTTAAAATGCAAACATTCTGCCAAAACAACTAAAGAAGAATATGACATTTGTGTCATATTTGAAAACTTCTAAATTATTAAGAACGGGTATGTTAATTCCTACCACTGATCCCAACGTGACTGAAAAGTTATGGAATTTTTTTTTTAAATTTTGATTGAAGAAAAAGCACACATTAGCACCAGAATAAATAACAAGGTTTTCACGAATACCTACCATAGAATATAATATTTTCAAAGAAATCTGTATTTACGTCAAAAGTAACTTTCGTCCACGACGGTTTTTATCGTTCTTATTATCATTATTTAAGTCGAAGCAGGATCCATGCGAATAATCAACTGCATCCTGCTAATATTTAGCAGAAAGGCCATTATTAATAATATTTGATTGATGTAATAATCTGTCACATGTCAAATATTAGAAATAACAACGTGATAACAACCATAAATACATAGTTTTAGCAGTCGTTATGATAAAGACTATCAAAACACGTAACAATTGTTGACGGTAACCACCTTCAGTACTGAGAATACCAAATTTGATTTTAACAATCTTTACAGTACATAACAACCATAAAGACCATAACGACAACACAAATATTGAGTTCTGAATAGACCCCCTAAATACAAAATTTTAACTTTCTACGGCTACCCGTTTTTCAGTTATGCGAGATACGTACAGACGTCACGACGAAATTAGTCAAAATGGATTCAGGGATGGGTAAAATGCCGTGATGATATATATTTATACAAATCTACAAGTGTACCCATTTTTTGGACGGTTCTATATACATATATTTGAATTTCGTGGGAAGCAACTTCATTACTAATAAATTATAATAATGGTGTTAAACGCTGTAACTCTGATAAAGTTAATTGGTACGCCGTTTGGAACGGTTACGTTTATGTATGTATGTTGGGAGTACGGACTCATTTGCATTTGTAAATGAACATATTTTATCTAATCGTTTTAATAACATTTTTAAAATATACACATAAATTTTATTACTTACAACTCTGGTAATTTATTTATTATGCATTCTTTTGACCGAAATACATAATTTATGTGATTACTTACCTTTTCTCAGCTTTAACTTTTAAAATGGAACATTGTTTTTATTGTACAAGGATAGCCAGAATGCAGTCGTCCATTCTAATTTTTTTATTATTTTAAATGAAAGTTCGTTTAATTTTGAAACAATTCCTAATATAATTTGTCATTTGTTTAACTGCATTTGATTTTCAATGTCAGCATGACGTCACAGCGGCACTCCTATCCTTCTCTCGGTAGTAGGCTATGAGAGAAATATAGTAATGGCGTGACGTCACAGTGACACTGACAACAAATTTTAAATATCTCGTAAAGTAATTATTAATAATATGTTTTTCTCCTATATGAAAGTTTTTAAAATCTGGCAACCCTAAGATAGAAGTTCAAGGTGTATGTAAAACTAGACACTGTTATGAGATATAAATAAATAAATATAAATATATCATCACATTATATTATCCATTTCTGAGTCTGCCACAATCTGCTTTATCGCAGATATCGGTAATGATGATGACATATTTATACCGTGCGGGCGCTTACTAGGCGTCATCTAACGGGCACTCATTGCTGTCACGGAGAGCGCATCACAGGGGTCACTTTTGTGCCATTTAAAATTCGAAATATTTGGCGTCGGTCGGGATCGAACCTGGTTCCCCAGATTCGCGACCAGACACTCAGGCACGCAGCCACGGGACACCATATAAGTGAGAAAAGTTTGGTTTTTGTTGTTGTGTGCATGTGACGCACATGCGTTTTGTGTCATTTCATACTGAGTTTCAAATAACATTTGTGGATTGTTTGCTTTTAATACTGTTTTCTTATTGTAATTCTTACAGCAATACAGCATTTTAAAACGTTATATAGGTTATTTTCAACCGCCAATACGTATCTGACATTTCAACGTCAAACGTATGGCGAGGGTAAAAAAATTGCTTTGAGTATGGAACACCAGCGCCACTGTAAACTCCATTCCTTGATCAATCAACTGTTCGTCAAAAAGAAACAAATGCAGCCCGATTTTTTGACAGCAATGATTTAAATATTACAAGGGCAAAAAAAAATGATTGGAATTTGTTTATTATTTATTTATTTATTATTATTATTATTATTATTATATTTATTCTTGCCTAACCTGCTTAGAATCTACATATTACATATATTTTACAATAAATTGTGGTACTACATCATAAGTTAACTGCCCATTTTTCGATGACTTCCTTCATCCAATCTTGTCCCGACCCTATATCGTCTAACAGAACCGTTTCTTTTCTTCCTTCTCTCGTAACTTCCCTGCACGAAATCTTTAAATGCCTGATAGTTTCCTCTTCTCTTCCGCATATCCTGCAACTCCTCTCATCACTTGATAGTCAGTATTTATTGTTCCTCTCTTCATTACCACATCTGAACCTGGCAATCATCTTGATGTTTTTCTTTTTATCCAATAAATACCTTGGTATTGACGTCGTATTAGTTTATATCTCTTGTTATATAGGTTATTTTCAACCCCAAATATGTATCTGGAATTTTAACGTCAAACATTTGGTAAAAAAAATGCTTTGTGTCTGGAACACCAGCGCCACTGTAAGCTCCATTCCTTTATCAATCAACGGTTCATCAAAATGAACAAATGCAGTCCGATTTTTTGACAGCAATAATTTAAATATCACAAGAACAAAAAAATTGATTGTAACTTTTTACCTCTCGCTAAGAGAGGTATTGGATTCATGCTAAAATTCGCATATCCAGATTTTATTGAATAAGCACGATTTAAGGTCCCTAGAATCCGATTATAATATTTTTAAAATGATGTCTGTGTGTGTGTGGATGTGTATATGTATGTCAGGATGTTGTAGACACGATTCCTCAAAAACTATAAGCCTTAAAAAATATTTAACTGCTGTTTCTTCAATCTGACTTTCCGGGGAAAGTCCTGAAAAGGTTTTGGTAACAATTGAACAACCGGAAGTAGTAGTTTCTTAGAAAAATTCTTCTAAATATAATTTTTTGGGAGTTTTTTTTATTAAATATTGAAGAACATAAAATTCTCCATCTAATACACTTAAAATTTTTATTATATCTAGTATAGATTTAGAGATAAAGACACTATAATTTATAGAGTAAACTAATTGCAGAGGCCAAGGCACTAAGGAAACCAGTTGACAAATTCCAATGTTTATAACATGGCACATGTCATTGTCAAATATCAACAGTTTTTAGTGACATTCTGATAGCTTTTTCTGGGAAGTATATTTAATTTTTCTTATTGTTTTATTAATTAAATATTTGAAATTATAGGTAAACTTGTGGCAAAATGCATATATCCATCAGAAATACCGCCAATCTGGTTAATGAATTGGAACAATCTCTGACATGAAAATGATATAAAATAGATATAATTAGAATTATATGTGTGCAGAAGACATGTTAAATACAATATTTGGGTAAAGTTCTGTAATATTTTGTTATAAAACGACGGTCGAAAGCGAAGTGCAATACAATACATACATAGCCTAATATGGAAATGGCGAGAGGTCTTGTGCTGGCCGCAACAGATTTTTTTATTTTGGTGCTTCACTAACTGCAACCGTACATCAAATAAATTAATTACTGTCATATTCTACTAGATAGAACACACATGTCTTTCTTTTTAATTAGCTATATAGCAATACAAACGTTAGTGTCACAAACATGAAAAATTCATGAGTTGATGACGAGTCGCCCGTTCTCACCGCCGTCTGGTGTCACCCCACGCGGTATAAGGTAAACACAAACACAGCAGACACGTCTCCAACCTCGAAGAATGGGGCGAGTGATGGCCGAACATGAATAAAGCAAATAAACAACCACGTTGGCATGCATCACACACGTGTGTCATCTGTGAGTGTGAGTGTACCACGTGACGAACTGGAGAGGTTCTGCTTTGCTTTATTTTTACGGGACGACACGACTTTTATTAAAATTTTTGTTGCTTGTACTGGAAGGTGGTTGGACTCGTTTTATATCAGGGATGAAAGGATGATATGCGTCTATGCGATATTCAAATTATGGATTCTTTTGCCAGTATCGAATTCTAAAATGTATTAACTGCAATGGTATTTTGAGAATGAAATATCGTGCTTTCTAAATAAAGTAAGCTCAAAAGTTGATGGTTACTAAGAAACGAGCAAAATAATACTTTACCGCGTGTCTCCCATAGCAACGAGCGGTAAAGTGCTCAATTTGCTCGTTTAGATAAATACATATTTTTGCTGAAATCTTAATTTATTAAAATAATACTTACGAAATCTAAAATATAGGTTAGGTTCATTTTTACACTAGAAACGTGCTACAAACAAAATATCTGAAGTTAGCTGCATTACCAATTTAGTTAGGTTAGGTATTTAATTATATATAATAACAACTCTACTGGTGAATGTACATTGTGTTACAATTTTAAATATTTAATAACACACATTTCATAATTAACAAACTTATTGGATTTAATTATTGGCGGATAATGTTAAAATTGAATGTGCACTTTTGGCAGTTTTGTATATTCATTCCAGAACTTGAAAACAGCTGACGAAGATAAATTAGATTCTGTGACTGTGACACTCACTAAAGTTTTCAGTTCTTAACTGCTAGTGTTGATTTTAGCATGGAATAAATGAGAGAAGATGATTTCATTAGATTTTTACATAAAGTAAGCTAGTAAGACATTTTCACTGTAATTCTTGATTTTTTTAACTTGCACCATTCAATGGAGAGGTTATAATTCTTTTCGTATAATGCTTTTAATTTTACAGATAATAAATTCAAGGAAGTATTTTGCGCCGTTTCAAATATATCTGGAGGAGTGCAGGAAAAATCACTATCTTTTACTGACAGAATTTTGTATTTATTTACTTGGATACTCACATCGTCATGGTTACACACAACACAAAACAGAAATTGGTTGAGGTTGAATTGAACTTACTAAATAGGTATTATTATTTTTTTCTATTTTGGTTAGTAAAGTCGTAGAAAAAATTATGTGTGCATCTCTAGCGTAAAGTATCTTTATTGCTCTCGTTCGATTGTAGCGCTCGCTACGCTCGCGCTTCAATTTTCGAGCGCGAGCAATAAAGATCCACTTTACGCTCTTGATACACAAATAACTATTACAACATAATAATAAAAAATTTATTCTGCCAATAGACCAATTACATTGATATGTGGCTCGTCAGTATAAAATACAGTCATAAATTAAATACACAATATTACATTTATCTTTCATTAGTTTAATGCTAAATCATCATTTAAATATTCGTCCACAGAGTAGTAATACTTGTCAATTAAGAAAGCTTTTAATTTATTTTTAAATAATGTTTCCGATTTTAAATTCTTTGTAGTAAAGGGTAGTTTATTTACGAGTTTTAGTCCCATTATGTTAGGATTGTATGTGCATGGAGATAATCTGTGCTTAGGAACAACAGGATTAGTTTTATTTCTTGTGTTATAATGTGTTATAAACACCAGACACTTATTTCACTTATGTTTTAACGTAACCTTTTTAAAAAAACTTGGTAGTCTTTATCGCAGATGAAGTTCTGAATTGCTGCCTTAACAGCTTTGTCGGTTTTAAAATTTCTTCCTCTTATACTTTCCTTTGGCGTGAGAAATAAATAAAAATCACTAAGCGTTAGGTCGGATGAATACGTTGGATAACATTCATAGGCTGAGTCCGATGTTGCAATTTTATCATCCTAATATCTAAATCCTAAATTTATAAGCCCTAAATCTAGTGATTATTTAGGACAGTGGCGTGCGGTGCGTTTCTGTGTTGGGTGTGCAAATTTTTTTTTAAATTATTGTGTAAGTAGAATCTTAGGTTAACAATTCAGAATTATTTTATTTTTTTATAATATGTCCCTTATAGAAAATGGATTCTTCAGTAAATCAACTATTAGTAATTCACTTGCAATTTCCATTCTATAAATTTTCATAAATACAAATATAAGTTAAATAAATATTACATAAATTATATATACAGTGTGTTAATTAAAAAACTGGCCATAGACGTTTACCATGGCAAAACAGTTTTTCTTTGCGTAAAAGTCCCCAATTAATTTTAGACAAAATGTTTCAAATATTCTGCGCCTAAATCAGTAAACAGTTTTAATTTTCCACGTTTGGTAACTTGTAAAATCTAATTTGAAATTGTATAAAAATATTGCTCAATTCTAGCGATACCCATGGAATTGAAACAAAATTACAGAGAAATGCGTATCGTTTGAACTGTCAGAAATACAGTTTTCAATTAAAAGTTGTAGATAATTCAATTCTGCACCTAAATCACTACACAGGAATTATTTTTAAAATCTAACACTTAAATAACTTTTATTATTATTATTTTTTCATATTCTATCTATAAAATTAAATTTCTGACAGGTCAATCGAAATGAATATCTTTCTAATTTTGTTTCAATTTCATGGGTATCGCTACAAGTAAACAATATGTATACAATTTCAAATTCGATTTTACAAGTTACTAAACGTGAAAAATTAAATCTTCTTAATAATTTAGGCGTAGAATATTAATATCACAACATTTATTTGAAACATTTTTGTCTAAAATTATTTGGGGACTTTTGCGCAAAGAAAAACTGTCTTCCCATGTTAAACGCCTATGGCCAGGTTCTTAATTAACACACTATATATGTTAAGGACAATAAATATTGTACAACCCTCGAAGCTGGACTATAGGTATCAGTCGATATTCTTCTATTATAGATAAAAGCTACACGCTGTAGCAAGAACGATTTATGTAGAAATGTCAGCGACAATTTGTTGTGTGTATCTTATGTCGTGTATCAATTTGTCATTTGTATCAGCTCTTCGTAAATATATGTCCCTGTGTGTCAATTAATTGTATTTTCAACACCAACACGTATTATAAACAGATAAAACTAAATGATGGATATACAATTCATTAGGTGTGATAGATTATAATTCTAATCTAACAGAAAATACAAAATATATGAGCTCTTATTTTTTAAAGTGCCACAATTTTTATTTTCTAATAGGTCAATTCTAAACATTAACTACATAACTTATAGATTTACAGATTTGGCAATAGGGCTGTTGCAAGAATTTTTATATGACTTCTAAGTATTAAATTTTAAAAGATATTGTTCTCAAATTTGAAAATATCACGAAATATCCTTTAGAATTTTACAATTAATTTTTGAAATTTGGATAAAATTTTGAATAAGTCACGTGATCTGAAACAGAATGTGACGTCAGAGCACATACATCTTCAGCGGTTCTAAGGTGTCAAGTGTTTTGTCAAAGTTGTCAAACAAGTGTCAAATTTTTAGATTGGTTCAAGTTGTATAATATATAGGTAATAAAAAGTTCAAAATAAAAATGAGTAATTTACGATATTGTATTGTGCCTTCTTACAAAAATACTGTTAGGAACAAACCTACTATAGAGTTTATAAATTTTACAAAAGATGTGAAGAAAAGAAAATTGTGGCTAGAAGCAGTAGGTCGAAGAGCTGATAATTTGTCAGAAAAATCGTGTCTTCATGTTTGTGAAGATCATTTCAACTTTCATCCACCTTCACGATAACAGTATATTTTTGTTGCTTCACTTTATGTTCAGGGCAATCTTTACATCTGACTATACAGATATTTTTTCTCGATATAGATCTACATGTCCTATAGCAGATTCAATGTAAGAATCTCGACTAGAACTTTAAAGTAAAATATATTATCAATTTATATAGTAAATTCAGTTTTTATATTTTATTTTACCTCTCTTTAACACCCCTTAGTTCGGTAGCAGTAAAACATTCGTTCTGATATAAATTCAGCCATCATCCAGCTATCTACCTTCGGTAAATCGTCCGACTTAGCTTGAGTGTAATTTGAATTAGCCAGTATTACTTTATTATTCAATTACATTGATCAATGTCAGCGTCAAATGTCAAATTAAAAGATTTTTCACGACATTCTGTGGTCTGATGTCTGATATATTCATTAGTTTCTTCTTTTCTATTTACAAGCCATTATTTTCATTAGTTATAGGTTAATATAAAAGCGTTACGTGTGTTATGGTTATCTGCTGAACTATAATATAATGTCTATGATGGAAGAAAATTAATGTGAAAAAGATTTCGTGATAGGAATGTTCGATAGCTTTGTTAGTCTCGGATGGCGGTTGCCGGTTTCCCAAAAATATTTCATAATTTAAATAAAAAACGTCGTCCGATGTAATTAAGCCGTTAAGTACTGTCGTTTGACACGGAATCTATCGCGACACCGGTTAATTAACTTTCGGCACCGCGTGCCTTTACTCCAACACCCTCTCAAACCCAGTAGCAGTTGAGCAGGCCTCAAACAACGACAAAATCACAAGAATTTCTAGCCATTGGGGAGACTGGGTCGAGTTGTCACACGGGTAAGTTGTCCAAAGTCTCATTTCTCAGTAGGGGCTGTAACTGAAGTCTATGTCTGAACTGTTTCTGTGAATATATAAGGTTGCATGATGTTACTTATATCTACTTTGAGGTTATTTTATATGATATTTGAGGCAAAAAAAATAATTTAATAACCTCTTAAAGTACTGCCTTTTAAATATTCAAAAGCAAAAATTGTGACAACAATCCTCGGTCCGCCACCTCTTTACCTCCCGCTACCCTTGGTAAGGGAGGTATAGGGATCGTGCGAAAAATCACATCGAGATTTTAGTAAATGACCACTTTTTAAGGTCCCTAGAATCCAATTTTAACATTTTGACAATGATGTGTATGTGTGTATGAATGTGTATGGATTTTGTCTTCGCTCTAACTCAAATACTATCATCGGAAAATTCTGAAACCTTGTATTTCTATCCTATTCTAATAAGAAAAGAAGCCATTAGATTTTGGTGTAAATTGGACAAACGGAAATGTCACTTTACCTGAAGCTCATAATGGTTTTTCTTCAAAAAATACCATTAAATGCCATTTTTTGCATTTTATGTCTTATGAAAATTAAAGATTATTGAATTTTCTACAGGAATACATTAATACTTTTTCTATATATTTTACAGATAAATTTAAAAATAATTTTTTTTTATTAGTCGCGAAGCCTAAGATAAACAATTCCTTTGTTACACAGTTCATATTTCAAATTAATGTAACTGACAGTAAATGTCACTGTCAAAAAACTAATCACTTCAAATTAATAATAGTGACATTTTAAAAGGAAAATAGTAAATAAAACAATAGTTTTCTGCAATGGAACAGTTTGCAGCGTTAGTAAATACATAGGTATGTATTTAAAATAATAAAAATTAAATAGCGGGAGGTTTTGTGTTGGCCACAGATTTTTTTATTTATTTTCTTTTTAGTTTTGCTCAGCTCAGTTGTGAGTTGAGCTGAGACTTAAAACGTTTCACATAAAGAAAGAGTAAATCTTACTGTAAAATTCATTATCGTATACAAAATTTTTGTTTTCAACCATAAAGTATATACTGTTCTTAATTCGGTATAGGAGAGTATTATTTTGTGTTTATATTTACCTATTGTTGTTCTTGCCTGAAGTAAATTGATAAATACTACTCCCAAGTTGCTTGAAGTAATAAAGATAATTATGTAATTTATCGAAAAAGTTTTAGAACTGTTGTAGTATCTTTCACCAACGATCGCGTGCCCATAAAAAATAATTTGGCTCCCTTATTGTACCCGGCCTTCTATTATTTTCTTCATTATAGAAAGTTTTTATGTCGATAAAGATATATCTAAATGAGGGAAAGTAATTTGTAGTGTTTTGTATTAGCAATATTTTGTGATTTTTCTTTTTTATAGACTGTAATTTAGAACCTATTATACAATTTTTGATAGCAATATAACCATTACATTTTATTTCGATTGTTTTATGAATAATTTATTTCATTTATAGCTATTATACTCATTACGCATTAAGCTCATGATTATAATTATTATACCCAAATGAGACCCTAAATAGTAAACATAAAGTTTTACCGTAAGGATCTGAAATATATTAGGGGATATATTAGAAAATTACTTCTTTTTTCTTATCACATACTTAACTATGGTCACTAAAATGCTGCTATTAAAAATGAATTACTGTATTATGCTGTAATATAAATAGAGGTAACTTGTAAAGAAAATATTAGATTACTGAAGAAAATTAAGTATTATTTTATAATTAAATAACGAGATTTATTTTTTTCCGGCTTTTTTGTAAATTTGACAACATTGCAAGCTATGTCATATTAATTTGTCATCTTTCCTCCATCCACTGTTAAAATTACAAGATAATTAGGCAAACCGTTCGGCAGTAGCCTTTGATTGAAGTTAACTACTTTCTCGTACTCCGCCGGAATTATGTTAGTGTCAATATGAAATTATGTGTGAAACTTGAAAAATCCGCTACAGAAATGTACAAATTGTTGAAGAATGTTTATGGTGATGAGGGTATATCTAATACTCAAGTTTTCGAGCAGAAAGAGATCGGAGATGATTAGCGCCTCGGCCGTGCACTGACATTGTTTTTTTCGAAATGCGAGTGATTGTTCACATGGATTGGGTGCCTGAGGGTCATTTCGTTAACCAAGCATATTACAAGAAGGTTTTGATAATCCTTCATGCACGGGTGAGAAGAAAAAGGCCTGAAATGTGATGGATTCTCCATGAAGACAACGCGCCGGAACAAAACGCCCTGTGAAAAATGAACTAAAAGTATATTCAGCATGAAATTCTCTTTCTTTTCATGTCAGGCATGATTTTTTTTACCTCATCGAATCTCGAGTTACAGACGAATATAGACTTTCATCGTCCGTTGCTCTAACTTTAACCGTGTATGAGTGGTGCATGATAATATAAAATATGAACTAAATAATTTGATTGAAAAAAATGTTTAGGATGAATATTGTAGTAGATAGTTTAAGGATTTTTTATGTTTTACTTCGATAATCGATGGAATGGTTATCAAAAATCTTGTCTTTTTGATCGATCGCCAATTTGTCATTTGTCATTTTTTTTTCGCTAGTGATAAAGCGTCTCTGAGTTATACAGATCACTTCTCTGCCAGTTTTTGGAACGGTTTTTCCTCTGGCAAAAGGAGTTTTCTCCTGAGAAGATGCATGTTCGCCGTCCATGTTATTTAATATGTCACTATTATTAATTTGAAGTGATTAGTTTTTTGACAATGACGTTTACATTACATTACAGTTACATTCATTTGAGAAATAAACTGTGTAACAAAGGAATTGTGTTTATCTTAGGCTTCGGGATTAAAATAAGGAAAATGATTTTTAAATTAATCTGTAAAATATATAGAAAAAGTATTAATGTATACCTGTACAAAATTCAATAATCTATAATTTTCTAATGACGTTAAAGGCAAAAAAATGGCATTTAATGGTATTTTTTGAAGAAAAACCATTATGAGCTTCAGGTAAAGTGCCATTTCCGGTTATCCGATTTACACCAAAATCTAATGGCTTCTTTTCATATTAGAATGGGATGGAAATACAAGGTTTCAGAATTTTCTGAATGATAGTATTTGAGTTAGAGTATAGACAAAATCCCTACACATACACACATACAGACATCATCGTGAAAATGTTAGAATTGGATTCTAGGGACCTTAAAACGTGGTCATTTACTAAAATCTCGCTATGTGATTTTTAGCACGATCCCTATACCTCCGTTACCAAGGGTAGCGGGAGGTAAAAAGGTAGTATTATTCCAATTAAAAAATAATTTTAAATGCCAAATGTTTTAGAGAGTCGAAAGGTAATTTTTTAATATTTAAATGGCACAAAAGTGATCCCTGTGGTGCACTCTCCACACCAGCTATGAGTGCCCGTGAGGTGACGCCTGGTAAGCGCCCACACTGTAAAATATATCGTCATCATTACTGATATCCACATGTGTTGTAGATATTTGCCCAGTAATGGGTAATGTGCCGTGATGATATATTTATTTTATTTTATTTAAATATATCAATAGTCCTTAAAATAAGAGAGTTATGACGATTATTCGACAAACAAAAGAACTCCGATAACTACGAACCGGGGCACCAAATCAAAAATTGGAACTAAGAAAAGTTGTTCGTTTTAATGAGTTATAACTACCATCTTTGGGTGTAACGACTTCGTATTAACACTCTGTATACAGTGAAAGCTCTCATAAGCGGACACCGATGGTTCCAACTTTTTTGTCCCCTTGTGGGAGGTGTCCGCTTACAAGAAAGCTCTATTTAAAGATATGAAAAAATTAATAAATAAAGTACAAATTTAGTATGAACTTTTTTATTGAAAAATATGCATAATATGTACGTACATGAAACTTAAGATTGAACACAAAACAAAACAACATATTTGAACATATCGAAAAAGATATTTTTTTAAAAAAATCTGCTTCAACTTTCTACATGTTTCTTGTAAAAAATAATGTTAATAATGCGACTCAATATTTTTTAGATGTTCAAACGCAATAAAATCTTCTTTTGAAAACTTTTTCCAACGACCTTCAAGGTCAATAAAAATGCTATAATATACATACCTTTCACCTCCATTTTCTGCCTTAATGTAAAAAACGTTTTCCTGGATGCCATTATCACACAAGTTTCAAACTATGAATCTCGGAGACACGTAAAACATTGCATTTCTGTAAAATAGGGGAACCCCCTGTGTTAATGTTACCTTCAGAGGAAATACTGAGGAGGCTGTTTATGTCGGTTTCGGAGTTTCGCGTCCGCTCATGAGAGCGTTTCGGGCCTGTCGGGAAAAACTGTGTTGTCCGTGTCCGTCCGGTAGAGAGTGCGCTTATGAGAGCGTGTTTTATAGGAATTGATACTCAAAACAATGGTTCCAAAAAAACTGTCCTGTTAGGAGAGATGTCCGCTTATGGGAGGTGTCCGCAAAGGGAACTTTCACTGTAATTAGATACAATTAGTATTTTCTACACTTGTAAGGTGACAAATTCGTCTGATAAATTACTATTAAATTATTATGCTGCGAACAATGTGCTGCAAGTGAAACATCTGCTATCTTTGTGCACTGTTGCTGTAGGCCGTGTGCTACATGTATGTAATCCGTCTTTTTGACAAGTAGTATTTAATTTATTTATGTGTTTCCATATACACATTGACCCTGAAAACATAATATGACTTACAACATGCCGTATGTCAATTTACTAGAAACCTATACGCTTATAAATTATGCATAGACATTGTAGTTTTATGGAAAGGAAAAGTAAATTGAATACTATAGCATTAATCAGTTATAAAGGGTATTTTTTTTGCTGGTGGATATTTACTTAATTTGGAATCAATGGTTGAGATATTGTTTTGTGCCTAACACGTGCTAGCACGAAAATGTCTCCATTTAATGATGCCCAAAAATTAATATATTATATTATTACTATGGACCAGGGGTGTCCAACCTACGACCTTATTTTCAAACTAATGATGTATTGAAGTTACTATTTAAAAATGAAATTTGATTCAATTTTATGCATTAATTTCTCCAAAAAAATAGTATACCAACCAATTTTTGGTAGTGTGCATATTATATAAAGAAAGATCCAATAGGATTTCCAATAAGAATTGATATCGGGCCGTCATATATTTTAAAATTAGTTATATGGGCCGCTTCTCAAAAAGATTGGGCACCTCTGCTAAGGCCTTATAGAGATTTATATTTCCCATAAGAGAGTGCACTCTCTTTAAATGCAACTACAAGATATAGGAAAGTCGTAGGTTCAAGACTTAAAGCCATGAAGTTCTCACAAAAAGCTTTTTAATAGTTTAAGGTTTTGAATGTTATAAAAATACAGAGTGATCAAAAGAAATAGGATTTTGAGTGATTGAAATACTTTAGATTATTGCAAATTTGCAAATGTCACTATCAACAACAGAAAATCAGTTTTTTGACCAGTGTTACCAACCAATTTCAAGTAATTCAAATCAAAAAAATCTGTTGTGGCCAGCACAAGACCTCTCGCCATTTCCATATTAGGCTATATAAGTAATGTATTGCACTTCGCTTTCGAACCGTCGTTTTATAACAAAAAATTAAAGAACTTTACTCAAATATTGTTTTCTATTGTATTTAACATATCTTCTGCATATATATAATTCTAATTATATCTATTTTTCATTGTATGAGGAAGTTTCTAAATGTCAGAGATTCTTCTAATTCATTAACCAGATTGGCGGTAATTCTGATGGATATATGCGTTATACCACAATTTTACCTATAATTTCAAATATTTAATTAATAAAACAATAAGAAAGATTAAATATACATTGACATGTGTCATTTACAAACTATGTTATAAACATTGGAATTTGTTAACTGGTTTCCTTAGTGCCTTAGCCTCTGCGATTAGTTTACTCTATAAATTATAGTGTCTTTATTTCTAAATCTATACAAGATATAATAAAAATTTCAAGTGTATTAGATGGATAATTTTATGTTCTTCAATATTTAATAAAAAAACTTCCTAAAAATTATATTTAGAAGAATTTTTCTAAGAAACTACTACTTCCGGTTGTTCAATTGTTACCAAAACCTTTTCAGCTTTTTCCAGGAAGGTCAGATCGAAGAAACTGCAGTTAAATATTTTTTAAGTCTTATAGTTTTTGAGGAATCGTCCCTCCAACATCCATACATACACACACACACACACACATACACACATCCACACACACACACACACTCACACACACACACACACACACACACACACACACACACACACACACACACACACACACAGACATCATTTTAAAAATGTTATAATCGGATTCTAGGGACCTTAAATCGTGCTTATTCAATAAAATCTGGATATGCGAATTTTAGCATGAATCCAATACCTCTCTTAGCGAGAGGTAAAACATGATATTGAAAATCGTTAAGATAATTTTGTGTTTTGTGGCATAACATTGGTTGTTCTTTCATTAAGCCACAGAAGTATTTTTTATGAATTTTTGAATAAACAGTTATATCATTATTACAGGAATGTCCCAATAATAAATTGAGGGGATACGAGTATGAATGTAGATTCTAAAATATTAATTTTGTTAGCACAAATATTTTGTGTGTTTTCGTAAATAGTCCTCCAATTACCACAATTATTTTGAATGCATACACAAATAAATTGAACCGCAAAACAAATAGAAGAATAGGACTGATTGCAGATAACTAACACAGCAGCCAAACAACTTATTATTGGAATGGAGCCCACAAACATGATACTAGTAAACGCGCGGGCGCGTTATTTGCCTTCCTGCGAGCGCGATCACTTCGTAGCAAAATATTTTTATATAAACATCAAATCGAGAGACGTATGACAACAATTTGGTTCCATTGCTAAAGCCAACAAAACTCAGTTCGGTAAACAAAGACCGGGGTAGGAAACTACGAATCATCAGAGTTGTATACGAAACCGCAAGCGTTTTTGTGTCCAAGGAAAACATTCGGTAATCGATCTTGATGTATCAAATTTCATAAATCCGGAGAACTAATTTTCAGAAATGGCTTTGTTCAGCGCACGGATATCTTCGTTGTTTTAGAGTGATTTCTGCTGGTTTACCTGCCTTTAGAGGGAGTAAACCATATTTTTAACATTAGCAATATCACCAATATTAATGCTAAGTTAAAATAATATATAATATATGTTTTTCTTAATAGGTAACAACCAGGATATTTCATTCAACGATTAACAATTTTTTTTTACCTTCCGTCACGTTTAGGTAAGGGAGGTATTGTCTTTGGTCAAAAAATCGGTGGTGAGTTTTTAATGAATAAACACTTTCTAAGGTCCCTACAATACGATTTTACTGGTTTTACAATGATGTCTGTATGTATGTATGTATGTATGTATGTATGTATGTATGTATGTATGTATGTATGTATGTATGTATGTGTGTGTGTGTGTGTGTGTCCGTGTGTGTGTCTGTGAAGACCCTATGAAGAGCTGATTAGATTTTGGTTATAATTGGTCAACCGGAAGTACCCTTATTTGAAGTTCTTGGTAGTTTTTCTTGAAAAATCGCAGTTAAATATCATATTACCCATTTCTGGGTGTGCCAATGACATATTTGTACCGTGCGGGCGCTTACCAGGCGTCACCTCACGGGCACTCATTGTTGGCGTGGAGAGTGCACCACAGGGGTCACTTTTGCGCCATTTAAAATTCGAAATATTTGGCGTCGGTCGGGGTCGAACCCGGAACCCCCAGGTTCGCGACCAGACACTCAGGCACGCGGCCACGGGACCCCATTTTCGACATTTTATGTGATTATCAATTGAAAGAATATCTTATTCTCTATACTGTTCGATTATACATTTTCCTTCATATTCAATATACAGTATGAACACTGAAAACCGAGACATAGGCGATTGCCATGGGACAACAGTTTTTTCAAATATTATCTGTCCCGCAAGAGTATAGTGGCAGTTTTTGATATGGTTAGAAAGATTATTTAATTTGGCATCGAAGAGTATTTAAATACTCCTAATTTAATGCCTTATTATTGAAATATTTACGAAAGTATAATCCTACTTGACAGTTATTACTTGTAATTTACTAAAAACAGTAATCATGGAAACGTATTCGGTAGCTGACTTGGTTAAATCAAGGCTCCATGATAATTTTTAACTAGTTCAAATCCCTCCCGGTTCAAGTTAAAATTTTTATTATTTTTATATTTATATTATTAATTGATGTCATGGTGGGCACTTGGTGAAACATTATAAAAATAAAAATTATAATATAAATTAAACACTTGGTTGTTTCACAAACTTTATTTAAACGACGATCGACGAGGTCGAAACGATCGTCGTTTAAATAAAGTTTGTGAAACAACCAAGTGTTTAATTTATATTATAATTTTTATTTTTATATTTATTTTGTACAATGTATTATTATTATCTTTCTAACCATATCAAAAACTCCCACTATACTCTTGCGGGACAGATAATATTTGAAAAAAACTGTTTTCCCATGGTAAACGCCTATGTCACGATTTTCAGTGTTCACACTGTATATAGAGTTATAGAGAGATTAAGAGAGATTAACTTTCGAAAATCAGCTTTGCAAAAATTATGAAAACAACAGATATATTCAAAAAAATCTAATTGACAAATGTCAATGGCAAGTGCAAAACCAAAGTGGAAAGTATATGATCCGAAAGTGATATAAGTGACAGAGTGTCCCTCGCCAGTGACTTGCATTTGCGGCCTCGCCTCAAGATAGGAACTTATAATGCCAGAAGTACGAGAAAGGCAAAAGAGAAGATGGTAGGACTGTATAGCAGAAGATTTGAGAGAGGAAGAACTGTGTCACGAAGGTGCTTTGGACAGGAATGAGTAGAAGAGAAGAGTAAGAAACAGCGACTTCTAATAAAATAGGGAAAAGTTGAAGCAGGAGGAAGTGTTAAGTGCAATACATAATGTACGTTCGTATTCGTATTAAAATTTTATTAGATTTTAGAATCTTTTCAAAGGAACTTTCAGTATGGATATGTAAAAGATAGTGTGTTCTTGTTACAGGATATATAGAATCTTTTTCAAGGTACTTTTGGTATAGGATATGTACAAAATACATCGAATTGACGGAAGGTTTTGTGCTGGCCACAACAGACACACACACACAGACACACACACGGACACACACACACATACAGACATCATCGTAAAACCAGTAAAATCGTATTGTAGGGACCTTAAAACGTGCTTATTCATTAAAAACTCACCACCGAATTTTTTTACCAAAGACAATACCTCCCTTACCTAAAGGTGACGGAAGGTAAAAAATAACATTGTATTTCCTATAGTATTACGGATTTCAAGTTGACACCAGGTATATGTTTATTGATTCATTTGTGAACTTGTAAACTGCTGTAAATAACTGCTGATTATATTAGAGTTTTTACTAGCATAATTTATAGAGGAATCCGATACATAACCTGTAATAAATGTGCTAAGTTATGTACAATTTACGTTCACATAAATTTAATAATATTTAGTGCCGGTTGTATAACCGTTTGAAATATTTAGGGGTTGAACCAGTTCACTACATTTAATTATTCACGACAACCCGATAAGAAATTCCTTATTTCAAACTGAATTTAAATTAGTTTCGTGTTAATCGCTAGAATTTCTCAACAGAAAAACGTGTAGTGCTCTACTTGAATTCTCCTGTAATAAAAACAAACGTTTCAACATTATCATTTGAAGAGATTTCCGTAATCTAGCTGTCACTTATTTCAAAACGCACCAGCATAAAGTAGGTGATACTCATCTAGATTCTAACTCTGACTACGGCACAGAATGAAATCTACCTCTGGGCAGCTTCAATTTCAACGTGGCGAAGATGAACTTTGATCTTTTCAGGATGCTGAGAGCAACGTGGATTACAAATACACTCGAAGTAATTACTGTTTACAACTGTACAAGTACTAGTATGGATTATAGAGAGAGCTTAGTTGTTTTCAATGTTGTACAATGTATATTACATTTCTTTTGTTATTATGATGTTGTATTCGAAGTAGTTTTAAATTTGTTCATCATCACAATTATGTTTTCTTTGTAAATCACCTGAAGAATTTAGTTTTTTCCAAGAAATTTGTTTCGGTAGTCATATTCGAAATGATTGATTACCATATTAATGTGGTTTCTTGAGATTAGTACCTAAATCGTTTTTCCTAAAACAAATAAATAGTATATTACATCCGAGGTGGGAGATGTTTCATTACAGCCGAGGGCTTATGTATATTACCGAGAGGCGAAGCCTCGAGGTGAGATAATGCGCGAGGCTGTTATGAAACTCCCACCGAGGTTATGTATGTCCAGATTTCATTTGAACAAATGACTTTTAAATCCTCTGTGTTAATCCTAATCTTTGCTACTGTGAATATTTTTATGTTTCACGCAAATATAGTTTCGTCTCAAAGTACATTATATGTCTATGAAAGTTGAAAATTGCTTGTAACTATTTAAAAGGGAAAAAGTTTTATTGAGGTTCCAGAAAACCATAGTTGACCTGTAAAATTCTTATCCAAGATGTTATGCTTGCTTTAACAATGAACACTCATTACTGAATTGATCAACTGGTAGTGCCAAAATGTAAATATGCACGAGGTACAGGATTGTATTGAGTTATACCCCAATACCCCAATAAAACTTTTCCCCTTTTAAATAGTTACAAGCAATTTTCAACTTTCATAGACATATGATGTACTTTGAGAAGAAACTATATTTGCGTGAAACGTAAAAATATTCACAGTAGCAAAGATTAGGATTAACACAGAGGATTTAAAAGTCATTTATTCAAATGAAATCTGGACGAGGTATACACTATTTTATTCACAATCATCCTCATTTTAAATCAATAATTTTCAAAATAAATCAATAAATTATAACCTTTAACTTTATTAATATTTTGACAGCTGTTTTAAAATTTGTTTAGCCTACTTAATTATGGGGACCTACGGCAATGTTGCTAGGCAACCCCTACATAAACATTTCCAACCCAAGAGATGGAAGTGAAATCTGTGAGATTGTCAAGTTAGGAATGACGTATTTTCCAACCTCCAAAAGGTTAGGAATTTGTATATTACTATAATGATTGTGAATAAAATGTCTCTTAAATAGGGGGACATGGCTTAACCACAGATTCCTGAGGCTAAAATAAGACGATTTAATTAAACTTACTTCTACCGGAAAGTGTACCATTTAGCCAGAATTCTGCTTCAAAGTTCTTCGAAAAAAAAAAAAAAATTAATTTTGCTTATAATAACCGGACGCTTTATTCAATTTGTCTGAAATTTGGTATGACAGTTTATATGGTTATAAGTCATCTTTTAAGGTGATACTTGTTATTAATAGTGAACCACTAGTGTAAGAAACTTAGGTGTCCCAACATTAATTATTTTTCTTCAGAAAGATACATTCAATAGTAAACTTTTCTCTCTCTGTGTAACTTGTGATATCTGTTACGGATCACACAGAAAAAAATAAAATCTGAGTGTCTGCACTACTAAATTTTTAAAATAAATTTAATCTAGCGGTCTATCCAAATGTGAAACAAGTAATTTTTAATGACAGAACAATTGTTTTACGGGTTGTCAAAAATTTTCTTCGCAATATTCTAAAATTAGTAACATCTGTTTGACATTTGGATAGACCGCTAGATTAAATTTATTTTAAAAATTTAGCAGTGCAGACACTCAGATTTTATTTTTTTCTGTGTGAACCGTAACAGATATCACAAATTAGTCAGAGAGAGAAAAGTTTACTATTGAATGTATCTTTCATCCAAATCGAATAAAGCGTCCGATTATTATAAGCAAAATTAATTTTATTTCAAAGAACTTTAAAGCAGAATTCTGGCTAAATGGTACACTTTCCGGTAGAAGCAAGTTTGGTTAAATCGTCTTATTTTAGCCTCAGGAATCTGTGGTTAAGCCATGTCCCCCTATTTAAGAGACACCTGTATATGTATGTGTTTTTTTTTTCTTATTTTGTTTCAAATAATATTTGGAACTGCAGTTTTAATCCCATAAATTATTTCAAACAAAATGCACTAAACTTTATAAACCACGTTTAATTTAAAGTTTGTAACTATTTTTATAGCAAGGTTGAATATTATTTAAATTTCCCCCACAGGTACAATTTATTATGTTAATAAGAATAACATATATGAAAAGAGCAGTTGTAGAAGACCTTAATAATGAATAGAGTGACAAATTTTATTGCTAGTGTGTGCATATTTGCTCGTAACGAAATCGCGTATGCTTGCTATTCTATGCCTTGGGCGTCGCATAGATATCTCGGAGTCATCTAAACAATTTCCTGAGCTTAGCGTAAACCCCTTACTCGAACATTCTCATCTCACCAAGTAGCAATAAGATATGAGCACAAACAAGTGCCAAAGCAAAGTATAATAATTTAAAAAGTTTTAGTCTCGTTTAATATGTGAGCACAAGCACAAGCACAAGCACAAGGAGGTAGTATTAAAGACGTTCACGTTCACGTTCTCGGAGTTGAGTATTGCCGCCTGTTTCTCAACACTTAAACCGGATACAAATTGTTTGCACGAACGCAGAGAACTTGAATTGCTTTTATATAATCCACCCTTCACCAGGAGTTTTATCTCTCCACAACAAAACAAGACGCAATTACATACCTATTTACAAATGTATCATTACTTATTTCCGTTGGAGTTGGAGTAACGAAGATCGACTGCAAATTGATGCTGGAAAAAAGAAAATATTCGGAACTTGTAGTCTAGAAATGTTTATTGCTTTCAAACCGACGTTTCGATCATAACAGTGATCATCTTCAGGGTTAAATTAAGTTAGAAAAACAACGAAATATTTGTAACAAAACCACAGAATACATTTATACAGAAGGTGCGTTCGGCAAATGAGTTCTGTTCACTCTTTTCACTCTGTACACTCCTAGCACCGTTCGGTAACTACATGGAGTGAGAAGCGTCTTAAAATGGAGCGTTCGGCAAATGCAGAATGGAGTCAAGTGGAGTGAAAAGTGCTAACTCCATAAGTCCAACCTCGATATGCAAGCATACATGGAGTTTTTTTGTTTTATTTGACATCTGTCAGATCATTTTGTAATTTTATGTTGAAATATTTTATTATACACAATTATTTTATATTTATAATATTGTTTTGTAATATAACAAGGCACGATATGTCAGAACGGTAAGAATTCTGTACCATATCTAATATATACTTTCTTCAGAATCATTAAAGAATAATACCAAACTGAATAACTTCTGTATAGTTCATTATTTATTTTTTTTAGCAGTGCAGTATATCAGATTGTCAAAAAAGGAGATTATTATATTCGTGCATCAAAATTTTAACTCTACTCGTTCGGTTAATTACAAATAAAGGAGTGTACCTTGTTCCCTCGATCTACTCCAACTCCAGCTCTACTCCCACTCCACTGCAACACCGCTCCGTAAATACTCCAACTCCGTATGATTTACCGAACGCACCTAGAAGCGACACTCCTTGCCGGCACTATTGTTGTTACGATTTTACGTTTACGACCTTGAACTTTAAATTTGTTGGCAAATTTACGCTCGAAATTTAAATTGTTTTGAATGGTAAAAGAAAAATTAGAACATAAAAGTACTAAAATTTTAATTTTACTAACGAATTAAAAAGAAATCAGATAAAATAATCACATAATTATATTTTTATTAAACAAATTTATTACAATGCAGAATTTTCTATATCTTTGATGTGGGAAACAAACGTCAGACTCGATGAATATGTCCCAAATATCCTTCTCCATCAAATCTTCTCTTCCACAGGCCTTGAGCCACATTTTACACCTATATTTATTAAATGAATATACATTTCACATGATATGGTAGTCGTTTTACATAACTTACATTTCTGGATCTTTCGGAAACGAAAAAAACTTTCATTTCCCTTTCTCCATTTTTTAAATCGATTTATACAGTCTTTATATGAACAAACAAGTCCTCCCGATTCTACTTTCTTCATTTTATCCATTTAATTAAAAACTAACACCACTTCTAAAATTCACAAACAGTTCACAAAATGACATATGTCAAAAGTGAGAAGACGTGTTTGGTTTGCTTGAATTAGCCATAACCCTGAAATACATGGGCGTGACAAGCTGAGACAACAGCTCTTTCAGAATACGTGAAATATAATGTTTTTCCTCATGATAACGATTTTTCTTATCGTTTGTTGAAAAAATAACATATTTGTTTTTATTAGAAATCAATTTGTGTTTCTCTGTATACTTTTATTATTGACCCCTAACGGAAAAAGTTCACGTCGAGATAATGAAAAGAACAAAGAATCGTAAGATACGAAGATATGCCAAAAAAATCCGATTTTATCCGATTAGCCCTTTAAATTTGTTGGCATACTCTTTTTCTCTCTAATTTTCGTTTCTCTTGTCTGATTGTCGCTTCTGTATTGGGCTTCCAAATTATCAAGAGATGGCGGTGACGTCAAACGTCAAAATTCAAACGAATGGTACATTTTTCGCTGGCTTCCATAAGAGTACAATTGGTGTGAGCGTGTGAGACTAATTTTCGTAGTTTTTAATTTAATTTCGGATTTAGTATAGTGTTTTTTTGTTAATTTCGGTAGAATTGAGTTTGATCTTTATTGTAGTAACAATTTAGTGACAGTTTTAATAATATTTTAGTTAATAGGGTTAATTTTAGTAAGTATTTGTAGGTTAAGAGTATTTTCGTCATATTTTAATTAACAGTATATTAGTTTTTTAATAAAAAAAAAACATTTGATTTCCTTTATTTAGATTGTATTTCATTGCCGTAGTTGTACATATATTAATTTCTATCTACATAGCTTTACTTTTATTTAATTGTTTTTCTTTCATAATGAACAATTTTCTTTGCTTAGATTTAGATACTATTTGTAGATTTGGGAATTGTAGTGTACCATCTAGAAATATGGTGGAAGGCCAGCAAGTAATAAATAGTGGCCACATAAATATTTTCGGAGAAAACTCCATCGTAACTTTAACCTATAAATTGCATATCTCCTAATTTGTTCATTAACTTTTTAAAAAACAAAAACTTACCTGTTATAGTAGCAGTAGTTCAGATCCTACTAAGAATAAAACAATAATAGCCGAAGATAAAAGCGTATTAAAATTCGTATACAAGTAAATACGATCCCTGAATAAAACAACCTCACTCAGTTCAGAAATCTGCCACCAGTGGCGCATTGTAATTTTGGAAGCCCAATAGATGTTTATTCTGTGTTGCAACATTGAATAGAAGATACTCGTATAGAAATAAATATTGAAAAATAAATAGGCAAATCCAATTTGTGTTTCCTGTAACAAACGCGACTGTATGTTGGTGTGGGCGGATAAGACGTAGGAAGATGAAACCGATTACAAGTTAAATCTCATGTCAGGGTGCTTGTGCTTGTGCTTGTGCCCAGGCAAGGCACTCTCGATGTGAGTTGCTCGATCCTTTGTACATCACGTACGCCTCCTAGATCTTATCCCTGGGATGAGGCACGTTACTCACCGTGTCCTGAATTGAAATCGCCGGCTTTTTGTCAGCGTTCAGCAACGGGCTTTACTTCATTTTCTTACGTGCTTCCTACTCCGTGCTGTGACCTCGAGGCGTGCCTTTTGCCTCGACCCGAATGCTAAATGCTACTGGATTAAAGGATTCAACTTTATTGTCACTATCATCAACGGAATTATTTTTTTTTCTGAATAAATATTTGCATAAGTGTTGCCCTGAATTAATATGGAATATGTGATGCAACTATTAAAGTACAGTGTGTTAAAAAAATCCTAATTCGGAGTAGGCTATGAATAAAAAACGTATGTCAATTTTAAAGTATTTAATTAAATGTCAATTTGACACGAGATATTGTCAAAAATGTTATCTAATGAAATCAATGTTTTTCTTCTTGAATCCTTATTTTAGAAATAGAAATACATTAGAAAAATTTGTTGTGGCCAGCACAAGACCTCTCGCCATTTCCATATTAGGATATATAAGTATTGTATTGCACTTCGCTTTCGAACCCTCGTTTTATATCAAAAAATTACAGAACTTTACTCAAATATAGTTTTTTATTGTATTTAATATGTCTTCTGCACACATATAATGCTAATTATATCTATTTTTCATTGTATGAGGAAGTTTCTAAATTTTACCTATAATTTTAAATATTTAATTAATAAAACAATAAGAAAAGTTATATATACTTCCCAGAAAAAGCTATCAGAATGTCACTAAAACTGTTGATATTTGAGAATGACATGTGTCATGTTATAAACATTGAAATTTGTCAACTGGTTTCCTTAGTGCCTTGGCCTCTGCGATTAGTTTACTCTATAAATTATAGTGTCTTTATCTCTAAATCTATACAAGATATAATAATTTTTTAAGTGTATTAGATGGAGAATTTTATGTACTTCAATATTTAATAAAAAAAACTCCCAAAAATTATATTTAGAAGATTTTTTCTAAGAAACTACTACTTCCGGTTGTTCAATTGTTACCAAAACCTTTTCAGCTCTTCCCAGGAATGCCAGATTGAGGAAACTGCAGTTAAATATTTTTAAAGTCTTATAGTTTTTGAGGAATCGTGTCTACAACATCCAGACATACACACACACATACACACACACATACACACACACACACACACACACACACCATCGTGAAAATGTTAAAATTGGATTCTAGGGACCTTAAAACGTGGTCATTTACTAAAATCTAAATACAGGGAATTTATTTTAACATGCAACATATGGCGAATCACTTCCATGGTTACTCACTATTGTCAAAAAATGACAGCAATGTAATATTTGTCCATTTTAAAATGCAACATACAAAATTTCTAGTTTTGTGTTATTAAAATTAATTTCCATTAAATTAGCCTACATACGATTAACAAATAATCAAAACATGAATGTTGTACATCTTAACAAACTTTAGCTTACAAAAATTAATAACTTTCATGTAATAAATGTTAAAAAATACGCCCAATCACTCTGAGGCAATATTCTAGTCGGTTGTAATAAGAATTGACACCATTTGTGATGTGTTTTGGAGGTATCTCCTGTGCTGCAATACTATTTATAATGTTGCATTTTAAAATGGACAAATATTACATTGCAGTCACTTTTTGACAATAGTGAGTAACCATGGAAGTGATGAACTATAATGTTGCACTTTAAAATAAATTCTCTGTATGTAATTTTTAGCACAATCTCTATACCTCTCTTACCAAAGGAAGCGGGAGGTAAAAATGGCTTTTCTGTGTTTTGTTTCTCGTTTTGTTTTCCATGTCTGGTATCATTTGTACCTGGAACTGTTGAGTTCTTATAATGGCGTGCTTGTGTGTACATTTTTTGTTTTTTATTAATCACGCAATTCTGTATTTTGCATGCTTGCATTTTATTTGTAAACCAATAGATGCCGGTGATTTTTAAAACTGTAGCAATATTATTTCAAGTAGATTGTTTCGACTAATTTTGGTTGTTGTCGCAAACTTTTATACGGTAATTGCGTGCGCGAAGAAAAAGCCTGTTTAAATTTATTACTCTTGATATGCTACCTTTTCAAACTTCTTGATAACGGCCTTCTTTATGTGCGAATAATGTTTGTATTTTATTGTTATGTCTAAAATTTTACTATTAAAATATATTTGAACTTTTTATATTATTTTGTGAATATAGCGTATTTATTTATTTGATAAAGTTTATACGTTTTTATTTAAAAGTAACGTAAAATAATTTATTTGTTTACTGGATATTAACATAATATTTAATTTTTAAACTTTTACTATTGTTTAAATGTCTATAGATAGTGCTGTTATTATTTTCAGTCATAAAATATTTGAAGAAAAAAAAATTGTTGTGTCCAACACAATACCTCTCGCCATTTCCATTTTATGTTATATAAGTATTGTATTACACTTCGCTGTCGGAACGTTGTTTTATAATACAAAAATTACAAAACTTTACCCAAATATTGTTTTTTATTGTATTTAACATGTCTTCTGCATACATCCAATTCTAATTATATCTATTTTTCATTGTATGAGGAAATTTTTAAATGTCAGAGATTCTTCCAATACATTAATAAGATTGGCGATATTTCTGATGGATATATGCATTTTACCTATAATTCAAATATTTAATTATTAAAACAATAAGAAAGATTAAATTTACTTCCCAGAAAAAACTATCAGAATGTCACTAAAACTGTTGATTTTTGACACTGACATATGTCATTTACAAACTATGTTATAAACATTTGAATTTGTCCAGTGGTTTCCTTAGTGCCTTAGCCCCTGCGATTAGAATATTATATATATTATAATGTCTTTATCTCTAAATCTATACAATATATAATAAAAATTTTAAGTGTATTAGATGGAGAATTTTGATCTTTAATATTTGTCATAACAAAAATTTCCAAAAAAGTATATTTAGAAGATTTTTTCTAAGAAACTACTACTTCCGGTTGTCCAATTGTTATCAAAACCTTTTCAGCTCTTCCCAGGAATGTCAGATTGAGGAAACTGCAGTTAAATATTTTTTAAGTCTTATAGTTTTTGGGGAATCGTCCCTCCAACATCCAGACACACATACACACATCCATACACACACACACATACACACACACACACACACACACACACACACACACACACACACACACACACACACACACACACACACACATCATTTTAATGTTATAATCGGATTCAAGGAACCTTAAATCGTGCTTATTCAATAAAATCTGGTTATGCGAATTTTATCATGAATCCAATACCTCTCTTGGCGAGAGGTAAAAGTTGTGAGTGATTTAAAAATGTTTAATTCAATTGGGAATAAAATGTAACTTATAGTTGTTGCTATGGAGTTAATAATGACAGTTTAAAACTTCAAAATTGAATAAAATATATATGGAAACCATACGAAATACAATGGAATATGGTAGGAGTAGATGATATGACAGTAAACAAAAAGTCCTTTTTATTGATAAATATAATGTCATTGCTAACAAGAACAAATTATAGTCATTACATGATAATGACTTGAAATATTAGTGATATTCCATATCATCTGTATACGTCTGACAGGTCATTAAGTTATTAATCATTAGCTAATTAAGTAGTCATCATCGGTAACGAGAAGTACAAAAACAAAATTATAAATAGTATCATCGTTTGCAGAACGCAGTAGCTACCGTATATATCACAAAAAACTAATCTATATTCAGAAGGTGTAACTGATTTCATCATTAATCTTAATCTGTTGGAAGGATCTAAGATCTGATATGCTTTACTGCGGTGAACAACGTCTTCATTGTAATCAGATACGTGCTGTTGTTTATACAAATCTTAGAGGCTCTGTCAGAAGTAAATTTGATTTTGTGAAAGTTTTAGCCGAGGTTTGGCTGACTAAAGGCGTGTTTCTTCGGACTGTGATTATGATTTTCTAAATAATGATTTGTTCAATAATGATTCCTTCGCACCATGATTAAATTTAATTCCAAAGCAACAACAAAATTAACTCGACAACTACACAACGTTGAACGAACTAGCGGCAAACGTCAAATGTTAAATTAGCTGTTTTGATTGAAGTAACACCCAAATCAAAAATAGTTTAAAGATGGATTATGCTGAAGCAGGATAGTTATTTACATTCGAGTGCGTGTAAGTTGTATTTTACAGCGCGACAGCTTTGTTTAAGGCACGAGCCCTTAAGGCGAGTGCCTTATTAACTGCAGCGCTGTAAAATAATTCACGCACGAGAATTGTATCAAATTTTTGGCCGACGATAATGAAAATCACTTTTTTAATGAGATAGGTTGTACTTCTGAAAAGGGTTAGTTTAAAATACTGGGGTTAAGTCAATTTTCAAATTTGGAGTGGGATCACGTAAAAATGAAAACGATATTGCGATTATCGAGAAGTGAAAACGACATTCGTTTCCTTAGCGATCACGTAAAATTAATCACTCACTACGTTTTCAACTTCGGTTATTTCCGTAAAGTGACTACGTTTTGTGAAAACGATATCGTTTACAGACTAATGTTTTTGTATTAAATAGTAGTTTTGACAGATAATTTATATGAATGTCATTAAAATTTTTAATCTAATGTCAAAAAGTATTATTCTCGCCCTTCGTTTTTATTTCGTTCATAATAGCAATACTGTAAGAATTGAAGAAGGATACAAGTTAAATTGTCAATTAGTTACAGATGCCATGTATCATCTAATTTTTCCTTTTGATATGCCAGAAGAAAAATTATGAAGTAAACAAAAATATTTCTAAATATAAAATTAAAACTTCAAGAGACCTTTTAAGATTGCAAGTATACAAGATTGTTATTTTAAAGTAATCTAGTTTTTTATTAAGTTTTGTATTTCAAGTAAATAAAGTATGGGCCACATTTAAATAACAGAGCACAACCTTCGAAGGCTGCAGAAAATGATCAATTCACAAATTTTAATTTTATGTAAAAACTACAAAATATTAATCACAAAACACAAGCTAGAATCGTTATATTTGATGCTTCGCAGAATACAATATTATTAAAATATTAATAAAATTTTCTTTCTTGGATTTATTCTTGTAATCAATCAAAATATGCTTTGTTGTAATCAACACTTTTACAGTTATTGGAATATCAATATTGCCCGAAAATATTTCTTTTGGGTAGTTCTTTCACTAAATTTTAATAGTAAATCAGGGAAATTTCAGTAGAAATAAGAAAATATCTAATCACCAAGATTTCAATTTTCTATCATAGATTTCAAAAGAGTAAAAATATATAGTAAATCATAAGCATTTAGTTCTTCGTAACATGCTTATTAAAATATTCATGAATTTTTTTCTTAGATTCATTCTTGTAATCAATTTTCATTTAATAATTATCGTATTTTATCAGAATTTTAAATCATTTATAATGACATTTCTTTCATTCTTTCCAAAACGTCAAATTCAAGTCACTGCTCACTACATTCTTTTACTTAAGTGCAAGTAAATAAGAAAAGGATATACCTATACCCAAATGTATAAAATAAAAAGAGACTTAAGAAACGACTATCGTTTTCACATGCTTTGAGAGTGTCGACTAGAATTCACATTTTTTTCAGTCTAAAACGATATCGTTTTCGGTTTTCACTATTTACGTGATCGCATTTCCACTTGTCGACAGTCGCAATATCGTTTTCACAGGTACGTGATCCCACTCTTGATTTTACTTACCTTCATTAGAGTTCTTCTTTTAGCGAAAATTTTTCTGTAATAATAGACGTTATTTATGACTGATAATCTATTTATTTGCTCATGTTTTTTTCGTAATAAATAATAGGTAGGTGTCGATATTTGACATTTTAGCAATATTCGCCTCGCGTATTTGACAGGTATATCGATCGGTGACTATGTCGGTAACGGCGGATTTTTACAATAATAACAGATGTCGCTGCCGTGATTTTGGTTTATATAAATTAATTTAAAATATAGGACATGTTAAAGTAAAAAAATAACTTTAGTAGGTAGTACTTTTTTACATGAACTTTATTATAGTAAAGATGATTTCTTTTCTAAATGCCCATAAACGTCCAGTGTATTTTGATTATTTCACCGCATAGTTAGACAAGTTACAACACAGTAAGCGTAAAATGTATGTTACACTTGCTGTGTATACAATTGTAAAGTTCCCGTTACACTTCAGGAGGGCAAAAATGACAGTTATGTACATTCTCTGGAGTATACAGAGTAGTGTTTAATGTGTAACTTTGTTATTGGCGAAAAAATGAACTTGTAGCCACCTAGTAGCAAAATTATGAGTTTGTTTATAAATGATAAGAATTAAATATCTTCAAAAAATTTTTTACCATTTGTTTGGTTTTATAATTCGTTGAAAATGTAAAGTAGCCAAACTATTATGAGTTCCTCAAACTATAACTTAAAATTAACTATCAAATATTCTTTTTAAATTCCAAATAAATTTCTGTTTACTTCCGACACAGCCTCGTACGCATTTTTCATTATTTGTTATTGAAACTGGCTGCAAAAAGGATTTGTTTTGATATAATAATTCCTAACTTCAAATTAAGATACAAACTCGATGAATAGATAATAAAGTCTGAAAGCCATTGTTGATATTTGTTTAGCAAGCTATGCCTTCTTTTCTATAGTCCGCGGGTTGTAAGAAAAAATGAGACAATACCCTTCGTAACTTGATGGTTTTATGAAAGCGTGCGTTTTGTGTAAGTTAGCGGCAGCAAGGGAAGTTTCCTTTGCGCCCTGTTCCTTTGTTACTGCAAGCGGGGTAAACGAGGCACCTGTTACAGCACAAAAACGAAGCCCCAACCCCAAAACAGCTTTTGAATATGTTCAGGAAGACACGAATAAGAAAGGATTAACAATGGAAGATGTGTTGTCCCTAGTTTTTATTAAAGGATTACAAATCTGACTTTCATTATTTACTAAATATATATATTACACCAAAATCGCTCGGTGAACGAAAAAAACAGCCACAGCGCGTTGCGGACGGTATTGAACGACCAAATACTGAAATTCGCGTTCTGATCGTGGTTTTTTAAGAATTTCTAATTAGGTTACGTTGCAGCTTTATCTTAGTCACTATCAATAACATTTTATTGACAACATTATCATAGAAACTACTAATGCCCTTGGGTATTATTTGTTATACAGGGTGTTATGTAAATAAGTGTTCAACGCTTAACCCATGGTAGAACTGACCCCAAAGATAGTAAATCTGGCAATAATTTTTGTTTAGCATACTTTCTACAAGAACTAGAGGCCTTTAAAACTGATCAATCACATCATAGTTCAGAACTTTATAAAAAAGTAAAAATCAATGTGTTCTCTGGAAAAAATATTGACTGTCAATCTGACGTTAAATTGCATAGACGTACAATTTATATTCTGTTTTTTTTTTTTTGATATTCTCAAAATGCCATTTACCTTCACCAACCAAGAGTATGCAAAAATACATATGGTTTAAGGCGAGACATTACAAAATAGTCGTGCTGCTGTAAGACGGTACAGAGAGTTATTTCTAAATAGACGTCAATGATTTTATGTCATTTGTGACAGGTATCACATTTTTTCCAGAGAACACATTGATTTTTACTTTTTTATAAAATTTTAAACTATGACATGATTGGTCAGTTTTAAAGACCTCTAGTTCTTGTAGAAAGTATGCTAATCAAAATTTATTGCCAAATTTACTATCTTTGGGGTCAGTTCTACCATGGGTTAAGCGTTGAACACTTACTTATATAACACACTGGAAGCAGGGTTATTATCAGTTATAATATCCTGAGAACATTGATAATTAAAAAATGATTTTGACAGTTACAGAAAGCGCGTTGCTTAGTAGCAACGTGTTTGAGGAAGTTGTGATAAAATTATAAGTATTTATCAATAGTCGAGGGATATTCGGTGAGAAATTTTTTTGAAATTTTATTTAAATTTATGAAGAATTTGTATTTAGCAGAATTTCTATTATTATACAAACGTTTAATAGTAATAATTTTTAATTTATAATAGAGTGTTTTATTGTGAGTGTGTATTTTATTAATTGAAGCGTTATTTTCACTGTCTAACCGTGAAAACGTCATTTCAAAGTTAAATAATTAATCTTTTATTTAGGCCTATTCTGTAACTCAGTGATTAATTTTTAAAAACTGGTTAAAAAATTAATCAAGTATGTTGATATAAAACAAAAAAATGGATTTTTAGCTGTCAAATCAATAGCTATTGGATAAATTATTAACCAGTTGTTAAAAATTAACCACTATTATCTGTCAAAAAGTGTTTGTTGTTTACCAACCTAATGACATAAGTAATAATTGTCATAGGACAATTGTCAATGTAAGTTTGTTTTGATTGGTTATTTTCGCACACGTGATCAGAAATACAGGGATTCATTTGGATAGTTTTTTAAGCAAAAAAAATTCATAATAAATACACCGATTGGACATAAGAAAAATACGTATTACAATGTCCAATTCTAACACTTGTCATCTCTAAATGTATTTTTATTTTAAATTTATGTAAATCGTTAGGAATTCAATGTTTTACATCTTTTAGAGAGAAATTCAATTCGTCCTAAGAATTTAAATTGAGGTGGTAAACAACGCAAGAAATCAATTTGCATCTATTGTAGTGCTGTCGTCCTATTCTTCAATTACAAATTCATTCCATTAAATTAATCATGTTTTAATTATCCAGAAAGGTATCGTCAAGTGCTTTTCTTTGTAAGACGTGTGTAATAAATGACTGAAATCTACTTTCTTCACGCAGACATTTGGTCGATTCGTTGAGTAACATTCTATAGCTTTGATTTTAATCGGTAATGCAGTGACATTTAACAATCGTATTATTATATTATTGACATTCAAAAGTTATTCTTTAATAGCAAATATGCTCATTGAAAATTTTGTTTAATTTTATAATTTACCATTTTGACTAATATGTTTATTAGTTTATTGTAATGCTTTTATTTATGTAATTTGGGTTAAGTAAATATTGAGCCAAATGTTTATTTGTTTATATTATTTTACACTTTACGGTTTATAACAAAATAAACAACTATATTATATTCCTTCTTGTATAGCCAATTTTAAATTCAAAACTTAGTCGAAACCCACACTACCATATCTGCTTGTCAAGAAAGACCAACAAAGTCACATAGTAAAATAAAATAAATAAATATATCATCACGGCATATTACCCATTTCTGGGTGTGCCAATTTGCTTTATCGCAGATATCGGTAATGATGATGACATATTTGTACAGTGCGGGCGCTTACCGGGCGTCATCTCATGGGCACTCATTGCTGGCGTGGAGAGTGCACCACAGGGGTCACTTTTGTGCCATTTAAAATTCCAAATATTTGGCGTCGGTCGGGATCGAACCCGGTACCCCCAGGTTCGCGACCATGTAAATGTAGTAATATATGACGTCATTATTTTAGTAATATTATTTGATGACGTAAGTACTCTGCTTAATTATTTCTTCTATATGAGTCGATGGGAGATTCCACCATTTTTTTTTTATAATTTCATCTGAAAATATTAGGAAAACTAAGACTATTGATGAAAATCCGGCGAAAAAATTCCTATTAATAAGCGAGTTATGGTCTCCCGAATTTTGAAAAGATTGACGTGACGTCACATTTATGTGTTTTTATATCATACTGTTTTCTCAAGGACCTAAATGTTCTTGAAATATATGCTATTTATTATAACACTGTATAAGTCTCATACTTTATAATTACAGGTGTATTTAAATTATTAAGTTTAATGCAAGAAATTTATGTTAAAATAAAAACTGTTTAGAAACTGCAGTACAGGAATGTTAGCCCCTCATTTCGAATTAGAATTTCTTAACATCCATTGTTAGTAACCCCCACCTCCTAACACGCTATTTGTTATGCATGTATATGCGGTCTTTCGGTCGCTAATCAAAATATTATATATAGATTTCATATACGTGTCGAAGTGCTATAATAAAAAACCCTTATTTCCGAAATATCTCAATTATACCATTTCATTTTTTTATTAATATTCGTTATTCAGCATATACATTCGTATTTTTTTACTATTTTCCTTTAATTCGATTGAGCTGGAATCCCCCATTATCTACTATATTTTATTTTTACCTCCCGCTAAAATAAAACTACAAATGGAGAAAAAAGTAATTTCTACAAACACTTTATATTTCATTTAGAGCGTAAAAGCCAATAAACTTATATAGAACATTTTCAAAATTACATCGAAGTTCCAAATATCATCTCTTCCTCGTATTTCGCTATTTTCTGCTATGCAGTTATTGCAACAAAACTAAAACTCATTTCTTTGGTGTAAAATCATAGTGAGTATAACGCTATCACTGCGTAGTTGAGCCTCTTGTTGAAATTTTCACTCCTCCTGTTTGCAGAATCCTGATAAGAAAAGTGGCTGAAGCTACCGATATAGCGGCAGACCCAGAGGCATTGAAACTTTTTTCTTTTGAACTTGTTCGCGAACGTAAAGGGAACAACTTTTTAAGTTTATTAAAACTTCGTATATTGTTTTTAAGAATGGTGTAGTGGATTTTGTCACATCGTTAAAAAGTGACATAAATTTAAGTGTGAAAAGAATATACCTAAGTTGCTTCTCTACTTTTTAAAGGATAAAATTGATTTATTAACTCATTATGTTTCAAAATGCATACTCTGGAAAGCTAAAATGCTTTGAATAAAATATTTGTAGATAAGAACAAATGAGATAATAAGTACCTAACTAATCAATTGAAAAATAAATAAATCAGTGATTAGTATTCTGTCATAATATTAATAATAGCCTCAAAAAAAATGCATATAGTTCCTTATCGACGCATCCTTAAGTATACATGATTAATTATATGGTATAAATAAATGTTTTTATAATGAGATGTTTTGTTCCAGAAATTCGTATAATTCTGATATTTCATATAATTTTCTTAGAAATTAACATTTTCATATTATTTTTCATATTTTGTACAGTAATGTAAATTAAAATACATTTTGACACAAGGAATGGGGTATTCCTGTGATATGGAATTAATGCAAAAAAAATAACTTTTTTCTATAGTTTCCATCTTCATATAGTAGAAAAATATAATAAAACATGTTTAATGAAAAATTTTAATTCATAATTTAATGTTACAAAATTAGAATTTTTACAGCTCTAGAAACGTCCTTAAAATTTGTGATGTCAAGTTGATATTCTGTTATTCATTTCAAAGTAAATATTTTCGTTTAAAAACACAGATGGTGCCAGTAGTTAACACGCGCGGGTATAATTCTTGTTTGACATTTCGTCCACTTTATAATTATTACTCCTATTTTTACCATAAACAAACACAGGACAAACACCGAAATACACGCTGCTACTAAAATCATATATAAATAAGCAAATGGCTGTCATGAACATGTGGATTTAGGGGCTGAAGTTCGTTGCAGATGTCACCATCGAGTTGACGTCATAAGCGCGCCATGATAAGAAAATTTGAATTGCAATGAAATTTTTTAAAATTCATATCTCATGTGATGCATACATTTTCTTCAGAGTCCCACTGGTCTATACTAATGTAAAAAAATATTTTTTATAAATGTCGGAATACCCCATTGTTTATTTTTTTTTTTTTGTTTTTCTTCTAAATAGTTTTCCGTGTTATATACATCATGTAACTGTTCTCATTTTTATCCCAAAAAGTCATAAATACCTGCATTTGGTTAAAAAGTTGAAAATATTCAAAAATCCAATTTTCATGTATTCCAAATAATGAAAACGCAGGTCGATATCTCTTTTAGTTTTGGAGATAATCAACCTCAAATATTTTCTCAAAATTATCCATTTCTGGACTACATCTCAACCTAGTTTTGAATTATTGCCCCAAAAGTCAATATACCCCATATTCGGATAAAAACTTTAAAATTTTCAAAAATCTAATTTTCATGTATCTAGATACTTCTCAATGCGCTGATTCTAAATTTTGAAACCGCAGGTCGATATCTCTTTTCGTTCTCGAGATATTTAGGTTCAAAGTTTTGCTCAAAACTGCCCATTTTTGGGTAATAACCCAAAAATGGGCCAAGATATGAATTTGGCGACACCACCATTCGATTCTACGGGCAAAATTACATAAGTACACCAATTTTCAGAATATTTAAACACCGCATACAATCTCTAAAGCAAAATAACTGAAAATGACAAAAAATTGCAAAAATCGTAAGGGGTACCCCTTAGGATTTTTTCAGATTTTGGCCATTTTCACGGGTTTTCAAACTTTTATTCATAAAAAATGAACCGGTTGGACAAAAATTATGAAAATTGGTGCACTTATGGAATATTGCCCGTAGAATCGAATGGTGTTGTCGCCAAATTCCTATCTCGACCCATTTTTGGGTTATTACCCAAAAATGGGCAATTTTGAGCAAAACTTTGAATCTAAATATCTCGAGAACGAAAAGAGATATCGACCTGCGGTTTCAAAATTTGGAATCAGCGCACTGAGAAGTATCTAGATACATGAAAATTAGATTTTTGAAAATTTTGAAGTTTTTATCTGAATATGAGGTATTTTGACTTTTGGGACATTAATTCAAAAATGGATAGAGATATAAACTAGGTAGTAATATTATTCGATTGTAAAGACAATGTTACGTAAGTGTACGCATATTAAAAACTGTATATTAAAAATAATTACACGTTGTCGAAAATTTCGACAGCAAATTTAAAAAATCCTTTTCAATTAAGCTGGTATTAAAACAACTCCCTCTTCGGCAATTTAAGCCGTGGGGCCAGGGGCATCGTGTATGTAGGGCAGTCCCTCAGCCCTCGCACGCCAACTGGCAACGCCGCTCGCTTCATTGGGGAAGTTAATAACTACGTGGCCCCGTTGTTTTGATTTGACGTTGGGCGACCCGGACCTGGTGATTTTAATTTCAATTTTTTGTATGCGGAGTTTACTGTTGCACTGTAATTGAGTTCAACACTCTGGCATGATCAACATAATACGTGCTATTTTCGGATGTATTATTTCATGTCGGGTTACAAGTTATTAGTGTGATACATTATTTGAAAAAGCACAACAATGAGGAGTTGCATTCAAGCACGCACGAATTTTTAATTAATTTTTATTTTTATAAATAAATCTGTGGCTTGGTCAAGAATAACAAATGTCAATATTTCGTTAGTATTATAGACATATCATTTAGATAGAAAAATAAATTGTTATGCTTTATCATTTGTTAGAATGCAACCTAATTTACAACACTGAAAAATTGTTATCTGTCAGCTGTCAATTATCAAATAAAATTGATAGAAACATGTAATATTTAACCATGTTTTTGATTTCGACTTTTTTTACCTCTAGCTAAGAGAGGTATTGTATTTATTGGAGGGACGATTCCTCAAAAACTATAAGACTTAAGACCTGTTTAACCTCAATCTGGTATTCCTGGGAAGAGCTGAAAAGGTTTTGGTAACAATTGGACTACCGGAAGTAGTAATTTCTAAGATAAATTCTTGTAAATATAATTTTTTGGAAATTTTTGTTATTACAAATATTGAAAAAAAATTCTCCATCTAATACACTTAAAATTTTTATTATATCTTGTATAGATTTAGAGATAAAGACACTATTAGATTAATCTAATCGCAGAGGCTAAGGCACTAAGGAAACCACTTGACAAATTCAAATGTTTATAACATAGTTTGTAAATGGCAGACGTCAGTGTCAAAAATCAACAGTTTTTGTGACATTCTGATAGTTTTTTCTGGGAAATACATTTAATCTTTCTTATTGTTTTATTAATTAAATATTTGACATTATAGGTAAAACGCATATATCCATCAGAAATACCGCCAATCAAACTATATCTACTATTTTCTTAACTGAAACGAACTATAGTTCAAATACAAATTTCACGACCAAAATTATACCTTCTTTCACTATATGTAAATTACTTCGAATAAATGAAGACCATGTAACACACAGTAAAATTGGAAGTTTTATTAATATACACAGTTTCATTACATTATGAAATCAGAAGTTAAATAATTAAATTAGTTCATTCAATGTGAACTATTTGTATATGAAGGTAAATATATTCATACTACATACAATAATATTCACTGTATTGCATTTAGTTCACATGAAATTTAATTATCAACTACAGTAACTTGTAACAAGTGTAAAGTGGGTTACAGAGTATTAATTAATAATTAGCACACCGAGAGCACCAAATTAAATTAGTTTATTATAATTTATACTCTTTACTATACCCAATAGTCTCTTTACATTTTCATACGACTAGGGTTCATCTAATTAAACTGATTTAAATTAATATCATAATATCTCAAGAAGCTTTTATACTATTGCATTTTTTGACATTTCTTAAAACCAATGAAATGTTTCATTACCTGTCACGTGTCAGCGATTTAACCAATCTTGTCATTATTATAGTGAGAATAAAGCTTTAATGATTTTTCGCAGGAATGATATTCGTAGCTTTTGTTTTGTCAGATAGTTATCAACACAAATAAAATGAACGAAAAACACTGATTTAGTGATGTTTCTGATCACGTAATAAATCAAAAAATTATAGAAACCGCTTCTGGAAACACCGTAATTAATAATCACTCGGTATGAAGGCGATTACTTATATTTATTTTGTCCTGTCAAAGATATGTAGTAATTGTCAAAAAAGACTTACCAACTGCACCATGTAAATGAATGAAGGTAGTTTGTTACAATAGTAGAAGGCGACTCAATAGCAAGACAGTGGCTTTCTGTTGTTTGAAACAACATGAAGATCAAAAAATAATCTAATTAAATATAATTTGAGAATTCGCTAATTAGAAAATAATTCTCCAGTTTCTTTCTCCAATTTGTTGCCATTTGGTAATAGCCACTCAAGCCCTAGCAACAAGTTTTCGAAAAATCTGTCAAATTATTTTCAAGTTATTCTCACGTTTAAAACCACACGATGTGCGTGGGACAACTTTTTTTGTTTGATAATATTGAAGAACATTCGTTTATTCAACTAAAACGATGGTTGCAGTATAGAGGTCTATGGCTGATGACAGATCTTTGTTTGGTAGTGGTAACCATAGCAACCTTTAGTTCTATGTTTTGCCGCAAGATGCGCTCTTCAAAATTGCAATGGGGAAGTTTAGCATGGTAAAAATTCTACATAACATACTATTTTCTCACAAATGACTGCTGAAATCGAAATTAAAAATAAAAATTATTGCTCCATTTATTTATAATTAATATTTTTTGGGTAAACTTTAAGTACGTCACAAGTCAGTTATGCGCAAACTCAGACAGAACGGTGAAATCGAACCACTTGAACGTAGGTCGTAACAAAGCGTAAAAGCGCTTCACTGGTAACCGCAACCGCATGCGTCAGTGTATAAATCGACATACGTTGCGCCAAGCCTCTATCGTCGTTATCACAGCTTAAAATTGGGTTTTCCGGAAAATCTGGGCATATTTGAAAAAATAAAACATGTTACCTACATCATTTTTCAAGTCATTTCCCATGGAATAAAAAATTTAAAAAAAATTGCTAAACTTTCCCATTGTGTGTCTCTAGTTTGATATAAAAGAAACTTGGTCGAATTCAGCAGTCTTCACTAGTCTAGTAATCGTCTCCAGTAACTATGGAAACAGCTTGCATCTTTTTCTTATTTATGCATTACTGCATATATCTCTCTTTATTTTGTTATCTTTAGTTAATGGGGTCCCGTAGCCGCGTGCCTGAGTGTCTGGTCGCGAACCTGGGGGAACCGGGTTCGATCCCGACAGACGCTTGGCACAAAAGTGACCCCTGTGGTGCACTCTCCACACCAGCTATGAGTGCCCGTGATGTGACGCCTGGTAAGCACCCACACGGTAAAATATATCGTCATCATTACCGATGTCTACATGTGTTGTAGATACTGGCACACCCAGAAATGGGTAATGGTATTTATTTTATTTATTTATTTCACTAGTCTAGTAATCGTCTCTAGTAACTATGGAAAGAGCTTGCATCTTTTTCTTATTAATGCATTACTGCATATGTCTCTCTTTATTTTGTTATCTTTAGTTAATAAGCTTCTTTAGTTAAAGAGGAGTGCAGAATTAGCTCCGTTTTTTTCACATCTTGATAAAGTGTCAGTTAATTTATCCGCCAAATAGAAAAAAAAAATATCGCAACATATAAATTCGATTTAATATCGATGCGATATTTTCTTTAAATCTGTCGGATTAGATAACTGGTACTTTATCCAGAGGTGAATAAACCGCGCTTTTCTCAGTTATTGAAAAAATATTTTCACCTTAATAGGCTATTCCACAGTAATCAAAAATAGTAAAAGTTTATTGAAAATATGAACGATAATAGTTAAAGGATAAGGAAAACCATATATCTTTTATTATAAATTATTCCTTCTAGAAGACACGGAGAGTTTTGCTTTTGATGATGCAGGACATGTGCATGAGTGTTTGAGCTAATAGGATCCAAGTATGACATCCGATTTTGAGAAGCCCCGCCCTAACTAAGAATATACTTCTTCGGGTGTGTCGGATCTGTTCGGTTGCTGTTCGGGTGACGTTCTAATTTCTTTGTTTTTATAAAATGAGAAGAAAAAGTGAAATAAATTGAGTATAATAATTTATTTTATGTCTCTAATAATAAATTATAATATTGCCTCATATAATATTACAATTTAAATATACATTATTTTGTAATTTGTTTAATATTTTTTCGTGGTTTGTGAACCACTGTTTATTTCTGGTATATCCACATTACCTACGTCACAAAGTTACTTTAAAAATCAGACCTTAATATCTCGCTTATTTGGAGGAATTTTAACTCGGACTTTCACATGTGGTCTTATATTTTTATGTACTTCAAGATCGTGGAATAGCCTATTATTGTGATTATGACAGCTATGTTTTGTGACGAAATGATAGTGGATGATTTGGGAGGTTATTAATAAAGGTGTAGGGCTTGCATGGAATATAACGCCACCACCACCTAGGGTGCGCCTCTGCGCCAGCGGAAGTTGGGATTTACCTCGGCTCTAATTAACAACGTCACGTCGAGTGTCTTATTACGTGTTGCCATGGCAACGCGAACGGGGCGATCTGTGTAATCAGCGACAACTTATGTTAATGTACAATGTGGAGGAGTGAACACTGGCTGCATAACATTGCATAAACCATGCTCTTCTACCGTTGCACCGTTGAGAAGTTGAAATAAATTTATACATACTTAAATTTTTTAATATAAATTTCATTAAAGTTTGTCAAATGCTTTCAAATTTAACAGGTTTTAAACTCGTGTGAGGTAGGCTCAGGACTAATTCTGGACTGCATCCACAGATTGAATGCCTTAGGAGCGACGAATAAATTAAGATTGATATGGGTACCCGGGCATTCAGAAATTGAAGGAAACCAGGTAGCCGACATCTTGCAAAAGATGGGACAAATATACCTTTTATAGGACCAGAACCTGCTTGCGGAATAACTGCGCAAAGAGTTAAGCAAGAACTTAATACTTTGCTTTGGCAATGGCACAAACGGCATTGGACAGCCACATCAGGCCAAAGACATTCCAAGCTCTTCCTGAATGAGCTATCCAAGAAAAGAACAGACAACTTACTTGTAATGAGCAAGCAAGATGTCAGACTAATAACAGGACTGGTAACAGGACACTGTCAATTAAATAAACATTTGCATAGGTTGGGCCTCAAACAAGAACCAACATGCAGAGGATGTGGAGAAGAGGATGAAACCCCTGAACACTTAATATGTCACTAAGCATTTATGGCAAGCAGACATAGTCTTTTAGGAGCGAAGAAATTGCACACTGAGACACTAAAAGACATTAGTCTAAAGAAAATCTTGGAGTTTACAAAACATACAGGGCTCCTAGAATAGGAGGAAAACACGGAGGGTACAATAGACCAGGAAGGTCGCAGTACGGGGGCAAGAAATGAACCACCTCCCGACAATAATAAATATAAATTTAACAGGTTTGTCCTTATATGGACTATATACTCCTGGTCGATCAAAGTAGGTAAATTAATTTTTCATTTAAAAAATCTGTTGTGGCCAGCACAAAACCTTCCGTCAATTCGATGTATTTTGTACAAATCCCATACCAAAAGGTCCTTGGAACAGATTCTATATAATATCATGTAAAATCAAACACGAACACATACTATTTCTATTCTATAAATCCAATAAAATTATAATATAAACATACACTAAGTAAAATGCACTTGGCACTTCTTCTTATTCTTCAGCTTCCCCTATTTTATTAGAAGTAGCTGTTTCCTCTTTTCTTCCACTCATTCCTGTCCAACACATCTTCTTGACACAAGCGCATTCCTTTCAGTCTTCTGCGATACAGTCCTTCCATCTTCTCTTTGGCATTTCTCTGCGTATCACTTGCGAGGAGCACTATGACATACCAATTTTGTGATCCTACACTTTCCATCTTTGGTTTTGCACTTGCAACTGACATCTGTCGATTAGAATTTTTTTAATATATCAGCATCAGCTGTTTCCATGATAAATAGCAAAGCTGACTAATTTTTGAAAATTAATTTCTTTATAATGCTTTAAATCTACTTCTATTGAATATGAAGGAAAATGTATAATCAAACTGTATAGAGAAGAGTATTTTCTTTAATATATATTATAACAAAATGTCAAAAAATAATATTTAACTGCGTTTTTTTAAGAAAAACTGTTAAAAACTTCAAATTAGGGTACTTCCGGTGGATCATTTATAACCAAAATCTAATCAACTCTTCATATGGATGTACAGAAGAGGAATACGAAAGAATTATAATTTTTAGAATGTAGTATTGGAGTTATCGTCGGAGAAAAATTTGTCACACACGGACATACATACACACATACGGACACACACACACACACACACACACGCACACACACACACACACACACACACACACACACACACACACACACACACACACACACACACACACACACACACAGACATCATCTTTAAAATAGTAAAATCGTATTGTAGGGACTCTAAAACGGACTTATTCATTAAAAACTCACCACCGATTTTTTTGACCAAAGACAATACCTTCCTTACCTAAAGGTGCCGGAAGGTAAAAATTCTACTACAGAAGAGTTAAAATTTTAAAGATTTGATATCAAACGTTTAGCTACGTACATCAAATTTTACACAATTCTTCTAGAGTGTAAAGAGCAATGATATTTCATAAAAGGCCGTACAATTTTTTTTGCATTAGGATTATCGACTCAGAATTAATCAAAGAATCGTTCTACCTGAAACTTTTCACCCATTTTCATAACACCCTGTGTACTCCTGGTCGATCAAAGTAGGTGAATTAATTTTTCATTTAAAACCAGGATGGTTTTCTACAGTATTGTCCCTATCTCGTAGTTACATTTTTCTGTGCGATTGCGTGCCCTAAGGCAGAAACAATAACATAAAATTGAAAATGTTGTAATAATATAAACCAGCAAGCGAGCGACAGTAACATAAAATTGCCTAACATGATTTATTTTTGGAGCACACATGTGCTCCAGTATTGAAACAAATAAACTGCAAATAGAAAAACGGTTCGCATCGTAAAAACTGTGATTTTATTAATGTTGGGTCTGGGCTGCTCGGGTCATAATGTGTGAATGTGTGCTTAAAATAAAACAGATACAAACTTTTCATTTTTATTGTATTCTTGTGAACCCTTCTATTAGTCTGATTTTTAACTATTCTCTTTTTGGTCTACCCTACTGATGTCACAGATTCCTTCTCCAAAGTTTTAATAATTATTTTCTCGTAAACTACGAATAATTAATCAATTTAAAAAAACACGGGTATTTTATTTTTTGGTCTAGTATCATATCTGTAAAAATCAAAATTTAGTCACATACCCAACATTGGTATCTTCCTGTTTAATTCTATTGCCCATTTTACCACCATATGGTAAACAATATACGGAAAATTATGAGTATTAATACAATATAAAATAATTTCTTGGAATGAATATCACAAACCGTATGAGTATGTAATAAAAGTTGATATGGTACGTAAAAATATTTTCTTTACGGTGTAGATTAGAAATGATTGCCATGTTGGCAACGATGAAGAAATTAATAATTTTATAGCAGAGTATATGTATACGCATTCACTTGAATATTTTACGAGGCAATCGTTTTAGTAATCTGAGTTATGAATGTGAATGCTCAACATACTTCCTTGAAGTGCAGGTAATGTTATTCTAAACTATTTTGTAATGCGAAAGTCATATGTATAGGAATTGTTCTGAAAATTAGTTTTGCTGGACTGCAATTGCTGGGCATGTAAAATTTCTAAACAAGTTTTGTTTCAGTAATACAGTATGTTCAGTAAAAATCCTAAATCGGAGTAGCCTATAGACAAAAAAATTTAGGTCCATTTGAAAGTATTTAATTAAATGTCAATTTGACACGACATATTGTCTAAAAAATCTGTTGTGGCCAGCACAAGACCTCTCGCCATTTCCATATTAGGCTATATAAGTATTGTATTGCACTTCGCTTTCGAACCGTCGTTTTATAACAAAATATTACAGAACCAAATATTGTTTTTTATTGTATTTAACATGTCTTCTGCACACATATAATTCTAATTATATCTATTTTTCATTGTATGAGGAAGTTTCTAAATGTCACAGATTCTTCCAATTCATTAACCAGATTGGCGGTATTTCTGATGGATATATGCATTTTACCACAATTTTACCTATAATTTCAAATATTTAATTATTAAAACAATAAGAAAAATTAAATATACTTCCCAGAAAAATCTATCAGAATGTCACTAAAACTGTTGATATTTGACAATGACATGTGCCATTTACAAACTATGTTATAAACATTGGAATTTGTCAACTGGTTTCCTTAGTGCCTTAGCTTCTGCGATTAGTTTACTCTATAAATTATAGTGTCTTTATCTCTAAATCACAACATATAATGAAATTTTTTGAGTGTATTAGATGGACAATTTTATGTTCTTCAATATTTAAAAATAAAACTCCCAAAAAATTATATTTAGAAGAATTTTTCTAAGAAACTACTACTTCCGGTTGTTCAATTGTTACCAAAACCTTTTCAGCTCTTCCCAGGAATATCAGATTGAGGAAACTGCAGTTAAATATTTTTTAAGTTTTATAGTTTTTGAGGAATCGTCCCTCCTACATCCATACATACATACATACATACACACACACACAGACATCATTTTAAAAATGTTATAATCAGATTCTATGGACCTTAAATCGTGCTTATTCAATAAAATCTGGATATGCGAATTTTAGCATTAATCCAGTACCTCTCTTAGCGAGAGGTAAAAAATAAATAATAATAATAATCGTAATAATAATAATAATAATAATATGTAATACTTTTATTAAGCCAGTTTTTCTTTTGTTTATTATTGCGTAATAAAATATTACAGGAAACCGGAAGTTGATAATTATATTTACACGATTAAAGTTAGAGAAGAAATGGCTTAAGAAAAATAAACATTTACTTCAAACTGTTTAGCTTTTGTTTCATAGGTTAGTAGTGGTTTGCGGTTACCCTTGACAACGGTTCTTCGCCAGACATCCAAAGAAGTCTGCCGAACATATTATTATGTCGCACGTGTCTATAATACTTGATTTACAATCACAAATTAGTTATAAGGCCTCTTTACATTGGTAATGAGTACATCTATAAATTATTCAAAGACTTCACACGCAAAAAATGTACAAAATCATTGCTACCCATGCGAAAATATAGATAATCTACTACTGCTATCAAAATTATAATGTTGCTTCACCATAAAGAATAGTAATTGCGGCAATTATATTATTAATTCACAGATTGGTATCGGTATTATTATTATAGAGGAAAATATGTACTCGTAATATATGCAAATTTATAATAAAAAATATGGAAATCAAATCTTTGGGAGTTTTTTTTTTATTAAATATTGAAGAACATAAAATTCTCCATCTAATACACTTAAAATTTTTATTATTTCTTGTATAGATTTAGAGATAAAGACACTATAATTTATAGAGTAAACTAATCTCAGGGGCTAAGGCACTAAGAATCTTCGACATTTAAAAACTTCCTCATACAATGAAAAATAGAAGGCATGTTAAATACAATAAAAAACAATATTTGGGTAAAGTTCTGTAATATTTTTTTATAAAACGACGGTTCGAAAGCGAAGTGCAATACAATACTTATATAGCCATATATGGAAATGGCGAGATGTCTTGTGCTGGCCACAACAATATTTTTTTTTATTATTCTTCTGGCGAATTATATCTTTTCAACAAATGAAGATTTGAAATTACTGTTCACCTAGTTGTTCATTGGTAGTGTTTACTTTGGTATTAATTGCTTTTTCAAAATTTTCCAAGGCATATGTAATGCAATATTGGAAGTTTGTTTATTGATAGCATTTATATGTAGGTATATTCTTTCGTCCGAATCGTGAAAGGCTTTACATTGAATTTCGTATATACCTGTCAAGTCACCTTTTTATTGACATATTAACTAGTAATTTACCCAATTTTTTTTTTTACTGACATACTATTATATTCAACTTTTACCTATTTTTTCCAGAAAAAATGGGTATAAGTAATTTTAAAAAAGCCAACGGGTATTAAGGTTAATTTTTATATGCAAATAACGTAGAACCTTTTGAAATAAAAACACATACTAAATTAGTAATTATTATTGATTTTATAATAATGTATGTGCAATACAGCTCACAACTGTTATTATACTTTATCAATAACAAATTCATGTTTAAATTTAATCAATAGTTTATATCGCCGTAATATATTTCACAAAAAACATTTCCTTTTTATCCATAATTTATAAATTATTATGATAATGTATTATATCGGGATTATATTAAACATAATGTGTAAAGTTAGCTGCGTTATATTTTGACAGGGGAACATTTCAGTTTATTTTAGTTTTGTAATAAATTTCCCAATGGCTTTATTGATTTTACAGCCGCAACGTCGCTCTAGCTGAACTGGACACATAAATTTATTAATATAGCTATATGGTATTTTTTATCACCACCGCTGTTACCAAAATGTATTAAATTAATGAAATATTCCTCTTGATAAATGGATAACTAAATTGTATTCCACATTATTTCAAATGCGAACAATGGAATAGGATTATGATTGAATTTATTTTTGGATTGCATGTTAAACAAAATTTAATATTTTTAGATAAATAAATAATGGCTCATATTACTACAATAATTTATTATTTTTTTATAATGAAACAATAAATCTGAACACGTTGACCGGTAGTGTGTGTATAACTGATAAATGACGATTGGTGAACAATTGACTAGCATTTTTTTTTTCTCAATTAAAAGTTTATGGATTATTTTTGAGTAAAATACTTTAAATAATAGTTATAAAATTAATGGACGCATCTTTTAATTACAACGGTACTTTAAAAAATCTATTATGACCATCACAAAACCTTCCGTCAATTCGATGTATTTTGTACAAATCCCATACCAAAAGGTCCTTGGAACAGATTCTATATAATATCATGTAAAATCAAACACGAACACATACTATTTCTATTCTATAAATCCAATAAAATTATAACATAAACATACACTAAGTAAAATGCACTTGACACTTCTTCTTATTCTTCAGCTTCCCCTATTTTATTAGAGGTAGCTGTTTCCTCTTTTCTTCCACTCATTCCTGTCCAACACATCTTCTTGACACAGGCATTCCTTTCAGTCTTCTGCGATACAGTCCTTCCATCTTCTCTTTGGCCTTTCTCTTCGTGTCACTTGCGAGGAGCACTATGACATACCAATTTGGTGATCCTGCACTATCCATATTTGGTTTTGCACTTGCAACTGACATCTGTCAATTAGAATTTTTTTATATATCAGCATCAGCTGTTTCCATGGTAAATAGCAAAGCTGACTAATTTTTGAAAATTAATTTCTTTATAATGCTTTAAATCTACATCTATTGAATATGAAGGAAAATGTATAATCAAACTGTATAGAGAAGAATATTTTCTTTAATATGTATAATAACAAAATGTCAAAAAACAATATTTAACTGCGTTTTTTTAAGAAAAACTGTTAAAAACTTCAAATAAGGGTACTTCCGGTGGATCAATTATAACCAAAATCTAATCAACTCTTCATATGGATGTACAGAAGACGAATACGAAAGAATTATAATTTTTAGAATTGTAGTATTGGCGTTATCGTCGGAGAAAAATTTGTCACACACACACACACACACAAACATAAAAACTCACCACCAATTTTTTTGACCAAAGACAATACCTTCCTTACCTAAAGGTGACGGAAGGTAAAAAAAAATTGTACTTTTTTAACAGACGTAAAAAAATTATATCTCTAATTGAAATTACTTGTAAGGTGTAAAACATACATCTACATATTTAATTTCACCTATTTTTTCAAGAAAAAATATAAATCGGAAAATGTGAAATCACCCCATTATAGCGTGACCCTCATATGTACCTATTATCATTGTCTTCACTTTTTAATGTAATTATTTTCTTTTGCAGGTGAGCGAATCAAATTCCAAAGCTTTTTCCCTACTTTCTGCATAAGGTAAGAAATCGATTATTGCTCCTATAGATGTGCAAAAAAACATGTACACCCTTTCTAGGGTGTGACTATTATAGCACTATAGCATTATTGTTAGCTGTGACTGTTTATATCGTACGTGTGAAATTGCACGTTGTAATAATCATCAGACTGCATTGAAAAAACAAACATGTGCGTAGTGTTGTTTACTTTTTGTAAACACAGACATTCATTAATATTTTATTCTGTTTCATTTCCATAATGCACTCATACACTCATAATACTACTTTTTTTTTTTTATTTTTTTTTATAATGGATACGAGTATTTATTGTTTTCACCGAATGATATACATTAATACTAAATTATTATTATTAATTACTCTAAACTACTGACACAAAACTATACTCTTACAGTTACATTGTAATCTAATTATGAGTACTGGCAGAAAACGCCCAAAAACTAAACACAGACTACATGTCTGTCCTGTCTGAGTCTTCAATCTCGACTGCTTAAAAACAAAGGATTATCACTTGAGACGTATATCTGATAAAGGGTGCGAGGGTGTAGCATCCATAGCAAAATAACAAGATTTCACGTAGTCTGGGCAATAACTTATATAGTTAATTGTCAAAACAATAACAGCCCAATTCACAAAACAGTTTAAGCTAATCCTCATTTTTGGATTAGTGAATTCTATTCTATTCCGGTATTTAAAATTGAATTTTCATGATATTATCAATAAAGGTAGATACTAGGAATAGATCAGACTATATTTTAAGATATAGACTGTCAAAATTAGAGTAGAATTCGCTAATCCAAAAATGAAGACTAGCTTAAACTTTTCTGTGAATCGGGCTGTAAATGTCTACGCGGTTGACATCTAGACTAAACAGAGATATAGGAAAAATGATTATTATTTCTAAACATAATTTTGACTTACAAAGATAAAAATGTAGTTATTGAAACTATAATTTAGAAGAGTTTATATTAAAGTTATTTACTTGTTATTTCACTATTCTCACCTTGTTACAGTGCACACTTTTAATTTTTCTTTAAGAACTAAAGTTGACCAACTTTCAACTTAAGACCGTTAAAGTAAAAGAATTTCACAACTGCGCATGTGCACCACTTCATGTGACCAACGTCATCATGTGCTGTATTTATTTGTTTTTGTGTTGGTAAGATTGCAAAAATTAGAAAATGGGTAAAGCTACAAGTAATATAGCAGATGCACAAATTATTACATTTGTGTCCATTTTTACAGGTTATAATTATCTCTTTACATTTATGATAACTGATATGCCAGAGAAATCACATCTGCGCATGTGTACCGAAGGCTTTAAAGTAGCTCCATAAAGTACCAAACTTAAAGTAAAAGTAAAAGCGAAAAAGAAAAGAAAAAGTAAAATAAAATGTAAGCTGCATAAATCCACCTTTAGGTAATAAAAAGAAGAAGACTTGAGAGTCGTCTTTTAGCAATTTTAAAAGCTTAATAACATGTATACAAATTTGTACAAATTGCAATAATTGCGACGCCATTTGTATACATCAATTGTATTGTACTTAGATAACACTATAATGCCTAGGTAGGGCACTTCAATCAGATAATTCCTTGCAATCAAGCAATCGGCATATTACGTTGTTAATCGTTAAATTCCGCGAATCTAATTTCAAACTAAATTAACCAACTGTGACATAGGTTAGGTACAATCAGTACATGGGAAATGTAAATGAATTATATTTTTCTACTACCGAATTTCAAGTTAGCTTTGCTACTTATTCGTCTAAAAAAGTACACAGTTTCCCGAATTTTTTTTTTTTTTTGGGTTTTTATAAAGAGTATTTCAATTTAACTTTAATTTTTATTTAAATAAAAACACATACATTTTGGCGATTCATATTATATATAACTTCAATTGTATAAATATGAATAAAATGTAATTGTTTTCAAACAAATTCTACAATTCTATAACTACCACGCTACTGACATTTTTAAATTGTTCTTAAATAATTAAACTCACGCCTTCGGCTCGTGGCTCAAACTTCACGTTCGTGTGAAATAACCGACTTACAGCACTAGTTATACAATATACTATTATTACATCACAGTATGACATTTAATTTGTAGTGACAACCAAACTTTTAGATTAAAAATACAACTATGTACCTTTATCTTATATCCTGCAAGTACCTACTTAAGTATATTGAAATGTAAATAAGTATAATAAAAACAAAGTAAAAAGGTGAAATCTCTATTTGTGTGCATTTATTTCAGATTAATTAATCTAATTCAGTTACAAGCTTAGCTAAATAATCGTGTATGATACAAATGTCAAACAAATTAAAACTAATTGTACTCATTAAGAGCGAATAATTTGTCAAAGCGGTACTATCGTATTCAGGATATAAAATTATTTATTGCAATGCATTAAAGAAAATAAGTCGTATGAACATGAACGTTTATACAAAAAAATCCTTTCTCTACATAATTTGTCATTTTAAATTTTATTCGAGGCTAAATCGAAGTACATGCAATCAGTTTTTTGATCATTAATTTCGACATGCTAATTCAAAACATACAGGGTGTTAAAAAATAAGTGTCATTTTTCACTGCCTTATATCTCGGAAACTGTTGAAGATCGGACCCTAGTTGATTAAGCTTTTTTTACTCATTTTGGTCAGTACTATATGCCTTCGTAATTTGTGACACATATTTTAACACGCTGTATTTTTTGCCAGCTTAAAATTTAAGTGACAGCGGTACAACTGGATATTATAGTTTTATTGCTGGGCCCGACAGTAATTTTTTTCAACTATTTGATATTTTTCGTTTTAACCGACTATGGGGTATTCCGGTGATATGGAATTAATGCAAAATAATAACTTTTTTCTATAGTTTCCATCTTCATATAGTAGAAAAATATAATAAAACATGTTTAATAAAAAGTTTTAATTCATAATTTAATGTTACAAAATTGGAATTTTTATAGCTCAAGAACCATCCGTGAAATTTGTGACGTCAAGTTGATAATCTGTTGCTCATTTCAAAGTAAATATTTTCGTTTAAAAACACAGATGGTGCCAGTAGTTAACACGCGCGGGTATATTTCTTGTTTGACATTTCGTCCACTTTATAATTATTAGGTACTCCTATTTTTACCATAAACAAACACAGGACAAACACCGAAATACACGCTGCTACTAAAACCATATGTAAATAAGCAAATGGCTGTCATGAACATGTGGATTTAGGCGCTGAAGTTCGTTGCATGTGTCACCATCAAGTTGACGTCAAAAGCGCGCCATGATAAGAAAATTTGAATTGCGATGAAATTTTTTAAAATTCATATCTCATGTGATGCATACATTTTCTTATTCAAAGTTAGTAGAGATGCACTCGATTTCGAGCATTGGCCCGGCCCGGCCCGAAGCCCGCCTCGATTTCGAATCGATCATCGAGCCGGTCCGAAGATATTTTTTATCGGGCCGAATCGGGCTAATCATTTTCGAAAATCGAGGCGAGTCGGACTTTTGATCTTGGCCCGGCCCGAAAATTCGAGCTTTTCGGGCCGACTCGAAAAATCTTATAGTTCAATCAAATGCACAGTTTCCTTAATATTTTAATGAAAATGGATGAAGTTAAAAAAGATCAAAATGTTTTAATAACAACACACTTATATATTAACAAATAAAAATGTAATATTTTACTTCAAGAATTCAAGGTTATTCATTTAAGCATAATAATTATATTGTGATGTTGCTCTTATTATTGTTATTACTCGTATACTTAAATAAAAGTGATTTTTGTTCCTACCATAATGATTTCTTGTCCTATTTTTGAGCAGAAACAAAGTTAGATAAAAAATCCTTATGTAAAGTAAATTATATTTTTTTTATATAAGATTTGTGAAAAAGTTGTTTAAATTTTCGAACGGCTGTGGTAAACAAAGTGTTAAATACTTGTAGGTCTGTAATTTTTATAACAAACTTACACTAGAAGGGTCTCTTTTTTAACTACTTATGTTAACTAATGTTGAAAGTTATAAGAATGTATAGGTTTTTTTATAAGTTTGACACGAAAAAAGTTAAACATTTCGCCTTAACATAAAAATCAACATTAGGAATGCCGGATGCACCCAATTTCGAGCTTTCGCCCGGCCTGGCCCGAAGCCCTGCCCGATTTCGAGTCAATTTTCGGGCCGGGCTAGCTAATTTTTTTGTCGAGTCAATCTTCGGAGTCCGGCCGGTAATTTTTATTTTCGGGCCGAGTCGATCCAAACCTCAAAGCCCGGCCCGGCCCGGCCTGAATGCATCTCTAAAAGTTAGATATTCAGAGTCTGTACTAATGTAAAAAAATATTTTTAAAAAATGTCGGAATACCCCATTAACGAACAGAGTTGCAAATACCGGGTCTTGCTATAAAAGACAAAACTAAGAAAACCTACAATCTATTAGCAATGGTTTGTTCCAAGGCCAGCTAAGCTCATAGCTACAATACGTTCACTTTTTCATTCTGGAGGTGAGTGTACTATCTCGAGTAAGACCCACCATCCTTACCATCTATAATGCTAACGGAGAATGGCGAACGTATTAACATCATTGTAAGATTGTAAACGAAGCCTAGAGCCTAGCATAGTGATTGAAGGCTGCGTTCATTGACGATTGATAGGTTATTGAAGGTGTTCCTGTCAAAATTAAAGAGAATGGCACTGGTTTTTATTTATAGTACCGGATAGAGTTGTTGATAGAATCAAATGATTTGTGATTTGCTTCGCTTAATATAAAACGTGATTTTTATATAATAATGTGTTGCTGATGTTATTGATTTATTATACTGATTGGTATTACTACAGTTGAAAAGTGATTGGTAAAATGATGGTCTAGTTTTGTAACCTTTTGACAGATGCCAACCAAAGCAGACCTACCAATGGGGTCATACCACATTTTCCAATTTTTTTTTTTTTCTGAAAGTATACTTAAAACCACTTATAAAAATATATATTTTATGTCACATAAGTTTCTAGTTTTACAGGAATAATTTTTTAAAGTTTATATTAATTTTCAAATGACGTCACGGGTTTGCGACTGTGACCGTAGTCCCTCCTATCGAATAAAAATGGAACTACGTTTGACGTTTATGTTATTTGACTTGAAAGCAAACGTGACAGCAAGTTATTTTGTACTCGTGCTTTTGTTTTTATTGTATATTAAATAATTTGATTATGGAAATTAATTTTGAAGAAGCGAATTCAAATAATTTGCAGAAAATTAATTTTCGGCATCTTCTTCAAACTATTGAATAAAATAAACAAATGTATATCAACGAAAATTGTTTTTTTATTAAGTGCTACTTACGTTGAAATTATCTTCACAAACATAAGCAAGACTACCCTTCAAAATTTTTGGAGTATTTATTGCATTATACCATTTTTCCCTTATATCTCGAGGTTTAGGAATACGAACAAAAACTTTATTTTTGCTTCTCAACGAGATTTCTCGCAAGACGGCACATTGTATGTGTGTACAAACCCATGATGTCACAAAATAACACTCAAAATGTTTAGAAAGAAAATCATGAATGAAAAGTATAAGAATATTAAATATTTTTCATGTATATATGTATAAAATTATGTAATTTTTTTAATTATATAAAAGAATCAATATATTTTTTTTTGTATGACCCAATTCATAGAAAAAAAACCGCTGAATTTCTTCTGGAAGTTATGTTTTAGAATTTCAATAGGGGTGACAGTTTTTTCAATAGAGATTTTTCGGTTTCTGTTATTATTATGTTTACTGTCAGGTTTCAAAATATTCATTATAGTTTGCAGTTTTATCATGCAGCGTTTGACTCTTCCCGAACGTTGATAAATTATTAAAAAATTTACCAAAGTTGAGGGTGCTCAAAATTTGTCCACCAGAGAATTAGGTCGCCCCTACCGTTATTTTGCTCCGGCTATACGCCGCACTGTGAAACAGTTTGAGCGTAAGTGCACTTTACAAGACAATAAGCCACTAACAAGGCAATGAAATGTGCGAAAAGAGCTGCTGCAGCGGGTAGTGATACTGATGAGCCAAATTTGTCGATCTCAACATTTGGGACTCAGATGTCTAGTTGGAGAATTTTGCGTAAAAATTTGGGCATACATCCCCTTACAAAGTCGTATTGACTCTAGAACTGAAGACAAACCATCACAGATCGCGTCTGAAAAACTCACTGTGTGGTGCGGTTTATGAAATGGCGGCGTCATCAGACCTTATTTCTTCCAAAAATTGGAGCGACCGTTTGCGTCAGTGAAAATAAAGCCGTGGGGGATATTTGAATGATATATTGTTCCACACATAATTGCATTGCCCAAGCTTCAAAATAAAGTAAAATTTAAATTGATACGTCAAATCGTTATTGTTTTGTTTAAAATTAAAATCCTATCACTCTTCATGAAAGACCCTTTAAAAAAACTGGAACTTAAATTATGTGTTACTAAAGTTGTACAACTTCTATACAACAATCATCTCCATCATTTATATCAGGAAGTTTATCCATCACATTCTAATTTTTGCAAGGAATATTATTTTAAAAATAAAACCTGAACAGAAAGCATACTTCATGCAAGAAGATCATCATACTAGATAATAGTTGCCATTATAATATCATTAGAGAACAAGATTTTAGATAAGCGACCGCGAACAAAATAAAAAGAACTCGGGCAACAAGCGAAAACAAAGTTTTTATATTCTTTCATTTTAACCATTAAAACATTATCATTCCATTTACTTCTGTAAACCGTTACCTACGGAATAAAATACAGCTTTGTAGACAGCACTCTCGCGAAATACGATTACGTAATAATACAATTACTTAAAATAGAGCAGCGCAAAACTGGTCCCTATATCATCTTTGGATAATGTTTATTTTCAAGGCACCTTCGTTGCAAAAGTTTGTACATTGTAGTTTGTGCAGAACACAGATTTTCCTAAAACTTATCTCACTATTTGTATTTATTTTCTTAGGCTGTGTCCTATGTCGCATTTTAGCATTTAGTATGGTACACTAGTGACATCCATTGGTTTGTATGGCAACACTTTAGAACAACAAAAATGAATTATACAATTCGATTTAATTTGGTGCTTGAGAGTAAATAGGTGCGTTCGGCAAATAAGTTCTGTTTACTCTTTTCACTCTGTACACTCCTAGCACCGTTCGGTAATTACATAGAGTGATAAGCGTCTTAAAATGGAGCGTTCGGCAAATGCAAAATGGAGTCAAGTGGAGTGAAAAGTGTTAACTCTATAAGCCCAACCTCGATATGCAAGCATACATGGAGTTTTTTTGTTTGATTTGACATCTGTCAGATCATTTTGTATTTTTATGTTGAAATATTTTATTGTACACAATGGGGTCATTTCAAAAAAAATAATTGTCGATTTTTTTTATAAAATCATGAAATCCATCTCATTTAATAAATATAGTAATAGAAAATAATTTGAAATATGTTACTTTTCATTCATAAATTTGCTAATAAACTTTCGCGGTTTTAAACACGGACTAAATTTGTGACGACACAAATTCATACTCACACAAAGACAATTCACTCTCACACACACACGCTTCACAACATGAAACAGTAACCTAACCTAAAAGTGTGACAGCTGACAGCAAAATATACAAGAGAGAAGATTATTATTACTTTCTATTTCTTTAAAAGTACTAGTGCAGTATAAATTATGTAAATAAACCATTTATTTAAATAAATACCAAACCAAATAGTCATAGTTCTAAATTAAACCGGTAGAGCTCGACTGTCGTATCCGTGAATATGTGTCGTCAGCCGTTGAAATATTTGAAATTAAACGCAACTTTTAAAAAATCATATCTCTGATTCTAAAGACTTATAAGATGAAAAACATATACATACATGTTTAATTTGACCTATTTTTTCAAGAAAAAAATAAATCAGAAAATGTGAAATGACCCCATTATTTTATATTTATAATATTGTTTTGTAATATAACAAGGCGCAGTATGTCGGAATGGTAAGAATTCTGTACCTTTTTTAATATATACTTTCTTCAAAATTATTAAAGAATAATCCCAAACTGAATAACTTCTGTATGGTTCATTATTTATTTTTTTTAGCAGTGCAGTGTATATCAGATTGTCAAAAAAGGAGGTTATTACATTCGTGCACCAAAATTTTAACTCCACTCGTTCGGTTAATCACAAATAAAGGAGTGTACCTTGTTCCCTCGATGTACTCCAACTCCAGCTCTACTCCCACTCCACTCCAACACCGCTCCGTAAATACTCCAACTCCGTATGATTTACCGAACGCACCTAATATTAACATTATACGAGTATTTCATAATATAGAAGCTAAGAAGCTATTCTTATATATTTATTTTTATTTTTATGTATAACTTTATTTTTATTTTCGTAGCTGTGAATGAGCCTTTAGTAATAATAAATGCAAGTTCTTAAAGCGACATTCGCGATGTCTATTAACTGGAGTTGATACTAATGGCGAAGGCCCGGTACTCGCCATATAAGTTTCCAAAGGTTGGTCATTCTATTTTGTGAGAAGGAAATTTGGGTACGGCGCACAGATCTAACACTATTTATTTAGGAATCTGTATTTGGATGTCGTGTAATATATAATTGATCTGCAAAATTTAATTAATTATAAACAACAATGCATCAATGTTATGTATATGTATGATCACGTAGTTGTCAGTTATTATCAATTGCCAACTCATCGCTAACTACGCTCAGTCCCAGATATTAATAAATAGATGATATGTTTGGAACAATACCGCAGTATAACGCATTATTGTGCTAGTCAATAGATAATATGTAATTATACATAGCTATACAAATTATTATCATAATCGTGGGATTTTCACGTATTTTGACAATGGTTATCCGGTAATATACGACCAGCGCCCGAATGGAGAATTATATGCAATGGTGACCATTATTTAGTGTTAGATGAATGCTAATTTCATTGTTTTGCAAAACAGGATTATTTGTTAGTGAGATATTTAGACAAAATTGCATAATGGGCTACTTGCGTACCTTTTTTTTATTTAATATTTTTGAAGAGCAGGTAAAAACTTGCTACCCATATTTTTTCTTTTGGCAAAATATTTATTAATTAGCCAGAAAAAAAATAATGAAATTTGATCATTTGAATTCCCGCCATGTATGACGTAGAATTACGCCACATCAATGAATGGTCGTCAAGCCATAGCGTTTGTTTGTACGGATAATGTAGATCTCCTGTTTGACGTTTCAACAATAGTTTGGAGGTTAGTATTTTAGTTTGTCTTTTTGGTATCGATATTTTAAATTACATGTAACTACCTATGTGTTTATTTGTGAAGTAATTAATATATTTGAGAGCCCAGAGAGAGAAAAAAATGAACTAATGTCAAATTCAAATTAAAATTTTGGTTAGGAGATGGAATTCAGCGCATTAATTGTTGCTGAATAAAGAAACTTGCCCTATATTTTCCTTTTGACCGTTTATTAATAGGTTATGTTCTATAAAAACATTCATTAATAACCCCTATTACTGTATGATTCTTATTGCTAAACAATTTTAGTAGGTAACCATAAATACTACATACCATAACTGAACCATAACAAAACTGTATCAAACGTTACTAACCTAAATTAGATTTTCCGATTTCAGTAAGACGGTCAACACGTGTGTTAATTGGCGATCAAAGATCTCTGCGTGTGCCAGTATCTACAACACATGTAGACATCGGTAATGATGACGATATATTTTACCATGTAGACACTTACCAGGCGTCACCTCACGGGCACTTGTAGCTGGTGTGCAGAGTGCACCACAGGGATCACTTCTGTGCAATTAAAAGTCTTCACTGGTCGGGATCGAACCCGAGTCACTAGATTGGCAACCAGACACTATACGCACACGGATACGCGACCCCATATTAAACAATAAGTTTAAATAAACCGCTATATACTTGTTCATACCAAAACTTTATCAGCATGTCAGTTGTTCCGTGAATGTTGTTTGTGTATTAAGAAGTGCATTTGTGTAGTGATATTTTTAATGAAAAATAATGTTTTTAATTGTGTTGTGCATAATTTGAACTATCTAAAAGATGATCCAGTGCATTGTTGCTGCTTTTGAGACAAAATATCTTGGATACAAGGTAAAATTAATTTTATTTCAAATTGTTTATGATCGTAAACTGCAAAATATAAGGTTATGATTACCACAATTGAGTTTTACATTTAATTTGTTGATATTTTTTATTCATTTTGTATTTTCATATGCCGTTTAACAGTTTGTTATATGTAAAAATGTATAACATAAAATATATAACGTTAGGTTAGGTTTAATGTACTACTTTCAAATGATTAGTTATAAACATAAACTTTATGTGTTATAAATAACAGTAAAATTGAGACACTTTATATTTATAATCATAAAATACATGCATAGTAAATTATGTTAATAATCTCATTACGTTTACGTTTACTAAGATACAGTTGTTATTATCATCTTGCAATAAATTACTATACTTGCATTTGTTATAAGGAAATATATAATTTTATGCAAAAACTACCTAGCATTTCTCTACCTGCTGCAGAATTGCATATATTGCCAATTAATTTAATTTACTGGAATATGATTTATAAAGAAAAACTATTACTTGAAATTAATTAAATTTATTAGTAAAAAAATCTGATGTGGCCAGCACATGACCTCCCGCCAATTCCATGTTAAAATAGCAATGAGCTTTAAGTAAAGTTTCACTTCCGATTGATCGTTTATAAACAAAATCTACTTTGTTCTAATAAATAGAAAAGTTTGTAATACGAAATTTTGGGCTATATTTCATTATGTTTTTCCTGAAAAATCTGTTTGAGCTTCAAATTAAGTACTACATCCGGTTTATCATATATAGTTAAAATCTAATATGTTCTTTCAAATTATATAATTGCGAAGTTTTGGATCATTAATATATTTTAAGGAAAAATCGTCACACATACATTATTGTCAAAATCATCACCAACTTCCTTATGCTCTAAAACGCAATCTGTGTAAATTCTTCGCCGTACATTATCCATTTCGTAAATGTGTAGTTGCAAACTATTATTTGACACTTTGAAATCACGTTCTTATTGAGAGCTGTTTGAAATATAATGCTGCAAACATCAAACTTAAATCGAATTATCCTGTATATATAATATTTATGTATGATGGAAAATATATTATTTTTACAAACCTTAATTTCATTAGAATCATATTTAAACTACTAAATTCTTCTTAACACGGTTTCATTATTAATATTAATGAAAATTGCTTCGTGACAGTGACATTTGTTTAAATATGTCAAATTTGTTATTAAAGTATTGTTTTTGTTTGACGCAGAGGCAAAGTGATGTACAAAAATAAATTATTTTATAATATAATATAAAGTTATTTACTAAATGCTATTATCGTAGAATTGAAGATTGTGCCATTATATTCAATTTGTATTGGTAAAAGTTGCTAAAAAATTATATTCAATGAATTTTACAAGAAAAACTGTTAAAAGCTTGTATAAATGATACTTCCGGTTATCCGATATGCAGTAAAAACTAATTAGCTCTTCCCACATTAGTGTAGAATGGATATACAAAATGTCAAATTTTTCTGAGTGATGTTATTTGAGTAATCGTGTCCACAAGATCCACACACACACACACAGACGCGCACACACACACACACACACACACACACATACATACCTACAGACATCATTGTAAAAATGTTAAAATCGGATTCTGGGGACATCAAAACGTGCTTATTCACTAAAATCTCTATATCCGATTTTTAACACGATCCCTATACCTCCCTTTCCAAATGTAGCGGGAGGTAAAAAACGGACATTTAAAATGTAAATAAATAAATATATATTTTAAATGTTCGTTTTTTATGTTTCGTTATCCACATGTGGTGTCTTTTTTCAACTAGACCATTCTAGCCCTAATGAAGACTATTGTATAGTCGAAACGTCGGCATGAATAAATTTTATTAGTTGACTGCAAGTCCGAATAATTTTTACTTCCTGTAACCATCTCCGTCCCAAACACAGTCGAATATTGGTTTTTAACTAATAATTTTAATATGCTTGTAACGTTTGTCACCGTATATGCAAGGTAGAAGATATGCGAAACATTTTGTGGTAGGAAAAATAAATAGACAGTTGGTTTCTCCGAAATGGAAACGTATATATCTCATCCTGAAACGAATGAAAGCAAACGTTCCATGTATCGTACCGCGAGCCTGGAGCCGTGTAAATCGTTGGGCGAAAATGTATTATTTACCGTGCGTTCAATACCGTCCTACTCTCGAGTTAATCCCAAAAAACGCGCACGATTTATTAATATTTCAGTTTTAAATTACTGTCTCGGAAATTTTATACTTAGGTATAAAATATTAGTTTAGGTTTTCGTTGGTTTAGAGCGCGGTGGCTATGTTGCTGTTGAGTTATATATACACATCGCGCCGGTATTAAAATTTATTGCCGCGAGCACACGTGATATACGGTAGCCGAGGCAGGCTTTGGGAATTAAATCGGCAGGTGGGCTAACTCGGCCCTGACCCCTGACCCCGGGCGCCCTTAATAATAACTTCAAGGGGAGATAAATCTTAATTTACCAATTTTATCGCTCATGTTCGATATTAAACCATACACTTTTTATATTCATTTTTATTATAACATAATGAAAAATAATATTTAAGTATACGTTTAGTAATTCATATCACAATAGGGTCTTTTCACATTTTTACCTCTCGCTAAGAGAGGTATTGGATTCATGCTAAAATTCACATATCCAGATTTTATTGAATAAGCACGATTTAAGGTCCCTAGAATCCGATTATAACATTTTTAATATGATGTCTCTCTGTGTGTGTGTGTGTGTGTGTGTGTGTGTGTGTGTGTGTGTGTGTGTGTGTGTGTGTGTGTGTGTGTGTGTGTGTGTGTGTGTGTGTGTATGTATGTATGTATGTATGTATGTATGTCTGGATGTTGTAGTCACGATTCCTCAAAAACTATAAGACTTAAAAAATATTTACCTGCAGTTTTCTCAATCTGACATTCCTGGGAAGAGCTGAAAAGGTTTTGGTAACAATTGAACAACCGGAAGTAGTAGTTTCTTAGAAAAATTCTTCTAAATATAATTTTTTGGGAGGTTTTTTTTATTAAATATTGAAGAACATAAAATTCTCCATCTAATACACTTAAATTTTTTATTATATCTTGTATAGATTTAGAGATAAAGACACTATAAATTTATAGAGTGAACTAATCGCAGAGGCTACGGCACTAAGGAAACCAGTTGACAAATTCCAATGTTTATAACATAATTTGTAAATGACACATGTCAGTGTCAAAAAATCAACCGTTTTAGTGACATTCTGATAGCTTTTACTGGGAAGTATATTTAATTTTTCTTATTGTTTTATTAATTAAATATTTGAAATTATAGGTAAAATTGTGGTAAAATGCATATATCCATCAGAAATACCGCCAATCTGGGTAATGAATTGGAACAATCTCTAACATTTAGAAACTTCCTCATACAATGAAAAATCTGATATTAGAATTATATGTGTGCAGAAGACATGTTAAATATAATAAAAAACAATATTTGGGTAATGTTCTATTATATTTTGTTATAAAACGACGGTTCGAAAGCGAAGTGCAATACAATACTTATATAGCGTAATATGGAAATGGCGAGAGGTCTTGTGCTGGCCACAACAGATTTTTTGATTTATTTTTTCTTGAAAGAAAAGGTCAAATTAAATTTGTAGGTGTATGCTTTACACTACAAGTCTTTGGACTCTTATGTATTATTTCTAGATTAATAAACTTTTATTTTAATTATTAATATTTTTCTGACTTTTTACACTTCACTACCTATGTATAGTGTTTTTTTTTTTCAAAGTACGGCATGCGTAATATGATTATCATCGATGATATTTTCGAGTGTAACCGAAATGCAGATTTCACGAGTCCGAAGGACGAGAGAAATATTCTGCTTCGGTTTCACGAGCCATATCTTTGATTATTAATCATATCACGAGCTTATATTTATTGAGAGAATATAATGAATTTTTGTTAAAATTAACTGGCAATGTTGTAAAAACGAATATAATTAAGGTGATAATTTCTTTGCTTTTATTATCGCTGAGAAGTAGGTAGTTCCCTATACCAATGCATAGGATGTTGTGTAGGCGGGGGGCTGGAAGTCATGGTGTATTATGGGCAGTGTTTATATCTGGTTATCAATATAAAAGAAATGTTATTGTCTACACGGTTTGATCAGCTAGCTTTGCTATTATCTTAGAAACAGCAGATATATTCAAACAATTTTAATTGACAGATGTCAGTGTCTAGTGCAATTTACTTAGTGTATGTTCGTATTATAATTTTATTGGATTCATAGAATCTTTCGGAAGGAACTTTCGGTATGGAATTTGTAGAAGATAGTCTTACTAGATATATAGAATCTTTTCCAATGAACTTTTGGTATGGGATTTGTACAAAATTCGTAGAATTGACGGTAATGTAATGTGATGGCCGCATCAGATTTTTACCTCCCGCTACCCTTGGTAAGGGAGGTATAGGGATCGTGCTAAAAATCTCATATCGAGATTTTAGTAAATGACCACGGTTTAAGGTCCCTAGAATCCATTTTTAACATTTTCACGATGATGTCTGTATGTGTGTATGTGTGTGTGTGTGTGTGTATGTGTGTATGTGTGTATGTGTGTATGTGTACGAATTTTGTTTGCACTCTAACTCAAATACTATCATTCAGAAAATTCTAAAACCTTGTATTTTCATCCGATTCTAATATGAAAAGAAGCCATTAGATTTTGGTGTAAATCGGATAACCGGAAATGGCATTTTACTTGAAGCTCATAATGGTTTTTCTTCAAAAAATACCATTAAATGCCATTTTTTCGAATTTTATTTCTTATGAAAATTAAAGATTATTGAATTTTCTACTGGAATACATTAATACTTTTTCTATATATTTTACAGATAAATTTAAAAATAATTTTTTTTTATTAGTCACGACGCCTTAGATAAAAAGTATTCCTTTGTTATACAGTTCATTTTTCAAATGAATGTAACTGACAGTAAATGTCACTGTCAGAAAACTAATCACTTCAAATTAATAATAGTGACATTTTAAAAAGAAAATAGTAAATAAAGCAATGGAACAGTTTGCAGCGTTAGTAAATAAGTAGGTAGGTATGTATTTAAATTAATAAAAATTAAATAGTGGGAGGTTTTGTGTTGGCCACATCAGATTTTTTTCTTAAGTGACAAAGTATCACTGCACTCTAGATACACAAATAATAATTATTAAAAATAAATATTTCCTATTAATAAATAAATTCATAAATTATTGCAAAAAAATTCATCCTTTTTTAAATACCTATTAGAGATTATAAATACAGCCCTAAGCGTATGTGTTATTGAAGTACTGTACATTTTATTTGAACATGATACAAATGATTTCATTGTCGAGATCCACCCCTATGAATTTGTCTGGAAGGAAGGGCTCGACAAAATATCGGTCAAGGCCAAACAAAACCATCCCTGTAGGGCGGGATTTATTTGGCTTTCCATTTACTAAAAACATCCGTTTCCTCAGAGTGTCCTCTTACATAAATTAAGTTAAACCTTATTAAACAAAAAATTGCAGATTGAAATTTTGAGCGATAATTTTTTAATATAATTTTATTCATCCTTTGATAAAAAAGTAAAATTGTTAATCACCGACTATTATAGTTTAAATGTAGAAAAATCTGTTGTGACCTCTCATCTTATTAAGCTATAAAAGTACATAATTGTATTTAACATTTCTGGTACATTCACAAAAATTCTACTTCTATCTATTATTAATATATTTTATTCACAATCATTATAGTAATATACAGATTCCTAACCTTTTGGAGGTTTCTCTTGGGTTGGAAATAACAGATTTAACTTGGAAATGTTTATGTAGTGGTTGCCTAGCAACATTGCCGTAGATCCCCATAATTAAGTAGGCTAAACAAATTTTAAGACAGCTGTCAAAATATTAATAAAATTAAAGGTTATAATTCATTGATTTATTTTGAAAATTATTGATTTAAAATGAGGATGATTGTGAATAAAATAATATACATAACCTCGGTGGGAGTTTCATAACAGCCTCGCGCATTATCTCACATACATAAGCCCTCGGCTGTAATGAAACATCTCCCACCTCGGATGTAATATACTATTTTACTTACATCTATGATTAATGTATTTTTAATTTTTTTTTTTATTTCATTCTATAAATAAATTTCCTCCTACTCCTCTAAATGTTCGAGATTCTTCAAATGACGAGATTGACAGTATTTCTGATAATAAAATATTTAATTAATGATAAAATAATTATTAAATTAAATTAAAAAGCCTTCAGCGATGTATCTGGATTTTTGACACTGACATTTATTTGTCAATTACAAACATTTTAATTTTTCAACTGGTTTCTATGGACTATGAGATTCATTACAGCATATTATTTTATATATTTATATTTCTCTGTCTCTAAGTCCATAGAAGATATAATAAAAAAATTAAATATATCGGTTAGAGATTTTTGTATTCTTTAATATTTGTAATAACATAAATTTTCCAAGAATTATATTTACAATTTTTTTAAGAAACTGTTACTTCCGGTTGTCCAATTTTTACCAAAATCTAACCAGCTCTTCCCAGTAATGTGAAATTGAGGGCTAGGTATTCAAAGTCCTAATGTTCATTCAGCAACATGTTCAATTCTCACTTCGTTCAATTTCATAACGTTCAAATCTACAAAACGTTCATCCATGAAGTTGGCGCGTATCAAAACGTTTATTTATCGCGCGCTTCCAAATTTAAGCGGTATATTCTAAAGAACAAATTGCAAAGAAAAATGTGTAACTTTTATAAAAATAATCTTAAACAAACATAACCTAAACGCACACCCGAATTTAGGTAGACAGTGATGTACTGTTTAACTTTAGAAGCGCGCGATAAATAAATGTTTTGATATGCGCCAACTTCATGGATGAACGTTTTGTAGATTTGAACGTTAAGAAACAGAACGAAGTGAGAATTGAACTTGTTGATTAATGAACATTAGGATGATGTGTGTGTTCCCGAAATTGAGGAAATCGAAGTTACACATGTCTAAAGTCTTTATAGTATTTGAGAAACCGTTGTTCCAACATCCACACACACACACAAACACACGCGCAGACAAACATCATTGTAAAATGTTATAATCGGATTATAGGGGCGTTAAAACGTGCTTATCCACTAAAATCTGAGTATGTGATTTTTAGCATGATTCTCTTAGCGAGAGGTAAAAATATTGGCGTTCGCTCGAGAGAGCTTTCACTTTTATAATACAGTTTTTAAAACATAGATGTTGACGTATAAGTGCAGTGACAAACAACAACATAAAATAAAAATAGAAATCAATTAGTTATGTCACATTGAGCAAAGCTTCGTGGCTTAGACCAAGAGGAGTCTGTCAGTCAACATTTCCTTGGAGTGACGAGAAACATACGACCTACACCAATAATTTATATTAATAAACATGACATACCGCTGTGTGTTGCCGTTCTCACTGAATAAAACTGACATTTGAACTTGAAAATAATTGCCAAGCCATAATTTGCAATTTCAAACGTATTACAGCTGAATAATGCATAAACGTCGTTCGTCTGCTAGTGGAATTAATCAACGGTGGAAAAAATAAAAACTAGTCATTGTTTATTTTGCTATTCGCATTCGTTATACGTGTTATTCTATAACCATTTACCGTTACAAGAGGAAATTATTGCACATAAACAACTATTTTATGCACACATCCTTGACAAGGAAAACTAATGTCATAAAATATATGCTTTTGTATTAAGAGCATATTATTCAATTATAGCCATTACTCATTATGTTTTGCTGTTTTTTTTTTTTACCAAAATGAGATTGATTTTTGTAGGCTATTCAGAATAGTTTTGGACCTCTGGTATGGTTGACATACTGAGTAATCTAAATCTGTTCTGTTTTCAGATTTTTTTGGACCTTTGGCATGGTAAACATGTTGAGTAATCCAAAACTGATCTGTTCTTAGACGTAAGTTTATTGATTACGGCAACTTAGTTGCCGAAATACGTATCTAGTTTTAGCTTTTTTAGTTCAGGTTTAGGGATTTTTTTAAACTATTATCTATTTAATCTTATACTCCAATAAAGTTTTACTAGGCTATTCTCTACCAGAAACATTCAAATTTTTTTTTTTTTACAGTCTATGTACAAAGTAGGCATTTGCGCTCGCTTTTGTCAACGCAAAATGTCACTTTGCCGTCCATGCGCGCCAATTTAAAACTAACGAGGAACTAATGGCGCTGAAGTTACTTACACATTTACCACCTCCACAAGTTAATTTGACATAACTGCTCTATCGGTATATTACATAACCAAACAAAATGTCGTACTGCTGTGTAAAGGAATACAGGAATAAAATAGGGCGTTCATTTACAGAAACGAAAATAAAAAATGCTTAGATTAGATTGAATCAATAGCTCAAGAAGAATGGAAAATAACGGTAAATTAAAATTTTAAAAATTTAATCATTATTTATTTAGTAGTACTGTAACTACAAAGTGTACATTTTATTATTTTTTGTTATGGTGGAGTACCCCAAAAAAATCTTGTGGGTGTTTCGCGCGCAAATGGACTTTTGCGCTTTTAAGCGAAAAAACTGCAAATTGATTTATCAACTTTCTATTCTAAACTGACAGATTAGAAACCATCCTTTCTAAACGGTCATAGAAAAAGACATTTTCTGGCATTTCTCATGTTTATTACTTTCATAAACTTACATAATACATGTGTGGAGAAGAAAATAAAGTACTCGGAAACTGCAGTCAGTATGGTTTTATTTGATTAGAACCTACGTTTCGACCATTACAATCGTCTTCCTCAGGGTTAAATCAAGTCAAGGAAGACCATTGTAAAGGTCGAAACGTAGGTTCTAATCAAATAAAACCATACTGACTGCAGTTTCCGAGTACTTTATTTTCTTCTCCACACATCAATCTCCAGTCGATCATCGTTACTCCAACTAATTACATAATACAAATGCATTTCTGTACTTCAGAATAAAAATGTATTGATGCCCAGTTAAACACTGACACTTAAATTTTAAATATCCTGAAATATATCGTATCGAAATGAAACGCCAACTGAATAATGGAATATTGCTGTAAAAATTTCGATTTGCATTTTTTTTGTTTAGTGACTCCGGTGCAACTGGGCGTACGTCGCAAAATTAATATTTTACAGGAATAATTGGATTTTAAAATAGATTTTATTATATATTTTTTTAAATTATTATAATGCGTTATCTTTCAAACCTAATTTCTTTTTTAAAATATTATTCAAAAATGGGTGCTCCATATTACATTTTTTTTAAATTGGCAATACCGTTTTCATTAACATTGAAATGTCTGCTTAAAACATGTCCGTTCGAAAGAGGAGTTAGGTTAAGTTTATTCGTGGAGTTTATAATTGATTTTCGGTAATAAATATTTCAATATTAGAAATTCGGGAGAAAGTCCGCAATTTTGATGTATCCAGTGGCCGTCCATTTCTGGAAATGCATATATATATAAATAAATATATCATCACGGCATATTACCCATTTCTGGGTGTGCCAGTATCTACAACACATGTAGACATCGGTAATGATGACGATATATTTTACCGTGTGGGCGCTTACCAGGCGTCACCTCACGGGCACTCATAGCTGGCGTGGAGAGTGCACCACAGGGGTCACTTTTGTGCCATTTGGAAATGCATAATATAGGTTTACTGTCATTTAATACGTGAAACTGCAAAAATAGATTCATTTATAATTCATAACCGCGTGAAAACTGTAATATCATTTCAAGGAAGTTTAAATTTTTATGGAATTTAAATTGAATTGAAAAAGTGAAAAGTTCTATTACGTGTTGCTAACTTATTTTGTATTTATTAATATTTAAAAAGGCTTAGTACTTCGATAAAAAGAATTGGTAATGAAGGTATGTATTATAATTGCAGTCTTTTGTATTCTTTGAAAGCAACTTTTTGTAAATTCAGTTTTTTGTTGAATTTTAAAATTTTGTACATATGAATTATTAATTATTCTAATTTTTTTGTTATCGTATTACAATTAGGTGCTCTAATTCATTTTTATTTCACGGAGAAAAGAATAACAAAAAAAATCTTTCTTCCCATTTCAATATCCTTCTTCCTCCGTTTCAAAATAAATAAAAAATAACAAAATGTAAAAAAGGAACAAAAGAAACTCAATTTAAAACATAATTCGTCTCCCTTTGTAAAATTCATCTCTATGATATAAAGCATTTAATTAACTTCTTGACTTTTTGACAACTTTTCAAGCAATTAATTTTTACATTATTTTATCATAATCTTTTTCATTTAGCGCTATTTAAAAATTTCGCTAATATAAAACCTGCTCGTTAGGTCACATTTACATAAAATGAAATAAAAATTAAAGAGTTCCATTGGGACTCGAACTAACTTTTGCTCTTAAAAAGACTCACTCAAATGCAAAAATTTCCAGGAATTTTCTCGTATAAATACAAAAGACATTTTCATTTCTTTGCGCTATTTCAGATATTTTAATTTTAACAAGTGGAATCTGTTTTTATTGTTCGCTACAAAAAACTTTTCGCGTGACCCCATAAAAGTTAATAATTTCTATTTTAATGAAATTTGTCTGAACATTTCGAATTCGTTTATTGTAAATCAAGTTTTCATTTGTGTTAGATCATATAAAAATTCAAACTTTGATGTAATAATTCAAAATCTAACAGTTGTGTGAGATTCGTCATAAACGCAAATATTTCGGGAACGAAAAGAGATATTTACTTGCGGTTGCAAAATTGTGTTCATAGGCCTAACAGACCGACCAACTACGGTTTTTAAGTTTGTGTTTGTTTTATTTCTGTACTATATAAATCAACAATAGTAAAAAAAATAAACATTCCCGATATTATTAAAGAATAATCTTGTTCATTAGCGTCTAACAAATTCAGGGCTAAAATATATTTATAACCTAAAATCTGAAGTGACAACTGAGGCAAAGTCAAATAACAAGAAGTGACTAGTCACGTGACGGATGCTGATTGGTCAGATCCAGAATTTTAAAATCGAACATAAACCAGAGAGAAACTTGTAAATTTTAAATCAAAATTTCTAAATGTAAATTTATAAATTAAATTCATCATAAACCAGCCCTAATTGTCTTGAAATTTTAACAGTGGATGGAGGAAAGATGACAAATTAATATGACGGCCTGCAATGTTGCCAAATTTACAGGGAAGCCGAAAAAAAAGTAAATATCGTTATTTAATTGCCACTAGTGATTCGGTTAAGACGAGACGAGACGAGAAATTCATTGTCTCGTCTCGTCTCGTTCCAAATTCATAAAATTATGTCTCGTCTCGAAATTTTTCTCTTTCGATTAAAGCAATAAAATATCTGATGTGGACACTACATGACTTCCTTGTACGCCTGTTACTTTACACATATTTTGTTAATAATTAAAATATGTTCCTTATTATAACAGACCCAATCATAAAATTGCACGTATTTGACATAATTTGACATTGACATTTAATTCTTCATTTTTTTGTTATTTGTTGTCCTAATTCATAGCAAACTTAATTACAGAAACCAAAAATTACATAATTTTTAAATATACATTTCTTGCTGATGCAAAGAGTTAATTTAATTATACTCGATGTTTTCGACGCAGAATTTAATTCTCTAAAACTTTTATTTGAAGCATTTGTTATGAAAATCAAAATAACACCATTTTTTTCAAGAAAAACTGATAACAGCTTCAAGTAAAGTATCACTTCCGGTTAGACTATTTTAACCAAAATCTATTATGTTATTCCCATTATGTTATTCCAAAGTATTATATACCGAATTTTAAAAGTTTTAGATTATTTTTAATATAGTTTTTCATTAAAATCTATTATAGGCTTCAAGTAAAGTACCACTTCCGAAAGTTATGTAATGACCAAAAAGGGAGGTGCACAACTAGATGTTATAACAGTCCTAAATACAAAATTTTAACATTCTACGGCTTCCCGTTTTTCAGTTATGCGAGATACGTACAGACGTCACGACGAAATTAGTCAAAATGGATTCAGGGATGGTCAAAATGGATATTTCCGTTGAAATCCGGAAACCGAAATTTTTCGCGATTACTATACTTCCTTTACTTCGTACAAGGAAGTAAAAATGGAGCAACTCCTTATTGGGGAGGTGATACTTGGTTCTCAAAAATGATCACCACGTCTTTGGAAAACTCTGCTTGTAGTTAATATAAATCTTAGGGCAGCATTCAGCATTATAATTTGAGTTACACAAACACCATCCATTATCTGACCGCACAGCATCCGTTTGTAGAATGAAATGCAGTCTACATTTACGGTATTAATACGATGCAATTTGTGTGAATAGTGTGAACAGTAGTGTTGGCCTATGATGAATACCTCATGTTTAAATGATATAACGCAGTGGCGCTACAAGTGCATATATATCTTGCAAAGGACCAACAAATGTTCGTGTTGTTTTCATACCAAGAAATAAAGGATCCCCAAGTATACATTAATATATATCTTGCGTTTGCAGGCAATAGTAACGTCCCTGCATCCATCATGGTTTATGTAAGGGGCATTAACATTTTTGCGCGCTCTGTTTTACTCAAAATAACAGGGTCGTATCTAGCTTTTGTAAACCTAGGGAAAACTAAAAACATTTGTGTACTATTCGCAGAACAATAGAGTTGAATAATTGAAGTATTTATGTTCAAAGAGATGTACAAGCCCTAACAGTATTATGCAACGAGTTTATAATGATAGCTATTAATATACGAGTATGAAGTTCAGTAATTCATGCGAGTGTTCAAAAAAAAAACCCAATTCGGAGTAGACCATGAACAAAGAATCGTATGTCAATTTGGAAGTATTTAATTAAATGTCAATTTGACACAAGATATCGAAAAGGTTATCTAAAGAAATAAAAGCTTTTTTTTGAATCCTTATTTTAAAAATAGAAATAAATTAGAAAACGGTGAATGGCAATCTTCTGTGTCCTTCTTTATTATCTTTTCTCCATAAAATTACATTTCACGATCAATTTTGACAACTTGATTTTTGAATTGAACAACAATCAGACATACGTTTCTCTGTTCATGTTCATAGCCTACCCCTACTAATTGTTTTTTTTTTTTAACACGCTGTATTAATAGTCTTTTAAACATGAGTTGCATACAATAAATTATAAACCAATAAATTAGTTTTTTCTAGTCCCATATCAGTAAATTACCTTTTACACACTATATATATACAGGATGTGCAATATATATATAGGTTGTGCAACGAAACGCGGAACATAGGAGTTTAACATAGGATTTTAAAGATGTGCGGAAATTGGTTCTCCTGTACATTCTAGGGCAAGTACAAGAATCAAAAGTTGTTTAAAACTAATTTTTACTTTTAAAAATTTAATTAATACAATAGAATATCTGCAGCACTAGATATTTAAAAAGTAAAATATGATATTTTCGCCAAAAATCAGATAGCTGTGGGAATAAAAAAACAAATAAAACAAAATATCAATTAAGATCATAATACTTAAATATTTAATGTTTCATTATAACAATGTAAGCTCAATGATTACAACAATAAGATTAAAATACTGAACTGAACTAACATTTCAGTTTGTATTAAAAATGATACATAATCCTAAAATTTATATCGAATATTTAATAATATAATAAATCACAATTTCTTCGGTACTGAACAAATCCATTTTATAATGCATAAACTTACAGTAAAGCAACTTATGTACTATAATAATGTAAACAGAATGATTACAAAAATCAACATCTATAACACTAAAATGAACTGTCAGAATGAGATTTTGTTCTATTTGTTTTATTTCCATGGCTATCTGATTTTTGACGAAAATGTCCTATTTTATGTTCTAAATATCTAGTACTACAGATATTCTATTGCATTAAATGAAGACTTTTTAAAAGTAAAAATTAATTTGAAATATATTTTTATTCTTGTACTTTTGCTCTAAAATGTGCAGCAAAGCCAATTTCCGCACATTTTTAAAATACCCTATATATATATATATATATATATATATATATATATATATATATATATATATATATATATATATACCGGGTGTCTACTTTTATTTCTGAACATAGGAAATTCAATGTTAAAATTTTGATTCGGCGATATCTCCTTACCTATTAATTTTAGAACAAAAGTCTAATGAAGATAAATGTTCAGAGTAAAAAACTGCATTGATTGAGTACCAGGTTTGTTGTTCAATTGTTTTTATGTATAAGTTAGAAGCAAAAGAAAATACTCGATTTAAGGAAATTATCAGAGTGCCATGAAAAAGAAAACAATAATTTGTATTTCTTTTCTGGTATATCTGACAGATTTGACATATCTTGTTATATTATTATTACTAGAATAATGGGAAGTGTTAATCTAGAAGAAAAAAATAATAATCACTAATTCTAATAAGAATAAATTAAAAAGAAATGTCAAATCTGTCAGATATGCCAGAAACAAGAAATATAAATTATTGTTTTTTACCATGGCACTCTGATAATTGCCTTAAATGACGTATTTTCTTTTGCTTCTAATTCGTCCATAAGAAACAATTGAACAACAATATTGGTTCTCGTTGATACAGTTATTCATTCTGAACATTTTTCTTCCTTACACATTTGTTCTAAAATTAATAGGTAAAGAGATATCACCAGATCAAAATTTTAACATTTAATTTCCTATGTTCGGAAATAAAAATAGACACCCGGTATATATATATATATATATATATAACGTAACAGTTAGTAGGGTAATTTCCTTTTGCGTTGAGAGAAAAAATATATTAGAGCAGTTGAAAGTTGTACTACCTAACCTACAAATGTTTTTGTTATATAAGGTAGTAGTCGGTATCAGTAACTGAAATATACAAGTAAAGCATGCATTGCACGATGAATAGTGCGATTCTCTAATTTTCTATAACGCTATAGAAATATAAAAGTGAACAATATAACAACAATTTTTGTTTACTAATACATTTATTATCGTTTGACATTAAAAAATGATGCGCTTTTGTTGAGAGTTACAGATCTATAGTGGTATAGAAAATTACAGAATCGCACCGGAAATCACCCTTGTTCCGCTTCTGTAAAACAAGTCGAATATGGCACAGTTCGCTGTTTGCAGTTCGCATCCCCTTGCCCGGATTCTTGGAGCTTTTTCGTAAAATCCGGGCTCCCATAAATTAGCTGAACGATGCCTGCCATACACTGCTTTTTGTTTGTCTTTTATCTTTTTAGACATTTTATTCTCGTTTTGTTTCCCGAATACCTACTTACAGCGGCTTAACGATTTGCTTTCAATTTCGTAAATTCGACAAGCGTGCTTGTTGTTCTCTTGTCTATATTTTAACTTGAATATTTAATGTTTTCTTTTGAGTCTTTTGTACTAAATTGAATTTTTACATTGTTTTTCATATTATTCTGTAGTCTGTAGCAATATAATACCTTTTCAACTGAATCTACAGTATTGGCCATAAAGATAGCAACTTAAAAAAAAATCAATTGCTCTAATGTAAAAACTGGGATTTCAGAAATAAATTACTGCAGTATTAGTGTCTTGAACCAAGTTTAATTTACATTAAAATAATTTGCATTATATTAATAAAAATTGATTCACTTGATAACATTTGGAGATTTTATCAATAGAAGCTTTGTGTAACTCAAAAAAAAAAATAAAGACAATGAAAGTTCGAAATACTTCTTTTATTCTTAAAAATTGATTTATATGCAAAAAAATATTTTTTATTTGAACATAAAATAAGAATAGCAACTTTTATAAAATTAATATAAAAACTAAATTTTCTAATATTTAGTGTAATAACCGGAACCACGAGAATTTATTACTTCTTCTCGTTTCATCATGAATTCAAGTAATTTTGTTATTACATTTCTATCAATTAATCTTAGTTCATCACTAAATAATAGGTACTCTTTTCCACATGTCAGTTGTCCAGTTTACATGATTTTCTGCAAAATAATAATCGGGCCTTCACGTTCTTTTTCGAAAGAAGTGGTTTCTTTGCAAGCCGACGACTATAAAGTTCTCCTGCAACTAATATTCTTCTTCCCTGTTTTGAAGATATTTTATCTTTAACATTACTTAGTAGAAAGCCTAAAATTTTGTTTGATGATAACAACGGATTTTTAACGATATGTGTTTTATCATTCTGTCGCTTCGGTTTGATGTTTTTTTTTTTTTTGTCTACTAGAAATTGTAGAAGGCTCAATATTACCCTTCCTTCGACAATGGATTATTATTCGTGCTATTGTAGATTTATGCAAATTAAAGTTCTTCGACATTTTATTCCGCGAAGCACCATTTTCATATGATTTAATTATTAAATTGCGAAATTCTTTCGTCAAAGTCTTATTACGACCCATAATTTTGAAGTACTAATTTATATTTTTTAAACAATTATACGATATAAACGTTGAAATTGAGAAAATAAAGACTTTCATTATGTAGTTCCTATTTTTATGTCTAGACAAAAGTAAGAATTATGCAAATTAAATAAATTCTATAAATTTAAAATAAATTATTTTAACATAAAATAAACTTATCTTAAGAGGTTATTCTTTATGTAATTTATTTTCAATATTCTTATGTTCACTTCAGAGAAATAGACATTTTTTAAAAGTTGCTATTTTTATGGCCAATACTGTATTTACTAATGAAATCTGGTACGATATCAGAAAAGTTCCTTTGTTCGCAATCTCGCAACTGCTTTTGCCCAAATAGGAGTAAGTGGTAAAATGCACATCCCACTTATTGTATCGTAGTGATAGTACTTTGCATTAAGATAACGTTAACGCTCGGCTTGCAAGATGATCATCTTATAATGCAAGTTCTCAACTCGTTCACGTTTTCGTTCTCGAATAGGTTTTCGCTGAGAACGTGTGCATGTAATGAAACTTTGAATAAATAACTAGGATAAACTCCTCCAAGGATTACGTTCTCCCGGGTGACGTGCAAGGAGCTGCGAATTCAAAGTGCATACCATATGAGGGCTTTTGTTCCACTCTAATGTCTCAAAATAACGTCAAATTGTCTTCAAACATTCCAATATTAGACGACATACTGCTCAAATATTCTTTGCTTTGTTCTCAGCATATGAAAGCACACATGGAATTTCAAATCTGAAAGACAATGGGAATCTTGGCTTGATCTATCTACTAATAAAAAGCAGATTGGCACACCCAGAAATGACTAATTCGAGGGCACGCAATTGTTATGGAAATTGAAACACATGATTCATATTTTTTCGAATTTTACCTTATTTTAAATATGTTCGAAGTACTTATGGCCGTTTGCACCGATGTAATCTTAAATTCTCCTTTGCTAAATTTTACTTAAAGTTACGGTTCAACTTAAATTTTATTCTGTTGCACATCTTAAGTTTTACTTAGCTAAGTATAGGATTTTGTTAAAAAGGCAGTTAGTTTGACATTTCATTGGAATTTTTTTAACAGTTTAGTATTTAAAACTTGCAAAGTTTATTATTATTAATATTAATGCTTGCTTTATTAATGAATAATTTAAATAAGAATAAAAATTACAAATAAATGTGAGCAGAAGGTGCGGTTATACAGGATGGGGCAGAATGACCTCCCTGATTTGAAGGGTTAATTGTAAGAAAACGGTTCAAGATACATAAAAAAGGTTTTTATTGCTCAAAAGTACATATAATGCCGTTTTATTTTCACGATGTTTGGAAAATGATATCGTCCAAATGGCGGCTTTGGCGAGTAATGCACATATTGAGCCTTTCGACGAAGCGCATTTTCATCTTTGTAGCACAGTAAATAAATAAAATTTTCGTTACTGGGCATCTGAGAACCCTCGTATATTGCATCAATGACCTCTTCACAGCCCCAAAGTAACAGTTTGGTGCGCTGTGTCCTCTATACGCATTGTTGGGCCTAATTTTTTGAATCCGAAGGATTAACTGTTCTGTTACCGTCCATTCGGCTCGTTATTGTGACATGGGGAACTTTTTGCCCCCCAAAATGGAAGAGTATGGCGAGGAATACGACACAGAACCCTTCTGGTTTCAGCCACGGCCCATACTGCACGTCGATCACGCGAAATTCTGCAAGAGCTTTTTCCCGGTTGCCTGATCTCTCACCGGGAGGATGTTCCATGGCCCCCTCGCTCCTCCGATTTGAGCCCGTGTGACTTTTTTCTGTGGGGATATATCAAAGCTGCAGCTTGAAGCTCTAAGAAGGCGATTGAGGACGTCATCGCTGGAATTTCGCAAGATATATTGGGAAGAGTAGCCGAAAACTTCTTTGAAAGGCTCAAGATGTGCGTTGCTCGCAAAGGCCGCCACTTGGACGATATTATTTTCCAAACATCGTGAAAATAAAACGGCATTATATGTACTTTTGAGCAATAAAAACCTTTTTTCTGTATCTTGAACCGTTTTCTTACAATTAACATGACATATAAAGATAACCTGAAATTTATGAAAATAAACATGTTAATGAAACGTTGTTTCGTGCCAAAATAAAGAATAAAATAATATTCTGCGATATATTCAATGTCTCACATGCGTTTACAACCTTCTATCGGCTAATCTCAAATCAAAAGTGAAAGAAACATCTGATGTAACACGCCAAATGAAAATTATGTTTATAAAAATGTATAGAACGATGTTATATTAATATATTATAGCATATTTAGATATGTAATCCTCAATTTATAGTCTATACAATTTTTTTTTTTTTTAGAAATTTTGTGTCTATATAAAATGTCTGTTTGAAATGAGTCTGAACTTAGGTTCGGAACCTGTGACGTATCAGCATGGCTGGTTTTTGCAACTTTTTAAAAATATCATACTTTAAAACGATTTTATACAACAAAAATAATAAATAAAAAATAATTTAATCATACTGAATATGGCTGTTTCAAGAATTTTTATATGACTTCTAAGTATTAAATTTTAAAAGATATTGTTCTTTAAAGAGCTTCAAATTTGAAAATATCACGAAATATCCTTTAGATATTTTACAATTAATTTTTGAAATTTGGATAAAATTTTGAATAAGTCACGTGATCTGAAACAGAATGTGACGTCAGAGTACATACATCTTCAGCGGTTCTAAGGTGTCAAGTGTATTGTCAAAGTTGTCAAACAAGTGTCAAATTTTTAGATTGGTTCAAGTTGTATAATATGTAGGTAATAAAAAGTTCAAAATGAAATGAGTATTTTACTATTTTCCTATTGGCTATTAATGATGTAATGTATGTGCTTCTACGTCACAGGAGTGGGAGGTAGTTTTTCAGGACGCCAATCTTTTTATTTAATTATTTCCACAAAAAACAACAAATTATTAAAATAAAAATTATTACTAAGAAAATCATTCCATAAACTTTCATTTAAAATAGTTTTTGAAAAATGTGAAACAGGCTCATTATCCTTCTTCGATTTAAACAAAATACATTGAATTTTACTTTTTAAAAAATTTTCAACTTTGCCGTGATTGGTCTGTTTTAAAGGCCGCCAGTTCTTGAAGAAAGCTTAACAGAAATTATTGCCAGATTTACTATCTATGGGGTCCGTTTTACCATGGGTAGCGTTGTACACTTACTTACATAACACCTTGTATAATTCATATTCCTGACTGCAGAGGAACGGTAATATTTCAACAGTAAATTACAAAAGTATTTGTCGGAGAATAAACCCATGTTCAAGAGTAAAGTATGTTATTATTTGTATGTACGAACGAGTAGTGCACAACTTGTTTACTTGTATTATAGTATTTATGTCCGTATTTGCTACGTTGAGCATTGTATATTCTCTTCCTCTCTGGCTTAGAGTACAGAACCTCTTCCCAGCGCATCTTGTTTACATTTGGGTCATCAAACCTAGTGATGCACTCATCTTTCTCTCTCTCGCTCTGCGTCTATCTCTTTCCTGCTCTCTCTTGCAGGGAGATTAATGAAGGCCACCCGAAGCCGAAGCCTAGATGCAAGGAGGTGCAATCAGCAGGACTGACAGAATTACAGCAACTGCAACATCAACGTGCTTGCTCGACCGTACAGGGAAATCCTCTCTGTCGCTGTGCAGTGCAAAATAAACACGACGGAACGTGTCTCCAACGTGTTGGAACTTGTTGGGGTGTGGGTAAATATCTCCGATTATAAATAGAGCAGATGTGGATAGATGTGAAAACCATGTTGATGCGAGGGATAAGATAAAAGATACACACACAAGCGCAAACTCACTTAGCACAGTTAAATTGTTGCACTTGCATTTTACTGAAACTAAATTCAGGGTAAATGTGCCTTTATTACAGAAGTAATATTTTGAACCAGGCGAATATACAGAACAATAGTTAATACATTGTTGTCAATCAAATGTCGTAACTTATAGAAAAATTCTGCGGTTATTTGTCATATTGACAAAATGTCATTCGAGGTTAATTTTGTTTCAATAATTATACCTGTTTACTAAAAATTATGTTTAGTTTTTCCCGAAATATGTTTAGTGCTCTCGAGAGGTATTGGATTCATGCTAAAATTCGCATATCCAGATTTTATTGAATAAGCACGATTTAAGGTCCCTAGAATCCGATTATAACATTTTTAAAATGATGTATGTATGTGTGTGTGGATGTGTGTATGTATGTGTGTGTGTGTGTGTGTGTGTGTGTGTGTGTGTGTGTGTGTATGTATGTATGTCTGGATATTGTAGTCATGATTCCTCAAAAACTATAAGACTTAAAAAATATTTAACTGCAGTTTCCTCAATCTGACATTTTTGGGAAGAACTGAAAAGGTTTTGGTAACAATTGAACAACCGGAAGTAGTAGTTTCTTAGAAAAATTCTTCTAAATATAATTTTTTGGGACGTTTTTTTAAATTAAATATTGAAGAACATAAATAAATACACTTAAAATCTTTATTATATCTTATGGGGTCCCGTGGCAGCGTTCCTGAGTGTCTGGTCGCGAACCTGGGGGAACCGAGTTCGATCCCGACCGGCGCCAAATATTTCTAATTTTAAATAGCACAAAAGTGACCCCTGTGTTGCACTCTCCACGCCAGCTTTGAGTGCCCGTGAGGTGACGCCTGGTAAGCGCCCACACGGTAAAATATATCGTCATCATTACCGATGTCTACATGTGTTGTAGATACTGGCACACCCAGAAATTGGTATTATGCCGTGATGATGATATGATGATGTATAGATTTAGAGATAAAGACACTGTAATTTATAGAGTGAACTAATCGCAGAGGCTACGGCACTAAGGAAACCAGTTGACAAATTCCAATGTTTATAACATAATTTGTAAATGACACATGTCATTGTCAAAAATCAACAGTTTTAGTGACATTCTGATAGCTTTTACTGGGAAGTATATTTAATTTTTCTTATTGTTTTATTAATTAAATATTTGAAATTGTAGGTAAAATTGTGGTAAAATGCATATATCCATCAGAAATACCGCCAATCTGGTTAATAAATTGGAAGAATATATGACATTTAGGAACCTCCTCATACAATGAAAAATAGATATAATTAGTATTATATGTGTGCAGCAGACATTTTAAATATAATAAAAAACAATATTTGGGTAATGTTCTATAATACTTTGTTATAAAACGACGGTTCGAAAGCGAAGTGCAATACAATACTTATACCGTGAGTATTTTTTAATGTGAAACATTGGGTTTGTCATATCCATGGTTACGACTTGACATTTGATCGACAGCAATGTATTTGCCCGTTCCATTTAAAATGAAACATAGGGAACGAATTTGACATTTGATAAGACGTCAATAGAGGTTAATATTGTTTAAATAATTATACCTCCATTTTAAATTAAAACTAGTTGTAGAAAATATAGTGTGCACCTTGTGCCCGAGTGGTTTTCTGACTCGGCTAAATTTCTTACAATATTTAAATATAATACTTCTGTCAAATTCATTCCCCATGTGTCATTTTAAATGAGACAGACAAATACATTTTTGTCAATCAAATGTCAAATCATAACTTATAGGAAAATTCAACGGTTATCTATCTTATTGACAAAATGTCATTAGAGGTTAATTTTGTTTAAATAATTATACCTGTTTTCTAAAAATTAAATTTAGATGTAGAAAAATACTGTGTGCACCTTGTGCCCGAATTATGATTAGTGCTCTCGAGTGGTTTCTGACTCCGATAAATTTCTTACAATATTTAAATAATAATAATTGTGTCAGATTCGTGCCCTATGTTTCATTTTAAATGGAACGGGCAAATACGTTGCTGTCAATCAAATATCAAGTCGTAACCATGGATATGACAAACCCAATGTTTCACGTTAAAAAATACTCACGGTATAGCCTAATATGGAAATGGCGAGAGGTCTTGTGCTGTCCACAACAGATTTTATACTATATTTAAATATAATACTTCTGTCAAATTCGTTCCATATATTTCATTTTAAATGAGACAGGCAAATACATTGCTGTCAATCAAATGTCGAGTCGTAACCATGGATATGACAAACCCAATGTTTCACGTTAAAAATACTGACGGTATTATTTAAAAACAATAATGACTCTTGCAAATAAAAAACTGAAACCTCCATTCATGGTCTGCTAGAATAATCTGGTCGTTAGAAAGTAATAAAAGCACCGGTGACCATTTCTTCTGTTGATGTACTCATACGCCAACGCACACTTCCCGGTCGGTGGACAATGTCAGATCATTAACTCGATTTCCAGTCGGATACCGCCAGGCCTCCACTGCGTTGCGTATTGCGTAGTGCGGCTGGAAAGCAACCGACCCATGAATGCTTCACAGAATGAGAGAGAGCAGTCCCTTTGGGGAACTTTGTAGAGACGAGAGACGTTGAGGTTAAATTAAATACGTCAAATAAAACTATATGAGATAGTAACGTTTATGAGGGAATTTAATTAAGATTAATTAAGCCGTAGTTTACGAGGTTTATTAAAAAATAAAGAGAATTTTCAACAATTTTTGAATTATTGTGCCAAAAGTCAATATACCCCACATTTAGATAAAAACTTCAAAATTTTCAAAAATCTAAATTTTATGTATCTAGATACTTCTCAATGCGCTGATTCCAAATTTTGAAACCGCAGGTCGATATCTCTTTTCGTTCTCGAGATATTTTGATTCAAAGTTTTGCTCAAAACTGCCCATTTTTGGGTAATAACCCAAAAATGGGTCGTGATATGAATTTGGCGACAACACCATTCGATTCTACCTGCAAAATTCCATAAGTGCACAAATTTTCATAATTTTTGTCCAACCGGTTCATTTTTTATGAATAAAAGTTTGAAAACCCCCGAAAATGGCCAAAATCTGAAAAAATCGTAAGGGGTACCCCTTAAGATTTTTGCGATTTTTGGTCATTTTCAGTTATTTTGCTTTCGAGATTGTATGCGGTGTTCAAAAATTCTGAAAATTGGTGTACTTATGTAATTTTGCCCGTAGAATCGAATAGTGTTGTCGTCAAATCTATATCTCGACCCATTTTTGGGTTATTACCCAAAAATGGGCAGTTTTGAGCAAAACTTTAAATCTAAATATCTCGAGAACGAAAGGAGATATCGATCTGCGGTTTCAAATTTTGGAATCAGCGTACTGAGAAGTATCTAGATACATACAAATTAGATTTTTCAAAATTTTGAAGTTTTTATGTAAATGTGGGGTATATTGACTTTTGGAGCAATAATTCAAAAATGGGTAGAGATATAAACTTGGTAGTAATATTATTTGATTATAAAGAGAATGTTAAGTAAGTGTACGCATTTTTAGAGTATATGAGTATACATAATGTATATTCATCTGAGAATATAATTCATTAGTCACGTGACATGTTTTCCGCCAATCAACGTTAAGAATTTCCATAGTTACATGTCTATCACAGTGATGATAAAAAACAAAGAAATTATCACCTTATTTATATTCGTTACTAAGGGATTTTGACAACATTGACAGTTAATATTAACAAAAATTCATTATATTCTCTCATTAAATATAAGCTCGTGATATGATTAATAATCGAAGATATTGCTCGTGAAACCGAAGTAGCACATTTCACTCGTCCTTCGGACTCGTAAAACTGCAACTCGGTTTCACTCGAAAATATCATCGATGATAATCATATCACTTGTTATATTACGTATGATAATTTTATTGGATTTATAGAATGTTTTCCAAGGAACTTTCTATATATTTAAAAATACCTCCCTTACCAAGGGTACCGGGAGGTAAAAAAATTACTGCTACAAGAACACCGGGAATTTTTATTTGAATATATTCTCATGGGGTCCCGTGGCCGCGTGCCTGAGTGTCTGGTCGCGAACCTGGGGTTCGATCCCGACAGACGCCAAATATTTCCAATTTTAAATGGCACAAAAGTGACCCCTGTGGTGCACTCTCCACGCCAGCTATGAGTGCCCGTGAGGTGACGCCTGGTAAGCGCCCACACGGTAAAATATATCGTCATCATTACCGATGTGTACATGTGTTGTAGATACTGGCACACTCAGAAATGGGTAATATGCCGTGATGATATATTTATTTATTTATTTATTTATTTATTTGAATATATTCTTCACAATATTACTATCATTTATAATTCGATTTATTATATATATATATATATAATTCAAAAGTAGGTAGAGATATAAACGGTATTTCTGATGGATATATGCATTTTACAATATCAGAATGATTAACAAAAAAATCTATGGAGTCAATGTACAAAGTCATGGTTTGTTTATTTAGCTGCAATTCTTTTTGTTTATAACAATCTGACGTTACAAAACACTAATCTTATCTTTCTCCTGTACAACAATAAATTTCTCTTTATTTGCTAGATTCGGATGAAATTTAAGAAATACAATCCAATGAACTTGACAGCAGAATGTCACTAAAACAAGGGTTGAGTAGTTCCCAAATTGAATTTATCCGAACCTGATTGGCGAATTGAGCTAACAGTCACATCTGGCAATAATGTATCAGCGAGAAACCCAAAAAAAGGAAAGCATTCCGTTGTTATAACAAGCCACACACGGTAGTCGTCCTTACAAATGGTCCCGAATGGGAGCAGAGAAAAACATTTACCGAAATGTAATTTTCTAAATGTAACTAACTAGCCGGCCACTCTCGCTAAGCTAGACAAAGACGGGGAGAATTGTTGGCAATCTACGATTTTCCCTATTCCGTATTTACACATGCTTCCAATCTGCGGGCTACTAATTTCCGAAAGTAGATATCTTTTGGGAATTTTCTGTGACTTTTATTGTAAATAAATACGGCCATTTTCACGCTGTTATCTCAATCGCAAAGCTTTTCTATTTTAAATTTGATTAAATATCGACCGAGTTTTTCTCGTATTTATTCGCCAATGACATCGTCCACCATGGTAATTTAGAACTTGGGTTATTTACGTATATTAAAACTGTTTAAATAGTTATTTACATTCGAGTGCATGTAAGTTGTATTTTACAGCGCGACAGCTTTGTTTAAGGCACGAGCCCTTAAGGGCTCGTGCCTTATTAGCTGGAGCGCTGTAAAATACTTCACGCACGAGAATTATATTAAACTTTTTGGCCGACGATAATGAAAATCACTTTTTTTAATGAGATAGGTTGTACTTCTGAAAAGGGTTAGTTTAAAATACTGGGGTTAAGTCAATTTCCAAATTTGATTCTACTTACCTTCATTCGAGTACTTCTAGCGAAAATTTATTTGTAATAATAGACGTTGTTTATGACTGATAATATATTTATTTGCTCATGTTTTCTTCTTAATAAATAATAGGTAGGTGTCGATATTTGACATTTCAGCAATGTTCGCCTCGCGTATTTGACAGGTATATCGATCGGTGACTATGTCGGTAACGGCGGATTTTTACAATAATGACAGATGTTGCTGTCGTGATTTTGGTTTATATAAATTAATTTTAAATATAGGAAATGTTAAAGTAAAAAAATAACTTATGTAGGTAGTACTTTTTTACATGAACTTTATTATAGTAAAGATGATTTCTTTTCTAAATGCCCATAAACGTCCAGTGTATTTTGATTATTTTACCGCATAATTAGACAAGTTACAACACAGTAAGCGTAAAATGTAGGTTACACTTGCCGTGTATACAATTGTAAAGTTCCCATTACACTTCAGGAGGGCAAAAATGTTTTTAAAATATTCGAGTTTTTAATGTTAATATCTACGTTACACATTTATTTTATTCCCAATTCCTTTCTTCTGCTGTCGCTTTTTTGAAACCCGGAAACCATTTTTATGTAAATAAAAGGAGAAAATAGCGAATGTTGATGTTATAGTTAAACAAACGGCGATATGTTCGCTGGTGATTCCAGCTCAATAGAATTAAAGGGAAATAGTAAAAATGCGAATGTATATGCTGACTAACGAATATTAATAAAAAAAATCTGTTGTGGCCAGCACAAGACCACTCGCCATTACCATTTTATGTTATATAAATATTGTATTGTACTTCGCTATCGAACCGTCGTTTTATAACAAAAAAATTAAAGAACTTTACCCAAATACTGTTTTTTGTTGTATCTAACATGTCTTCTGCACGCAAACAATTCTAATTATAACTATTTTTCATTGTATGAGGAAGTTTCTAAATGTCAGAGATTCTTCCAATTCATTAATCGGATTGGCGGTATTTTTGATTGATATATGCATTTTACCACAATTTTACCTATAATTTCAAATATTTAATTAATAACACAATAAGAAAAGTTAAATATACTTTATGTTCTTCAATATTTAATAAAAAAAACTCCCAAAAAATTGTATTTAGAAGAATTTTTTTAAGAAAGTACTACTTCCGGTTGTTCAATTGTTACCAAAACCTTTTCAGCTCTTCCCAGGAATGTCAGATTGAGGAAACTGCAGTTAAATATTTTTTAAGTCTTATTGTTTTTGAGGAACCGTGACTACAACATCCAGACATGCATACATACATGCATACACACATACACACATACACACACACACACACACACACAGACACACACACACACACAGACACACACACACACACACAGACACACACACATCCACACACACACACATCCACACACACACACACACACACACACACACACAAACATCATTTTAAAAATGTTATAATCTGATTCTAGGGACCTTAAATCGTGCTTATTCACAGAAATCTGGATATGCGAATTTTAGCATGATTCCAATACCTCTCTTAGCGAGAGGTAAAAAATGAAATGGTATAATTGAAATTTCAGAAATAAGGGATTTTTTGTTATAGCGCTTCGACACGAATATGAATTCAATATATAATATTTTGATTGGCGACCGAAAGACCGCATGTACATGCATAACAAATAGCGTGTTAGGAGGTGGAGGTTACTACCAATGGAAGTTAAGAAATTCAAATTCGAAAGGAGGGGCTAACATTCCTGTACTGCAGTTTTCAAACAGTTTTTATTTTAACATAAATTTCTTACATTAAACTTAATAATTTAAATACACTTGTAATTATAAAGTATGTAGACTTATACAGTGTTATGATATTCATTTATTTTATGTAAATATAACTTAAAATAGCATATATTTCAAGAACATTTAGGTCCATGATGAAAACAGTTTGATATAAAAACACATATGCTTGATTTTTACACCGGATTTTCATCAATAGTCTTAGTTTTCTTAATATTTGCTAAAATTATGGAAATAGCAGATATAATCAAAAAATTCTAATTGACATATGTCAGTGTCAAGTGCAAAACCAAAGTGGAAAGTATAGGACCTGAAATTAATATGTGACAGAATGTCCCTCGCAAGTGACTTACAGTTTCAATGCCAGAAGTACGAGGATGGCCAAAGAGAAGATGGAAGGACTGTGTAGCAGAAGATTTAAGAGAGGAAGAACTGTGTGAAGAAGATGCGTTGAATAGGAATTAGAAAATGTCAAGTGCAATTTACGTAATGGTCGTTCGTGTTATAATTTTATTGGATTTATAGAATCTTTGCAAAGGAACTTACGATATGGAATTTGTAAAAAATAGTGTATTCGTGTTACAATTTTACAGGATATATAGAATCTTTTCCAAGGAACTTTTGGTATCGGATTTCTTCAAATTACATCGAATTGACGGAAGGTTTTGTGCTGGCCACAACAGATTTTTTAATTTAATTCGTTCTTCATGCACATATTTTTCGCCATTTTATGTACAAATTTGCTATTATTATCTTATATGTACATATTATAAGATTGGTAACACTGCATTTGCATGTCGTATAACGGATTATTTCAGTGCCGATTTCTGAGCTTTCAATGTCGATTTTTGTGCACTTTAGTGACTTAAAAAAATAGCTATTTGTGTATTAAGAGCGCAAAATGCGACATTGTCGATTGAGAGGTTGTTGCCGCGTGACGAAGGAGCGCGGCATTCTCTCGAAATCGACAATGTCCATTTGCGCTCGAAACACACACAAGATTTTTTCTACAGTCGCCACAATGGGGTCCTCCACCATAACAAAAAATAATAAAATGTACAATTTATACTTACAGTACTGCTCAATAAATAACGATTGGCTAATACAAAAGATACGATTTAAACTTAAAAAGGCTTTTAAATGATTATATCGTTACATTAGCCATCTATTCCATAAAAAAAACCAAAATTAGAGCGTGGAAGCAAGGATTTGTGATGATTTGATGAGTTTTTGTAGCAAAATGTGTGGTTAGTTGTCACGCCTGTCACACTAAAAAAATTAAAAAATATTTCAAGGAATTTGTGATTATATAGACATGTATGTGCATTGACTGACTTCTCGCAGTTATTTAAGTAACGAAATAACTAATAACTTTATTGTAATCAAAATAAATAGTTAACTAGAGATCAGATGTCAGTACGACTCGCAACTATCCTACCGCCATCTGTGTACAATCATTCCTATTACTTGACATAACTGTTCACACAATTTATTTTATATTTAATTTTATTTTATCGTTATTTTCCATTCTTCTTGAGTTTTTATTCAATCTAATCTAAGCATTTTATACTTTCGTTTTTGTAAATGAATGCCCTATTTCATTTTCACAGCAGTGTGGCATTATGTTAGGTTATGTTAAATACCGACAGAACATATGTCAAATTGACTTGTGAACGTGATAAATGTGTAATTACAGTGCCATTAGTTCCTAATTAAACATTTTCATTAAGAATGTAGACAAGTGACATTTCTCAACATTGTATACTTAGAAATTTGGACAGCGAGCGTTTTTACTACTTTGTCGCGCATGAGCGGCAAAGTGACATTTTGCGTTGACAAAAGAGAGCGCAAATGGCTACTTTCTATAGTGACTGTAGAAAAAAATATTTGTAAACAAGGCTTTGTAGCCCACAGTGTTCCATATACAAACGCGGGAGATATGAAGCAGGTCCCATTAATCGTTTAAACAAATAGAGCAACCGGACAATTTATAATACCTAGAGCAATTGATTTGCGCGACACGGCTCGTAAATTATCAAATGCTGCGGCGGCACAACGGTGAACGGCGCAGCGCTGGAGACGAGCCGACGTATTCATTGTGTGGCAACGTTGCACCACCAACGATCGCCCACAACACAGCACGGCCCCACAATTCAAAATAAACGACGGGCTACCTATATTTAAATCACTCAATAAATTTAAATTATTCTATTCGTTGTTGTAGTGGCTTAGCATTGACGTGCTCTACTCTACCTTGTCTATTAGTATGACACATTTTCACTTGTCTCTTTAGCATAACAAAAGCAGTTTCAACTGCAACTACCATAAAATAAGCACACATACGTACAAACCCAGGCTCTTAATAGTTCGGTTGGTTTACATTATGGATTCGAAACTAATCGAGGCAAGTTTTCAAAAATATCGACTCGACTCAAATACTTTAAAGCACAACTCGACTCGAAAAAAATAAGACAAGGTTCGATTTAAATCAAGCAAAACTATTTTTTTAATAAAAAGTCAATTAAGGTCCTAAACATGAAATTGGTGGTAAAGTGATAACCATGCCAAATTTATAAGGTATGTTATATATTTTATTTTAAAAAACGAGCATATTACATATCGTAAATATTAAAGCTGTCTTCAGAACTAAATTTGACGCATGCGTAAACTATCAGATTGACGGTCAGCTACATTATGCGCATGCGTTACCTTAAATTGGAATAGGGTAGTTGCTCATATTCAAATTTATTTTTATTTTTTCTGAAAAAAATGTTCCAGTTATTCACTTCGATACATGATTTACGTCTGGCAACTGTATGTTTTTCAAAATATAATTTAAAAAAAATATGATGTGGCCAACACAAAACCTCCCGCTATATAATTTTTATTAATTTAAATACATACCTACTTACGTATTTACTAACGCTGCAAACTGTTCCATTGCAGAAAACTATTGCTTTATTTACTATTTTCTTTTTTGAAATGTCACTATTATTAATTTGAAGTGATAAGTTTTCTGACAGTGACATTTACTGTCAGTTACATTCATTTGAAAAATGAACTGTGTAACAAAGGAATAGTTTTTATCTTAGGCTTCGCGACTGATAAAAAAATTATTTTTAAATTTATCTGTAAAATATATAGAAAAAGTATTAATGTATTCCTGTACAAAATTCAATAATCTTTAATTTTCATAAGACATAAAATTCGAAAAAATGGCATATAATGGTATTTTTTGAAGAAAAACCATTATGAGCTTCAAGTAAAGTACCATTTCCGTTTATCCGATTTACACCTAAATCTAATGGCTTTTATTCCTATTAGAATAGGGTAGAAATACAAGGTTTCAGAATTTTGTGAATGATAGTATTTGAGTTAGAGTGCAAACAAAATTCGTACACATACACACATACACATTACACACATACACATACACATACACACACACACACACATACAGACATCATCGTGAAAATGTTAAAAATGGATTCTAGGGACCTTAAAACGTGGTCATTTACTAAAATCTCGATATTAGATTTTTAGCACGATCCCTATACCTCCCTTACCAAGGGTAGCGGGAGGTAAAAATCTTATTTCAAATTTTTCCTTTTGTGACGTGTATTATTAATACCAATCACAGTCTTTCTTGCCCTAGCGGTACACTTTCGGTAGTCCATTCTGTACAGTAGTTGACTACCATTTTTATCTGAAAAGGTTTATATTTTTGAGAGAAGCACTATTTTAAAAGAAATTATTTATTTTCACACAAATTCATTAGTTTCATTACCTTATCTTAAATTTACTGATATAGAAAAAAATAAAAAAATAAAATATGAACACGAATCAGTTGACAAAATAATTATAAAATATATACATAATACTTTTATATCTGTTATTTTACTTTTAGAATTATACTTTAAATATTTGTATGATACAAGTAAAACATAATTCAACTTCTTCGCTTTGTCGTGGTATTACAACAAGCTTGTATGAGTTGTAACGCGTATATTCAGGCACATGTTCCAAGCTTTGTCGTAAAGTAGAAATTCAAATTGAAAATTGAAACATGTATGACTCGGAAAAACTTGAAATTCGAGCAAAAAAACTTGACTCGACTAGAGAAATTATTGGCTTGACTCGATACTAGAATCGAAATAAAATTTGACTCCTTTTCGAATCTAGCTTCGAGTAGAAGCTCGAACCCGTGGCCATCACTAGTTCACATTTTCAACAGATATATTATAAGACCTAAGCAAATGGTGAGAAATTTTTACAAATATCTTTCGACTAGTAATAATAGATTTAATTCTATTAGGCATTGAATCCACAAACCGTGCACATTTTCCCTTTTGAATATTGTTCCAAATATCTTCCAAGGAACCTTAAGTTTTCTAGAAGATAAATCTGGACTAGAAGATTACCCTTTAAATACCGGTAGAACTATTATCACCGGACATTTGTCTAATTTGGTCTACAGTAGTCGAACGAAATTTGTAGAAATTTTTCACCATTTGCGAATAGGTTTTATAATTTTTTGAAAATGCAGGGCGTGAATTAGTTCTCATATAAAAACTTCTAAAATCTTGATTCTTTTCTAAATTTTGTGATACTCGAATCACAATGAATTTTGACAAAAAATATTTTTTGGAAGATAGAATTTGATAGGGTAGAAGACGCACATTCACTCCCATATCCAGAGGGAAATAAGGTAAAGTGAAGGATGTTAGACATTTTCTCTCCCCCTCTGACTCTTCGTTGAAGCGTATTTCATCCATGAATTCGCGTCCGATCAAAAACTGTCGGAGTATAAATATTTATCCGAAGGGTCGTTCAAATTTCAAGATGTCATCGACCTTTTCGATTTCATCGCCTTTCATTTTACATCCCTGATTGATGCAGGAGAATAAAAGCGGTATGGGCATGGATTTTTATGGGAAATTTATGGGGGAATTAATGTTGGTGCTCGTGAATGTGCTGTTTATTAAGTTGCTAACTTAGGGATATTTTCGATTTACGAACTTTCACAAGTTTTTATGCCGCCGACACACTAATGCCGGAGAGGGAGATCATTTACATAAATAACTATGTATGAGTAATAATATATTGTGTTATTAGGTGTAAAAGTGATACTTTGTGTGGCGAGCATGTAAGTTTGCATGACGAGCAGAGCGAGTCGGACAATTGCATGTGAGGCATACAATGACACTTCCGAATGATACATTATATTTTTATTGTCAAACGTACATATTTAAATAAAATAATTACAATTTGACGTTACAATAATTATAAATATTTTACATAAATGACGTTTGTTGATTTCATGTGCTCTGTTGCTATGGATACTTTTACTTACTTTTTGTTATAAACATTCAAGTGAAAATTTTCACGTTTTGACATTTAAATAAAAACTATGAAATTTTATATTCTCCTTAGTGCAGTTATATCAGAATTTGAAGTATTGCCAAGTTCAACAATATGGCTGAAGAATATGATATGTCGAGGAATTGCTGAAAAACAATAAGAACTTTTCTTATCACTTTAATTCTAAGTATTCTTACCGTCAATACCAATATGTTATTCTGCTGTTTTATAATATGTGATTTCGTTAAATATAAAATCGGTCATTTTAATATGTTATTATGTATGAATACGTTTATGAATGTGGCTGAGGTGAAAGAAGTGTGCATGGATAGGAATGTGTGGCGAAAGATGATTGTTGCGTAACTATTATTGTGGTCCGGATGCGGTTATTCGCTACCGAAAATCGGTCACATTAATGTTCTTTGTATGAATGTTATGATGATTTTGGACAAGGCGAAAGAAGAATGTTTTTAAAGAGTTAAGTGATTCAGTGGAACTCTTACTTTCATCCCTTTTCTTATTGTTTTCGGGTTTTTGCTAACCCACTAAGTGGGAAACGTGTGATTTTATGTATGTATGTATAAACTATTTATGTATCAATTTGTATATCATCAATTTAAATTGACAGCTGTTGCAGTTTTTTAGTAACAGGTTTATATTTTACAAGTTACTTCTTATTCGCTTATTTTATGTAATTGCTATGGATATTTTTTTTTTTTTTTGTGCGCGTGCCTGAGTGTTTGGTCGCGAACCCGGGGGAACCGGGTTCGATCCCGACAGACGCCAAATATTTCCAATTTTAAATGGCACAAAAGTGTCCCCTGTGGTGCACTCTCCACACCAGCTATGAGTGCCCGTGAGGTGACGCTTGGTAAGCGCCCTCACGGTAAAATATATCGTCATCATACCGATGTCTACATGTGTTGTAGATACTGGCACACTCAGAAATGGGTAATATGCCGTGATGATATATTTATTTATTTTTATTTTATATTTATTTATTTCATTTCTATATTGTTTTTTATTGTATTTAACATGTCTTCTGCACACATATAATTCTAATTATATCTATTTTTCTTTGTATGAGGAAGTTTCTAAATGTCACCTTGTGAATCTAGTCACAAAAGATTCCATTTTTAGGACATTTGAAGAAAAAAAAAATATTTGATCTCGTAAATAAATTCGGAAAGAGTGATAAGATAATGTCAGCCACCGGGATTTGAACCCAGACCCAGAGCCAACGGGAAGAGTCCGCCACAACTCAATTGGTAGAGCATTGTCTCGGCAAGACAGTGGGTCTGGGTTCAATTCCCGGTGGCTGACATTATCTTTTCACTCTTTCCTAATTTATTTAGAATAAATAGGCTGCACACTACTGCACACTTGATCTTGTCTCAAAACCAGAAACTATTTGTTACAAAATAATTATTATTTCTTGGTTTATAAGTAACAGTGAAGGCAAGATATTATTATATCTTTTCCTTTCCTTGCGGTAGACAATTTGTGTTTGCCTCAATTTTCGTGTAGAGATAATAAAAAAGTAATTTAAGATTAGTATTACACGAAATCTAATTTGAGAGTATTGTAGACTTGTTCAAAACAGAAGAATACCGTCGTGAGCAATTTGGTAATCAACGTTCTATTTATATGTAAAAGAAGAGGATTGAGATATTCTTAGGCTAATTTCACTCGACGTTTCGTAGTAGCGTTGCAATCTTCTCAAACCAATTCTAATTTTCTCATCGTGCATATTTCAAAGGCACATCGTTGCTGCTTCTTCTTCTTCTGCCCATAACCCCGCAGCCACAAGTTTGCTGCGTCACTGAAACGTGCACTACGAATAGGTACTACTAATCAACAAGTTTGTTATGATTTATTTTTAATATTGAAACAGAACTCCGTAAGGCAAATTACTAATTACAATTTCTAGATTGTTTTTTTAAATATAATAGTTATTTATGTCATCACACACTTCAGAACATTTCAAAATCGGAATAATAAAAACAAAACAACAAAAATTATCTCGCTTAGTAATAGTAATTTACGTAACAAGACCTGAAAGTGATACTTTATTGGGTGAGCAAGCATATTTTTTTTCTTCAAACGTCATAAAAATGGTATCTTTTGTGACTTGATTCACAAGGTAGATATGAAATCATGATTACGGCTCGACATTTGATTGACAGCAATGTATGTATTTGCCTGTCCCATTTAAAATGAAACATAGAGAACAAATTTGACAGAAGTATTATATATACATATTGTAAGAAATTTAGCCGAATCAGAAAACCATTCGAGAGCATTAATAGTAATTTACGTAACAAGACCTGAAAGTGATACTTTACTGGGTGAGCAAGCATATTCCAGAGCGAGCCGTAGGCGAGGTTTTGTAAGCATGTGAGCCCAGTATAGACACTTTCAGGTCATGTTGGGTACAATATTTTTTTTGCGATCCTGAAAAAAGAATAAAAAAGTATTATTTTATTTTTTACTGCGAGCAAATAAGATATAAATAAACAACTGATCTCCATGGAAACATTTAGCTTTACCAGTCCCGGGATCGGTAAAGTACTTTCCGATCCCTTATAGACAACTTTCCGAGCTAGCTCAGCAAAGAAGGACTTTCCGGTCTAAATAGTGATCAGAAAGAGCTCATTTTCGGGGCGATCGCAAAAAAAATATTTAAAAAAGATATTTTGTTGTTACACAAATAACATCGTTTTTATACACAAAAAATGTTCTTTTGCTTTCTGTATTATTTTTAATAAAGCAGACAAAGAAACATTCACAAAATAATCTGACATAGGAATTTTTATTTCAACAGACATTTTCTAAAACCTTCTGATGCAGAAAAAGTAATTTCAAAAGATTTTTTAATCAGAAACAAAACTACATCCTTACAGAGCGATTTCCTAAAAAGGGAATTTGCCGATCAGATAGAACGTAACAAAAGAATGTCTTTAATTACATCAAAGAAACAAAATGTAATCGTGAATCAAAAGATGGTAAACGGGCAAATAATTAAAATGTAAGATGACAAACATGATTCAATAAATAAAAAACGGCAGTACACAAGCGAAGATTCATCGAAAGATTTTCTTTATTACAAATTAAAGAAAATAATTGCTGCTATAAAATAAATTCAAGTTGTTGTATATACAGAAAGAAGAATTAAAATGGGAGCGATCATTATCAGATGGCAAACATTCAAATTAAATTTCTTTCCACCGAATAAAATGAATATGGCGCTCAAAAAGCAAACACGATACTTCTTTCAAACGCGACAAACTTGTAAACAAGCACAAAGTTTTATTTTTCGCCCCATTTGTAAAGTCAATAATGATTATGTTCTATCGTAATATAAATACGACTTTTCTCTTTTTATTCTTTATTATATTACATTAAAACAAAGGGAATTAAATTTTAAACCTGAAATGTAAACATGTTTTGTTTATTGTAATGAGGTCATGCAAAAAAAAAATAATTGTACCTTTTTTCTGTTTAAATCGAAAAAGAATAATCTAATTCATCGATCAGTATGATTAAATTATGTTTTATTTATATTTTTTGTTGTATAAAATTTAAAGTATGATATTTTTAAAAAGTTGCAAAAACCAGCCATGTTTTGTCGTCACAACGTTACATACCAAGTTCAGACTCATTTCAAACACATGTTTTATATGGACACATAATTTCTAAAAGAAAAATATATATTAACTATAAATTGAGGATTACATATCTGAATATGCTATAATATATTAATATAATATCGTTCTATTTATTTTTATAAATATAATTTTCATTTGGCGTGAAATTATCTACGTTACATCAGATGTTTCTTTCACTTTTGAATCTTTGAATTAGACGGTAGAAGGTTATAAACGTATGTGAGACATTGAATAAATTGCAGAATATTATTTTATTGTTTATTTTGGCACGAAACAACGTTCCATCGACATGTTTACTTTCATAAATTTTAGGTTATCTTTAAATGTCACTTTGACTTTTAAGACAATGTGAAAATCAAAATGGTCGTGCCTGTCACTCTGTGACGTCATTGGACAAGGGACGAAGCGGGGGTCTAGCAGCCTCATTTTAAAGAATGTCATTTTCAATTACAATTTTTTCATGATTAAAGATCGATTTGAGGAAAAATGAAAAATACGGGTCTATTATTTTTCACTACTCTATCGATTAAAATTATAAAAAAAAAGTCGTGCATGACCGCATTATGGGTCGATTCTGTTCCCATTTGTAAGTCTTGCAAATAATAATGAACAAAATCGCAACGAAAGCTGCCACTTTTATGTATAATTTTTCTCACTTTTTTACGGGTTTACAGATCTGTAAGACTTACAGATGTAAACGGATCGACCCATAAATACCTATATTATCGCAGTATCATTTTAATATTTTTATTTTGTTATTCAATTTTGACGTTTTAAACTGTCATTATTAACTCCATACTCCATAGCAACAACTATAAGTAACACGTTTTTCACATGTGAATTAAAAAATTTTTTAAATCACTCTCACAAAATTTTAACTCACTCTGCAACAAATAATGCATTTAAAATATGATCACGTACGAAAATAACACTCACCGTAATATTTATTAGATATTATCATCCATTTTCATTATTTTTCACGGCACAAATGACAGACAATAAAGCATTTTAAATACATGATTTGACGTCTATCATCGACGATTGTCATGCTCAGCCTACTAACTGATCAGTTTTTTATTTTGTCAAAATTAAATATTATAATGGTTTTTATTAGTATTTCGTCAAAATTGAATAAAATATTGTACAAACCACGTGAGCTAAGAATTAAGAAATTAACTAGCTAAACTTTCTTCTCATGAATAAACATTACCTTAGGTCTTAGGTCACTTGGTGTGTAAATATCTATTAAACTTGTGGGATCGTCATAAAACGATTAAAATATTTTTTTCTTTTTTTTGCATGAACATTCAGTATTACTCTTCTATTTGCACTCATAAAACAAAACGTGTCTTGCAAGGAATCCATTACTCAAGGCAATAACTTTATCTGTGATCAGTGCATTATCGATGACGCGTCTGTTATCGGAGGTCAGCGTTTCTAGTTGACTAGTTCTAGTTCTAGTCTTATTGGAGCTTTAGCTCCTCAGTTTCAGATCGGCTGACGTTGATTCCAACTATCAAAGTGTCATTTCGTAGCGAGACGCGAGTTGCGAGTTACAAATGTTGGATATCTCGCAAGTGTTAAAGCTTGGCATAGATTTACGGAGCAGATCTACACGAAATGCTCTGTCTCTTAGGACTGGTTGAAATTTTGATTTAAAATCGTAGTACAAGGTTTCAGAATTTTTTGAGTCAGAGCGAAGACAAAGTCCAATATCAACATCTATTTACTAATGTGTTTAACAATAAGAAAAGTGTGAGACGGAAGAAGTCTAGACTCTATTATGTAACTTTTGAAAAAGAGTTTTGTTATATATTTCTACTAACACAATATATTTTTATTTTTAGCAATGGAAATACCGGTAAAATGAGTCCATGCGTAATTTAGAACATTTGGTTTTTAATGTTTTTGTCGTACATGATTGTGAAATGATGTTAATCTAATTAATTACAATGCCGAAATGTTTTTGACATTATAATGCACATTTAAATTCATTAAAAATATGACGCATTAATTAATTGTTATTTAAAATTTATGCGTTGTTTTAATTATTCAGAAATTTGGAAACGAATTGTTTGATGCAGTCAAATTGCAATAGACACTTACAAAATTGCAATTTGCACGAGCGCCTCTATCGGCGAAGCATAGAAATCAAGGTTGCTATGGTTACCCCGTACAAACAAAGACCTGTCATCAGCCATAAACTTTACACTCTAGCCATCATTTTAGTTGAATAATCGAATGATCTTCAATATTATCAAACAAAAAAGTTGCCCCAGACACATCTTCTGGTTTTAAACTCATTTTTATTAAACACAACGTACATATCACAATAAAGAATTAGGTTTAACACTGAATAACAGATGCGAATACAATGTCAGATAGGAACAGGGAACGGGACGCAAGACAACGAGGGGAGGTTTGTTTGTATGCATGACCTTCTATATCTCTCTTGCAGTGACGTAAATTTGTAAGTGTCTACTGCCTATGTCGATCCCTATATCTCCCTTACCAAGAGTTGTGGGAGGTAAAAAGTGTATTTTTTTTGTAAAAAATTAGTATATTGTGTTATTAGGAGTAAAAGTGACACTTAGTGTGACGAGCATGTAAGTTTGCATGGCGAGCGTAGCGAGTCAATTACATGCGAAGCACACAATGACACTTTTACTCCGAATGACACATTATATTTTTTCTTCAAACATACGTATTTAAATAAAATAATTACAACTTGACGTTACAATAATTATAAATATTTTACGTGAAGGACGTTTACTGATTTCAATTGCTCTGTTGCTATGGATACTTTCGTATTTGTTCACTTTTTGTTACATTCAAGTGAAAATTTTCACGTTTTGACGTTTAACCCATTAATGGCCAAAGTATCATAAAAACTATGCAATTTTATATTCGCCTTATATTATATTATATCAGAATTTGAAGTATTGCCATGTACGGCCCTTGAAGTTGTTCAATTGAATTAAAGTTCAACAATATTGCTCAAGGATGTGATATGTCGAGGAATCCCTGAAGAACAACATGAACTTTTCATATCACTTTAATTCTATTTATTCTTACCGTAATTACCAATATGTAAGTCTGCTATTTTATAATATGTTATTTCGTTAAATATAAACTGTTTATATTTCAATTTGACAGATTTATATTTACAAATCAAATATATTTCTACTTAATTCTTCTTAACACGGTTTCATTATTAATGTAAATGTGACAGTGACATTTGTTTAACTACGTCAAAATTTTATTAAAGTATTATGTTTTTGTTTGACGCATGGGTCAGATGATGTACAAAAATAAATTATTTTATAAATTTATATTTAAAGTTATTTAAAGTTTTTTAAAGTTATATTATCGTAGAATTGAAGATTGTACCATTATATTATATTTTTAATAGTAAAAGTTGCTGAAAAATTATATTCAATGCAATTTTTTCAAGAAAAACTGGTAAAAGTTTGTATAGTGATACTTCCGGTTATCTGATATACACTAAAAACTAATCAACTCTTCCCACATTAGTATAGAATGGGTATACAAAATTTCAAAATTTTCTGATTGATAGTATGTGAGTAATCGTGTCCACAGGATCCACACATCCACACACACATACATACCCACAGACATTGTAAAAATGTTAAAATCGGATCTGGGGACAACAAAACGTGCTTATTCACTAAAATCTCTATATGCTATTTTTAGCACGATCCCTATACCTCCCTTACCTAGGGTAGCGGGAGGTAAAAACAATTTATTAATTATTATATTGTATTGTAATTGCATTTGAATATCACTATAAAACCACACATATAAACCTATTAATATTAAATTATTCTCGAAGATATACTTTATACATTTCCATATTAAAAGCTTTAAAAACCTTTAAATTGTATATTATCACGCATTTTCCTCTATAACGCGACTTGAATTATTTATCACCATTAAAACCCTCTCTATAAGCAAAAATATTCCCTCGTGTCGAGGTCATATAACACCTTATCGATTAGTCAGTGAGTCGGGGATAGTGGCATCTTAGTGTCAATATTTGATCTGTATGACACGCAAGTGACACACCCACGTGTGCATGTGTCACGCACCTAAGTGCGATTGATGTGTCGTTGTTTACCCTCGCACTGTCATCAGCCGGACTGCTATAATTTCTGTCAAATTACTGATTTTTCGGTAGAGATATAATGTTAGTGAATTATTGAGTGAATTGAAGTAAGTAATCACAATTTCGTATAACGTGGCGAAGAGAAAATGGAAGGACTGTATAGCAGAAGACTTGAGAGAGGAAAATCTGTGTGAAGAAGATGCGTTCGACAAGCATGACTGAAAGAGAAGAGTAGGAAACAGTAATCCCTAATAAAATTGGAGAAAGCTGAAGAAGAAAGAAGGAATTGTCAAGTGCAATTTATATACTGACTTTTGGTATGGAATTTGTAAAAAATAGTATGTCTTCGTGTTATAATTTTATTGGATATAAAGAATTGTTTCCAATGAACTTTTTTATAGCATTTATCCATTTCTATACTTTTATTTCTAAAAAATCACACAGTTGTTTAAATACTCTAAAAATGCATACATTTACGTAACATTCTCTTTACAATCAAATAATATTACTACCATGTTTATACCTCTACCCATTTTTGAATTATTTAGATAAAAACTTCAAAATTTTCAAAAATCTAATTATTATGTAACTAGATACTTCTCAATACGCTGATTCCAAAATTTGAAACCGCAGATCGATATCTCGTTTCGTTCTCGAGATATTTAGATTTAAAGTTTTGCTCAAAACTGCCCATTTTTGGGTAATAACCCAAAAATGGGTCGAGATATGAATTTGGAGACATCACCATTCGATTCTACGGACAAAAATACATAAGTATAGCAATTTTCATAATTTTTGTCCAACCGGTTCATTTTTTATGAATAAAAGATTGAAAACCCTGAAAATAGCCAAAATCTGAAAAAATCCTAAGGGGTACCCCTTACGATTTTTGCGATTTTTGGCCATTTTCAGTTATTTTGCTTTAAAGATTGAATGCGATGTTCAAAAATGCTGAAAATTGGTGTACTTATGTAATTTTTTCCGTAGAATCGAATGGTGTTGTCGCCAAATTCATATCTCGACCCATTTTTGGGTTATTACCCAAAAATGGGCAGTTTTGAGCAAAACTTTGAATCTAAATATCTCGAGAACGAAACGAGATATCGACCTGCGGTTTCAAATTTTGGAATCAGTGCATTGAGAAGTATCTAGTTACATAAAAATTAGATTTTTTAAAATTTTGAAGTTTTTATCTAAATGTTGGGTATATTGATTTTTGGGGCAATAATTCAAAAATCTTGATAGCAATATTATCTGATTGTAAACAGAATATTACGTAAGTGTACTCATTTTTAGAGTATTTATATATGAGTATACATAATGTATATTGATGTGATAATTTTATTGAATTTATAGAATATTTTCCAAGGAACTTTCTGTATGGAATTTGTAAAAAATTGTATTATGTTCGTGTTACAATTTTACTGGATATATAGAATCTTTTCCAATGAACTTTGGTATGGGATTTGTACAAAATACTAGTGCTGTGAGGATCCGGCAAAACTTGGATCCGAGTACCGGGATCTCATAATATCCGGTTCCTCGGATATCCAATGTTCGGATATTGAAGCGGATATCCGTAAATTTAATTCGGATTTGGATCCGGATCCAGATTTGAGTCCTGGTCCCTTTTGGATTCGGATCTGGATCCGGATTCGATGTTTTGTTTACGAACCCGGATCCGAATTTTAATTCTGAATCCAATTCTATTAACTATATCAAACAAAAATTTATTGTGGATTATTTCATAATCAGATTTATTTGGTTTTGAAACTCCATGATAATACTTATACATTCAAATATTATCATCGGGTTCAATACTGAGAATATTCGAATCCGAGAACCGATGCGGATTCTGAAATTTCATATCTGAAATCCGATACTCATACTTATATTTCGAACCGGATAGTTCAACAATCAATTATCCGGATATCCGGATATTTTTGGATTCGAAACCGAAACTATCCGGATCCCACCACTACAAATTACATCAAATTAATGGAAGGTCTTGTGTTGGCCACAACAGATTTTTTGGTGTGTAACCCGATAAAATTCCGCTACCTAGTAAATAAACAGTTGTTATTGTTTAGAACTCTCAGTGTGACAGTTGACTAATATTTCAAGTTTAAAAATAATTTCTAATATAAAACTGTTTCATTTTACGTTGCCTTTGGAATTTATATCACCACATACCACACGACCACTCAGATTTTTCTCAGATAAACTTTTATTTTTAAGCTCTCATTTTTTAGCTTTTAAGCAAAAACACTCAAGTAATCTGATATTAGGTAAACCCTTTCCTCCTTCAGAGTCAGGATTTACCATGTAGTTTGCTTTCGTGTTTGTTACTAACCAAAAAAAATCGTGCAAAATTTGTCGATAAAATCAGGTCTTGTGATATTCTGTTGAATTTATTTCTCGTGGGAGAAACAATTTGAATTGGTGATGGTTTTTAAGGAAATGTCTTGGTTCCAGTGTTCCTGCAGGAAATTGGATGTTGAGCGAATTCACCACCGGTGCACGTTCACTCACTTATCGTAATTTCTTTTTAATGTTCGCGATTTCAGGTGTGTCTGTGCTCTGAACCAGAAACTGACTACTGACTTTCCAAGCGCACAGCTCACTGAAATCACGAACTGTCGAAATTGCTACAAATTTTTTTTTTTCCTCTTATTTTAAGCGATGCAACGGGCATATATCAAATTTACGTTTTAAGTTGCAGTGAAAGCTAGCCGTGACTTTATTCACAGGGTGGGCCAAATTCGAGTTTCCTTTCTTATTATGCACACTACAGAAAATTGATGTAGGCACCACAGGAATTTTCCATCGTCTTTTGTTTTTGAACTATAAGTTAAAACTTGATTGTCGCTTATTTTGGAAATACCTCGTATCTCGCTTATTATGAAAGATAAAGAAAAAAATGTGTAGATAATTTTTATATGTTTTTTTTATGCAAAATAACGTGGTGTAATTATATTTTTTCAAGACAATATTTTTAAATGAAAATTTAATATGTGGAAAATAGTCTCATCTTTTTCCTTATATTAAAAGCTTTTCAACTATGTATAACAAGTTTAACAACATTATTTTGTTTTAAACATGAATAAAACATGAATTATTAACTTTTTGGGATAAAAAAGAAGTTTATTAAGAAACAAACTAAAAAGTCAATTACAGATCATCATTTGTTTATTTTTATTATTATTTTCTTTATTTTTACTCATTTTTCTAATTTATATACTTCAAAAAGCATATTAAACCACATTTTTCAAATTGTGTCAAAATTGACTAAAAAAAATTTTGAGAATTTAATTATTGGACATATAATTAAAGTAAACAACATTTTTTCATTTGTTTCTTAATAAATTCAATTTTTTTACCACAAAAAATTAATAATTCATGTTTTATTCATTTTTAAAATAAAAGAAGCCTTGTTATTGTGAAAAAGCTTATAAAATAAGGGAAAATATAAAACTAATTCCAATATATATATATTCCCATTTGAAAAAAATCTGTTGTGGCCAGCACAAGATCTCTCGCCATTTCCATATTAGGCTATATAAGTATTGTACTGCACTTCGCTTTCGAACCGTCGTTTTATAACAAAATATTACAGAACTTTACCCAGATATTGTTTTTCATTGTATTTAACATGTCTTCTGCACACATATAATTCTAATTATATATATTTTTCATTGTATGAGGAAGTTTCTAATGGATATGTGCATTTTACCACAAAAATTTAAAATATTTAATTAATAAAACAATAAGAAAAATTAAATATACTTCTCAGAAAAAGCTATCAGAATGTCAATAAAACTGTTGATATTTGACAATGACATGTGTCATGTTATAAACATTGGAATTTGTCAACTGGTTTCCTTAGTGCCTTAGCCTCTGCGATTAGTGTACTCTATAAATTATAGTGTCTTTATCTCTAAATCTATACAAGATATAATAAAAATTTTAAGTGTATTAGATGGAGAATTTTATGTTCTTCAATATTTAATAAAAAAAACTCCCAAAAAATTATATTTAGAAGAATTTTTGTAAGAAACTACTACTTCCGGTTGTTCAATTGTCACCTAAACCTTTTCAGCTCTTCCCAGGAATGTCAGATTGAGGAAACTGCAGTTAAATATTTTTTAAGTCTTATAGTTTTTGAGGAATCGTGTCTACAACATCCAGACATACACACACACATACACACATCCCCACACACACACAGACGTCATTTTAAAAATGTTATAATCGGATTCTAGAGACCTTAAATCGTGCTTATTCAATAAAATCTGGATATGCGAGGTAAAAAATGCTATGTTTGAGAATGATTGTTTTAATAAACCTAATTACACCATTTTAATCTATGTAATAACAAACAGTATAAAAATCATGTAAACATTTTTTCTATCTCTTTTATAATAAGCGAGTAATGAGGTATTTTCAAAATGAGCAAAAATATAATTTTAGTTTGTAGCTTAAAAACAAAAGACGACGGAAAATTCATGTGGTGCCTATAAAAGTTGACCCATAAAGACCCCGGGTTTAAAACGGGGCTAGTCTCAGCTCTATTCGCTACTATCTTAACTCTATTACAACTTTCAATTATATTAATTTGCTGTAGGGGAGTCTGCCTGGTGAACTAGGGTTCATCTCGATCGCAGGCATTTGGCTTCGGTTTTCGCGACTCAACAAGCTCAATCATGCAGAAAAGAACATCGATTTAGCTGGTAATTAAGATGCGCGATAAATTATCAACGGTTGGCATTACCATGAAGCTAGCCATATTTGGACTGGACAGACCTCGTTATGCTATACCCAGCGCATGAATATTTATTGCTATCGATGCGCAATGGTTCAATTCGATTCTAATAAATAAGATGTTATCTTGAACATGACCTACATCTACATTGTAATACATTGTATTATTTTGTTGTTGTCTTTATATCTTTCTATCTTTTTTATCTTATATTCAACCATTAAATATTGCCTAATACATACATATAATTAAATGTACTGGTGGATTTATACTAACACCAAAACATAGAACTTAATTTAGCACAGATTAATTTTTTAGCATAGAAAACATAGAATTTTGTCAAGGGGTTTTATAAAATCACACAAAACATAGTGAAAATAAGAAGTAAAAGAAATAGTGCCTGTCATTTTCAAATAATAATAAGAAGAAAAACATGTTTGTCTTTGATTTTTTTTTATAAATTTTGTCAGATCAGGAGTGGGATCATGTAACTGTGAAATAATATTGCGACTATCGACAAGTGAAAATGTGATCACGTAAATAGTGAAAACCGAAAACGATATCGTTTTAGACTGAAAAAAATGTGAATTCTTGTCGACACTCTCAAATCATGTGAAAAAGATAGTCGTTTCTTACGTCTCTTTTTATTACATATATTTGGGTATAGGTATATCCTTTTCTTATTTACTTGTGAGTTGAATTTGACGTTTTGGAAAGAATGAACGAAATGTCATTAGAAACTATTTAAAAATAAATTAATATTTTAAATTTGAAAGGTATTTTTTATTTAGAAAGGGGAAAATGAAATAATTGTGATAAAATACGATAATTATAAAATGAAAATTGATTACAAGAATAAATCTAAGAAAAAATTTCATGAATATTTCAATAAGCATGTTGCGAAGAACCAAATGCTTATGATTTACTATATATTTTTATATAGTAATTTGAAATCTTGGTGATTAGATATTTTCTTATTTCTACTGAAATTTTCCTGATTTACTATTAAAATTTAGTACTTGATTTAGTGAAAGAACTACCCAAAAGAAATATTTTCTGGCAATATTGATATTCCAATAACTGTAAAAATGTTGATTACAACAAAGCATATTTTCATTGATTACAAGAATAAATCCAAGAAAGAAAATTTTATTAATATTTCAATAATATTGTATTATGCGAAGCATCAAATATAAGGATTCTAGCTTGTGTTTTGTGATTAATATTTTTTAGTGCAAAGAATCGACTCCGACCCGTATTCGCTGAAATACGGGTGAGCGTGTGGTCTCTTGGATCCTTACTTAATTTGTAAACATCCCTTATATGAAAACATGAACGTAACGCAAGCGAATCTCGACTTAGAAACTATCACAATAATGTGAAAACTATCAGTCTCTCTTGGTGTACATTGTCGCATTCTGTTATACATCTGTAATGAATGAATGATAATATGCTTATACAGTATAAATACGACATACATATGGAACAGTGTTTACACTGAATGCAAATGTAAACATAGATATTAGTTCTAATTTAATGCATGTCTTGTATTTAAACAGGCGGAGTTCCATATTCAGCGCTATTATTTTATGAACTATAACTATACTGTATAAATGCTTACTCTCAAACTATTAGTATTTCAGCTGACAGCTTTCATTCTGTAGAAATAAATAGGTTACGTAAAAAAATGTGATTCTGTATTTCTGCTGTCTTAGGCTGTGTCCGGTGTCGCATTTTGGCATTTAGGATTTAGGTCTTTTTCACATAAATACAACACCAGCTGCCACACTAGTGATATCCATTGGTTTGTATGGCAACACTTTAGAACAACAAAAATCAATTATACAATTCAATTCAATTTGATGCTCAAGAGTAAATGTTAATATTATATTTCATAAAATAGAAGCTAAGAAGTTATTTTTTGACAGTAAATTTGACGTTTTGTACAAATTGTAGCAACACATGATTTGTTTAATTAGTGCGCAAAACCCTAAAATCAAATTCCTAAAATCCTAAATAATCACTAGATTTAGAGCATATAAATTTAGGATTTAGATATTAGGGTGATAAAGTGCAACATCGAACACAGCCTAAATTTGCAATTAGAAAAAGAATAGTATATGACTTGTGGCATAAACATTAAATAATGCTGTAATAGTTATTTACATTCGAGTGCGTGTAAGTTGTATTTTACAGCGCGACAGCTTTGTTTAAGGCACGAGCCCTTAAGACACGCACGAGAATTGTATCAAATTTTTTGGCCGACGATAATGAAAATCACTAGTGTTGCCACAAGACCAAGACTGGTCTTGATCTTGGTCTCGTCTCGTCTTGGTCTTGTCGAGACGAGACCATCATTTGGTCTCGACTAGAAAAGTCGAGACGAGACGAGACCAGCATCAAGTCTTGTCGAGAAAGTCTTGAAGTCTCGACAAGACTCTCGACTTCAGATCAAAGGTATTTTTTTAAACATATATACTCTAAAAGTGCTTCAAAAACTGAGAGTATTGCTGTAAATACTGTTTGAAAATTCGAATAAATAAGAAAGATATTAATTTTTCAAATTTTGTAATTTTCTACTTTCATAAAAATATAGTTAGTCATATATTTTTTTATGTGTTATTTATTTGCCAAAAAAATACACTTATTCCAAAAACTTAAGTAAATTATAATAAAATTATTTAGAATAACATTATTATATATATATATATTTAATAAAAACTGTAGGTAGTTACATAAACACAATTCTCTAACAAAAAAAAAAAAAGAAAATAAAACTTATTTGAAAAACATAAATCAGTTATAATACACGTGCTTAAATTTATAAAATTAGTAAAAAAATTAGTAACTAAGAAATTTTAATAATAACAGTTTTACGGTTTAACGAATTATAAATAGATTAACTTTCAAAAATCAGCTTTACTATAATCATAGAAACAGCTGATATATTCAAAAAATTGTAATTGACAGATTTCAGTGTCAAGTACAATTTACATAATGATTGTTCGTGTTATAATATTATTGGATTTATAGAATTTTTTCCACTTTCGGTATGGAATTTGTAAAAAATATTATATGTTCGTGTTACAATTTTATTAAATATATAGAATATTTTCTGGGGAACTTTTGATGTGGGATTTGTACAAAATACACCAAATTGACGGAAGTTCTTGTGATAGCCACAACAGTTTTTTTATGTAATAAAACTTCTTTTACATGTTGTAGAAGGTAGAGTTAAAAAAAATCAAGGCATGGAGTAAAAAAGTATAGAATTTTTTGGAGATATCTAATAATTCTACATATGGTATTTCTTTCTCAAGAGGTTTCTCTTTTTAATTTTTAATTCTTGTATCATCCGTTTATACTTTTCTTTATTACATGGTTTTATATTTTTAGGATGCAAAATTGTCAGATTGACTAAAGTATTGTATTCTGTAATATTTGGATTTGGGTTGGGCAAACCTACCTACTTTTATTACTAGCAGATGTCTAAAAGTGGTTGTTATTGTCTGGTAGTATGCAGCATTTATAGCACAAGTCGTTGTAAAATTTATTTTTCCATTATTGGATTTTTACAAGAAAAGAAATGTGTTATTTTTTACCCATTTTTTTTTTTATATTATGTTATATTAGGGATTAGGAAAAACAGTTTGTTTTACATATTTGTGCATACAAAGTTTTAAGGAAATTGTTAAGAAGGGCTTGTACATTACGACTTTTATATTTACATTTCCTTTAAGGCTTTAAGTCAACGTTGATTATTGTTTCAATTTTTGCATATGAATGAATGGGCTACTTGCGTGGTACTGAAAACCCGATTTCTGTATATACGTAAAGTTATATTGAAAACATATATAAAAATATAAATTTTATTTTAAAATAATTACTTATTTTTTACTAAATTAAGAAAGAAATTTTTCTGTGACGTCTTTATATTTAACTAAGGAAGGGGAAGTATGTTTAAGAATGTTATCAATAGATGGCATGGCGCGCGAGAAAGTTTTAATTTGAATTTGACATTAGTTCATTTTTCTCTCTCTCTGGTCTCTCGAATACATTAATTACTTTATAAAAAACACATAGGTAGTTACTTGTAATTTAAAATGTCGATACCAAGAAGATAAACTAAAATACTAACCTCCAAACTATTATTGAAACGTCAAACAGGTGATCTACATTACCTGCACAAACATACCATTACTATGGGACGGCACCACGCTGTGGCTTTACGACTATTCATTGGTGCGGCGTAATTCTACGTCATACATGGCGGGAATTCAAATAATCATATTTCATTATTTTTTTTCTGGCTAATTAATAAAAATTTTGTCAAAAGAAAAAATATGGGTAGCAAGTTTTTACCTTCTCTTCAAAAATATTAAATAAAAAAAAGGAACGCAAGTAGCCCATTAGGTATTTATACAATGTATTTAATTTTCTCATGGGGTTCAAGCGCAAACTTTTGAAATAAAGCAGAGGTTCTCAACCTGTGGTACGTGTACCAGGGGATACGTGAAAGGCTAGTTTTGTTATCTGCCTATTTAACATTTATTTATTAAAATATAAAAAAATAGCGAAAGAAGTTACTTTTTAGGAGATTTTTGTCTATTTACTTACTGCTTCATTTTAAACATATACATAACTGTTTAACTATTGCTAATAATTTTGTAGCTAAGGAATTGAAATTATATATTTTATGTTTAGTAATGAGAAACAACACTCGATATATACGTATATTTTCATATTAATTATTTCAAGAGCTCAATTATCAAGTTGATGATATTCATAGAAAACTTAATAATAAATATCTCAAATATTATTTCGAATATTTGAATTGCGATTGTACTGGTGTTCTTAGAATTTTATGTACTATTAGATGCGATTATACAAAAATTGTTTATGGAGGCAAAGTCGAGAGTCTTGTCGAGACTCAAGACGAGACGAGACTGACATCAAGTCTCGTCTCGACAAGACCAAGACGAGACCACTCTAGTCGAGACCAAGTCAAGACCAAGACAAGACCGACCCCAAGTCTCGTCTCGTCTCGACTTTCGGCAACACTAAAAATCACTTTTTTTAATGAGATAGGTTGTACTTCTGAAAAGGGTTAGTTTACAATACTGGGGTTAAGTCAATTTCCAAATTTGATTTTACTTACCATCATTAGAGTACTTCTAGCGAAAATTTATTTGTAATAATAGACGTTGTTTATGATTGATAATATATTTATGTCTTACTAGTATGTTATTGTTTTATAACAACCTCAACATTAGGTCCGTTATTGAGTAAATAATACCCTAGGGCGTATTAAGTTGCTATGGTAATGTTGACAACAAACTGAGGTTAATATTACTGATACTAACATAAAGTGCAGTTAAGGTTAGGAAGCATTGTGAATTGTAGTCGTTTATAATCATATTTGTTTTATCACAAATACAAACCAGCATACTTCTTATTCTTAGCAATAGCATTGCTCGTCCATATTGACAGAAAAATACCACAAGAAATATATTTTTTGTTTGAAAAAATGCTTTGTTTACAGAGAAAATATTACCTAGATACCGCATTCACAGGCTACTTTGTAAGTTGTATTAAAATTTTGTGATTTATTATTTTTGTTTGATAAATTCTAGTGAGACAAACTGTTTATTAAGAATTTCTAGTAAGACATAAAACGTTGAAGGCACCACGGGTGTTAAACGACAATAATGCCTTCTGTCAACGTACTCGCCTCGGGCCAGAGGCCCTCGACAGTACACTGTTGACCTCAGGCATTATTGTCCTTATAACAACCCTTGGTACCTTAATTACTATTATTTTCTCATGTTTTCTTCGTAATAAATAATAGGTAGGTGTCGATATTTGCCATTTCAGCAATGTTCGCCTCGCGTATTTGACAGGTATATCGATCGGTGACTATGTCGGTAACGGCAGATTTTTACTATAATGACAGATGTCGCTGCCGTGATTTTGGTTTATATAAATTAATTTTAAATATAGGAAATTTTAAAGTAAAAAAATAACTTATGTAGGTAGTACTTTTTTACATGAACTTCATTATAGTAAAGATGATTTATTTTCTAAATGCCCATAAACGTCCAGTGTATTTTGATTATTTTACCGCATAGTTAGACACGTTACAACACAGTAAGCGTAAAATGTAGGTTACACTTGCTGTGTATACAATTGTAAAGTTCCCATTACACTTCAGGAGGGCAAAAATAAAAAAAACAGATGTTTCTTGTCTTTTTTGTAGGTCTTATATACTTTGAATCGTTCTACTGTATTCTGTTTATTTCAGAATACCTATATTTTATATTTAATTAACTTTTGGCGTTCTTATTTTGCTGCATAGTATGCTGTAGAAAGACTGAAAGAATATTTTTAATTTAATAACTGTCATTAAATTCCTAAAATATCTTAAGAAAAAGGAATAAAACGACGTTACGATGAAATTTACAAAATATTTCATTAATTTAACCGGATTACCCAGGTCACGTGTTTCATTACTCCTCACAAAGAGCATCTTTTAAAAATACGCATTTCCAACAACGTCATCCTAATTATTTCAGTAAAATATGACCTTATTAACTGAGATTTGCAGCGACATCTACAAAAAAATCAATTTCCTTAATAAACAACCTTCTTAAGCATCAACAATACTGTCTCCGACAAATCAGCTTGTTAAAATTAAATTCGCATCATCATTATAATTTATTTTCTTCCTCCTTTCTTGCACACATTCCTTTCTCGTCTTATCGTAGCTGGAGAGATGGAGAAGTCAAACATTGTGATGCACCAAATCACAGTAGAAGCATGACAAACATATTTCAGAGCTGCAGACAAGAATTCAACTTACAAACGAATTAAACTGCAGTTTCGTTTTAATGTCTCGCGTAATATCTTTCGAGTTAACGGAGCAAGATGAACATGTATGAAGGCTGCTCTTGGAAATGCATTCTAATTTCTAAAGGGTCTTTCATTAAGGGTGGGATTTTAATTTTAAATAAAACACTTAAATATTAAGTTCCTTAAAATGACAATATCGTATCGAAACGAAACGCCAAATGAGCGAATGAATATTGCTGTCAAAATTTCGATTTGCATTTTTTTGTTTAAGCCTAGCTTCAATTGTAACATCGGTGCAACTGGACATTAGAGTGATATACCCAAATCATTCAAGCAGCCAATGCACGTCATTAATAAAAATTGAATAAAAGTAACTAGATGTGTGACGTCATGTACTGGTACGTTTGCAGAGGTTTTAGAATCTTTATGAAAAGAGTTATACAGATTGCAATCTGTATTATCGACATGGTCATGAACTGTCACATCTACAAAATAAATACTATATTTTAGTCACTGTCCATTTCTATTTAAATTATTTTATAATACTAACCTTATTTATACTTATGTATGCCATATAAAGGCAATAAATAAAAGTGAGCCGAATTTCAAAGAAATATACCAAATTCTGATTGATTAGAAGTGCTATCTTTGGCAGATTCACAGATTTTGTGTTTGCGTTAATGATTACGTTGCATCGTTGCGTTGCGTTTAACATTACTTTATTATAAATAGACCTTTACAACGCACAAAAATGTTTCAAACACGATACAAATATTTTTCAAATAATAACTTAAACAGTATGAACATACAAATTATCAATGTTGCCAACTATAGCAACAATTAAACGAATAATATGACGTTGATATACATTATTTATATATTATGCATGTCATATACGATAAGTAATGAACTCTACTATTCATCTTAATAATAATTATATAAGGCTATACACTTTTTGACGGTTAAAAATGATTGAAATTTTATTTCATTTTTCACTATTAGTGATTTTAATGCATTAAGGTTTTTACACTAAGTGATGACGTGCATTGGCTGCTTGAATGATTTGGGTATAAATCGTCTTATTTTAGCCTCAGAAATCTGTGGTTAAGCCATGTCCCCCAATTTTAGAGATATCTGTCAAAAAATATTTATTTATTTTATTTATTAATTTCACTTTATTCTTTTTTTAAGAGAACATTATTCATCCCTAAGACGCTTTTACAATATATTTGGGGTCTGCTTAATGTTAATTTAAAACAGAAAATGTAATAAGTTCAAATTTTTAAAAGTACTAGACGTTCGAAAGTAACACTTGACGATCTTATAGCAGTCCTGAAAATGATGAGATACGCGCGAAATGCTACAACTCGCACTATTTATTATATAAGTACTATACATATTATGAAAGAAGAAAGCATGATCTACAAACTAACCGTACACTTTTTAAAAAATATCTTTTGGGGTCGAGTTATGACTATTTGAAAAACAGTCACTTTTGATAGCTGATATCATCGGTCCTATGAAAAATTTCAAAATTTCGTTTAGAAAATATTGTTCATTGGTTTCATGTTAAAAACAAACTAGAAATAGAGGCTGAGGAGTTTCGCGTGATAAACATTATTTTCTAGAATTCTTATTGGTTTGCACTCATAGTTCAGCAGTACATCCTTAGCTATGCGCTACCTTCAATTCGTTATGCTTTTCTACCTCAGATATACAGTAGGAGACGTATCAATACTGTGTCTTCTGGACCTGTTTGCATCATATGCATATTTTTGGGCGCAGCAATTGTCTCGTCGCTATAGGATCGTCTTAGTGACGATTGAATAAAAGTACCTACAGTAACGAACAAAATAAAGAGACAAATCCAGCCAATAGTGAGAAACGGATAAAAGCGATGTTATTTATTGAAAATTTGGTTATGTAAGGTGATTGGTGTGTTTATTTGGGGAAGCATTGTGGCACGTGGCTTGGTTGGTGAGACAAAGGCCGTTGTCTGGGCCTGGTGTCTGGTGCACGTGTATTGGAGCGGCGACGGCGCGTGGAGCTCTATCGATCACCCACGCTGTAGCTGTAACCCGCTGGCCCAGCTCCCAGACCAATCCAACTAAACAAAACGCAACCCGCACCACTACAATAATATCTAGCTAATCTCTTTTCTATGCCATCGTGTACAGTTCCCAATTGTAGGTTACAATCCTAAAATCTAAATCCTAAATTTATATGCCCTAAATCTAGTGATTATTTAGGATTTTAGGAATTAGATTGTAGGATTTTGTAGTAGCGCACTATGCCTTGAAGTTGCCGTCAAAAAATGGCTTTTTAGCTACCATTTTATAAATAAATATATCATCACGGCATATTGCTCATTTCTAGGTGTGCCAATCTGCTTTGTCAGAGATATCGGTAATGATGATAACATATTTGTACCGTGCGGGCGCTTACTAGGCGTCACCTCACGGGCACTCATTGCTGGCGTGGAGAGTGCACCACAGGAGTCACTTTTGTGCTATTTAAAATTCGAAATATTTGGCGTGTCCGTTGTTACACTTTTATCACCCTAATATCTAAATCCTAAATTTATATGCCCGAAATCTAGCGATTATTTAGGATTTTAGGAATTAGATTTTAGGGTTTTGTAGGAGCACACTATGCCTTGAAGTTGACGTGCACTAATTAAACAAATCATTTTCGTTGCTATAATTTGTGTAAAACGTCAAATTTATTGTTAAAGAATAGCTTCTTAGCTTCTATTTATGAAATATAATATTAATATTTAATTTGAAGCATCAAATTAAATAAAAGTGTACGATTCATTTTTGTTGTTCTAATGTGTTGCCATATAAAACAATGGATGTCATAAATGTGCCATTCGGAGTTGTATTTTTTAATTAAACAAATAAAGTCTATTCAAAACCAAGCAACCCTGTATCGGGAACACATCACTCAGCAAATATATAACAACATAAAAGAAATTAAAGATTGCCAATACGATTTAATAGTTATTTTTGTATTAAGTGCACAAAATGAGTTTTTTTTTTTTTTTTTTTTCGTTAGGTCGAGGCAAAAACGTCATTCGAACGCGCCATAGGACACTAATTTCACTATTTAAATACAAACAAAATTTTTTCTACAATTGTCAAAAAAGGAATTTAATATTTTCAAATTTATTTGAGTAAATTATAGGAAAATATTCAAAACAATATTAATTTGCTACCAATATGAAGTCACCTGGGGTGGGATTCTCTAACTCGTCTGTTATCAAACGGTACCGTTATCACTGTGGTTACGTAGAAGATCACATTTCATTTGACAAGTATGACGCTTACCAATCATCTTGTAAAAAATACCTTTCTCTAGTGATAACGGTACCTTTTGATAACGGATGAGTTATACAGGGTGTTATGTAAGTAAGTGTTCGACGCTTAACCCATAGTAGAACTGACCCCATAGATAGTAAATCTGGAAATAATTTTTGTTTAACATACATTCTACAAGAACTAGAGGCCTTTAAAACCGACCAATCACGTCATAGTTCAAAACTTGATAAAAAAGTAAAAATCAATTTGTTCTCTGGAAAAAATGTGATACCTGTCACAAATGACATATAAAATCACTGACGTCTATTTGGAAATAAATCTCTGTACCGTCTAGCAGCAGGACTATTTTGTAATGTCTCGCCATAAACCATATGCATGTCTGCATACTCTTGGTTGGTGAAGTTAAATGGAATTTTGAGAATATCAAAAAAACAGAATATAAATTGTACGTCAGATTGACGTTCCAGAGAACACATTGATTTTTACTTTTCTATAAAGTTTTGAACTACTCGTATGACATGATTGGTCAGTTTTAAAGGCCTCTAGTTCTTGTAGAAAGTATGTTAAACAAAAATTATTGCCAGATTTTACTATCTTTGGGGTCAGTTCTATCATGGGTTAAGCGTTGATCACTTACTCACATAACACCCTGTAGAATCCCACCCCTGTGTGTTGTAACCGACGTTTATTTCCTTTACCTAAACCTGAACCATAAATAAATTTCGGTTCAGGTCCGTGCAATAACCTAATATTTATACAAACAAACATAAATAAGAATATACATAGAAGTAGAAATTTAATCTGCGGGTAATATTTATGACAATATTATTTCAGTTGCGAACATCTTATCCTTCTTGATGTAATCTTGGTGCAGTGGAATTTATTTGACATAGTTTCCTGCTTTGAAATATTCCTGCTTCTCGAGTTGCGTAATAAAGTTTGATGTTGATGTTTCATCTTGCTAGCGTCTAGTGAAGTGAAATATGAAGTTTGCAGTTGAAGTATTTGATTTTAATGCGATATTTCTTTGTTACAGGTGAGTGTCCCATTTCCCTTGACTTTGTCGATAATCCACGTAGCAACAGCAACGTTTTCCATTTAGGTAAGAGCCAGGGTATGCTGCATGAATATTATATCATACTATGACGTACTACCAGCCAAACCATAGCCGTAGAATAGAGGTGTTTTTACTGCTGAAAGGAGGAAATTAAAAAGATATAAATATTAAATAAAATAAAAAATCTGTTGTAGCCAGCGCTAAACCTCTCGCCATTTCCATATTAGGCTGTTTAAGTATTGTATTGCACTTCGCTATGGAACTGTCGTTTTATAACAAAAAATTACAGAACTTTACCCAAATATTGTTTCTTATTTTATTTAACATGTATTCTGGACACATATAATTCTGATTATATCTATTTTTCATTGTATGAGGAAACTCCTAAATGTCAGAGATTCTTCCAATTCATTAACCAGATTGGCGATATTTCTGATGGATATATACAGGGTGTTATGTAAGTAAGTGATCAACGCTTAACCAATGGTAGAACTGACTCCAAAGATAGTAAATCTGACAATAATTTTTGTTTAACATACTTTTTACAAGAACTAGAGGCCTTTAAAACTGACCAATCACGTCATAGTTCAAAACTTTATAAAAAAGTAAAAATGAATGTATTCTCTGGAAAAAATATTGATTGTCAATCTGACGTTAAATGTTTTTTTTTTTTTTTGCATAGACGTACAATTTATATTAACAATCAATATTTTTTCCAGGGAACACATTGATTTTTACTTTTTTATAAAGTTTTGAACTATGACGTTATTGGTCAGTTTTAAAGGCCTCTAGTTCTTGTAGAAAGTATGTTAAACAAAAATTATTGCCAAATTTACTACCTTTGCGCCTTTGCGGTTAGTTCTACCATTGGTTAAGCATTGATCACTTACTTACATAACACCCTGTATATATATACTAGCTGACCCGCCCCGGCTTCGCACGGGTAAAGCTAGAATAACGATTACTACACGTGTACCAGTAATTTTTCACATTTACTTCGGAGACATGCGCTGCGTAGGGAGCCGGCAACCTGCCTCGCATCGTACATGTAACAGCGCCCGTTTCTAAACATGTCTCGGGTACTATTACTTATGTATGTAGGTACATATGATGTATCTCTCCGACAAATATCGAAAATGTACTAACGTTAAAACTTAACTATAGATACAAAGATAAAAAATAATTGAAATCACCCTCTATTGTACCGCCTTGAGGGATGATGTTTGAAAAACGCTAAAACACTTTCATCCCCTATTTCACCCCTTTAAAGTTTTATTTTAGTGACGAAAGGTAGCCTATGTCCTTCTCCAAGTCCAATCTATCTCTATACCAAAATTCATCAAAATTGGTTCAGAGGAAGATATGATGGGTTCTCCATACAAACTTTCATCCCCTATTTCACCCCTTCAAGTTTTATTTTTGCAACAATAGGTAGCCTATGTCCTTCTCCAAGGTCCAATCTATCTCTATACCAAAATTCATCAAAATTGGTTCAGCGGAAGATATGATGGGTTCTCCATACAAACTTTCATCCCATATTTCACCCCTTCAAGTTTTACTTTCGCGACAAAAGGTAGCCTATGTCCTTCTGCAAGGTCCAATCTATCTCTATACCAAAATTCATCCAAATTTATTCAGCCGTTTAGTCGTGAAAACGTAACAGACACACAGACAGAGTTACTTTCGCATTTATTATATTACCTAGTATGGATTAATAACACTCGTACAAAACTAACAAATCGACATGTAACCCTTATTGGTTATATACTGACAGACAGCGGCAGGGGTGAGAACACGTTGTACTTTTACTTTTCCATTATGTGGATAATGTCACTAAATTGGCTGCGTTCCACTATAATTAGAAAGAGCATAAAGTCCTTAAAAGTAGTGTACTAATTTTTTTTTACGTTAATCGATATTTTAATAGTCATTCTGCTATTCGGGGCGAAGACGAATCCAACAAATCAGAGATCATCAAAATCGGTCCAGCCGTTCTTGAGTTATAAATGGTGTAACTAACCCGACTTTGTTTTATATATTAAGATTAAATATTTGAAATTATAACTAAAATGCATATATATATATATATATATATATATATATATATATAGATTAAATGTACTTCAAGTTGTTTCCTTAGTGCCTTAGTGTCTGCGATTAGATTATTCTATACCTAAATTATAGTGTCTTTATCTCTAAATCTGTACAAGATAAAATAAAAATGTTAAGCGTATTAGATAGAGAATTTATGTTCAATATTTGTAATAAAAAATTTATAGTTAAACAGGTCTTAAGTGTTATAGTTTTTGAGGAATCGTCCCTCCAACATCCATACATATACACACACATACACACACCCACACACACACACACACACACACATATATACATACACACACCCACACACACAGAGAGACATCATTTTAAAAAATGTTATAATCGGATTCTAGTGACCTTAAATCGTGCTTATTCAATAAAATCTGGATATGCGAATTTTAGCATGAATCCAGTACCTCTCTTCGCGAGAGGTAAAAATATGCAGAATTTATCCTCAAACTAGAGGTCATCCACTTATTGACACCCTCCAAAAAAAATAAGCCCTCCGCCTTTGGTATAAAGTAATACGGGGCAAAAGTTTCAGTTTATCATGTGAAGTATAATTTAAATTTGAAACATGTAAGCAGTTTTAAATTTCCTTTGGGAAATTATTGATTTCTTTCTATTCTATGTTTGCTTCTATGAAGCCCATAATAAATCAATATTTAATATGTTTTTTCATCCCAAATTGAATATAAAATTGACATAAAGTTATTAAGGTTCGCATTTCCATACCATGCGTAAAGATTATTTAGATTGATGTCATTATGTCAAGAAGCGATTTTTTGTTTTGTGTTATTCTGAGCTCAAGCAACTTAAAAGAGTGATTGATGATTGTATTAACGACAAGATTAGGTTTGAAAAGGGCCCTTTGCTCCGCTATGCTGTCGTACAGATGAAAGTAAATACCATTTGTGTACAAACAGCAAGTTAGGTACTTAAAATTTTGTCAAGTTTTTTCGTTCTTCAAATTATTTCTTTAAAACATTTTACTGTAAATATTAACATTCATAAGAATTGATCTACAAGCGCTCATAATAATTCGGCCGGATATTTTTTACTATTTCTACAATAGTTATTTGTATCACTAGGCCAGAACTGAACATTTGTAAATTACGAGATCTCGCAAAATAGTTTCTTGATGTGTGTTGCACAAGATTTTTTGTGCCGACGACATTTTTAATTTATTAAAGAAATATTATTACTACTTCAATTATTATACAGGTTGTCTCACAACTCGCGCCCCAGAGCGAATGAGGAAACACGAGACTGAACTCAGATGTGTAATTTTGAAGAAAAAAAAATCTAGCTTAAAAGATATTAGAGAAAAGACGTCTTAAAATTTTATAACTCACTAGTAGTATTTTTAAAACCTAGCAACCAGTTTTATTTAGTAATAATATCATCACACCTCAAGATATCCTTTCGGGATTGTTGGATTAAAAAGTCTTGTAACTCCGTTATGCAAGCAGCCGCAAATTATTTTCTTCTATTTGTTGGCAACCTATTGTCGTCGGCAAGTGTCAGTTTCGTCTGGGGCGCGAGTTGTGAGACACTCTGTATAGGTACTATAAAATTTTTATGTTGGTAAAATTTTCGATTTACATGGTTTTATCAACAATTCATTTGTTTTATTGAAAAATTTATTGACATTTTAGTCCAATAATCCGCAATATAAGTTAAAATTTGAAGATACATTTTCTGCTTATCAATCAAAAATAGTATTTTTAAATAATATGTCATATTTTGAAAATATTTATAAATTGACATTTTACCAGAATAATACCAACTTATTGTCATAAAATTCGCTATCTGTTTGCTGGCCTAGGCCAGAAAATAAATGTTTCTGGACGATTTCGAGATGTGTAAAACAAGCTATGCCGGACGAAGGCACGAAAAATTCTTTCAGTTATTTTAAATATAGACTTAAAACTTACAAAACTGTGGGCCAAAGATCGGATGATGATACTTCGATAGGCATTTAAACAATAATCTTCTACGACTGTGTAATCCAATATTAAATGGCTGTATAACAAATTATGTTTTTGTAAATTTAACATCTATATTTTAATCTAATCGAAAGATCTATAGAAATTTATCACCATTTGCGTAGGTTTTATAATTTGTTTGTTGAAAATATTAACCTGCGAACTATTATGAGTCTAGGCTCGTATGTTTTAAAAAGATATTGTTGCAGAATATTTTGTAAAAATATTGTCCCATTATGACAATTTAGTGACAGAACTTCATCGCATGTTAAAATATACCCAGAACTTCAAAGGAAACATTCTTGTTATAGATCGTGACTTACTGAAATATTTTTAATAAAAAATTTCTTTTGTCAAGTTAAATTCAATTTCCTGCAAGCTAGAAAACCCATGTCTTCTGCAGATCTAAGCAAATTTGCTGTCAGCTAATCTACACCTTCTTGAAATGTGATATCTGAATTTTCAAAAGAAATATCACATTTTTATGTTTAGCAGTGACTGGCCGATCGTATGACTACTAGACATGTTTGCAAAAAGGCACATTCGCAATCTAAAATAAATAAATCATCACGGCATATTGCTCATTTCTAGGTGTGCCAATCTGCTTTGTCAGAGATATCGGTAATGATGATATTTGTATCGTGAGGGCGTTTACCAGGAGTCACCTCACGGGCACTCATCGCTGGCGTGCAGAGTACCACAGGAGTTACTTTTATGCCATTTAAAAATCGAAATATTTGGTGTCAATCGGGATCGAACCTGGTTTTCCAGGTTCGCGACCAGACACTCAGGTACGCGGCCACGAGACCCCATTGCAATTAGGGATGCACTAGAGCTTTGGCCTGGCCCGGCTCTCGATTTCGAGTTGCTCATCGAGCCGGGCCGAAGATATTTTTTACCGGGCCGAATCATTGGCTGAGGCGAGTCGGACCGAAAAATCTTATAGTTCAATCAAATACTCAGTTTTCTTATACCTATTTAAATGAAAATAGATAGAATTGAAAAGAATCAAAACGATTTAATAACAACAAACTTCACATCTTAATAAATAAAAATCTGATGTGGCCAACACAAAACCTCCTGCTATTTAATTTTTATTAATTTAAATACATACCTACCTACGTATTTACTAACGCTGCAAACTGTTCCATTGCAGAAAACTATTGCGACCTTCACCGCTCGGACCCTGAGGTCGTGGGTTCGATTCCCACCAGGGGCTTGGATGTTTGTGTGTGTCTTTAATACTTTGTAATATAATCATGTATCGCAAAAATTTGTAAAGTTGAAAAAATAAAGTATTATAGGGCTATAACTTAAAGAGAGTTGAAAAGCCGACAAAAATATTATTATTATTATATAGAAAAAGTATTACTGTATTCCTGTAGAAAATTCAATAATCTTTAATTTTTATAAGACATAAAATTCGAAAAATGGCATTTAATGGTATTTTTAAAGAAAAACCACTATGAGCTTCAGGTAAAGTGCCATTTCTGGTTATCCGATTTACACCAAAATCTAATGGCTTCTTTTCATATTAGAATAGGATAGAAATACAAGGTTTCAGAATTTTCTGAATGATAGTATTTGAGTTAGAGCGAAGACAAAATCCATACACATACATACACACATACAGACATCATTGTGAAAATGTTAAAAATGTATTCTAGGGACCTTAAAACGTGGACATTTACTAAAATCTCGATATGAGATTTTTAGCACGATCCCTATACCTCCCTTACCAAGGGTAGCGGGAGGTAAAAATATGTTATTTTACTTCAATTTTTTTAATTCAAGGTTATTTATTAAAGCTCAATAATGCTATTGTGATGCTGTTATTATTACTATTGTTACTACTCGTATACTTGAATAAAAGTGATTTTTGTTCCTACCATAATGATTTCTTGTCTTATTTTTGAGCAGAAACAAAGTTAGATAAAAATTCCTTATGTAAATGATAGTTTTTTGTACAAGATTTGTGAAAAAGTCGTTTAAATTTTCGAGCGTCTTTGGTAAAGTCGTAAGTCTGTAATTTTTATAACAAACTAGAAATGTCTCGTTTTTTAATAACTTATGTTAACTAATGTTGAACGTTATAAGGATGTAGAGGTTTCATTTTTTAAAGTTCGCCTCGCATAAAAATTAAAATTAAGAATGCCGGATGCACTCAATTTCGGGCTTTGGCCCGGCCAGATTTCGAGTTAATTTTCGAGCCGGGCCACCTAATTTTTTATCGAGTCGATCTTCGAGTCGGGCAGGCAATTTTTATTTTCAGGCCGAGTCAATCTAAACCTCAAAGCCCGGTTCGGCCCGGCCCGAATGCATCCCTAATTGCAATCTAGAATCAAAAATAACTGTTTCAAAAATAAGACTCTCCTCTTTTATGATTAGTTGTCGGAATTTGTTTTCATATTGGAAATCAATCTTAATCGTAAAACAACCCAGCAATCATTAAGTAGCAGTCGTAAAAGTGTTCAGTATGCTTATCTGGAAAGCCATAAATAAAAAGCTGATTATCTGGAAAGCTAATAGAAATCAGCAACAAACGAAGCAGAGTTAGATTTATCGTCGATGTAGGCAGCGCAGCGCGGCAGGAGCAGTTGAGCATTGAGCATTGAGCATCATGTGTAAGTCAAAGGAAATGTGCAGTAGCGCTCGGTGCGGTTATCACCGAACGGAGTCAATCTATCGAGATGGGAGGCTGTAACGAAACGATGGCGCTCCCAATGCAAAGTGCCTCGTAAACTCAGTCCACCCCTGCGTATAAATCGTAGACTTAGCCGCTCTAACCGGCCTGGAATGCCTGATAAACGCTCCAAATTCTAACCAACCCATACCAGCCAGATATATACTTTGCAATATATACGAACACAAACTCATATTAGTTCAGCCTGTTAACATATTTAACTAATTATAAATTAAGAAATTTCAAGTTTCTTTCAATGTTCTTAAAATAGATTTTAAACTTACAAAAATTAAATACGAGTTGTGGCAATTTTGATCTTAAAACATTGACAATGTATAAAATTACAGAAACAAATATTGCCACCTTCAATGTACTCCCTCCCCGAACCCTACACCGCCCGATGCGAATATTCCATTGTTGGAAAGCAATGTTTGTAGGCCTTTTTTGTTAGGTTGTTCATAAACTCCTCCGCTTTTCTATAACTACATCTCGGTACCGAATTTGGTGCCTTTTAAGGCGGAATTACAATGTGGGACATGGCACTAGGTCAAGTGAGTACGGTTGATGTGCCAACACGGTGATTTTATATTTCGCCAAAAATGTCTTGCCAGACGCCGGGGCGTTTTGTTCCGGTGCGTTATCTTCTTGGAGAATCCAAGAGCCGTTTTCTCACATTTCAGCCTTTTTTTTCTCACCCGTGCATGAAGGGTTATCAAAACCTTCTAGTAATATGCTTGATTAACCCAATCCATGTGAACAATCACTCGCATTTCGAAAAAAACAATGTCAGTGTACAGTCGAGGCGCTAATCTAACATTTCTGTAGCGGATTTTTTAAGATTCACGCAGTATTTCTTATTGACATAACATAATAAGTTATTCCACATTTTTTTAATTTTTTTTTTTTCTTGAAAAACAAAAATATAAGACCACGTGTGAAAGCCCGAGTTAAAAATTCCTCCAAATAAGCGAGATATTAAGCTCCGAATTTTAAATCTGCTTTGTGACGTAGGTTATGTGGATATACCAGAAGTAAACAAACAGTGGTTCACAAACCACAAAAAATTGTTAAACAAATTACAAAATAATGTATATTTAATTTGTAATATTATAATTCATTATTAGAGACATAATAGTTATTTACATTCGAGTGCGTGTAAGTTGTATTTTACAGAGCAACAGCTTTGTTTAAGGCACGAGCCTTTAAGGCGAGTGCCTTATTAGCTCCAGCTGTAAAATACTTCACGCACGAGAATTGTATCAAATTTTTTGGCCGACGATAATGAAAATCACTTTTTTTAATGAGATAGGTTGTACTTCTGAAAAGGGTTAGTTTAAAATACTGGGGTTGTCAATTTCCAAATTTGATTTTACTTACCTTCATTAGAGTACTTCTTCTAGCGAAAATTTATTTGTAATAATAGACGTTGTTTATGACTGATAATATGTTTATTATGTATATCGATCGGCGACTATGTCAGTAACAGCGGATTTTTACAATAATGACAGATGTCGCTGCCGTGATTTTGGTTTATATAAATTAATTTTAAATATAGGAAATGTAAAAGTAAAAAAATAACTTATGTAGGTAGCTTTTTTACATGAACTTTATTACAGTAAAGATGATTTCTTTTCTAAATGCCTATAAACGCCCAGTGTATTTTAATTATTTTACCGCATAGTTAGACAAGTTACAACACAGTAAGCGTAAAATATAGGTTACACTTGCTGTGTATACAATTGTAAAGTTCCCATTACACGTCAGGAGGGCAAAAAATAAATTATTTCACTTTTTTCGCATTTTATAAAAATAAATAAATTAGAACGTCATCCGAACAGCAACCGAACAGATCCGACACACCCGAAGAAGTATATTCTTAGTTAGGGCGGGGCTTTTCAAAATCGGAGGTCATACTTGGATTCTATTTGCTCAAAAACTCGTGCACATGTCTTGTATCATCAAAAGCAAAACTCGCCGTGTCTTCTAGAAGGAATAATTTATAATAAAAGAAATATGGTTTTCCTTATCCTGTAACTATTATCATTCTTATTTTGAATAAACTTTTACTATTTTTGATTACTGTGGAATAGCCTATTCCGGCAGGTACGAGAAAGTAGTTAACTTTAATCAAAGGCTTGCCGAACGGTTTGCCTATATCTTGAAATTTTAACAGTGGATGGAGGGAAGATGACAAATTAATATGAAATAGCCTGTAATGTTGTCAAATTTACAGGGAAGCCAGAAAAAAATACTTATGAAATGAATTACAAGATTAGAGATTCTTTTACACTCCAATTGGCGCAAAATCTTCTATTTCCGTTATAATACGGTAAATAATTACAACAAACATAATCTTGAACATATGTGTAATAAGTAAATGAGTAAGTTGTATAGATTGTGTGTGTCTGTGGTAGAGGAATATCCTGTTATTGTATAGGCAGCACAATGGAGTATCAGTTGAAAAGTGTATGCGAGCATGGCGAATGTAATCCGTTTGCGAATTTAATAATAGGAAGTTCATAGGGCTTAGTGGGACACTTAGCAGAGCAGGAACTGTAATCTCCTTAATTATCTGATGAACTTGCGCCCTTTGTGGCAGCCGCTATTGCGATATTGCGAGAACGGAACGCACGTAACAAAGTTACACACAAAAGCGGCGCGGGCGCTACGTTAACGGGATTCAATTTAACTATCAACGGATTGACCGAAATATTCAAACAATAACGGGCTATCAGCTAAAATTGTCCGGAGATGAGGATAATGTGACCAACCGGCCTTACCACCGACTAACAGGCCTAGTCTATACACTCAATTTGTTACCTAACTCAAGGTGGAAAATTTTATAATCAATAAGCATATCTTTATATTATTTTTACAACATTCTTGCCCGGTTTCAACAACATCAAATATACAGGGTGTTTCAAAACATGTGTCGGAAATTAAATGGTGGGATTGGTTGGCTAATTATAAGAAAAAAAGTTCCCATTAACATGGTTCCGCAAACGCACCGTTTTTGAGATACAGGGTGTAAAAAAATATTTTTTTTTATTTTTTGACGATATCTCAGGAACCGTTTGAGATACAAAACTCAGCTTTTGTACACATCTTAGCATTAATATTAGCTACTTTTTAAGCGCTTATTCATTTTTTTTCATGTGCCATTGACGGAGATTTTAGGGTTGCGTAAGGTTTTTATGGCCCTAATTTCTATGACACTTGGGAAATTGGCATTCTGAAAGCACATTGTGAACCACCAATATTTCCTACACAAAAAAGGTACTCCTAGTCAAAAGCTCTAACTTAAACCGTTTTAGAGAAATACGGCATTTTATGATGGAAAACATGAAAAAAAGTAGCAACATGTTTTGTTGTTGATAAAAACATTTGTTTTTGATCTAGTCGTCTGCGATCATGCATTTGTTTTAACATTAAAATTATTGTAGGAGGAGGTCATTTTCAACAATTTTTGTGATTTTTCTTGTTTTTTATGTTATTGCTTAGTTTTGTAAAATAAAAGTTCTGTGATCATGTTGCTACTTTTTTCATGCTTTTCATAATAATTTTTTTTACACTCTGTATCTCGAAAACGGTGCGTTTGCGGAACCATGTTAATAGGAACTTTTTTTCTTATGGCTGCAAGAACTTCTTGACTGGAAAGGTGATGAAGGAAAGAAAAATTACTGGATTTCAGTCAATATAAAATATATTTTCCGCCTCTGTCGAAACCGGTAGAGGCGGAAAATATATTTTATATTGACTGAAATCCAGTCATTTTTCTTTCCTTAATTTTTTTCTTATAATTAGCCAACCAATCCCACCCTTTATTTTCCGACACATGTTTTGAAACACCCTGTATTGTCAATCTTCTCATTTTGTCAGAATCTGATGTTCCCCCAAAAACTATGAAGGTTTTGATTCGGCACACTTTTTTTACGATGCATTGTTTTCGAGATATTCAAGAACGTAATGTTATATGGGACACCCAGTATAATAATGGTAGTAAAATACTATTAGGAAAAAGCAACGGATGTTACTGGTTTTAGAATATTGCGAAAGGAATTTTTGCCAACCCAGAAACAATTGTTACTGTCATTAAAAATTATTTGTTTGACATTTGGATAGACGGCTAGATTAAATTTATTTTAAAAGTTTAACGGTACAGACACTCAGGTTTTATTTTTTCTGTGTGAACCGTAACAGATATCACAAATTACGCAGAGAGAGAAAAGTTTTGTATTGAATATATCTTCCTGTTGAGACACCTAAATTTCATACAATAGTGGTTCACTAATACTAAGAAGTAGTGTTTCACAAGAGTCTTCTGCCCTGCAAGAAAAGTGCAAGAATAGCAAGATTTTTTAGTATTTTCTTGCATTCTTGCACTCTTGCAATATTATATTATAATTCAATACATCAACATTTTATTATAGGTTTTACCTTTAGCTAAGTTGACATTAATCGGAAAAGCTAAAAAGGTTTTGGTAACAATTGATAACCGGAAGTAGTAGTTTCTTAAAAAATCTTATAAATATTATATTTTGAAAATTTATAGTACACAAAATAATAAAGAGCATTAAGTACTCAATCTGATTTAAATTTTCTTATTATATATTTATATTTAGAGATAAAAAATCTGATATGGCCAGCACATGACCTCCCGCTAATTTGATGTTTAAAATTGCAATGAGCTTGGAGTTAAATATCACTTTATCGTTTGTAAACAAAATCGAATTTGTTGTTCCAATAAATAGAAAAGTTTTTAATAAGAAATTTTGTATTATGTTTTATCAAGTTTTTTTTTTTGAAAATCTGGTAAGAGCTCTTAGTTAAGAACCACATCCGACTTATCATATTTTTATCATATTTTAATATATTTTTTCAAGGAAATCAGTTCAGAGCTTCAAGTAACGTACCACTTTAGATTTACTAATATTAACAAGAATCTAATATGTCGGTCTCATTAATATAAAAGTGTTAAATACAAGATTTGAAAAGTTTTCAATTATAGCATAATACATTTTTTCACGAAAATCTCTTCCAAGTAAAATATCCCTTCTGATTTAAATATGTTGTTCCTATTGATATGAAATTGCAAGACAAGAAATATGCAAGAGTCTTGCAAGCAAAACAAGATTTTTGCTTGCAAGAGTAACACAAGACAAGAGTTATTTAAATTTCTTGTCTTGTTTTGCAAGACAAGACAAGAAATAGCCTAGCAAGACAAGAAATCTTGTCTTGTGAAACACTAATAAGAAGTATCATCTTAAAAGATGACTTAACCATATGAACTGTCTTAACAAATTTCATCCAAATAGAATAAAGCGTTCTGTTATTATAAGCAAAGTTTTTTTTCTTTTTTTTTCAAAGAACTTTGGAGCAGAATACTGGCTGGCTAAATGGTACACTTTCCGGTAGAAGCAATTTTACTTAAATTGTTTTATTTTAGCCTCAGGAATCTGTGGTTAAGCCATGTCCCCCTATTTTACAGACATTCTGTATAACACTAATATAGAAATTTAAAAATAAACTCCGAGGTCCTCATCATTCACGATTTTGTTTTTATTCTCCCTTGCTTTAATAAACCTTTCATTCAATCTTTCAATTATAAATTCCCGCAATAGATATTTGATTAACCTTTAAGATGTCAAACGAAATTAAAAGTTAACATGATTAGACGATAAAATATTTCGCAGGAAATTGAATTTAAAATGAAAATAGACCAGAAATAAATTGTCAGCAAAGTTCATAATTGCATTTGCAATACTCGGTACGGTAGCCATTGCTATTACATACAGGAGTGCAGCAGAGTGCATCGTGCAGTGCAGCTCAGCTTGTTGCTGTTGCCACAGATGGGTGTTATTGATCGAACCCACGTGGCATACATGAGAGCGGACTCTCTCCTCGCAGGAGAGAACGACAGCAGAGTACAAGGAGAGGGCAGAGCTTTTAAAGAGAGAGTGCTCGTGGTCGGGGTTTCGGCCTGCACATGACAGCCATTTATAGCTCGGGCAAGTTTGCCCAATTTAGACGGATATGTCTAAAAGCACTAAAAGCTCGTTCGGGATTATGCTTAATACTAGAAATATTATAATCTCGGACAAATTAAGGCAGAGCTTTTGAATTTTTACCACTTTATTTTTATTTTTATTATTATTATTATTATTATTATTATTATTATTAGATTGGGTGCTTTAAGCACTAGTTACTTATATAGGGTCTTTCATTAATGCCCAGTTGCACCACTTACTCTTAAATTTTAAGTGTTCCTTAAATGAACAATGAGCGAATGACTATTGCTGTCAAAATTTCGATTTGCATTTTTACCTCTCGCTAAGAGAGGTATTGGATTCATGCTAAAATTCGCATACCCAGATTTTATTGAATAAGCACGATTTAAGGTCCCTACAATCCGATTATAACATTTTTAAAATGATGTCTGTGTGTGTGTGTGTGTGTGTGTGTGTGTGTGTATGTGTGTGTGTGTGTGTATGTATGTATGTATGTATGTATGTATGTATGTATGTATGTATGTATGTATGTCTGGATGTTGTAGTCACGATTCCTCAAAAACTATAAAACTTAAAAAATATTTAACTGCAGTTTCCTCAATCTGACATTCCTGGAAAGAGCTGAAAAGGTTTTGGTAACAATTGAACAACCGGAAGTAGTAGTTTCTTAAAAAAATCTTCTAAATATAATTTTTTGGGAGTTTTTTTTATTAAATATTGTAGAACATACAATTCTCCATCTAATACACTTAAAAATTTTATTATATCTTGTATAGATTTAGAGATAAAAGCTCTATAATTTATAGAGTAAACTAATCGCAGAGGCCAAGGCACTAAGGAAACCAGTTGACAAATTCCAATGTTTATAACATGACACATGTCATTGTCAAATATCAACAGTTTTAGTGACATTCTGATAGCTTTTTCTGGGAAGTATATTTAACTTTTCTTATTGTTTTATTAATTAAATATTTGACATTATAGGTAAAATTCTGGTAAAATGCATAAATCCATCAAATATACCGCCAATCTGGTTAATGAATTGGAACAATCTTTGGCATTTAGAAACTTCCTCATACAATGAAAAATAGATATAATTAGAATTATATGTGTACAGAAGACATGTTAAATATAGTAAAAAACAATATTTGGGTAATGTTCTGTAAGATTTTGTTATAAAACGACGGTTCGAAAGCGAAGTGCAATACAATACTTATATATCCTAATATGGAAATGGCGAAAGGTCTTGTGCTGGCCACAACAGATTTTTTTGTTTCAGCCTAGCTTAAATTGTGACATCGGTGCAACTGGACATTAGAGCGAAAGGATTTTAATTTTAAATAAAACAAAAACGGTTGGACGTATCAATGTAGTTTTTGCTTCATTTTGAAGCATGGACAATGCAATTAT